>CM020024.1:79059726-79659726 GCA_009769605.1 Bucorvus abyssinicus | reverse complement strand
CTCCTGCTGGCTGCTGAGTCCAGTCTGGGACTTCCCCAGTGTCTGCCCACAGCATCAGTGGTGACTGTGACATGATTGTAATCAGGAAAGGGTTTGGATTCAGTATTGATTTTGTATATATTTGTACATATTTCATTTTTTTATTGTTATTATTTTCATTAAAGCAGTTACAGCTTTTTTTTCCAATCCATAACTCCCTCTCCCTTATTCCCTTTCTCTTCCCCTTTGGGAAGGGAGAGGGGTTAATAGAGAGCACCTGCCATTCCCCTAGAGGCCAGCCCAGCCCTAACCCTTGACAGTGAGACTTACATGTGATTTTGCTTTTTTCCTTGCAACCTTAGCACATTGCTCTGAAAGAAGTAGAGCAAGATCTGAATGTGAGAGTCTGTAACCTACGATAAAGACGATTACAGTTGTAGGTTCTTTTAAGCAACCATGAATGATACATTTATGAGTAATAAAAGTACATACTAGGAAAAAATCACATTGATTTTACTGCAAAGCCACCAGGTTCACTGGCATATACTAATTACTCTCCTATAGAAAGAACTAGATAGCACTTCATTTAAAATATTATTTAAACAATGAATAACACTCTGGTTTGTAAAATACGAAATACAATTAAGTATGATGGAAAGCACAGCAGCCTATGTAATACCAGACAGAAGTACAATATTTAAATCTCATTTCACTTTGAAAATTACTAGGGACAAATATACATTATTTATTGTCCATGAAAATACAAATAAACTATTTTTTCACCTCAGAATACAGGTGGATAAAGAAGTATTCTTAAAATATGTTTGCACAAGAGAGTTTCCTGTACTAAACAGGAAAAAAAAAATGTTAATAGAAAAAACCCCCCGATGTTAGGAATAGCACCTCCATATGCAGTACTTAGGAAGAACCTGAGCCCAAAGTTCTGGATGCATAGCAGCAAAATGTTTTCATTATAAACTTGCCATTTCTGAAAGAGCATTAATGTGCTGATAGCTGTTATCTAGTACAGGAAAGCATTATCGTTTTAAAATCTATTTGCATATTAGCATTTTGGCTCTGAGTGTTTTTATTTGTTGTTTTCTTCGTTGCAGCTTTTTTCATCCCTTCCCCTCACTGCACAATTAGCTGTAAGTGTTTCTCTGTTACCTGTGTTCTTGTTACTCCTTGGCTATTTGCACTTGTTTTTTCTTTCCTTTCTTCCTCTTCTCATTTCTGTCCTTTTCTTCAGCTATTTCCTATGTTAGCTAACAGACATTAACATGGCTTTTAATTAGTTAGCATTACTGTTAATGTTACAAACCTTGCAGTTTTATTTTATTTCATTATGGGGTTATCCTTCCCATAAGAAGTCCATAGCACAATTAATAAAAAAACATGTTTTCCTTTTTTCTAGTTTAACATTATTGTTCTTTCAAGCTATGATAGATGCTGAATACTAATGAAGTAACAACCAGTCCACTGAAAGGCATTGGAGGGTCATTATTCTGAGTACCACACACTTCACTTAGGTATCCCCAAATATCAGATTTTTCAGCTTGGGGTTACATATGAAGTTTTTTCCTAGCACAATTTGTATGCAAAAAGTGTGTTGTATAACTTTCCAGTGGAACTTAGAAATTGGGCATAAATGGAGCATAAGTTATTCATGAATAGAAATTGTAAGATTGTTGACAAAAGTGGATCTATTCTTTTTACAGTTGTTGTCATCCATATGGATGCACTTCAGACTAAATACAATTATATAGTATTTTATTTCTTAAAATATTTTCATAAAAATGAGATATCTGAATTCTTTGGTGTTAATGGAGACTTGGAACAAAAGGAAATACAGATTAAATTAGGAATTTATTTCTAAATTTGTACAGTATCATATTCAGAATGCAGGGAGGGGGAAAAAACCAAAACAAAACAGAAAAGAGGAAAAAAAAAAAAAAAGAAAACTTGCCAGTTCTCAGTACAAGTTGTTTCTAAGACGTTACTTACTATATCTTATTTTTTTCAAATATGTTCAGACATTTCATTAAATATTTGATCGCAGCATTACATATGAGCATGTTATTATGTCTATTTATTTTTTGTCTAATTGGAAAAGGTAGATGTTAGCCGATGAGTACATGAATACAAGAAGGTCCCAATCTGATACCAGAATTGATAAGTTTGGAAGGAGTGTTCCAGATTTTGTTCTGAGCCAACTTCACCCCACTGTTGTTATTACTGTTATTATGACCCATATTATCATTATTTATTACTATTGAGCTTCTTGCAGCTTTATGAATATCTGTCCATCTAGCTGTTTAGTTTAGTGCAAACCTCATCAACTTTTATCCAAAAGGTTACAGAAACAAGTGCATGTGCAAAACAAGCATGTTTTATTAGACACCAGACTAGCGCATTTAAATGCAATCACACGTTAATTTCCATCAAATCATTGCATACTGAGAAATAACTATTTTGTTAGCATGTAAAATTACCGAGTCCTGGATCCTGGGCTAACAGTTACAAGTTATGCACAACCAAAAATAGAACTGTGGTCAATATAAATCCAGATTATGTTCAGCATAGTTATGCTGGTTATAGCACCTTCAATTTTCAGTAAATGAGTTTCTGAAAATGAAGCATGAAAAAAGATAATCTAGAAACCTGTAGAAGTACTAAAACTGCAGATCCATCTGCATAGCTTTTTCATAACCTGTTCTTTCAGGTATACGTACTGGTATGTCTCACCAAGAAAGAGAAAGATATTTTGTCTGAAACCATGGAATGGCAGCAACACCAAAACATTTTCCCTTCATCTGAGACAAAGCCTTCCCTCCATCTGAAATAAACATGCCTCCTTTTTCAGACATCCTAACTCTTTGAGTTAGAACAAAACTAATTCTGTTCAGTGATTTTACTCTCCAGCTCAGCCTCTTCTAAGTAACTGTACTTCTGAAGTCAAGAGTATATTTTTGCAGACAGTGTCTACTTCTAGAAGGGATAACTCTTGATGTTTACAGTTACTGCCAGGGACTGGGATGCAGAAAGGCTCTTGTTTGTACTTGATCCTGTGCAGACCAAGATCACTACTAAATCCTGTGTACCACAGTGGGGTTGCTGTAAGTGAGAGGCCGCGCATGCAGGGCGGAGTGGACAGGACAGGTGACCCTAAACTGACCAACAAGGTGTTTCATCCCATAGACATCATATTCGGTATAAAGCTGAGGAATGATGAAGGACTTGATCTCACTTGCCTCTTCTTCAATAACCAGTGTCTGAGGAGGACTCTGTTGGTTCTGCCTTCGATCCCAATCGGTGCATTCCTGAATCCAGTTCCAGAATCCATCTCCTGCATCTGGTTCCCATCTGCTGCTGAGCCCAGTCTGGGCCTTCCCCAATGCCTGCCCTGCAGCATTGGTGTTGATGGTGATGTGTTTGCCATCAGGGTGTTGGGTTCTGTATTGGTATTGTATATATTTGTATTTATTTCATTTTATTGTTATTATTTTCATTAAAGCAGTTGTAGTTTTCCAATCAGTAGATCTCTCTCCCTTCCTCCTTTTCTCTTTCCCTTCTTTGCGAATGGTGGGGAAGGGAGGCTGGCAATAGAGAACATCCTTCATTCGTCTAGTGGCTGGCCCAGCTCTCACCCTTGACACCTGGAAAAAGGAAGGAAGTGTTTCTCATTTTCACTTTCACTTATAAATCCTCGTTTTATCATAGCTATAAACAGGGCAAAACCTAGTAGTAAATGGAAAAGGGTGGAAAAGTACACACGTGTATTCATTGTATCTGTGCAATAACTGGATAACAATTTTATGTTTAAGTAATTTGCAATAGGACTTAAAAAATGTCAGAGCAGGAGAGAGTGTATTCCGCTGTTTGATACTATGTGGTACCCAAGGTGTGAAGAGGACTGGCTGTAGCCCAGCATCTCAAAGGAAGGCTGAGTGTCCAGCATCTTGCCTAGTCATAGTTTTCAGCCACCATAAGAAAGAAATATGCCCAAACATTTTCTCAGAAAGAGTCTCATATAAGGTTTGGATTGATGGACAACAAGATGATTTATACACACAGGTAAAAAATTCACTTGTTTGTACCAAATTCAGAGGTTTGTATTAGCATCTGTACTTCAGATTAGCTTTGAAAACAAAAATAATTTTCTTAAAGCCCTGGAATTTGCCCATCATCCATCTTCTCTTATAGCTTCATAGAGTTCTGTTCTATATCTATATCTATCATCTCACAAAGCGCTTGTGAGATGATTATTTCTTCAGAGGAAATATAGCATTTCACATGGAATGGAGTAATCTAATATTAATTGAGAAAGTGGGTGAGGGGAATGAAGAAGTATTAATTTTTTAAAACAAAACAGACAAAAGGAGTATGAGTTGCCAAGATAAATTTGAACATATTGGAAAAAAAAAGTCATAGCAATTGATATTATATAGTATTTTTCATCAAATCAAAAATCCAAATAAGAAATAGCATTATCATTGAAAGACATTTTAGGATGCTAAAGATAATGCATATACACAGACACAAGGTATTACCCACAGAGATGAAAGCAGGACAGATGGATCTTTCTGGGCTGAACCAATACAATTTGAGGAAATATTACATATTCCCTGGTTTTAAAGCAGCACCCATCCAATATTTCTGCAATTTGAAATAATTTCTTAAATTCCAGGAAAGAATTTGTAAGAACTTTCCAAATGATTTCTTTGAACTGAGTTAAGTGTGATGCTTGATCATTAAAATAGCTTTGATGGCTTCAAACATGATCTGTTTTCAAACAAATGAAAAAGAAGCTAAAAAACCCCAATCCTTGATGTGATGAAATTGTGACAAAGATATTAAATCAGGAAAGTTTCCTGATTGTGATGAATAAATGTAATGATGTTAGTGACTTCAATGGTACTATTTTGGTTGTTGGAAATAAAAGGTACACAAGCTAGCCCTAGAACACAAACCACTTTTGAAAACTCTAAGTAAGATTTCCATCACGGAATACATGGCAAGTTTCATGTCCAATCCAAACCGCAAAGCAGGATCCTTCTAGTCAACCTAATTATCCATCAAAAGTCAAACCTGCAGACACAGTTAGCCATGGAGTTCTGGTTTATCCCTTTATGCAAGTTTTAGTACCATTTATCATCTCTACAAGGACATACGTAGTAATAAAGTTGTTTACTACAAACAGCCTATTTCAATAAACACAGATTCGGCGGAAGATGTCCTAGAACAGCAGTGGGGTTTCTAGGGTCACACTTACGGGAATCTAAAGAAATGTATTAATTTTAAAAAGCATAATTTTGTGTTTAAAGAAACTAAACTTTTTAAATGGCAAAAATTAATCTTCCTGAATATTTTATTTATTTATTATGATAATATGTAAATATTGCTGTTCTTTAGCTAAATGTACAGGAAAAAATGACTCTAAAATACATCAATGGTAAGCAAGGGTAGTACGGTTTCCTGCACTTCTGATGACTGTCTGCTTGTTACAAACATGAATAATTAAGAGCATATGTATAAGAACTGTCATAAAGTAGTCTATGGTTCAGTAAGTTCTTCTATATAGATGTTTTAATTAAGAAGAAAAAAAAAACCACAGTAGGTGTATGAAAGCCAACAACATCATCCTTAAATTATGACAGGTGCTTCACTGTAATTTACTTCACTGTCTCTTTCACGGGCACCCCCTTGCCGTGGGGAAAGAGCTTGTGTGCCCTTGCGAAGTTGAGAGCTATACTGGTGGTGGCATGCCATGATGATGATGACTTCACTGTAAATCCTATGGCAGTCTTTAGGAGATGAGAAGAGGAATCAGATCAAAGAAGTAGAATGACTACCAGTTCTTAAGTCAAAGGAAGTAGCCTATGAATGACCTAGTTAAAGAGAGTACTTTAAAAAAGCTATATAAAATGACAGCAGCTAAGAGAGATTTTAAGGGCCTTTTAGGTTATCTATCACTGGCATTTAAGAAGAAAGATGAGGAGAAAATACTTAACACAATACCAAACCTATGAAATCTTTTTACAGGAGACTTTGATTCTTAAATTCAGCTCTTGAGCAAGCTGTATGAGACTGATTATATGCACAGATCAGTATACTTGTAATCTTGTAAAATAGAATCCTGAATTTATCATGAATCCCATTTCCTTGAATCAAAATATACTGAATTTCAGCATGGGAGACAAAGGCCCTGAGGAAAGCCAACTAAGTTTAGGCATTTAATTGAAAGTTTAATTAAGAAGCCCTGTCATTTTAATTTCTCTCTTGTCACTGGCCAGAAAGTTTGAGTGGTGGTTGAGAGTACCTGAGGTTTAGACATGTTGTCTATTTCCTTTCACTAATGCAACAGAATTTAGGATGATGTTTCTCAACTTACTTGTGCACTTATTTGCAATAACTGCACGCTTTTAGGTGGGGTAAATCTGCTCTACAATTGAATTTCAAGCTGAGAATTAGGACCAGAATCACGTAACTGAGGCCAAGATTTAAATATTTAATATCTCATAGTGTACATTAGTTTGGATTAGTATTTAAGTCTTTCTAGAAAGCAATAAAAGCAGTAATGCTCTGATCACAGATGAAATCAAGGTATTTGTGAAGAGATTTAGACCTGTTGTTCTGTTTCTTGTTTAACTTTATTAGCAGTGTGTTTTGTTTAATTTGGAACGCGAAGTGCATTCAGTAAAATTCAGGAATAAACATTTTTCCCCAAAAGCTGTCATTCAAAGTAAAAAAAAAAAATACAGTAGGCAGGATGAACTGGAAAGCCCAAGTACCTACATGAACCGTGAGAAAATGCATGGTTACCTTTAAAACGAATAGACTCTCAGGCTTTGAAGTATGTACCTGAAATGAGAAAAAATTTCTGCATGGACAGGTTTTTCCATTACAGGTTTCCTTGTATCTTCTTCCAAAACATCCTTGGCCAGATAGATGTGCAACATGTCACACTGTGCACTAGATCAACTATTACTCTGATATAATGTGATTCTGTGTGTATGTGAATAAATATATCTTACATTTTTTTCACTTTTGCAACCTGCATCACTGAAAAAAAGAAAAGGTGAGTTCTTTCCCATAAAATACACAAGCTCTAAGTATTGTTATGAATGCAGGTAAGTATATGGAAAATAAAGTACATGTAAAAGCTTTACTGAGTCAGTGCCCCAAGGCATACTGCAACTATTATTGTTGTTGCTACTCTTGTAACTACTGAAGACCTTACAAAAAGAATTTTTAAGGTTCAGGACCAAAACCACCTGATCCAAGGCACTTACACTTCTGCAAGTTTGAGTCAAAGTGCTTAAAAAAATTTGAAAGTTCTAAGTCAGGAAATATGGGAAGTGAGGTGGGAAGACCAGCTATTTAATCCTTTGAAATATACTGTCTTGGGACATATCTTTGTGAGGATAAAGTGGAGGGAAATACTGAATAATAAGGATTAGTGTTGGCGCTAAATAGTGACAACCGGGCATGTGTCCTACCATGATCTGCTGCGACACTGAGCAAAGAGATTGTGAATCCCGCAGGCTGTTAAGAGCTCTTCATTAAAGCCATTATCTTTGTAGGGATTTTGCATAGCTTCCAGAAGTTCATTTCTTTCTCCTTAGCAAATAATTTATATACATAGCATATATCCTTGTAGTAATTCACCTTTGGGCTTAGTTAATGCAATAAATGTGAAGTTTCTAGATCAAGCTGTTTTTGAGATAAGCAGTGGAAGCAAAGGCAGAAAAGAGCCTGTGAAACTTTTCTTCTACAGAGTTTCTGTGTTTAAGTACAAGTTTCTGAGCAGGAGGCGGGAATTAGAAGGAAAAATTCTGTGCCTTATCTATCATGGAAGATTAGACTGAACGAGCATGACCTCAAACTAAAATGAGAATCTGTTTGCTAGACCAGTGAATATTATCCTTCTAGTGAGACTGAAAACTTGTATCTGAACTGGTTACTGGTTACCAGACCTTCAGGTAATGTGTTTAAATGTTATAAAGGATTCTATATTCACAGGAAAAAAGATTTTTAAAAATATTTCTTGGACTAAAACAACCATAGTGACCTTTTTTTTCCATTTTGCCAGCTTTTATCCAATCAAAGCCAGGTAGGCTATGACACAATGAAAAGATGTAAAAAATACTGAAGTAATACCTTAATTATATCACTATTATATGCTATCTTGTAGTCTTTGCTAGTATTTGGGATGCCGTTTAAATAAGTAATTCCTATTTTGAGGGGAAGATCACTTAAAATGGATAATGATGATGGAGTTCCTGCGGAAATTCACCTATTGTAGTTAGCTAGGAACAAGATTTAGAAAAAAACCCCCAGATATATCCTCAATGAGTAGGTAAGAATTGTAACTGGCTATTATTTCCAATAATAAAAATAATTACATATGACCAGTCTGATAGCTTGTTAATAGTCAAATATTCTGTTTCTGATCTGTTGTTTTCTGGGTTGTTAGGGAATGAGAAAATTGTACACAGCTTCCAGGATAAAGAACATGTCTTTTTCACTCAACTATTAACTTTCTGGACAGTATATCAGTGTTGACAGTCTCTGAATACCTGTGCAGACCTTTACCTAAAGCAAGGTTAGTTGAAAGTTATAGGTAGGAAAGCTTTAGGATTTTTTACTTGAATTACACTGGTGCTTTTCTAGAGGTAAGGAGTGGATCATGTTCTCACAGAAAAGGAATTACAAGGCATGAAAATAATCACACCACATCCTAAATAAACCTTATGCCTGGCTGCAGAGGTTGAGATGGATGCTAGCTGCTCTGTTGCCTCCCTGGAGGAGCCTGTCAGTGGACAGCATAGGTGAGGAGGAGATGAGCTGAGAATGGATGAGCTAAGATGGTGACTGAGTCGTTCCATCCAGCGATATGAAGTAGACTACCAGCTCCTAGGTTCCAGAAAATTAAGAAAGTAAGAAAAATATGCCTAAAAGAGTGCTTTTAAGAGGCTGTGTCTTTCCAGACCACATGTCCAATACCTAGGTCCATAATGGAAATCTACTTTTAAATCAGATTGCTTCTTTATGAAGAATATTTTGTACATAAGGTGTTTTTAAAGTACGGGCACTTAAGACTTAATGGTTTTACAGCTGAGGCAGGGTTTTGCACTGACAATGGCTAATACATCAGGCAAGCTTAGCAGGTGAGTTTTCACATTTTGCTTTCAAGTTTCACTTTATCATCAGGAGAACATCAGTAAGTGTTCCTGGGTGATCAATCAATATTTCCACCTCTATCTGGTATACTGAAAGACTATGTAGATGTCTTATTATTGTAGTCTAATAACTGCATCTAGAACTTTGGTAGAATTAGTTGATTAACATAAGGACAACTCAGTAATGCAAGATAAAACATGACTGCAAAAAATAAAAGGAAAAAATCCTGTCTTGAGTGACTTATTTTCTCTCCCTATTTTAAATTTTAAGACATCCTTCAGCATACTTTTGGGGTAAAAAGCTGATTTTAACTTTGTTTCTCAATCTGTAGGTACTCAGAACCTGATCTTTATGATTGTTATTATGGTTGTTGTCATTATTATTATTATTATTATTATTAAATAATATGGTAATTAATCTGCAAAACCATTTTTGTTTTGCAGTTTCAAAAGAACTTGTAGGCAATGTCACCCTGCTCCTGAATTATTGACAACTTACGGCTTTGTGCTTTGTGACATCTCTAACAGTAAAAATATACAGTACTCGTACTAGATTTATTCACAAGATCAGCAATCAGCTACGGTCTCCAGGGGAAGAGATCAGCTACTCAGCTAGTCAAATATTGCCATCAGCACAAAGTGTAATTGTAGAAAAAATGTTATATGGCTACTATCTTTAAGTGTTGCTCTTAAAGAGTGACAATCTTGTTCTGTTTTGCAGCTTATTTTATATAATGTGCATTTACAGAGAAACTTCCTTTACCATCTTCACCTAATCCCACTTTCTGTCAACGCTGTCACAGAACTTAACCTTTTGATATCAGTAAGAGTGAATCACTTCTTCAAAACTGAACTTAAGTTCTCAGATTCACAGCCTGGGTGAGTAGATACAGCTGTCACGCCTCCATTCAGCCTCACAGAAACTGAAATAAACAGCCTTGTAACTGCTGCTCCATTTTCACATTAGGTTTGACAATTCAGTTGTGCGTGAGAAAGTCTACAGGACATTGTTGCATTCACTCCAAAAGGTCCAGGAAAATTAATGAAGGGGATTCTGGACTACCTGCCATAAAACATCTGAAGTAGTCCAAAGCTTATTCTAAAGGTTGTTAACCAACTGCTGATCAGATAAGACCCAGATAGTATATTACAACAAATCCAATCACTTCAATTGTCAATATTTGGCCTTATTTTTGTATCTTAATATGACACTGGTCTAATTACTAGTAGATTTATTTGTATTGGTTAGTAAATGAAATTAACAAGAGAGTCAGTGGAATCACAGCTGGCATTTCCAGTATTTCATTTTCTAATTCCAAACGCAACCAATGAAACCTTAATGAGGTGAAGGTTTTTAAACTGTCATTAATCTCTGTCTAAAGTTCTTTACTAGGATTATTATTTTAAAAAGAACCAACAAAACAACAGAAACCCCCCAAACCAACCAAACAAGCCTCCCCCACCTCTCCTCCCCCCATCCCTCCTCAAGTAAGCAATCAATTTTCAATTTAGGGTCTTTCTCCTGAATGATGTGAAGCATCCCTACTCTTGCGTAAACAAAATTTGAAGAGCCTGTGGGAAATGTCTCTTTAACAGAATAACTAAACATCTCCAAACTGAGTAGATATTGTTTGGAAGGAAAATCTGTGTTTGTCTTTGTTTTGTGGAGCCATAGTAATGGAAATGCCGATTAGCAATCACACTGCAAAAGTGACATTTCCATCATGTATTTCTGCAGCAATATATGCAGTGACAATAAAAAATCCAAGACGTAAAACTTGAGATGTTTTGTAGAATCTGATAAAAGTCTGGTGTCGGGCTGGGCGAGCCAGAGAGATAGATGAAGAAGACTGCTATGCATTGTAAGTTTGCAAGAAGGCACATTCCCTTGCTGCATTTCCTGGATTGTGATGAATAGTTCTAAATAATTTGCATAATATATATTCTGTTGCTTTTGGTGCTATTGAAAATACACAGCAGAGTCTAGTTTTAAACTTGCCTGTAATGAACTTGCTACCGGGTTGAATTTGTTTGTTTATTTATTTTATTTATTTACTGGTTCGATGGAAAAAATGACATCAAAAGCTGATTGCTTCCAGCTATTGAATTTATAAAATATCACTTGTGGAAGTAAAATAAAATTTCTCTTGAACAAGAGTTAAAATTTAAAGCAAGACTGTACATGTAAAATCTGTAAATATGAAAGTATAAGAGAAGGTGTTATCCATTAAAAAACTGTTTTAAAAAATTGCAAAAATGAATTATTTCTTTTAGATGCACGCATCCATTAACAAAAATTTCATAATGGAAGTTTCCGTTGAGGACCTTATTCATTTGCTTACTTCTGTTTCTGAAAGGTGCACATTTGTCTGTGTGAACTTTAAAAATTAATACAGCCATACATAAGGAAAAATCAATGCTACATGTCAGCATGCATATATTATGCCTGAGCTTACTGTAGAATGAAAGATATCCTGTATGGGTTTATGCACTATTTGAAATCTGAAGTCTTTCAAATACTTTGTAATCCAGACTGCATTACTATATGAAATATTTATGTTGTATTTAAATATCTTTTAAGGGTTTTCTTGTTGTTGTTGTTGTTGTTGTGGGTTTTTTTGGCTAGCCAGTAAGTGTGACATTCTATTTTAAAGCTGGGCCATATTGATTTTTGTTTCTATTAGAGTATGTGATTACATGTGGAAAACTCACCATGGTTTCTAGTCAAAACTGAAAGACATTATGTTCTATATAAAGTTAACAAGCTGAATTATTTTTCATTTGATCTACATAGTGTTAAATTTGGTTTTTGAATGTCAGTTACTGCATATGGCCATTTGTACAAGGCTGGACTTTGGCTACAAATATGAAATTAGTGTGCAAAAAAAAAATTATTTTCTTATGAAAGGTGGTCTGCTTATTCCCAGTAGCATTTGTTAAAATATATATTGAAGATTGTAAGATTAAATGTTTTCCATTTCCTTTAATATCTTGTGTCTTCCTGCCTTTTTTATTTCTTTCCTTCCATTTTCCCAAAAGAGATTAAATTTCAATTAATGATGTTCCAACTGTCTGAGATCCTTTGGGATCCCCTACCTGGAAAAACAAACAAGCAAACAAAACACAAAACCTCAAGAGAACAAATAAGAAAACCACCTTTTAGTCTTCTTCCCTACATGTATCATTATTGAAGTTCATGAAAAATCACACACTAGCCCAAATTCAAGAAAATGCTACATAATTAATCAAAACCACAAGTAAAACCAGCAATTTTAACACTTGTGCAATCATGTGTCTGATTAGTTTGCCCTCTAGTGGCAAAAGATGCACCATAGATAAGAGCTCTCTTGGTATTTGAGTACAGCTGGATAACGAACATCGGAAGTCTGGTCCTCCCTAAAAGGCAGTGTTGCAATGCCACACCACCATAATCTAGGAAAGGCTTTAGTTTCCTCGCCTCAGATGCCACAAACATTTGAGTTTTGGTGGTTTGTAAGATTCTTCTTCCAACCTGAAAGAAATTTGCATTTCTGTCTTGTAATTGGATTAGTATGTCAATGTTGTGGCATCTAGCTTCTCCTTCTAGTGTACAAAGTGTGATGACATTTTGTTGGTTTGCATGTGTAATAAATGCCATTGACTCCAATGATTGTTCATCGAGGAAATTATGAATGCTTACATGGTAAGACACACACACACACACAAAATTAAAAATTACTCTTTTAGATTTCCAAGTCAAAAATGTTTGACTTTGAATCCTCAGACATACCAATGTAATTTTACACTGACATATAAAATACAAGCTAGCTGGAGGGCATTAGTTCGTTTAGAAATTGGTATTGGATTATTTACAAAAATGCCTGGTTAGCAAGCATGTTCTTGAATGGCTTTGGAGATCTGTTAACTTGTAGACTAAGGGAAAGGAAGGAAACATGGAAACCCCAGAGATCAATCCTTAAAGTCAGCAACAATGAGAAATTTGAAAAAATCAGGAAGCTACAAGAAGCCTGAGGTTTCAAAACTGCAGGACTCTGAGGTAGGAGTTTAAATATCCACTGGAGCTAATCAGCAGAGCAAGCCAACATTGCCAGTGGAGCTTGTGTCTCATCAGCTCAGCACAGTGGGATGCACTAGACAGGAAGTGGCAGCTGCTGCAGTGTGCCTAAGCTCCGTATTTCCTGAGAAGAAGGTCTTTCTTAAGAGGCATGAAAAAACACCCGCAGGCCTAGGGTACTGTCAATGCTATAAGAATATACAGGCGAAATAATGAAACATTGAGAAGGCAAGAACAACCCCAAACTTTTCTAAAGTTTCAGAAAGGTTTATTTTTCACTCAAAATCAAAACTTTTTTTTACAATACTTCCAAATATGACACTGCTCTTGGGAGCTAACCTATTCCGCCCCTCTTGTAAAGGTCCTCTCTTTCTGTTTAATAAACTGAAATGTGGTCTTCCCTTCACTGTTTTTTAATAAATTCCTCATCTTTATGTGAAGATGTTCTGTGTCTGGTTTTCTGACCTGGCTCTAACCTTCTGACATAGCAAGTGGATTTAGCAATATAACTGAAGAATATTTTAAATCTGAAATAATGCTCAGGCTACGGCCTGATCCAACCCCCCCAGGATACCACGCAATTCTTAGTTCCTCTTGGGTGAGCAAAATCTTCCATCTTTCACTGTGAACAGCTCATTTAACACATTAGAAGGTATTTTCCTGCCTTGTAAAGTGCAGGGGAAAAAAAAAAGGAGGCACTTCTACAGCTCAAGGGTGTCTTACCTGAACTGGTAAGGCCATTGGGCCATTGGGTTATTCATCTTGATCAGAAAGAGACGGTTCCAGGAAAAGACTTTTATCTTCTCTCTCTAACAGTAAGAAAATGAGACAGCCATAGATATGATCTTACAGCTATACCCATACCTCAGGAACAGTGAATGTTGTCTCTGCCTGTGTCACAGACTTCACCTGAGAACCTTTGCAGTCATTTCTGTCCAGACTGTTTAGATGCTTAAATCTTCATCCATGATTAAAGGAACATTTGAGAATCTGCGCTTTGGACTGCCAGGGCCTCAGTTTCCTAATGTAAAATGTGAATGACAAAGACTCTCTACTCTTTCCCACTTTGTATTTTTCATTACTATGAAAGGAGGATGTTCCAGTGACTAAGATAATGTAAATATAATTTAGATCAGCTCATGAGATCCACATAAACCTCTATAGTTGTATGGAAAGTTACTAAGTCTAGTGGAAGGGAAAGAAACAAAAAACTAATGTATTTGAATCAGCTGGAGCCTGGACAGGAGTCCAAAATATTTTATCCTTATCTTTCAATCTTCTAAAGTGTGCACACTGTCAATTGTAATGTAAAGTCTACATTAACTTCTTAGCCTTTGAAAAAAACAGAGCATTTTGGGATTATTACATCAACCTGAACAGCTTTGGCTTTTCTTTTTTCCTTTGTGGTTTTGTTTGTTTGTTTGTTTGGGTTTTTTTTTTTTCTTGTTTTTTGTTTTTTTCTTTTAACCTGATGAATTATGCCTTCCTAGGATGGAGTTAGTTTTATTCATAGCAGCATATATGGTACTGTGTTTTAGACTGGTGACCAAAATTTTGTTGATAACACATCAGTGGTTTAGCTGTTGCAGAACAGCATTGCACAGTGTCAGTGCTTTCTGTTTCTCATTCTGCTCCCCTTCAGATAATAGGCTGGAAGTGGACAAGAGGCTGGGAGGGAACACAGCTGGGACAGCTGACACAAACTGACCAAGAAGATATTCTATATATATATAACATCATTCTCAGTGATAAAATTGAGAGGGAGTCTTTCCAAGGTAGTCATTGCTTGGAGATTGGCTAGTGAGAGGTGGTAAGTAATTGCCTTTGCATCATGTGTTGGTTTTGATTGTGGAGGGGTTTTTTCCCTTCACTTATTAAACTGTCTTTATCATGACCCATGAGGTTTTCTCGCTGTTGCACTTCCAATTCTCTTCCCTATCCCACTACAGGGAAAGCAATCAAGCAGCTGGTGGGTACTTTGTTGCTGGTTGGGGTCAAACCATAACACCTGGTGTTCATTCACTTCCATTCAACTTTTAGCCTTAAAGCTCAGCTTCTGATTCTCACAAGGATTTTCATTTTCAGGACTCAGGGAACTATCTTTATAAATATCTCAAAAATCTGATGGTATAATTTTAACTGTTGGGGTTTTTTTAATAGTATGAGATACATATTTTACAGGATCTTACATCAGGTATAAATCACAGTAGCACCGATTCCAAACTGATGAACTACTTCTGCCTAGGACTATTTTTTTTTAATTACTATCGGAACATGAGTATCAATATTACACCATTGTTGCCAATATTTTCTGGAAAATATTTTTAAAGTAAAAAGTTAAATTGGTACATGAAAATCTGACCCTAAGTCTATTAACAATACATGCAATTGTCTTTCTTAGAACACATCTCTGAATGAAGAAACTATGTTTAAAGTATTGTTAGGAATGAGTAAAAATTGACGAGTATTTTTTAGAACTATGTTCTTACTAGCATTCAGATCTGATGCTTAGAAGTGCATTCATATTAGCATTCATACCTGATCAACTTAACAAGATTTTAGAGAAGCAAAAAGAAAGTCACAAAAGGCAGTGCTCAGCATATGACTTTTAAGTGATGTAGCTGTTGTTTTAGCATATCCAAGATGCCTGAGAAGTGGAGTCAACAAAACGGCCCTATAAATGGGAAATCTCTGTACATGTCCCGTTGCTGATGTATATGTTCTTTTGAAAACCTGAATTAAGCTTTTAATATGGAATAACAGATAAAACACAGTCTGGTTTTACTGATGATGCCTGTCCTATTGTCTGAAAACTCATCTCACCTCCAGCATCATGAAGTTAGGTTTGGGGAGGGTGCTCACCACAGTTATTTAAATGTCATTCTGAAAGAAATCAGCTTCCATCAAGAAAGGAATTGAGATACAAACTACTCAAAAAAAAAAAAAAAAAAAAGAAAAAGAAAAAGAAAAGAAAAAACCCAAAACCAAACAAACAAAAAAACCCACCCCAAAAACCAAACCCCAAACCAAAAAAACCCCTAAATTTTACTTTTTGGTCCTTAGAATTTCTCTCTTTACATTCCTTTCCATGTGATTACTATGTATCTACTTGTCCTGCTAGTTCAGAGAGTTAAAGCTTATTCAGTCACCCCTGTATAAGCTGTTTCTTTAATGAAATACAGTGCCTTGAAAAACTTAAGGTCAGAAGGGAGTTATAAAAGTAGAATTAAAAGAAGGATTTCACACACACTTTGTAAGGGAGAGGATTCAGCTACCAGACTTTCCTTTTCCTCTCTCTACAGACTTTTGCCTTTTAATCCTTCATAAAGAGTATTTGATTGGAATTATATTAAAAAGTCTAAGCATTTGTTCTAACAATATGCTTGTAACCATCATTGGAAAATGTATTAAAGCTGCTGTCAAGCTGGTTAACTGATGTGAAAAATCCTTCTTCGATCCAATACGGGATGAGTTTTATCACAGTTTAGTTTTATCATGAAGGTTGAAGAAAGCATATAAAAATTAACAGGGATCTTAGGAGAAAATAAGATAACACGGCTTGAAAAGATTTTGAGAAAAATAAATTTTAAATTTCGAATAATCCAGAAAAAGTTTTAAAGCTTAAAGTTGTTAGGTTAATGATGCTCAGCTACTTATAAAAGCGGTGCTTTTTAAAATAGTGTCAGTAAACATCATACAGTTTAAATAAGATTAAAAATAATCACTGTCGTGATGAAAATGCATGCAGCATTAGAGGAGACAAAAACATATCTAATAAAAATAGAATTAGACTGAAAAGTGATTTGGGTTTACTTTATTGTTTTGTTTTGTTTTTATTTAAAGACAAAATGTGAAAATGTGTTGGGAAGAGAGTTGCTGTGCCAAACTGTCATAGCAAAACAGATCAATGGTCCATCTACTCCAAAATACCACCTTAAACATTGACAAGTACTACATACTGCAGAGACTTGATGAAATACAGTAAAGAAGAATGACAAAAAAATTTCTTGTTCATATCACCCATATGATGATTTTTTTGCTGACATGCAAACTTTACCTTCTCTTACATTTTAAACGTAGTAACTGGGAAATGTTTGAAAGGAGACAGTGGATAGGTACACCATTAGTTGATACAAGTTAATATGCTAGAAGCTTGGATACATTAATAGATAGCTGAAGACATTTTCAAGTCACTCATGATATAAAGGAGGAAGACTAATATGTTATGGATCTATAGCCCCAAATTTGGTC
Organism: Bucorvus abyssinicus; assembly: GCA_009769605.1. Classification (NCBI taxonomy): domain Eukaryota; kingdom Metazoa; phylum Chordata; class Aves; order Bucerotiformes; family Bucorvidae; genus Bucorvus; species Bucorvus abyssinicus. The sequence goes on along the minus strand of CM020024.1, from coordinate 79,642,260 downwards.
TTAACTTTTAAGAAGTATTAAGGATTTTATATTTTTCTAGCTGTGACAGGTTAAAATCACAGAGACCTTCTTTTTGAGGTGTTTAACGTTTTTGAAGATAAAACATTAAAAAATAGTTCTGGCAAAAATAGTATTCTCATTGGAAAAATCTAAAGTATCAACACAAAAGAGAAAAGCAATGTCAAAAAACCTAAATTAAAAGTACATGATGCCAAAAAAAAAAAAAAAAAAAAAATTTACCTGAAAATAGATAGACATGCAAAAATATCTTAAATTTTGGAAAATAAATCCTGCAATTAACTTACACTGCAGAAATAAACATTACGCCCTAGTAAACTGGTTATTCTATACCTCGATCTTTGTCCTTTTTTATAAAGTTCAAGCAATAAATTGATTCTTTGGTATCAATATATACATAAGATAAGTCTCTAAAGACAGAAATGAAAGCATTGACCAGTGTAAGATTTTAAAATCAAACCTTTACATCCTTAATTGGCTTTTCCAAAACAGAGTTCCGCATGGAGACCAGGGGAATAAGAACAGGGAAAGGATGTAAGGATTCACCCCATTAGGTCTGAGGAAACAAGAATATGTATCTCTGCTGCAAAAGACATAATGCACCTAGTAGACTGGAGAAATTGAAAACATTAAAAGTATCAGTCTCTTAGCAATGTCAAGATCAGCATCTGCATATGTCATTTGCCATATTATCAACTGTCTTTATTGGAAATATTCTGAGTTGTGCCGATGAGCTGGTACACAGTGAGGTCTGTGCCAGATTGTCTTCCTTCTCTTCACTTCGTTTGGGACTTACTCAACCCCAGAAAGTACTACTAAATGGGCCGTTAACCTGTGCTTAATGACTCTTGATTAAAATATGTTTTGTGTGAGGGAATGGAGTAAAGAATATTATTTTGTTGCAAGATCATCTTCAATAACATCAGTTTTTATTTAAGACCCTCTGTACATAGGCTTCTGGGTCTGTCTTCTCCTTCACTATCAAATCAGGCAGCTATCTTTGTAACGCTTCTGAAAACAGTTCCTGCCTTATATGAAATAGATTTTTTACGATATGGAGATAAAACACCAGTCGATTGATTAAAACAGTATTGAGCTGAAAATATGAACCAGGATTTTTAAAAGAGAAATTATTCTTTTATTTTTCCCAGACAACGATCTGAAAGTGCACACAGAGAAAAACATTGCAATATACTGGCTTTGAGTTGTATTTCAACCTGAAGTTTGGGGGTGGGATTAAACTGACATTTCTGAGCTAACTGCTCAGAATAATCATCTTACCAATTAAGTCATGTCCTGGCAACACTAACATAATATGAATGAAAGGTATGGTAAAGCTGATCTTTATCCAGCCTTTATGCAAATTTATAATCAGAATAGGAATATTAATGTTTAAAAATTAAATATCTTGTTTAAAAATTAAAACATTTAAACTCTTCTCTGATTATTTGAAAAAAGAAAAAAGAAAAAAAAAACACCACAGAAAGAAAACTAGTTAGCAGTCTTTTCTTCTTGAATTCTAAAGATATTACTACCACAAGTGATGTCAATTTTAGCAATTGCTTGAGAAGCATCGCTTGCAATTTGCATTATATTTAAAAGTTTCCTTTTCTTTACTGTAAACTGTACTTCTCATACTTGAAATTTATAGAAAATCAACTTAGAGAGAGCAACAAAAATGCTTTTGAATCTGGTGTAAAATGAGAACTCAAAGTTCAGATACAAATTTGGAAAAAATTTAGGCTGGTACTCAAGGGTAAATCATGGTTTTGTGATGGAGTTTATATTTTGCAGACTAAAAATCAGCATTACAGGTAAATAACATATATTCAACTATAGGCTGAGAATTATCAGTAAGGCATTCTTGTGAGGTTTTTGCTGAGTTTTAATTGGTATCAGAATACAGTCTTTTTTAAGTTAATATTTGATCTGGAGGTAAAATAAGATGGGGTCAAATAATATCTGGAAGACATCTAAGAACTCAGAGAGTTTAAACCTCCAGTGGTCTCCTCTGAGTCAGATCTAATGACATTTTTAAGGGTAAGTTGCCTGAACAAAGACCTCTAATGCTATTTGAGATTCCCTAGATTATCCCAAGTAGCCTCCTACTGACAATCCAGAAAGGAATATGGGTAATTCACAGGCTTTATGTCATTCTTACCAACTTCTTACAGATATCTTGGATACCCCAGGGCTTCTCGGATGCCACTAAGTGTTTTTGCATCTGGGGAACTAAGATGACCCATATTGCTTTTCTCGTTGTAATCATTTTTAAAAGAGGAAGCAAAACACATTTGAGCAATAAAGCAGTTGTAGCAGTCTAGAAGGCTTTTACTACGCTTTTTCCCTTTCAGTTCAGACTTTATTCAATTTTGTTATTTGAAAATCTTGTTTAAGGGGAAAGAGGAAACATACCTTATGTATAAAACCAATAATTTATTGGTTTTGTAGTGGATATTTTAACAATAGAATCCAGGAAGCATTATTATTTCAGGTCTGATTATTACAGAAAAACCAATAATACTTTTCTGTAGAAAAAAATAGTCCCAGTAATAGCAGTAATATGATTAAAACTGTTACAGACGGTTTCATTCTGGTGCTTCGGGAGGTGGTGATACAGTGAGTTGTCAGCAACAGCAGTCCTTCACTGGGAGGAAAATGGTTGGTGTTCATGTTGGGGGTTTCTTCTTCCTCACTGTGGGATTAACTAAGAATAATTTTTATGTTTGCTAAAATGATTTTATAACTTCTTCTTCATTGGACTGCAGCTGCATATTATATCTGGATATAATATTTATGATAGCTTTTAGGTAAGTTAGATCCTCAATCTTTTTTTTTATATTACCCCTAAAACCAATTTCATCCAGCTCCAGATCTGCATTTCTGTAACTGAGCATAGGTGAGTTTTTTATAGCGTTGGGGTCTCCAGTGCCAGCCTATACTCCATCCTTTATCATCCCCCTCCTGTGCTCCCCTGTGCTGCATCCCTACTTCTCAAGGCTTCTACTATCAGACCAAGTCTGTATTTCTCTGCTCTACATTAGAACCATAAATATCTCATTCTGCATAGAAAAAGCTACTTATCACTTCTATCTCTATAAAACTATGATTGCACCATATAATGATAAACAAAACAAATTAGCCATAACCACCTGATCAGAAGAAAAATTGCTGTTACAGCTAAACCAAATAAAAATAAAGCTGCAGGCAGGTCAAGAAAAGTTCAGACAAAGCAATTTTGACAAACCTCAATCCTAAGACCTTGCAACCTTATTGCAGTACTTGCAAAGAAGGAAGTATTTTCTCCTACATTGCATCAATTTTAGACTCATGAACCTTCATTTAGAACAAATAACATTCAAATTTTAAATTCTTTATTTTTAAAACACAGCAGTGAATTTCACATTTATGACTGAACTGAAAACATTCATCAGCGAGAAACAAATATCCAGCCTATGGAACTTAAAACCTGTCTTCTGAATCTGGGAAGTGAACAAACAACTGAGACTGTTACTATCCTGGGCTGAGTCCACCACCAGAACTGAGAATAGTTTGAGTTGGCTATTGCAGGTGCCTTAGATGTGCTAGTTTTATTTGTTTGTTTGTTTGTTTTGCCTCAGCTCTACATGGGGAGAGGTTATCTGGCAGGTTCTGAAACCAGTCTGTATAGCTCTACTTGAATCTAAGCAGTGTAATATTTTTAAAGTTTATACTGATTAGGTTCAGTAAAGGTGCCATGGCAGGAGGTCAGAATACGACTCAAAGTAATAGATTTCTTACTTCTGAGACATGTAAAGAGCTTTCACTTTAAAAAATTGTCACCGGTTGGCCAAGGTATGCCAACTACAGGACAAGTTCTTTCTCTCTCTAATTAACCTCCCTCCTGTTCCAGGAGAGGAAGGATTAAGAGAAAAGAAGAAAGAAAAGTTTGTGAGACCTCTTATGTTTGGGAAACTAAAACAAATTTAATGACACTAGAAGAAAATATTATATACAGAGAAACAAATGAGATATTAACTGGTTTATATGGGATTGGAAAGCTAGTGTAGCAAGGGTTAAACCACGATTAGGGAAACAAAATCGAAGGGAAAAAAAAAAAGTACCACACAGTTCAAAATGGTGGCAGCCACGTGGTCGGCGGGTTCGCGGAAGCAAAGCTGAGCCAGTCAGTGTAGCCATAGAGAATCCACGTGCAGGCAGGAGCAGAGCCGAGCACAGCGGTTGGGTCGCAGGTGTTAAGAGAACTGCGGCAGAAACAGCGGCTGAAGCAAGCGCCGCGATGCCACATGTAAGCAGGGGGGAGCGGCCAGCAGAAGAGCAGCGGTGTGGGGCAGCCCCGTGGAGCAGTAGTGAGGGTCCTGTCCCATGCGGCGTAGAGATCGGGACAAAACGGCAGCAGTGATAATCCGAGTCTTCCCGGCACGGTGAGAAAAGAGGAGGAAAGGAAAGTCTGTAGTCGCCGGTCAGCAAGCGGCGATATAGGCACCTGTACGCTGAGAAGGAGCAAGGGCCCTGAGCAAGAGCAAGCCCCGAGCAAGCCTGAAGTACCCCGTCCCCCATGTGGTTCCTAAAGGGACAGAGATCCCGCCAAAGTTTTCACAACCAATGAGATGTGTGAATGTAAATGGGAGGAATACAGCACTATTGGTCATTTTAAAACAAACCAGTTTTTCTAATCAAACCGTTTTTTCTCCTAACCCAGGACAAAAATCCATGCAGTTTCTTCTCCCGATGTGTTGTCGTTTAACAGGAAAACATGCTGGTTTGCCATTGTATTTTTGAGGCCTTAAGAAACAAACAGAAAACAGTACGTTAACACTACTGAATCTGTAGCAGGAGGCACTGGACAGCTCAAGAGCAATTTCTTTATTGAATTTTCCTAAATTGTCTCATGGAAAATGTCTTAGTAGATGTGGGACACATCTATAAAATCTTGCTGCTATGAAAGGACAACAGGCATGATTTTGTGTTACTCTTGTCTACCTTTTTTATCCTATTGTCACAAGTAGGTAATAAAGTATGTTTATTGAGCATTTCATTAACAGAAGGAATTCTGACAAAACCTTGTATAAACATGTCAGAAGACAGATGACGTTGTAGCTCCAAACTTCTTTGGCGGTACCTACAATACAAAGCCTGAAGTAGACTTCAGAACAGGCTTACAATAGATAAATTCTGGCTCTGTTTAAGTTGATAAATAAAGGCAGGCCAGGGATTAATACCTGGCCCTGAAGTCATCTGGAAGAAGCTTCGTTTAGACTCGCATTGACTCGCTAGATTAGATTTGTCTTGGAGGGATTGAGTTGCAGTAACCAAACCTGAGTTATGGACCAACATAACAATTAAGCAGAGTGAACAATAGCACTTCATGTACAGACCCTAAGCCTGAGTAGCATGTCATGGCTTATAGAGAGAGACCTAGCTCTCCTATGCTCCTGATTAGGCCATTCACAAAGCATTGCCTGTTGCAAATAGTCCTTAGCTCAAGTGAATGACCAAATTGTGGCCAAGCACTGTGGTAGAGTGGTGGCTGGCAGAAACTAAATGATGGGATGTACCTTCCTAACACTTTAACACTATGGGTTTAACAATTGTGTGCCTGTACCCATAACATACCCTTTTTAACTTACCTGGAATAGGAAAAGACTTCCAGATTTGATGCTCAAGGTTTCTCCTGGCTGCTCTTTTATTTAGTAATACAGATGTACACTGGGACCTCTGCACTTTTTGCCTGTGTTGTTTTCTGTTGAATTGTTTGTAGCTTGGCTTGAAGTGTTCACATTATGCTTAGAAAGACTGAAGTACTGCTGCATATGACAGTTAATTTTTACTGACCTAGCAGACTATAAGGCTTGTAAGGCACTGGAACAGGTTGCCCAGAGGTGTTGTGGATGCCCCATTCTTGGAAGTGTGCAAGGCCAGGTGGGATGGGGATTTGAACAACCTGGTCTAGTGGAAGGTGTCCCTGCCCATGGCAGGGAGGTTGGAACTAGATGATCTTTAAGGTGCCTTTCAATCCAAACCATTCTTTGATTCTATGATACTAAGACTAAGCACCTGGATGCACATTAAGACACTGAGTACGCTGAGAATTTGCCTTCTGAAAGGGATCAGAGCTCAACCCTATGTCCTAAATGGAGCCCAAGCTTACAGATAAACAATACAGAAAGTAATCAAGGTTTAGACTCACGTGATTGACAGTACAACAAACTTTCTGTGTTTAATCTTTGCTTTACTTAACACAGAAAAGTTTTCAACAGTATAAGTTATAACTGTCGCATGAAGCCGCTATGAGCAGAATACTCATTTGCTTCAAATGGGTGACTGATGATCCAGTTGTCGCCTCTCCCCTTTCATAGATGTTTGTCTGCATCGTAAAGGCACCATGTGGCTTTCCAGACATCTGGTAATGGCTGATCATAATCAGGACAAGGGCAGCAGGACTTCTGTTTGGACAGATTGCAACACAGCACTAAAACAGCAATGAAGTATCTTACATTTTACTTAACTGTATCAACTATTATCACCCTCCTCCTTTCAGGAGCATTCAAGTATTAAATGAAAACCAGAGCTCATTTATGAATACATTGTTCCAGTTCTATATATGCTGTACAATTAAAGAGCTATTACACCAGTAATTGATTACCCAAAATGACTGCAGCCAACCATGAGGGAACACACAAAACTGTATTCACCATTTGTTTAGTAATTTAAAAAATAATAATAAAATAAAAAAAGTCCAACCAAGTCTAAGGGTGAAGAGAAGGTCAAATTTCAGTGGATTGTATTGATTAGATTTTGTTTACTGCTATGGGGCACACTTATGAAATGTGCTATACAGAAAAAGAATTAAACCAAGCTAGAACAGCTCAGGGGCCTCCCAGGGCTTTTAAAGCAATGTTCTAAAATTATGTCTGGAAAGGGTAGCATGGGACTCAGCGTACACCTGTAGGCTGTGGCAAATTTAGGCCTAATATCTCTAAAACAATATAAGCAAGCCAGTGCAGATAATGAATCTGCCTTCTGAACATATGTTAGCAACAGATTTTCTAATGTATGGATAATGTAAATACATATACGGTTAATAAAAAGAATAAAATTAAGAGGCTGAATATAACTATTAAAAGCATATCAGATGACATAAAGTACCATCTGTCTATTCAAGAGAAAGATATTTTCTGGTTATTATATTATAGAATCATAGGATCATAGAATGCTCTGCTTGAAGAATTAGGGCTAAAACTTTCTTTGCATTTACACAAACAAGGCACTCCTCTCCTCCGCTGCCCCCAAGTACTTTTCTCACAAACTTATAACAAATCGTGATGGCTTAATAAACTGGGACTCTGTAAGCACTTTGAGAATGTCTGGTTTAGTGCCCAGTCTTCAATAAATTTAAAGTTTTGTGATCGGCTTCTACCCATTTGAGCACAAAATACAGATACAAATATTTTATCTAGTATAAACATAGACTAGAAAATTAGTTTTGTTCTATACAACCAAGGTTTAATTTCAAAGGACGGATGTTTTCACTAAGTACTAAACTGTATTTCTGTGAACACTTGAGTCACCCTCTGAATTGTAAGCAACTTTGTGTGGTAATCCTTTCAGGTTCAAGGAGAATTAAACAGTTCTAACCATATTTTTTTAGTAAGAATTCCGCTGAAACAGTTTGAGTCTAGTGTTCTGGTTATGTTTTTTTAAAATTTACCCATATAGAAAATTACACTCAGTGAGTGTGCAAGTAATTCAGGGACTAGTCCAACCCACAGATAGGCCAATGAAAGTTTTGCAATTGCTTTCAGGAGTGCAGGATCAGGGATATTGCATTTAGTGTGCTATAGAAATTAAACCACCATCTTAGCATTTCAACACAGGCTCCAGCTGTGAAAGGCATTGTGCTGGTTCACTGTATCCTTTATGTCCCCTCACATGACTCTGAATAAAATGTACATTCATCTTTGTTGATCAGCAGTTCCACATAAGACACTGAGAGTGGAAATGGATCTCTATTAAAAAAGGCACCGCTGATATAAAATCGCCCCTATTTCCAGCAGTTTTAATTAAAACAAAGCAAAACCTTTGTTTCACGGCTTCAGAATTACTTTTAGCTGTATGAGCTTGTATTAAACTGTCAGAATGTTTATGGGAAAACAAACTTATTGAAAAGCCTAAACCGCGTATATCATTACTAGGCTAAAATAACACCCTGTTGTACAGTGGTATTCTGTTTTAACTGCAGAATGCTAAGGACATCGGCAGGATAAAGTTTGTAAGGAATGTACTAACCTCCATTAGTCACCTGGAATTGCCAGAAAAATTAGACAGTTTTTTAAGCATGCAAACCCTACTCGCAAACCTTGTCCTGTCCTTGTTATGAAGAATAATTCATCCTGAAGGGCTCCAAAAATGCAGAGGCAGATATGAAGACATTCTCTTAGTAGCTCAGAGATTACTGAAGTGTATTTTTATCCTTTAAGATGCCCAGCATGCTTATACTTTTATTTCATGCTGCATACACATTAATTCCCACACTGTATTCTCTCCAAGAACACGACTGCTTGATATTTAGAATTTTTTCTTGCAGGTAATTGAGCTAAATAAAAACAAAAAGAAAAAATAAGTAAAGCTTAATCCATTTTCAAATGAGTAACTTTCTTGTTTTGATAACATTAATAATTTTAAAAGTATCAGTACCTGAAAGTAAATTCTTTGATAATTCACATCCTCAGAAAACTCCTCAAACAGGCACAAAGGTAACCAGAAGCAAAGAAGCAGAAGACACTGGTTGGCAATCTACAGAAGGAAAAGTGTGAGAGAGAGTGAGCTGTAGAATTAACTCCTCTACTTTTGTAACCTGCACTGTGGCTGAAATACGAGTGATAGTTACTGGTTTTAATAGGTAATTCAAAGACTATAATGCATTACAAAATTTTCAAGGTTTTAGTAGAAATGTGATCAAAATGAAGGAGAATTTTTGTAGGAGGGGTACAAAGGTCTGCTCCCCAAAGGTGAAATATGATGTCCAGTCTAGAAACATTCCAAGGATTTATCTGTGAGCAGTTATGTGATCTCATTGATTTCAATAAGCTATACTTGAGACTGAGTAAGCACTATTCCAATTGTTGATTGTCCTTGTTGTGAAAATGTTCCTTGTTTTGCCTACTTGTCATCTCTCCAGGTGTAACTTGCACTCGTTACCCCTTGTCTTTTCCATGGGTCTCCCTATTAAAAAGCGAGCCTCCATCTTCTTGTCACTTTTTAAGTGGTGACAAGGTCTCCCCTAAGCCTTGTTTTCTTAAGGCTGAACAAACCCAGTTCTCTAAGCCTTTACTCATATGACAACTTCCCAGTGCTTTGATCATCTTTGTGCCCCTTCTCTGGACCCTCTCCAGCCTGTCCACACCTTTTTTGTATAGCAGGGACCAAAACCGAACACATATTTGAGGTGTGGCCTGACAAGTGCTGAGTGGAGTGGGGTAATGACTTCTTTATTTCTGCTGGTGATGCTCCTGTTGATGAAACCCAGCATCCTGTTGGCTTTCTTTGCTGCAGCAGCGCACTATTCACTCATATTGAGATTGCTGTCCATCAGGACCCCCTGGTCCCTTTCCACAGAGCTCCTGTGCAGCCAGGTAGACCCCAGTCTGTGCTGCACTCCTGGATTTTGTTTTCCCTGATGCAAGAGCTCACAGCTTGTTGAACTTCATAGGATTCTTGTTAGGTCACTCTTCCAGCCTATCCACACCGTTCTGCAGAGTGGCTCTCCCTTCTAACATGTCTACTTCCCCACTCAGTTTGGTATCACCTGCAAACAGGGTATACTCGATCCCCCCATCGAGATGGCTTTTGAAGATATTAAACAGCATTTGGCCCAATTTTGATCCCTGGCTGCCAGTTTGAAAAGGAGCTATTTACCACCACCCTCTGGGTATAGCTTATCAGCCAGTTCCCAGTCACCACACAGACCAATTGTCTGGACCATAGCACAACAGTTTCTCTAGGAGAAGGCTATGGGAAACCATATTGAAAATCTTGGAGAAATCCATGTTGACATGTCCACTGCTCACCCCGCATCAACCAAGCAAGTTACTTTGTCACAGAAGGCGATTAGATTTGTCAAGCACAATTTACCGTTGGTGAATCCGTGCCGGCTTTTCCCAGTCATGTGCTTTGACTTGTGATAGCCTCCAGGAGGATTTGTTCCATAAGTTTCCCATGGACTGAAGTAAGACTGATGGGCTTATAATTTCCTGGGTCCTCCATTAAGCCCTTCTTGTAGGTGGAGGTGACATTAGCCTTCTTCCAGTCTTCTAGGATGTCCCCTGATCTCCACAACTTCTCAAAGATATGGAGAGCAGCCTCCCAACTACCTCAGCCAGCTCTCTTAACACTATCGGGTGGATATTGTCAGGGATCAACAGTTAGGGTGAAGCTCCTGTAACAGTTCACCAAACAACTCTTCCTTCACAGTGAGTCTGTCTTTGCATCAGCCTGAGTTTTTGTTCCCAAGTCCTGGGGCCCAACAGTGTTGGTAAAGATAGACGCAAAAAAAGTGTTGAGACCTGCCTTTTCAGTATCGTTGGTGACCAGTTTACCTGTCCTGTTTAACAGTGGGCCTATTTTCATTCAGTTCTTGCTTGTTGTTTACGTACCTGAAGAATCTTCTCTTGTAGTTTTTGACATCTCTGGCCAATTTCAATTTGAGCTGAGCTTTTGCTTTTCTAACTGCACCTTTGTACACCCTGGCAACACCCTTGTAGTTCTCAATGGGTATTTGTCCAATTTTCCATCTCTGGATAAGCTTCTTTTTTGTTTTAGAGATGACTGAAAAGCTTGCAGTTAAGCCAAGGGAGCCTTTTGCTCCACCTACTTCCCTTACCTTTAAAGGGGATGAACTGTTTTTGTCCTTCCAGGAGAAAGTTCTTGAAAAACTCTCAGCACTTGCTGCTGCCTTTATCTTCCATGGAAGATTCCCATGGAATCCCTCCCAGTTGAGCTCTGAGTGGGGTGGTTTGCTATTCTAAAACCTAAATCATTTGTCCTAGTATTAACCTTTAGCGTGCTCAGTTGGATCCCAAACTCGATGATGCTGTGATCACTGCAGCCAAGGCTGTCACTAATGCAGGTATTACAAAGGAGGTTTTCTTGGTTTGTGAGCAGCAAGTCCAGTAGTGCCTCATTCCCTCTTGGTAGATCTAATATCTGTATGAGGGAGCAGTGCTCCACGCATTCCAGGAACGTGATGGATGATGTGAGTTGCTGTATTGTTTTTCCAACAAATGTCTGGGTAGTTGAAGTCACTTATAAGAACTAGGTTCCGTTGACCCAGAGCTTGCTTAAATTACTCAAATACTACCTTGTTGGACTTATCATCTTGGTTTGGAGGTTGGTAGCAGACCCCTGCTGTAAGATCTCCCTTGGACATGACCCCTCTGATCTTGACACAGAGGCATTTCATAGGGCTTCCACAGTTGCCGTAGCTGAATTTTATACATTCAAGGTTCTCCTTAACATAGTGTGCAACTCCCTCTCCTCTTCTTCCCTGCCTGTCTTTACCAAACAACCTATAGCCGTTCATCGTGATTCTCCACTCATATGAGTTGTCCCACCATGTTTCAGTTATTCCTATGATAACATAACTTTCAGATTGGGCATGGAGCTCCTATTCATCCTGGGTTTGTTTTTTTTTTTCCCCAGGCTGCATGCATTGGTATATACACAGTTAAGACAGATTGTTGGTCTTCTGGCTGGAAGAGACTTGAGTTTACCAGTCTGCCAAGGGCTGCACTACAGCTTCTGACTCTCCCCATCCGTGGAGCAGGACACAAACTGGATCTCCAGGGAATACTGTAGGTTTTCCTCTCGCCAGGGGCTGTTCCCTCAGTGCAGGGTGTTGGGGGCTTACAGCCAAGTTGCCCCTTCCTTCTGGTTAGAACTCAGTCAAAAACCACCCCTGCCAGTGATCGGCAGAGCGAGAAGGTCTACCTGCGGTGCAGAAGAAATCTTTTACTTCTCCGGGAATTGAGGCAACTTCAGTCTGTCTCCGGTCAATGTTTTCTTCTCTCTCATGGTCCTGGGCAGAAACCAAATATGCGCATGCTGGGGGAAAGCGGCAGATTCCGGCTTTTTACACGCTTAGACACAGAGGTGCTTGATTGACGAGCCGAGAGGGTTGTGGCACCCCTTCCCCCACAAAGTTCACAAGACAGTTTTCACACGCTTAGGGGGAGACTGAAAGGAAACAGCAGGGGGCTTAGTCCCGCCACCGCCATTTTAACCTATTACACCTTCTTATGTGCCCTTGTACGTGAGCTGCTGCGCAAACTGCTGTGCCCTCTCAAACCCTATTTGCCTGCCCTGTTTGCAGCACTCCTGGATGACAGTGCTTCTGAGGGCCATTCAAATCTCCTGTGGCTGCTGCTGGCAATGCTCAAGCCATATCAGCCTCTCTCTCTCTGTAGCTGCCAGAGGGGCCCTCTGCTCTTCTGTGGGTTTACTTGGCTGTGGGAACCCCCAGTACACCTCAATCCACTCCTCAGCCACAGAAGTTATCGTTGTCACAGCTGCATGCCTAAAGGCTGTTCTATTCAAATGGGAGAATCAAACTTTGTACCTATATACAAAGACAGACTTCTTTTTAAAATGCTGATATTAGAAGGCTTATAAAAATCAGTATTATAACGTATTTTAGGAAAATTACACATTAATAATGTCCAAAGGTTGTAAGCTTCCTTTTTGAAAACTAATTCCCACTACCTCCAATAAATCTGAGTGAAAAAAAAGAATATTACATGAACAGCTAAAATAAAATTGTGGAAAAAATAAACAATAATATTTCTCAAGGCTTTTAATGTCCCCTAACCCCACATCTCAAAGCAAGTAGTATAACTGTAAAGGTTTAACATGATGTCCTGGGTTCGGATAGGATAGAGTTAATTTTCACAAGAAGCTGGCAGGTGCCACAACCAAGATAACCAAACCAAAAGAGCCAATGGGATATTCGAAACGATATTAATATCACACACAGTACATATAAGCGAGGAGCTGGCTGGGGAAAACATAGGCAATTTGAGTGGGTGGGCAGCTAGTTGGGCGTCGAGTTTCAGGTGGTGATCTGTTGTGTTGTGTGTCACTCACTTTATGTATTAGTTCATTAGTATTATTGTTATTAATGATGTTTCTTTGCTCTTTGTGTTGTTCTATTGAACTGTCCTTAACTCACAGAGTGCTACCCTTTTCTCCTAATTCTCCTTCCTATACCATTGCATGGGGAGGAGTGAGCGAGCAGCCACCTGGTGTTTAGTTGACAGCTGGGCCTAAACCATAACACATGAAAAACAGAGGTTGTCTTGCAGGTATGGAGAATTATTTTTCAGAGATAATCGTATATTTCATTTCAACCTTCTATGTTACCAAAGTATTCTTTTTACTATACTGTATTTTGAATATGAAATCACAGAATCACAGAATGGTAGGGTTGGAAGGGACCTCTGGAGATCATCTAGTCCAACCCCCCTGTAAAGCAGGTTCACCTAGAGCAGGTTGCCCAGGATCATTTCCAGAGACAGGATTGTATCCAGAGAAGGAGACTCCACAACCTCTCTAGGCAACCACTTTCAGTGCTCTGACACCCTTAAAGTAAAGAAATTTCTCCTCATGTTTAGATGAAACTTCATGTGTTCCCATTTGTGCCCATTGCCCTTTGCCCTGTCGCTGGGTACCACTGAGAAGAGTCTGGCCCCATGCTCTTGACACCCACTCTTTAGACGTTTATAAGCATTGATAAGATCTCATCTGAAATACAAAACATTATAGGAGTCGATCCTTGACCTTCAATATATTTTTTTTATTTTCATTTCATTTTATTTTAAATAGGCATGAGAAACAAGATATTAGGGGGCAATGAAGTAACAGGATGAAGTGACTCATCTGAGTTCATAAGGTCACAACAACAGTAGTAACATATTACACATTGCATTTCAATATACCTGTATTGATTTCCAGTCCAGGACTGGACCTGGTTGCTATCTTAATACCCAACAACAATTGTGTATATAATATATGCACAAAGGTGCACACAAGAACCACATATAGATGGGCAAACTATGTCATATGGGGTTGTATTTAAACTTATTCATACTGAATTTGGGATTAGGATAGCATAAGAAATATTTTGAAATACACTATATATTTTGTATATGTCTCGTAAACTAAGAGAGCTATTTAAAAACTGGTTTACGCCTCTTAAATATTTTAATGGAGCAGTTTTTCATTTTTTTCCCCACCTGTTAAGCCAGGTGCCACAGTTTCTGTGAACCAAGCTGTAAGGTTTCTGATAATGTGATAAAACATTAAAAAGCCAAGTCTTTAGCACCCGGATAATCATATTACTTCATAAATATACAGCGTATATAAATACATGTCATGTATTGACAGAGAAAAATCTGGATATTTTCAGTGTAATAACTAAACACATACATTAATGAGTATCTTTTTATTAAATCAAGATCATAATAAATTTTTTTCTTATGGTAAGCTGTTTGGCCAGTTTACTTTGTAGTGCTCTCACAGCAGCACAGAGCACACTCTCTGAAGAAATAAGACCTCATTTGCCAGTGTACACATGTATGTAGAAGTTGATTATATATGCGAGCATATATGTATTTATAAACCTTGTGTGTGTGTGTGTGTGCATCTCTATGTATTTGTAAACTTCTGTATACATATGTATATGTGCATACTTATCAGCAGTTTATAAATACCTAGATTTATATCATATATATACATAACACATTCCTAATATCTGAATATTCTAGATCTACAATAAACATAATATTCCAGAACATGTGAGGTTGCTCTGTCGTTCATATAAAAATTGTTGCTCTTAGTCTATTATGTACTGAAGCAGTGTCCATAACTTACACATTCAAAAAACAATGATATTGACACCCTTGTTAGTAATCTCATAAAAAAAAGTACTTGCTCAAAAAGAATTACAAACTGAATCCAGCCTGTGTAACCTTAGGCCACTGAGACACGAGCCTAGGGCACTTACCTGTCATGTATCCCTTTACACCTCTAAATCCCCACAGTAAAAGACCATCTGCACCAGTAATCAGATGGCCAGACTTTAGAGCAATATACCTTGTTTATAAAGGGCAATTCTAATTTACAACCCACTCTATTTTGGGAGGTACTCTGGGAGCAAACCTCTGATGCTTTCAGATCAGCCATCTGTCTCCACTCTTGCCAAGTTACCTCTAGGTTATGCTCTTTCCCCTCTTCAGCGTATTACGCTGTCTGTTGCACACTGACATAGAAGGAAGATCAAGAGAAAGATCATTTGAGCAGGTAAGACAAGGAAAAGTAATCCTACAATATATGTTTACATACTCTTCTAAGCAGATATTGTTTCAACAATGGGATGAGGCAGCTTTAGGCACTTTCTGCTGTGGTATTTGCTGCTTATTGTGTCCCTGATTTCCAAGGGAAGAAGGGGTGGTACAGGGACAGGCCCTTTGCATGGCCTAAGAGCATCAGTGCTACCCACCTAGGTAAGTGCTGTGGGACTCCTAGGGTTGGAACATCCCTGTGTGGTCCTGGGCATCTCTGCTCAAACCCATTACATCACCTGCAAGTGACTCTCCAGAACTAATTATCTCTCTTCCCTTGTCAGCTGCAGCTACATTTACCTCTTGAAGAATGGTCTACCAGAGGTGTTTGATGCCAGGTTTACCAGTCCGCAAAGTGGCCTATCCTGAAGGTAAACTCAGTTTACAGCAAGCTAACTGGTACAGAGAAGCGTAGTCATTAGGCAAATTCAGCACTTCCAACCACTTAACAACTTTCTTAAAGTTACTCACCTGTAAGTTGCCCAAGCCATGGCAGGCTGCTCATAGTCCCTTCCACCCTTATGTGTGCTGGTGTGTGGGAGAGGTGCAGCAAATTTTGAACAGACAACACAGGCTAAATTGCTTCCTGGAAGAAGCCAAAGTGGATCCAAGATTCCAGCAAATCTCCAAACAGCATGCCATTTCACTGCTACAAGGATGTGTTCCACCAGAAGCGAGAGCAGCCACAAGCTCCAGAATCTCTGCTGCACTAGAAGGATGTTAGCACTCATGTTTTTGAGAGGAAAAACAGGAACACAGGAATAAAATATAGAGGTTTAGGGAAAATGTAGCTAGATCAAGTATTTTGTTACTTGTGAAGAGGCATGAAAAATTTTTGCTACCTTCCTTCAGCAGATTGACAGACCATGACCATTGTAAAACTAGCTCCAATACAATCCACACAGCTATGCTGAAAATCTGTCAGTCTCCAGAGTAGCACAGTTAGCAAATTTCATGTTTTCTAAATTCACATTTGTATCAGCTGCATAATGTAACAACCTAAGGGGGGGAAAAAAAAAAAAGAAGAAAAAAAAGTTGAAAAATACCTTTAAGAACAGCTACAGTGAGTGGATTTAGTAGTCTGAATACTATTGATAGGATGTTGTAAAAATAGAAGTTGACATAATCACGTCAGCTCTGGGAGTATCTATCATTTTTGTTTAAATAACACTAAATCTCTATAGAGAAATTCTGTGAAGTGGTACCAGGGCAACATAAAATTTGTTTTGAATAAAATATTACAAGTCTTTTTGAGGAAATACCTAAATATTTATAGTTATGTTATTATTCACTAGGTACGTGAAATATTCAGATGATCTTGGTTTTGCTTCATACAATCCCTGCATCATCCAATCCCTGCATCGAACACCATCTTTTTTCCTATGGTGAGAGGGTATGCTGAAAAAAGTATCTGCTGAATTGCTTTTTCAGCATCAGTCTTGCATCAGTCCTGGTATAACTAAGGCCTCATGAATTCTTACCTTTTATATGAACATTACTGCTTTGATTATGGATGTGATTTTCTCATGCTGTTATTATAGAAATATATCTTGCAATGAGGACAAAAGTAATGTCGATACAGCTTATTTTTGGTTAAAGAAATAGATGTTCATTTTAGAAACAATTGAGCAGCTGGATGCAGCTACTAGATTTGCTATCTCCCTCCCAGGTTCCACCTCACCTATCAAAACCACTTGTGGATTAGTGTTGCTCTGGTCTACTTCTGTCTGAATTATACGGTTTAGCAAAGGGCTGTTATTTAAATGGCTCAGGCTGGTGGATAGATATCTGGGACACAACTCCACTGCTGAGAGATGTCACCACACATCATAGTTTGCTATTTATTGACACCTTTCAGCCAGATTTGATTTAGGACTGTTAAAATGTTTCCAAAACTAACTTAGCAAAAATAAGCCAGAAGTCAGACTCTGTATTTAAAATGCTTGAGCTAATCTGACCTAAACTGAGCTAATACATTCTCCATTATCTACAGCACCTAAAGTTCAGATACCTCTCACTTTCCATCACAAAATTTCAGTTATTATTTCTTTTCCTTCAAAAATATTTTTAAAAGAATTGAGCTTTTTAAAAATTTATTTACTATCATTTATTTCTTTGTTAAACATTCCAGGAAAAATTGAGATTTTGCTGTAAGGGTGTTTCAGAGAAGTGGGAACTTATATTAAAATATGCTTCTTTAAGCAACAAATGACTATGAAAACTTACATTTCATTATAAGTAAATGAGTAGAACATTCCTGGTAAACCCTCTTTCACTCAGTTAAGAACTTGAATAGAGATCATATGGCTGGTGAAAGGGTTATATTTTCAGAATGAGAGTAAAGGAAGTCAGTGGGGGTTTTTGTGAAATATTGATGCAATTCAAGTCCCAAACTGTTTCTGAATGCTGCAATATAATTCTCTGAAGTGTCATTTTTTGATATCACTGAACAACTTTAGCTAGAAATCAGACTTTTGTAACCTTTGTCTACTTTTAGTGTCGCATTCTGTTTAAATCTTTCTGAGGTTCTTAAACACTTAGATAAATACAATTTCTCTTCCATTTTTAGGAAGCTTGAATTGGAAGTGCCAAAATATTATGATTTATGTTGTTCTTCAGAGACCTTAGCTTAAAAGTGCTATTGTCAAAGTAGAAAATGTCTGAAAACTTGTTTTCATGTAATTTGCTCTCGCATTTCAGTGGTCGGGGATTCAGGAATTAAAATACTTCACACACATCTCATATCCATATTTAAATTTTAGTATTTTATAAACATTAATAATAATGTTTTAGAGATATAGGAGTCTAAGTTTGAACAATATCTTGTAGAAATATTCTTGACTGTTGCAGAGGGAAGCTGCTCCAGAGCCAGCCTGACCTGCAGCCAAGTGGTAGATCTCAGCGTACAGAGACTTTCTTGAAGCAAAGAAATGCCAGGGAAAAGGAGAGACCCGCAGGAGCCAGCAAATCTCCTGAGAGGCTGATGAGTCCTGGGCATTGCCAGGGCAACGGTGACCCCTCATACCTATAAAAGAAGCCCCTGGGGAAGTCGAGTGAACAAAGAGAGCATGGTGTGGCAGCCAGAGCATGGCATGGCAGTTTGCATGAAAGGACGTGAAAGAAGGGCGCTGAGAGCTCTGCCAGCTCTGATCAGGGAGCGATGGTTTCCACCCAGCAGAAAGCCATGGCCTCTCTAAGCTCTGTACCCACCACAACCGATGCAGCTTCCTAGATGGAGCTCCAGTGGGAACAAGCAGCCAGTCAGGTGTCAAACTGCAGGGTGTGCCCTGCCTTACATGGGTACTGGATGGCAACTGTGAGCTCACCTGTGGGAGGTGTGCCCACATAGAGGAACTCCTCTGTTCAGTGACAGAGCTCCAGGAGGAGGTGATTAGGTTGAGAAGCACCAGGGAGTGCAAGGGGAAGATTGATTACTGGAACCACATCCTCCCTTCCCTGAGAGGCCCAACAGGCAGACAAAGTACATAATATGAAAGACTCCCTATCCTCTCTCCACCTGATTAAACATAGTGACTTGAAGAAGGGGGGCCAAATGTGGCAAATTCCTGCCCAGCAAAGTAGGCACGTCCCCTCAGTCATACCCCCACTTTCCCAGGTATCCTTGCACAAAAGATATGAGGCTCTGCAAGTGGAACTTAACATTAATGAGGACAACAGTTCTTGCTTGGAAGCGTTGCTGAGGTTATGTCAGCCTACACTCTGCTTCCATAAAGGTTCCATAAAGGTTGCTTCCATGTGTTCCAACAACGGATAGGTTATTGTCATAGATGACTCCTTTCTGAAGGGAACAGAAGGGCTAATATGCAGACTAGACCCATTTCTTAGGGAAGCCTGTGGTCTCCCTGGCAAGAAAGCTTCCTACCCTCAGATTATTATCCATTATTGATTTTTCAGGTAGGCAGTGAAGAACTTGCCTAAGAAGTCTGAAGGCAATCAAGAGAAACTTCAGGGCCTTTGGACTACTGATCAAGGAATCAGGAGCACGAGTAGTGTTCTCCTCTATCCTTCCAGTTGCAGACACTAATGAGAGAAGAAAGGTCTTCACCCAGCAGATCAATATCTGGCTCTGAGCCTGGTGTCACTGTCAGGACTTTGGATTTTGTGATCATGGGTTTGTTTACACGATACCAGGCCTGTTGGTGACAGACAGGGTACAGCTGTCTTAAAAGGGAAAAAGGATTTTAGCACAAGAGTTGGCAAGGCTCGTCAAAAAAGTTTTAAACTAGATTTGAAGGGAAAAGTGATGAAAACAGGCTTGCTAGAGATATGTTTGGTTGTGGTACATCAATGTTTGTGGGACGGCATGCTAGCAAGGTCCTCCAATCAAATATCCCAGTGGAGTTAAAGGACGGTGTGATATGTGACAGCAAAGACACAAGGAATATAGATGAGCTAGAAAACACAGATGCGTCTGAGAATGGTCAGGTAGGAATTAGGCCTTCTCCCCTGAGGAAGGTGATGAGATCAATAGTCCAACTGAAGTGCATCTATACCAGTGCATGTAGCATGGGCAACAAAGAGGGAGCCATGGTACAATTGAACCTTCTGAAAAATGCAGAGAAGTAGGTTTGAAAAAAAAGTAATTTTACAGGTGATTGCCCTGAACCATTGCCTATACTAAGATTCCCCATCCTCTGTTCTTCCACTCATTGCCCCTTTTTTTGTTCAAGCCAACTTAGGAAATATCTATGAAAACTTGTCTGCAGATCAATGCTCTGTTGAGCTCTTGAGCGCAAGTAGCTACTAATCTGCTTTTTTTGAAAACGAGATGGAATTTTCTGCTAAGTTCAAACAATTCCCTATGTTTCCATGTTGAGATGATCTAAGTGTTTTCTACAGTAATACTAGCAATGTTATTTTTAACTCCACGGTTTTTTTCAGATCAGAGGGAATGAAGGTGGCATTTGCATCGAAATCCTGTTATTTATCTTCTAGCTCTCTTAGCTGATACAATTGCTCTCTTACATTAAGTAGTAACGTAATATATTTTTAATACTATTCATTTTTTTAGTCTACAAGGTGCCATCCAAACTAGAAAATAAGAATAATAAATATCTGAAAAAGTTCTTAGGAACTGGAATGTCATTGTTTGTGATGTTAAATTGTTTTTACCTTATGCCAACTATCATTCTTCCAAAAAAATCTTGGGCATGGTTTGAGACTTAGAAGGTTCAAAGGAACTTTGTCCAAGAAGCAGTTTGCAAGTAGTCTTCTCTGTTGGAAGGATGCAAGAGTTTCATGGAGTAGATGCAGCCAGTCTGTGCCAGCTGGTCTCAGGGCCAGGAATGCCACCAAGAATGTTATTTTATTGGCATATACTGTCATTAGAAACAAGGGTAAATTGCACAACCTTACTGCCATTTAGATGTCTAAATATGTGATGCTGCTCACCTCTATTAATCTAATAGTAATTTACAAGATGTAGGTGCTTACAATATGGAGATGAATCTCAGCTTCACCATTGAAAGACAAATTCATTTGCTCAAACCTCGATACCTACTGCCCTCGTAGATACCATAGATTGCTCCTCCCACCTCTTACTGCCAGTTCAGGTCTCCTACAGACCCTGTGTACCTCTACCTTGTAGCCACCTTAGGTTCCCCATGGAATCCTCAGATGGCAGTGGAAGTTATTTTATTAGCCTGATACAAGTCTTGAACTAGGAGAAATTTGCCCAGAATATGACATCTAAGTCCTCAAGCGGGGCGGGGAAGGAGGGCAGAGTTGCAAGAATATCACCCACTCTTTTTCCTCCAGACTACCCTACTCTACTTTAGGTGATGTCTTTGTTCATCAGCTTATTTTTTCTGTCTACTGTCTTTGATCACTAGGAATTAAAATTAGTCCGGGGATGCTAAGTACTTAATTCTGAATGACAGATTCTATTAAATGATAAAAGACCTAAAAGATAAAACTTTCATACAATCTCAACAGAGATATAGATGAGAGATCTGTCCTCTGAATGGACTAACTGTAAGACTTTCAAGAAATAAGATGCTCTGCACTTCAGTATGCCAATGCTTGTTGATAATTTTTAAATTGCATGTAAATATGCATCTTATTTCTAGAGTAATTAAATTTTTTTATGTCTAGAACTAAGATTTTATCTTAAGGTGAGGCAAATAAGAGACCTATGCCATCTGCTAAGATTTTTGCTGTAAGTCAAAATCTAAACATAAATTTCCATGAAATATCAGCGGGATAACAGCTGGAATACTGTTTATGAGCAGAGGAGTTACATTTTTTTCTCCTTTATCTTCCAAAATTAAACTGTGAGTTGCACAAAGCTAACATATAACCAAGTCTCAAGATACCAGCTGCTGCCTACAGCTATAGTAATGGCTCCTAATAGCAAAGTACTGGTATTTCTGCATGATTCAGAAGGATTTGGCTATAGCTGTGTGGTATGGCTTCTACCTGTAAAACAAGAGGTCAGTTTGTTGGTTGGATTTTTTGGGGTTTTCGTTTCATTGGGGTTTTTTGTTGTTGTTGCTTGTTACCTACTTTTTACAGAAATCAAGTACTGCATTTTGGAAGGATTTTGTTTGTTTGTTTGTTTGTTTTTTTGGGCAGGAGTATTTTAGCAAGTGGACAGGATCACAACAAATATAAAAATCAAAATATACAATCTCAACATTTGTAAATTCAAAGCTGAGAGTCATCTAAGATTTTACACTTAAAACTAATAAAAATTTACACAAGTCTGATTATACAGTATGAAGGCATACATTTTTATTAGAACATCTTAAGACAAAAATCAGTACTGTGGGCTTAGCTTCAACACATATATTTCTGCACTTCTTTTTACGTATTAAATGCCTGTTTCCTACCCTGATCCCTCTTTCTGCTGGCTGAAAACTAGGACATTTGAAGAGCCTTACAGTAGATCTCTGTGTTAGAAAGAATTAGTATAATGAAATCAGAACTCAAATTGTAAGAGCAATTTAAATATTTACACCATGCACCGTGGTGTTTCTTTTAAGTGAGATACATTTAAGATAAAATAAAACTCTTTGAGAGGAAGTTAAGTTCTGGGTTCTGTAGATCTAATGTTTTGGCACTGGAGAACAAAAGAAAAAAACAAAAAAGGGGTTTTGGGTTGAGAAGCACCATCTTTATCTGTGGAAGAATTTAAACCAGATTATAAATTGAGATGTAGTGTTTCTTGCCGATTGCAGATTTTTTAGCTATCTTCTAGACTTGCTGAACAGATTTAAGTTTTCATTGACTTTTTTTTGTCTAAAATTTTATTGAGAATAATTTTGGTCATAATTTTTATTACCTTTGGAGAAATAGCAGAAAATTTCTGCTGATATTTTTCTCTTCTGTAGACATATTTTGGAGTAGAAACATTTTTTTTTGAGACACTTTCAAGCTTTAATAAAGAGGAATTTCCCATGTGGAAAATTGAGACATTAAATTTGAGGCAAAATTCTGATGAATAATGATGGACTCATCTGTCCTGTGTTTACCACTTCAGACCAAACTATCATTAACACAATGAAAATTTATTCTCTCTACAGCCTGATCGTTCAGTTGACCATTGTTATCACCAGCAAATTTATTGATCTAGAATACTGACCTGTGAAAGCAATAATGGTGTACAAGTTCCTTTCCCTCTCTACAATTGTTCTGAATTGGAAAAAGGAAGTGAAGAGCAGGAACAGCTTGTGTGGTTTGCGAATGAGCAAAATACAGCTAAAGTGTACCAAATATCTGTAAGGAAAATTAAAGTTAGAAAGGGCCTGGAGTCGAGTGAAAATCTAGAGAAAGGACAGAAAGAGAGGTGCCTTTATAAACAGGCAAGCAATTATCTCCTTGTTGGAGACGTTAACTGAATAAAAAACCAAAAAGGGTACCTGAATGTAGTGGGAAGAGATCACTTTTTTCTTTTAATCGTGGCTGTCTGTATTTCACAATCCTAGTGTAGAGATTCTAAAGTCAATGCCACCAGTAGTTTTAGAGTTAGAAGCAGAATAGTCTGAGCTATTTAATCTCAAAGTAAATAAACTGGTACTAAAACTGCACTGACGTAGGGAACTCAAAAGCCTCAACACTACACACCATTGCATGACCAATACAGATATGCCCATGGTCTTGCAAAGTTCTTATTCATCTTGTGATGAAAAACCATGAAAATGAATAGTCTCTGTGCAACATTAATTATAGGTATCACTCAAGCAGGTTCCTCAATGAACTTTTAGCTTGATTTCTAGTTCCTGCTGTGATAGGGAGATTTTTATGTGGTAACAGTCACATTGTCTTTCACATGGGGATTATTAAACTCTTACTGACTTTTCTTCTGCTTTCTTATTTATTTTAGTATAAAGGGATTTATTTCAGTACAAAGGGATTTATTTCCATATGATGTACTGTATCTTCTCTCACTTTGTTTTTTTAAAATTACTCTTTCTTGACAGGTTGTGTTCTATTCTTTGATATTCTGGTTAGATCTAATGCTATACCTTATTTAATTTACTATGAAAGTATTTTTTTAAAAAAAAAAAAAAAAGGATATGGAAATATGCTGAAAATGATCAAATACTGCCTGTAACCTGGAAAAGCTGAGAGATTGAAAAGCTGAAGTTAGTAGAAGATAGTGTTAAGCTAAAATATTGCTGGGATTCGTATTTCACTTAGGCTTGCTCGCTGTATGCTGGCCAACCTTGATTAAGTGTCAAGAATATTGAGTAATCTGGATCCTGGGGAGAATGTTTTAACAGGGAAAAATAGTGATCTGAAAGCTGATTTGCCCTTGATGTAAAATTTATTGCATCTACATGCGAATGACCTTATTTCTGCATTTTCAGCCATAACATAAGTTTATACTCACATTCCACTAACTAAAACCATGTTGTTCTAGTTCTAGTACAAACTAGAAGCACCCCAAAAAAGTGTTCAGGAAGAATTTGGGTATGAAAACAATGGCACTGGTAATTTAGAACATGACAGTTTTCTTTTTTGCATCACATCCCGCTCCACTGACAAGAATAATGATGCAGTTTGGAAATACCATATCTGAGATGAAGACATATACCTTGTGATGTATGTTCTTGTCTGTACTGGTAACTTAATAGTAAGAAAAGCAAACTTAAAAGTAAAGAATTTTGGTTTGTAACTTGGAGAAAAACATCAAAAAATGGTAACAAACACAATAGAATGATTTTATTCTTGGCATAGAAAGGGTTTGTGGTTTTTGCTAATGAAGTAGTGGGACAAAAATGTCATGTATATATTTCTTAGGACTGAAATGTGTTTTGACTGAGTAGAGGAAAAGGTTCTATTCATACCTGGAATGCATAAGGTATTTTATAAGGATAGTTGCTTAGGCTTTACAATTTTTTTAATGTGTGCTTGTTGAATACCGATATGATTTAATGCTACTTCAGTGCAAATGCCAATAAGACTACTTTAAGCTAATGAAATATAGTATTGTAAGTTTATTGTGGGAGATATACACCATCTATACTTAATGAATTAATATGCAAATTAGACAATTTGAGGATAAAAAGCATACTGAAGAATTACTTTTTTGACTTTTTTCTCAAGGTGATGTCAGAAGAATTGCAATTCATCTTGTTTCTGTCTTGCAGAATGGCAAGGGTGAGAATGCTTGCCTAATTTTGGAATTAATTCTGATTCTAGTGATAAAGATAGCTGACATTTTGTTTGTTGTTGTATTTTCCATATGCAGATTTGCTACCTATTTTAAATTTTATTTTGGATTTTCAGTGGACAAACCTAAAAAACCAGCGGGTTAATGAATATTAACTATCATAAATTTCATGTACATTTAAAATAACACTTTTTTGATAAATCTGCAGTCAAATGAAAAGTCCAGATAAATGAAAAATACCACTAGCCTCTCAGATGAGATGTTATTTTTATCAAACTAGCATTTTTTTTTTATAATATTTAATTTCTTTATTACCTTCAACATCATTTCCAGGTAGACCCTATACATTAGAATAGAATAGAATAGAATAGAATAGAATAGAATAGAATAGAATAGAATAGAATAGAATAGAATAGAATAGAATAGAATAGAATAGAATAGAATAGAATAGAATAGAATAATCTCAAGTTGGAAGGGACCCACAGGCATAATCAAGTCCAACTCCAACACACTTTGGCCAGCCTTGGTTTTAACCTCTGTTCTTCCTAAAGAACTATTAGGCAAATCTGACACTTTGTTAAGCCCTGACATTTATAGTTTCAGATAACTTTTTCACTATTACATTTCACCATAATATCTTTAAGGCATGTTTAGCAACTTTTCTTTCTGGATGTGCTTTGATGTGTTAAAGTTAACAGTTGCCACAAGGGAAAATCAGATTTCATTGGTTTTAAAAGGAATGAGTTCTGAAGATGAATACTGTATGTGACTCTTTTGATTTCTTTGGAAACTGATCCATCGCATTCAAAATAATTTCTTAGTTCACTGAATTACCAGCTGTAACTAAACTATGACTGCCCATGCACTCTGAGTACAAGTGTGTGAGTGTGATTATGCAAAGGAAGGGCTCAGAGGGAAGAAAAAACCCCAATGGTGCAAATAAAAAAGAGATTATTCTCTTGAGTTAAATTTTGAAGTGTTTTAACTCAAATTCTAAGTGAACTCTGGACTTCAGCCCTTATATGACCTGAAGCAGAAATTACTGTTGTATTTTAGGATGATTTCTAGATGACATGGTGAGTACCTAGGATAAACTTAACCAATTTCAATATTATTGTAGCTATTCTTTTTTAATCTATAAATATTTTGAATTAAGAAATCCATACCTGTTTTTGTGTTTTAAATGTTATCAGTTAATATCTTTAAAATGTGTTACAACTTGGCTTCTTCTTTTCAGTATGATTACTCTAATTGTTCAAACTACTTTTTTTCAAACTTCAGATTGTTTCAGAAATAAGAAACATTCACAGAGGCAAATTAATATCTAAGAATGACATGGATAATTTGAAGCTGTGTTTGCTTTCAATATGGTTCAAATGTAGGAATATGTTGTCAAGCCATGTCATTGATACCTGTCCAACTGGAATTTATTCCAATTAATTGTTTTTTCTTCTTTGATATTTACATTTATTCATCTATAAAACAAACAAATAAACATTTATAAATATATTTCCTTACTTCCAGATGCACTCATAAAAAAGAGTGAGAAGACTTACTGGAATGAACTTTCAGTCAGGCAAACCTAGCTGGTTTGGCAACTGAATCCACTATTTACATTAGATTTCCTCTAAATGCATTTAGAAATCCTGCAGAAAGAAACAATAATTACATTTGAAAAAAATCTGTTTGCTTATTTGGCTTCACAATTTTCCAAGTCCCAGAAAAATAGAAAAATGGTATGGATTGTTAGGAAAAACCAAACAAAACAAAAAACAATCACCAGCCCCTCCAGTTTGTTTTTTTTTTAAACTGAGAAAGGGTTCTCTGTAAAAATGAAAAAACCCACATAATTTCATTGAAAACTAAAAATTTAAGGGTGCTTTTAAATTTTTGTCAATATCCCGAACATTTTTTCTATGTCCCAAATAGTGATGGTTATGAAACCTTAACATTTTACATCACTTTGGATTCTTTGTATTCTTATAGAATTTTCAGTCTTTAATGTTTCATACTTTACAAGTGAAAAAGAAAAAAATAGATCAATCAGTACAGATTTTTTTCTAGAAATATTAAGAAAAAGAAATAAGACAAATCATAAATTCATATCATGTGGTGAAAAAGCTATGAAGCAGCTTCATAAATGCTGTGAAAGTTAGAAAGAGAAAAATAAAGAGAAGCAAAAATAGAGAGCTACCTCCTATCAAATGTTTTATGACTCAGCGAGCTGATGTAGACAATTTAATAGTCAGTAAAACTGTGCAGCATATCATTGTAAGCCAGAAAAGATCTAACTGATTCTTTCTGAAATGGGAATAAGAGTCTTTCTCTGTCAAATGCAGGGAAAGGTATGTCTCTCTCAATTGTAAAGTTCAAAGACAGCTATTCAGTACTTGACACATTTCATCATCACTAATGAAAAGGTATCCTTAAACCTGATGCTGACTAAGAACATTCTTATCTGAAGGTAACATAAAAATAAAAAATAAGTAAATAAGTAAGTAAAGAGTTCTTTCCTACATCTTCATTCCTGCTCTCCCCCTTCCCCACCTTAAAGTTAAGTGCAGTGTTATTGCCCAAAGATTTATAGAGAGACAACTGATCATAAAAGAGAGACTGG
This sequence comes from Bucorvus abyssinicus, assembly GCA_009769605.1. Classification (NCBI taxonomy): domain Eukaryota; kingdom Metazoa; phylum Chordata; class Aves; order Bucerotiformes; family Bucorvidae; genus Bucorvus; species Bucorvus abyssinicus. The sequence continues at coordinate 79,614,593 of CM020024.1, read as the reverse complement.
TCACATTTCTTCTCCTCACTACATCTGGTATCTCAAACCTTTGCTTGATTTAGGCATCTTTGATTTTATAACATATGAGAATCATGGAAATTCAGGTTAGTTCTGCAAACTTTATAACAAAGCTGCCTTCTTAAAGAGCCTTGATGAAGGATTGCCTAATGTAATGTACAGTTCATATTTGTACTAACCCTGAGACTATAGGCAACACTACCAGAAGTGCATCACATTCTATTTGCCTGATAGCATTATAGCACTCTGGTGTCCCACACTGCTATGTCATTCAGATTAACAATGGATACAAGCCATTAAAACAGTGTCTTGGAATTGTAGAGTCCAAGAAAATGTATCTATGTGTAACTTGAGATCATTACCTCAGTGCAGTGCCAATAAGTTTGGAGTGCCACTATCTATCAATAATCTTCTGTCCTGTTATGTGAACTAAAGAGATTTGACACTGAGTTTCTGTAAAATAAAATTCTTTTCAAGGAAGATGAATATATGTATGATATGTTCTGTGTTTATGGCTGAGATTCACAATATCCCAGAATGGTTGAAGTTGGAAGGGAATCTCTGGAAATCATCTCGTCCAACTCACCTGGTCAAGCAGGGTCATCTAGAGCTGCCTTTACAGGACTATGTCTAAACAGCTTCTGAATATCTCCAAGGTGGGAGTTCCCACATCCTTTCTGGACAACCTGTGACAGCATCCAGTCACCCTCATAGTAAAAAAGGCCTTCTTGAAGTTCAGACAGAGCAGTGTTTCACTTTGTGCTGAGTGGTGCCATTGACATGCCAGAGGGATGGGATGCCATCCAGAGGGACCTGGACAAGCTCAAAAAGTGGGCCCATGTGAACTTTATGAGGTTCACAAGGCCAAGTGCAAGGTCCTGCATCTCTGTTGGGGCAACCTTTGGTATTAATACAGGCCGGGGAATGAAAGGATCGAAAGGATCCCTGTAGAGAAGGACTTAGGGGTAGTAGGGGGTGAAAGGCTGGACATGGGCCAACAATGTGTGCTCAAAGCCCAGAAAGTCAACCATATCCTGGGCTGCATCAAAAGAAGCATGGCTAGAAGGTTGAGGGAAGTGATTCTGGTGTTCTACTTTGCTCTGCTTGAGATCTCACACAGAACACTGTGTCTAGCTCCGGATTCTTCAGCACAAGAAGGACATGAACCTGTTGGAGAGGATCCAGAGGAGGGCCACCAAAATGGTCAGAAGAATGGGACACCTTTCCTGTGAAGAAAGACTGAGAGAGTGGGATTTGTTCAGCCTGGAGAAGAGAAGGCTCTGGGAAGACCTTATTGCAGCCTTTCAGTATCTCAAAAGAAAGATGAAGACAAGCTTTTTAGCAGGACCTATTCCAATAGGACAAAGAGTAATGGATTTAAACTAAAAGAGATTAGATTAGGAGTAGATATAAGGAAGAAGGTTTTTACAATGAGGGTGGTGAAACACTGGAACAGGTTGCCCAGATAAGTGGTAGATCCCCCATCCCTGGAAACATTTTAGGTCAGGTTGGACAGCGCTTGAGCAACCTGATGCAGTTACACTGCAGGACAATTGGACTGGATGACATTTGAAGGTCCTTCCAACCCAAAGCATCCTGTTTCTATGAAGTCCTCCATTAGGGCCTATGAATGTGAAGCTGCTCTTATCTATCTGCAGAGGGTCTGATCCTCTTATTCTTCCTGGTCATATGGCTAATAGAAGGCACTCACTACAACGACTTCATCTGTCCTCACCCAAGAGAAGACACAGGCTGCTTTATTTTAATCTCTCATGATATATAAATCTCCAAAAGAGTTTATAGCTGTGCTTGCATATGTCTTTATAATATTTCACCCTGAGGATCTGACAAGTGGACCAAAAAAACCCCTCAAACTAAGTGATAGAATACAGAGAATAAGTCACATCATTGCAGAAAAGAGAAGAATAAAGACCAAGTCCCCCATTGTACACTACAGCATTAGGCCTTTGGTATAGCAGTGCAGCAAACCACTAAATTTTTCGGTCTACACTCTTCAACTCCTAAGTAATTCATTCTTGAAATTGATTATTCATTTAGGCCCACAGCAGTCCAGTACCCTACAGATTAGCTGATAAGGCATTTAGAGGGTCAGTATGAAATTTCAAATCTAGTGAAAGGGAGAGTTAGGACCTTCATCCTGACTTTAAGAGAAGTTGCAAAAACTGATTATATAGGTTAAACATTGGATGGAAAGGTGGCAAAAATTTTGCCATTCATTTATTTTGACAAAAATTTGTTACAGAAAAAGTTATTAAAAAGAGAGGAAGTGTCTTTATTCCCCATATAAAGTAAGTACATCAGAAGATAGTTTTTGCTATGCTTTTGTTAATCAACAGTAGTTTTTCTTTAAATACTATTGCCCATAAACTTGGTAACTAAATGAGTAATGCAGATTTATCACATTTGATAAAATCTGAGATTATAACGCATGTTATTCATCCAGAGAAGGAAGTTAAAATCTCCTTTGTATCTTCATTAGTTTCTCTGTGATCAGCAGTTTTGGAGTCTTTGGCTATGTGTATGCTGTTGAGTAAAAGATCGCGGTCCAATCCTTGGCACATAGGTTAAGTCCACCCTAAAATGGTTTTGCTTTATCTTTTTTTCCTAGGTGTTCTGAATTTAATGGGATTCCCAATGTCCAAGATATTCATGCGATTTTGTCGGGTCTGTATGTTCAAAATAATAATTTTGGTAATTTTTTTCACCTCCACAGTGGCAGAATAAAATTGGAAGTGTGTGCTACATGTCCTAGGATGCGTATGAAAGAACATGGGAGGACAGAGACTTCAAAGACTGTCTCTGAAGGAGCATCAGATCATTGCAGAGGTTGCATTGTACCAAACATGGTGTAGTGTCTAACCCACTGACTTTTTGAGAGTTTTAGGAAGTAAGCTATTCCCTGAAAATGTCCTGATACGATCTGAAGGTACAGAAGTTCGAGCAGTCCCAAACAGACTTATGCAGTGAGCAGATAATTAAGTAGTGTGGACTTAAGGGGTCAAGCTTCCTTCATGACATTCCTTTATTCAACAGCACAGATGTATCTGGTGGAACCCAGGTAATATGATCCCAGAAACAGGGCTGGGCAAAGGCAGTGAATATACCAAACTTTATACTTCCTATCCCACTTGCTTGTGTATCAGAATTACTCAGCTAAATTTTAATTTGCATATAAATAACAACTCCTTCTAGGCAAATGGGAACAGCATTGATGTTGTCTTCTATACTGAGTACTACATTTGTTTTCAGAAACAATGAATTCTCACTTGTTGGTTGTTGTTCAGCCAATCATTCTACCTTGCTTGTCAAAAGATATAATGATGTTTACTCCTTCCTGAAGTGATTTGAAAAAAGCAGTAAATAAGGTAAGTATTTATTAGTATGCTGGCAGGCTGAGTATTTTTATCTCAAGGTTTCACAAAATTTTATGAGCCAAAATGACATTTAAACACTTGGATCTTAATAACTTCTTCCAGTTACTATTGATGACTAATTTAATGTACTTAAACAGATTGGGCATTTATCAGCAGTGATGGACAGAAATTTGGGAGATATTGGTGCATCCAGAACAGCTAGGATACTTCCAGAATATTTATTATCTAACTCAGTGCAATACCACAGAAAATTTATTTTCTTGTTTGGTTGGCTGATTTGTTTTGGTTGTTGGTTTTTTGGGTTTGTGTGTGTGCGTGCATGTGTGTGTGTGTGTGGACAGTAATTCTCTGTGGTGTTAAAACATTAACGTCATGTCCGATTGGTTTTAATGGTGCTTCAATATTATCAAATATTATCCACCAAATTCATTAGGGAGTGCTTGGAGTTTAGATCTTGTGAAAATTAATGCTACTCAGTGAATTTTCTGGATATAAAATCTAAGATTAGACTTCAAAGACTGAGATTTAGCTCATCTAATAATCACCTATATCCCCACAACTAGTGTTTCCTTCTAGCTATATACCTTTAAAGGTCTAGAATCGCAGAAAGAATCACTGGTCACAGGGTTATGTGAAAATCTTGTCAGAATTATTTTTTAATAGAAGAATGTAGTAGGGAAGAAAATGTAGCTATGAATTTAAAATATTTTTTCATATATAGCGAATTCTTCCATGTAAAACTAAACAAAGAACAAAGAACCAGGTAATTAAAGAATCTGTATGTACTGCAGGAAGGGATCAGATTTTAAGCCATGGCAATGGCTATTTACTCTGCCACACATTGGGGAGTAAATGAAAAGAAGTCCTAATATTGATCTATATTTCTTCAGCCTCAGCTGGAAAAAGGCAGAGTGCCATTATAGCCAAATCCATTTCACCTAACTTTATACACCTGACAGAGACACCTAAATTAGGAGAATATTTTCCTATGTCTATGTTCCCCACATAGAGACTTGGATAACTCCAAAATATATGTCACACATGAAACAGATTTCTTTACACATGACATTTGTCTAGCCACTAGCAGATACTTGGAAAAAAGTTTGTTGCAACTCTTACTATCCATGAAAAAAAAATTTCTGTCACAAAATTTATTTAAATATATATTTAAACAAACAAACAAACAAAAGTAGCTGTGGTTGCAGTTTCAATTACCTAGGCAGCTACCTTGAGACCTGAAAAAGTTGAACATGCTATTATTTTCTTTTGGCAGGTTTCTTTTACTATGATCAATCTACTTTATATCCCTATTGAATTCTGACTTCTTGTACGGGTCATTGTTTCTTATTCCCTAATAGTTCTAGTAGGGATGTGCAAACTTAATACATTTCTACCATTTACTGCATTTGCTGAATCACAAGGAACATGCACATGTTTTATGAACTCTCAAGTGGGTTACAGTGTACAGAAATGAAACCAATATATATGATATCCATAGAGTCAGCTGGCAGCAAACAGACAGGGGGAAACATTAAAAAAGCCTAGTTTGGTTTTTATGGTGACTCTCCTAGGAATAAATCGACTATGATTTGGGTTTTTTTTACAGCTTATAAAGTTATGGTCCTGTCTGATGTTAAAGGTATTGTTTCCCAAAGGTACAGATTATGAGTACTACAAACAGAAAAATATAGTGCCATGCATATTACACTTCTATTTACATACTGTAGAGTAAGATTTACTTAAATCTGTTATTGAACATCAGATGTAGACAAAGTTATATCATTATTAGTTTCCAAATATTGGTTTATCTTTAAAACTGCTTCAGAACAGACCAGTTTTGTCTAAATTGCCTCCTAAACCCTTCTACTAAAGCACAGGTTCAGAAGAATGCCGGATGCTAATTTGACTGATAACTAGGCAGAAACAAGAGTATGAAGTTATTACCATTTAAGGGATTTTTTTAATTATTATTTTTTCCATTGATTATAACCTTTCAAAAGTTCCACAAGCCCAATTTTTGTTTATTTCATGTTGGTATCAACTAATGGACTTCATTATTTTGGTAGGTTTTAATGATTATATTTAAAGCTATATGTTTATGCCCTATTAAATTCTGAAAACTTTGGATACATCCAGCTGATTCTTCCAAGAGATCATGCGGTCAGCTCTGAGCTCTGAGACTTACTTTTATACAAACCACAAAATAAGAAGCAAGAACATGGGCATGACTGAAGGCCACAACTGCTCTTGATGGTTTCTGTCGAGGCCTTAGAGGTAGAACAGGGCACTAGTGTGCAATTAGATGAGTAGTTTACCACTAGGCACTCAGGAACACCAACTGCCTGAGGCTCCTATGTGGAAAAGGTGTGAGTGAATTATGGGAAATGCTATGTTTATAGCTACTTCTTGGCTTTTGGTTCCTTAAGTCCCAAGAAAATTCCGTACAGAAAAGCTAAGGACCCATAAGGACGTGAGTGTTCAGAAAAACTTATGACCTCCACAGTATTTCTGGTAGGATTAGAAATAAGAGCTCGTCTGCTCCTAGATTTATGTCCAGAATGGCAAGGTACTATAGACAGAGTTACTGTAAGTATCCAGAGTTTCACTGGATACATCTATATTATTAAATAAAATACTCATTCTCTGGCATTAAGGATTACTGGCACGTCACAGCTCAATTTCTCACCAGAATGCAATGGGTTTTTCCATCCTGCCTGCTGGGAACCATCAATGGCCTAGACATCACCTGGAAGAGTGCTAGTTCACACAAGCCAAAACAATGCCAGAGGCAAGAGCTGACTATTAAACAGAGAAGAAAATGCCCAGGGTTTAAATTTGTGTTGTGGTTCTAATTATTTCCTGATAGGAACATAGTCATTATGTTCAAACCTGAAGAGAATGTGAGTTTTGGTAAATCAGAGTTGACATGAACTGATATTTCTGATTTATTAAAACAATAGCAAAAATAGTATCGTATCTGAACACAGCTTGTGGGAAATAAATCACAAAAGAATGGGAGAAAGGGTATCTTTTACAAACTCTAAATACTTTCAGTCTGTTCTTTTTTAGCTCCTTGATAATAGGATCTGAGTTTGGGTTTTGTTTCTTTTTCTTCCTCCCTTTGTTCTTTTTTTTTTTTTTTTTGTCTTTTTTAATGAAGCAGAGATTTATTTCCCTAAATCACAGCTGGCTCTGATTCTAGATTAATCGTTCCCAATGAAACAGTCATTCTTTGATGGAAACAAATCACGTTTTATTTGTGATGTTTTGTTAGTATTACATAAAGTGTATGAAGAATCTTCTGATTAAGCATAAAAATGAGATACAGATTTACAGGAATGTTTATTTCCTTTAAAAAAATTTTGATTGTACAGATTGTCTAACTGGAATGCCACATCTGCTCATGAACATGGCTGTGATGTGATGAAAACCTTGTCTTAATATGCTGTCTTTTTTCTATTTTCTGTGGTAATGCAAAAATTATGTATTTTTCTATTTTCTAGTTCTTTCTTACCTACCTCCTTTCACTGAAAGAGTGTTATAGTAATTTAGAAAAAAAAACAAATTTAAAAAATGGTCCCACTAGAAGTCAAATTTTGAAGAAGAGATGAATGACAGAACTGTCCATACCCACATTTTTCAGATTTTGTAAGACTTTATTTTTAGAACTTTCTATAAAATTAGGCAAAACATTTAAGACTATTTTTCTTTATGTGTTTTTCACGTCTGTTTTAGACTATTTTCAGTTGTTTGGGTTTGTGTTTTGACAGACACAAAAAGATAAATTTCAGTATGAGTCTGGAGAAAAAATACATTGCTTGCTTTGTGTTAATCATGCAGTCATTTGGCAGAAAGCTGTAGCTTGTCCATGCCTTGGAGAAACAATTTTAAATTTGGCAGCATGCTATCTGGAAAAACCCCTTTTGCTATCTCTGAGAAAGCTCTGTGGAATTCGGCTAAGCTGCAAACCTTGGAAAATTGCAGGTTACACGTGTTTGGGGGGAGGGGGGGTAGTGGGCGATGCTCAGTCTGTAATATTGAATGAATATGCATTTTTACAAGAGAAATAATGTTTGGGCTTTTCCAGGGAACAGAAGAAACTTGCTTAAAGTGATGAAGGCTACAGATGCAAGTGACAAACCGACCTGCAATTGTTGGCTTAAGTCAATGAACAATTCAGCCTATGCATGCTATGGCTGTTAGCTGGCTCCTTCTGAAGTCAGAGAGATGCCTGTAAAATCTGAGTTCGGTTCCTATAGCACAAATCTGCTCAATTTTTTTATTTCCTTGACCTAATGCATGGATGATTCCTTTTATTCAGGAAGCAAGGGAGGAGATTGACAGTAGACTCTTTATGTTTCAAATCCCACTCTTGTGAGCTGCCAGAATGTAGAAATATTTTTCGTGTGTTTACCCAAATTCAGTGGTGTTTTTACAGACAGATATATCTCAATATTCTCTTTAAAAAATCATATAGAAATACTGTTAGTTTTATTGTTAGAGAGAAAAACATGATAACTTTCTTTCCAAAGGTTCAGATGAAGGCAAATTATATTCCACCATTTAGCATTTTAGATATCTGAAGCTAGAACTAATTTAAATATTTCAGGGTCATGAATCATTGCTTCAGAACCTAAGGGTTTGGCAAAACTGCAATTCAAGGGAAAAATTAAAAAGCAAATTTTATAATTATTAATTCAAGAATAAAGGATGTTTGTTCTCTATTCATATGTCATAGTACATTGCATCCATAAACTGCAGATTTCTAGCTTTTTCAATATAGAATATGACAGCAAGAGTTTATGATCAAGGACAAATACTTGTACAGACATTATATATCTTAGAAGATGGTAAAACTTGGCACTTTGTCAACCTTTGCATATAGATTACTAACTTACACATGGCAGTCAAACTGTTCAATGCAAATAGGCTGATGTGCTCTTGTATGATAGAGCATTTTTATAATGAAATGAAAGAATATATTAGAAGGGTACAAACAGAAAACCTTATTACATTGTATACCTTAATTATACATATTTATATGTGCATTTATTTTTTGGTTTTTTTAATATACCGAAGTTGTAAATAGATAATCATAACAGATATGTGTTGCATAAGTAACTAAACCAGCAACTCACAGAATCATAATTTCATCTATTATTTTGATCTATGGCTGAAAAAAATAAACATGGAAACAGGTCCCAGCTTTTGGCAGAGTGAAAATTGACTTTGGAATCAGACTGAAGCTGATATTCCTTTCACTGTATATAGCCTATTATGATATACAGGCAATAAGATTTTTCCTTCAACATGAAATATATATCTGGAACTCAATACTGGCAGCAAAGAAGACATGAGGACAGAATACACCAATAAGAACTAGACTAATACTTGACACAATGTAATAATTGGAGGAAATCGTAGAATCATAAAATAGTTTTGGTTGGAAGACACTTTTAAGACCATCAAGTCCAACTGTTAACCTAGCTTTGCCAAGTCACCACTCAATCATGTCCCTCAACACCACATCTACATATCTTTTAAATATCTCCAGGAATGGGGACTCCACCACTTCCCTGGGCAACCTGTTCCAGTGCTTCACAACCCTTTCCGTAAAGAAACTTTTCCTAATATCCAACCTAAACCTCCCCTGGCACAACCTGAGGCCGTTTTCTCTTGTCCTATTGCTTGTTACTTGGGAGAAGAGATCAACCCCTACCTTGCTACAATCTCTTCACGTAGTTATAGAGAGTGATGAGGTCTCCCCGAGCCTCCTTTCCTCCAAATTAAACAACCCCAGTTCCCTTGGCCAGTCCTCATAACATTTGTTCTCTAGATCCTTCAGCACTTTGTTGCCCTTCTTTGGACTTTCTCCTGCAGCTCAATGAGGTATAATGAGGGGTCCGAAACTGAACACAGTATTCAAGGTGTGGCCTCACCAGTGCTGAGTACAGGGGGACAATCACTTCCCTATTCCTGCTGGCCACACTGTTCCTGACACAAGCCAGGCAGCTGTTGGCCTTCGTGGCCACCCGGGCGCACTGCTGGCTCATATCCAGCCAGCTGTCCCAGGTCATTTTCTTCCAGGCAACTTTCCAGCCACTCTTCCCCAAGCCTGTAGTATTGCAGGGGGTTGTTGTGATCCAAATGAAGGACCCAGCACTCGGCCTTGTTGAACCTCATGCCATTGGCCTTGCCCCATCAATCCAGCCTGTCCAGATCCCTCTGTAGAACTTCCCTACCTTCAAGGAGATCAACGCATCCACCTAACTTCGTGTCATCTGCAAACTTACCAAGGGTGCAGTCAATCTTGTCCTCCAGATTGTTAATATAGATATTAAACAGAACAGGCCCCAATGCTAAGCCCTGGGGAACACCGCTTGCGACCGGCCGCCAACTGGATTTAACTCCTTTCACCACCACTCTCTGGGCCCGGACATCCTGAGAGTTTTTTATCCAGGAAAGAGTACATCTGTGCAAACCATGAGCTGCCAGTTTCTCCAGGAGAATGCTGTGGGAAGTGGTGTCAAAGGCTTTATTAATGTCTAGGTAGACAACATCCACAGTCTTTCTTTCATCTATGAGGTGTGTCACCTTGTTATAGAATGAGATCAGGTTAGCCGAGCAGGACCTGCCTTTCATAAACCAATGCTGACTGGGGTTAATCACCTGGTTTTCCTGTATGTGCTGCATGATGGCACTCAAGATGATGTGTTCCATAATCTTTTCTGGCACCAAGGTCAGATTGACAGGCCTGTAGTTCCCTGGATCCTCCTTCTGGCCCTCCTTGTAGATGGATGTCACATTTGCTAACCTCCAGTCAACCGAGACTTCCCCAGTTAGCCAGGACTGCTGATAAATGACAGAAAGTGGCTTGGAGACCACTTTGACAAGCTCCCTCAGTACCCTTGGGTGGATCCCATCTGGCCCCATAGACTTGTCTGTAAGTGTAGTAGGTCATTGACTGTTTCTTCTTGGATTATGGGGCCTTCATTGCACTTCTGGTCTCTGTCTTCCAGTCAGAAGACAGAGAACAACTGGTCTTACTATTAAAGATTGAGACAAAGGAAGCGTTCAGTACCACAGCTTTCTCCTCATCCTTGGTCACTATGCTTCCCCCCAACATCTAGCAAAGGATGGAGATTCTTCTTAGCCATCCTTTTGCTTTTAATGTATTTATAGAAACATAATTTTTTTGTTGTCTTTTAGGACAATGGCCAGATTAAGTTCTAGCTAGACTTTGGCCTTTCTAATTTTCTCCCTGCACAGACTTGCAAAATCCCTATAGTCTTCCTAAGTTGCCTGCCCCTTCTTCCAAAGGCCATAGTCTTTCCTTTTCTTCCTGAGTTCGAGTCAAAGCTGTCTGTTCAGCCGTGCCAGTCCTCTTCCCCAACGGCTCATCTTTTGGCTCACCGGGCAGCCTGCTCCTGCATCTCAAAGATTTCCTTCCTGATTAATATCTAGCCTTCTTGGATTCCTTTGTCCTTCAGGACTGTCTCCCAAAGGACTCTGCCAAGCAGTCTCCTAAATAGGTCAAAGTCTGCCCTCCAGAAGTCCAAGTCGGCAGTTCTACTGACCCCCTCCCTGCTTCCTCAGGTATTGAAAACTCTACCGTTTCATAATCACTATGCCCAAGACAGCCTCCAACCTTCTCATCACCCACAAGCCCTTCTCTGTTCAGCAACAACGTTTTTAGCAGAGAGCCCTCCCGAGTTCTCTCATTCACCAGCTGCGTCAGGGAGTTATCTTCCACACAAACCAGGAACCTCCCAGGTTCTTTACTTTCAGCTGTCTTGTATTTCCAGCAGACATGTGGTATTGATAAATTTCTGTCATTGAAATTTTCATTCTATGGAGTAAAATAGCATAAGAATATTTTTCCTGATATTATTTTAGCCTAGTAAAAGGAATTAAAATTATGTTATCAAATCTTCAGGAAATTGAATTACTAGAACTTCCCTACGTATTCAGAAACTAGAAATTAATTAAAACTGTTTTTACATTTTAAAATGTTTAACATATGGAAATAATTCAGAGTTGACAGAACTTTGTCCTTCTCAGTTTACCTTTGTTTTCTTAAAAAATGTATCCCTTTCTTTTCTGACAAGAACCTTGCCTTTCACCTCCAGTCCTTCATCCACTCTCCATTCTCATTGTGTTTCCCACACAGATTCTTCCTTTAGTATTTCAATATTTTATTCCACTGTAGGTCTCGGTTTTAGGGAAAAGAAAAAAATAACCAAACCAGTAGATAAGTAGATCTTACAAATTGATCTCTTAAGGGGATTTTTGAATAAAAAAGTCTATTTGGTATTTTGAAAATCATCCAGTCAGGAAAGAATGGAAAGAAAATTGCTCACAAAAAAACCCCAAAACCCTAACCATATCTTGGATGTGAACTAGACTGATAGAAGATGGAGACAAGAAAATCTTTCCAGTGACTTTATCCTCACCACAATCCACTCTTCCCATCTTACTCTCCAAAGACAGCCTCACTAACCCTAGGAGACAGGAATAACATGGAAAAGGTCCTGGTTCCTGAAATGTATTAAACTGTCTCACCTGTTTGTAGATGTCATGAGGCAGAACATAATATCTTTAGAGTGCTTAATGACGTATACAATCAAGACACTTACAAACTTTCATAGAGCAAAATGTCTGCAAAGAAGAAAAGTTGCATAAATTATTTTCATGACTCAGTTCTGTGGAAAAAAATTGAAATTATTTTATTGCAAGTGATTGACCTTGTCCTAGAGTGTCATTGTGGCAGTTTGAGAAAAAAACTGCTTGAAAGGTTTTGTTTTAAACTGACCAATTGGACTATTCCCTTCCATGCTACGTTTACACATCTCATTGGTTGAGAAAGTTTCTCCCGAGTGTATTGTGCCTTTAAGAGCCGGGTACCACAGGCTTTTCCACGGCTTTTTGGGCTTTTGCTCCTTTCTCTCTCTGGGACACTTCCGGCTTTGCACTGCGAGAGGCGCCGCGGACCTTGCAGCTTCGCTCGGGGAAGAGGCTTTTCCAGACTCGCGGCTTGGCTCCGGGGACCTTACAGGCTGTCTCTCCTCGGCTTGGACCCTGCCCACCTGCCTGCTTGTGGCTACGGCTCCCCCGCGCTGCCAGAGTGGAGCGAAGTTGTGTGCCGGGGAAGCCCCCTCCGCGCCGCTTGGGACAGACTGCTCTGGCCGCTGGGACCCGCGTCTTGGGGCTGTGTCTCCCTCTCTGCCGCCAGCACTGCCGCTTCTTGCTGCTTTGCTTCTACAAACGGCACGACCAGACTGGTAGGAACAGCGCTTTGCACGTTGGAGCCTGGCGTTCGTAACAGCCGCGGTTTCCCTTTGTTTACTCCACGAGGGCGCACACGTGGCGGCGCCATTTCGGACTCTGCGTGGCACCGTCCCCCTCTCTCTCTTACTCATGTTTAACCCTCGTTTTTCCATCCCGTATAAACCCTCAGATTTTGCATTGGTTTTTCCCTGCATATTATATATTTTGTTCTAGTTTTATTAAAGTTTGTTTCAGTTTTCCAAACGTTCAGAGGTCTCACAAAATCTTCTCTTCCTTTTCTATCTCTGCCTCTTTAACCCTTTCTCTCCCGTACAGGGGAGAGGGGTTTAGAGATGGGGAGGGCACGTCCCCGTGATTGGCTTGCCTCAGCCAACCAGCGACAGTCATGAAGAATAGATCTTCATTTCTAGAACACAAGTAAAAAACATTCTCATGAACAACCAGGAAAGCAAAAGAAATCAATGAAAAGAGAAGGAGACAAAGGATTGGTAGATTATAATGATACTTGAGAAATTTAAATGTTAAGTTTACATAACTGAATAACAAGGATCAAGTATCACAGAGCTTTTTCAATTATAGTACATACAAATTAGGAAGGAAAAAAGATGGTTCTGTTAAGAGCAGATGACAACTGTATGTCAAAAAAAGGAGAGCATCATAATCCAATCACTTTTCATTTAGTCTAACAAAATCAGAAGTTCCCATGTTTAATTCAGCATTCCTTTTTTTTTTAAGAATAGAATGAAAATACATGTATATGACTGCATAATTTTCATTATTTTGCATGTGGAAAAGAGTAATATTAATATTTTACTTGCATTGGGGAAGAAATATCTCAACATTCAAATATTAACACAAACATATGAAAAATAAACTACAGAACTGACAAAAAAAATCATCCGTAACACTTTGCATATGAGAAGATATGTCTAGAAGAAACAGGTTGTATTACTTCTCCTGATAATAACTACTGAGTTGTCTGAAATCAAACTTTCCTAATCTTATAGCACAGGTTTTGAGACAACACTGCATATTTAGGGTAACTTCTGTGTTTAGCTAATTAGCTGGCTGCTCCCTGAGTACATTCCAGCTTTATTTCAGTGATGCTTCTCAAGACTGTATTACTCAATACTCTTTTCAAAACTCGGGCTATGAAATTACAAAGTTTCCAGGTGGCTCTCCAGATTTGCCTTTCCCAGCTGATATGATCTGAACTTTGGGAAAAGTTCAGTTTTATTTTAAAAGAAAGTTAAATTAGTTAGAATGCCATAGTCCAGCTTCCACCTGGTGCATCAGTGGAAGGTACAGAGATAATAGTGTGTCCTTACCCAGAAACAGAATGAGTTTGCAAATATCAATGTATGAGGTCCTGCTGACACAAATATATTCACTCACTATAATAAAGAACTCCAGTTTTAAAAATTTCTTTCAGGAATGTATACTAAGAAAAAATGGTGATGTTAGCAAAATTGTAATTTTAATTCCAAGACAAAAGTGCCTGTCACATTTAGACAATGAGATTTTGGGAAATGTGCAAAAAACGTGCTTAACTTTTGCACAGAATTTAATTTGGTCCAAACTACCTAGTTGATTGAAATAGTTCAAATCACCACTATGTAAGTATAGCTGTCATTTTTCTAGAAATTCCAAAGAGAAACTGAAAATAAAGAATGATGATATGGCTTACTTTTTTTGTCAAAATATTGAAATAACTTGTGTTTTAAAGCTAACATAATACCGTACTTACATAAATAAACGAACATTTTAATAAGTATAAACTCTAAGAGAAAGTTTATTGAATCCATTTACACAGATAATGCAATATTTTTCCAATAAATAAGTTTTCCGCATTTCGATTCTTTCTGCTAAGATGACAAATTCATAATATGGTCAATTAACAACAGATTTCAGTTGCACAGGATGTATCAATAAATGTTGATTGCAACATATGTGTGGTTTTTTTTTTTTTCCCCGTTATATTGGCTGTATTTTTGTTCTTGTTTTCCTTTAAGTGCTAAGTGAGCAAACCTTTGGTATACTGATATAGCCAAGACTTGAGTTTTATTGCTGAAAAGATATCTATTAGTGCCTGTATCCAGTATCAAGGTTACAGTGAACAAGGTGAAGATGATGGACTGTGCTGTTAAAGAAAGAGTATATAAATCCAGCAAGGTGGTATAACTATGATTGTATACTGCAGTATTTATATGTCACATTGAGTAGTGTGTATAGTGCTGGTTATCATACCAAAGCAAGAAATACAGTAGCTACGCTTGAAAGTGACAGGTATTAAACATTTATAAGGGGATGAAGAAACTGATTCTGTTTTGATAGACAAAATGTCCTAATGGAGTTACTAAGATTATAAAGTGCAATGATGAAAAAGATTCCAATAACTTTTGAATAACACTGACAATGCATCTGTATATAAATACATATACTTACGTGCGTGACCCTGAATGTGATGGTTTTACTATCTGCCAACTCCAGACAGTCTCATCTCTGCTGCTTTACGCTGTTTACACTGTTCAGCTTTAAAAACTTTGCTCAACTATTGATCCACATTGGCCCAAAATGAGAACTAAGAAATTTAGTTTTCTTCTCTGTTAGAATAGAAACTTTGCATTTTGATGTGTTTTATTTGATGCTTTTCCTTTTTTGCATCTATCAATAAATTTCCTGCATCATGATACCTTATAAGGAGCCAGAAAAGAAATATATATACTTCCTTTAATGTTGTCCAAGTAGCATTTAGCAACATAACCATAGATTTATTTGTACAGTAAAAAAGACGTTGTTATCAGATTAATACAGAATGTATTATTAACGTACAATAGATGATAGTATATAATTACATTTAATTAGATAATTGTTTCAAATTAGCTTTAGAAATATATGTATACACACACATACAAGTAGTATGAAAGTTTTTATTAACATTGAAAGAAATCATATTCTTCATGGGAGAATCTGAGATAAAATATTGTATTTTGGAGGTTTTATTTAGGTATTTGAGTGAAATTCTTTGTTTTCACATTACATCTGTTCATGGAGTGAAAATGGAGAGGTTCTCAAAGTTTTATCTCTGAATATCTGGTTTAGACAGTTACTAGAGCACAGAGTAAGCTAGCGCTCATCTAATAAGTAGCTGCATAGATTTCAGTTTCAGAGTTCCTTTATTTAAGCTCTATTTTCATGTTTTTAAAACTTTGGGATTTCTTATTTAATGTTGAGCATTTTAGAACTTTCTTAAAACAATATACATAGTTACCGTCCTATATAACTAAATTTTAAACAACATTTTTCTGTTAAATAAGGGAACATTAAATGCCTATTTTAGAAAGTTTCATGTATTTTTAACTATAAAATGAGAAATCCAGCAAATAAAATTGAAAAATGAGACATAGCTTCTCTCCCGTAACAGGAAAAGGGAACAGATCCTTGCACCTTACAGTATTTTTCACTGCTGTGACAGCAAAGGGCTTAGCCGATATCTTGAGAGGTAGTACAATGCAGAAGGAATCCTTGAACAGACAGCTATTGAATCAATCAAAGCCTCACCTCTCATCACTAATGAGATTATTGTCCAGAATTAAATAATTTTTTCATCTTTTTAAAGGGAATTAACCCACTTCATTGCAGACACCTTGCTTTTCTTCTTTCTTGACATGATCACAGGGTAGCTGGGTGAAGTAAAGGGCTGAGTCCTATCTGGGAATTTAGGACCAATGGAAATGACAGTTTTCCAGTCCTTAGAGCTTCTGCCCTTCTGAAAGAACAAAGTGTTAATGAAACGAGTGTGTTCTCACCTCATATCACCTTCAACCCTCCTTTAGGGACAGAAGAGTTACAGAATCACAGAATGGTTGAGTTTGGAAGGGACCTCTGGAAGTTGTCCAACTCTCCTGCTCAAGCAAGGCCACCTAGAGCTGGGTATGTGGCACTGCGTCTGAACACCTTCTGATATCTCCAAGGTGGGAGATTCCACATCCTATCTGGAAAACCTGTGACAGCGTCCAGTCACCCTCATAGTAAAAAAGTGCTTCCTGATGTTCAGACAGAGCTTCCTGCATTTCACTTTGTGCCCATTGCTTCTGGTCCTGTCACTGGGCACTGCTGAAAAGAGCCTGCCTCCATCTTCTTTGCACCCTTCCTTCCATATTTATATACATTGATGAGATCCCCCTGAGCCTTCTCTTCTCTAGGTTAAACAGTCGCAGCCACATAAGCCTTTCCTCATACATGAACTGCTCCAGACATTTCCTCATCTTTGTGGCCCTTTGTTGGACTGTTTCCAGTATGCCTATGTCTCTCTTGAACTGGAGAGTCCAGGACTGGACACAGGACTACAGGTGTGGCCTCACCAGTGCTGAGTAGAAGGGAAGGGTCACCCCTGACTTATTCATTGGATTGCACCACTCTTGAGCTTGGAGGAGGTGATCCTTGAGTATTAAGAAGTTTTCTTGAGTCTCTCTTCTTTCCAGGGCCTTATCCCATGAGATTCTTCCAAGCAGACCTTTGAGCAGGCCAAAGCCTGCTCTCCTGAATTCCAGGGAGGTGAGCTTGCTTTTTACCCTCTCCCTGCCCTCAGAATCCTGGATTCCACCATCTCATGGCCACTGTAACCCAGGCTGCTTCCAAGTTTGAGATCCTTAACAAGCCCTTCTTTGTTTGTGAGCATGAGGTCCAGTAGGGCACCTCATTGGCTTCTCCATCACTTGGGTAATGATCAATGACCTCCAGGGACCTCCTGGACTGCTTATGCCCTGATGTGCTGACCTCCCATCAGATAGTGAGGTGATTAAATTCACTTATGAGGTTCAGGGCCTGTGAACATGAAGCTACTCTGTCTGTATAGGATCTCATTCATTTGTTCTTCCTGTTCAGGTGTCCTATAGAAGACACTCACTCAACGTTATACATACTTGGTCTGCTCTAGTATCTATATGTTCTACTGTATTACCTGGAACCTCATTTCTAGATGCAACTTGACCCACATCTCTCTTTGGGAACAGTACCAGGAAATTAAATAGAGACAGTGGTGGGAATAGTCTGTTTTTGCATAAAATCGGTTTACTGGGTAAGGTAAGAAAAGTGTGGCCTAAAACCTCTTGAGCAGTATAAAAAGCAAAATATAGAACTATTATGGTCTACTTTTCTTCTTGTCAAAGGAGTGTTTTTGGATTATTTATGTGCTTGACTGGACTTACGTGGGAAACAAGAAATTGTAAGACATGAAACTTGTAAAGAATTTTCAGAGGCAAAAGGATAATTGTTTTCAACTCTTAGCCACAACTCAGTTACAAGTTACTAAAACGTATAAACTATAGGTGAATCCTTTAAGTCCTAATTAGAATGATCACATGCACTCTTTCGGTACCATCACCTATCTTTAAACTTTTTTGGTTTTTTATCTGTTACTTTGGAGTAAATGGTAATTAACCCTTTATGATTCTATAAGAAGTCTGTACTGTCCTCTTTTAATTAAAAGCCAATAAAAGGTATTAATTGGTATGTGGTGATAGGTGCTTGAAATCACACTGGCTACCCCTCTGCTATATTGGAAGGTAGCAAAAGATAACTTCTTTTATTAAAAGATCCTGTAATAAATTTATGAAGGACTTACTTAGCTTTTCTTTTTTTTTTGCTTTTACATCCATGTAGCACCTCTTTCCTAGACCCATACCTTTAACCACGTGCAGTTTGCTGCTATCAGAGTCACTGCTACAGTGAAAGGGGCTTTTCCCCTTATTGCCGAACCTAGAAAGAGGTTTCAGTTTTGGAAGACTTTCCATAGAAATGATACACTTTGCTAGAAGGTACGTCAAGATAGACTAATGTAATGTAAGGTACTTTAAGTCTTATTATTGCAATAAATTTCTCAGGATCCCAAGTGAGTGCTTTATTCCTGAATATTCCTCCCAGTTCTCTTTTATTCAGAGAACAACAGAAGTGAATAAGTAAGTCAACTGAAGATCCTATACTGTCAGACTTTTAGTCATTGATGTTAACCTTTATGAACCCTACAGACTTCTGTTTAAATGACAGCTCCTTAAGGAGACATAAGCCAAAGTTATGAACCTTTTTAGAAGGGACTATTTACTACAGACATTGGAACAGGAGAATATTTCTTTCAGTGTTTGGCAATGTCTCATGTGATACTATTAGATTAGATAAACATAGAAATAAACACATTCATCAATTTTATTATCAAATGTGTCAACCTGAGTTCTTAAAGATAGACTTTTAAATATGTATATCAAAAGGAAATTAATTACAGCAACTCCCTTCGACTTTGAGTGGGTTGTGGGAGTTTTTTTGTTGATTTGGGTTTATAAGCTATTCTGTATTCAGAATTAGACTGGTGGGCCTAAGTATAGACATCATGTTTTTAGCTTTCAGACACTCATGTTTGAAAGTCTTGCCCATTAGTCCATTACAAATGGAGTCTATCTTCTATTTGTGTTTATTTATAGACTTACAGTTTTTTGCACTTGCGCATTTTTCTTATCAAATATGACTGCAAGAACCATTTTAAAAATGAAAATACCATATAGATGGCTATAAACCTGTTCAGACTTCACATTTACAATTTCAATCTATATTTAAATGTATCAAGAAATAATTAATCTTTAAAGTCAACAAAAGGAATTTAATTCATGTTGGTATCCACTTCTAAATATGTGAATTACAGCTATTTGTCCATAGTTCATCTGAGGTTTTGTTTTGTTGTTTTTTTTTTTTTTCTGTCACTGTGAAACAGTAGTTCCTCCACACAGAAGCTTTACACATATGCCATTAATTTAGGTTTTAATGAGACTGTCATAATTAGTTCATACATGAACATGAGTTGGAAATATAAACCCCTGAAACTATACCTTAAGTTCAAAACCTTTTCCATGGAGAATCTATGGTAATCCATAATTGGTGTTCTTCCTCCTGCACAAATGAGCTAACCCCCACTTATATGTCCCAGTCAGCTTTTACAGATTTTTTATTTAACAACATCTTAATTTGAGTCAATGACTATTTTCATCCGAGGCCCTCTTTTAAATATAGAGGGAGATAGGACATCCCTCATTCCTCAGTTAGGGAAACAATGATCTAGGACTTTATTTTCTTTCTGTGAATACCTGCAGATACTTCCTGAGGTGATCTAAATGTCCTTATGTTCATCCTTTTCCCACAGAGATATTTTTCAGACTGTCCCATGCTCTTTTATACTTTCTTTCTATATAGATCTCTAGGAGGAGTGTCTAGATAAGGTGAGAAAGCAATCTGAATCTTTGCAGTGTGTTTGAACGTAAGAAATCATTTTTGCTACATACACGTTATAAGTAAGGACATATTTACAGCCCTCTACTTTTATGTAACCCTTCATCAATATGAAGTATATATCTTAGTAAACACTGGCTTAGATGTTTCTTTTAAAGTACTTTTCTATGGTAATAAGAAGTTATAACAGAAGGTATTAAAAATAATGGCATTACTAGAACATGGTGTGTTTTGATAAACCATTTACATGTGTCATTTGCTAAACTTGGAAACATGCTATATAGCCTGGTTTGGATGCCATTTCTATCAAGACAACACTGCTATATTTCAACAGGAGTTACTTAAGGTTCACAATAGAGAATACAGTAGAGTTAAACAATAATTATAATTTTCTCTAGTAGAGGAATAGGAATAACAAAGAAAGAAATTAGTAACAACTACGTAATCTTATGTTTGATGAGATAACTTTGCAAATTTAGCAAATTCATATACTAGGATTAAGGCACACTATGTTTAAGTGGCTTAAGAAGAAAAACGTATGAGTAAAAATAATAGTTATTGCTTTTAAATTTAATAAGTGAATTATTGTACATTTGTGAAACACCACAGCTGAAATTTTGCAGTACAATATGCTAAGAAAATTAGATAATGAATTTAAGACTCAATTTTATAAATTTCTGATACCCTACGATGACACATATCCTAAGATTAATTACAATATTGAAAATATAGAATCAAAGAATACCAGGTTGGAAGAGACCTCAAGGGTCATGTGGTCCAAACTTTCTTGGCAAAAGCAAGGTATAGACAAATGTCCCATGACCCTGTCCAGATAGGTATTTAAAGAGTCCAGTGTTGGAGAAACCACCATTTCCCTGGGGAGACTATTCCAATTGTTGATTGTCCTTGTTGTGAAAAATGTTCCTTCTTTTGCCTCCTTGTAATCTCTCCAGGTGTAACTTGCACTCGTTACCCCTTGTCTTTTCCATGGGTCTTCCTATTAAAAAGCGAGCCTCCGTCTTCTTTGTAGCCACTCTTTAAATGGTGACAAGGTCTCCCCTAAGCCTTGTTTTCTTAAGGCTGAACAAACCCAGTTCTCTAAGCCTTTACTCATATGACAGCTTCCCAGTGCTTTGATCATCTTTGTGCCCCTTCTCTGGATCCTCTCCAGCCTGTCCACACCTTTTTTGTATAGCAGGGACCAAAACCGAACACATATTTGAGGTGTGGCCTGACAAGTGCTGAGTGGAGTGGGATAATGACTTCTTTATTTCTGCTGGTGATGCTCCTGTTGATGAAACCCAGCATCCTGTTGGCTTTCTTTGCTGCAGCAACGCACTATTCACTCATATTGAGATTGCTGTCCATCAGGACCCCCCGGTCCCCTTCCACAGAGCTCCTGTGCAGCCAAGTAGACCCCAGTCTGTGCTGCACTCCTGGATTTTGTTTTCCCTGGTGCAAGAGCTCACAGCTTGTTGAACTTCATAGGGTTCTTGTTAGGTCACTCTTCCAGCCTATCCACACCTTTCTGCAGGGTGGCTCTCTCTTCTAACATGTCTACTTCCCCACTCAGTTTCGTATCATCACCAGACATCTTCAGGGTACACTTGATCCCCCCATCGAGATGGCTTTTGAAGATATTAGACAGCATTTGGCCCAATTTTGATCCTAGGGCACCCTACTTGTGAGAGGGACTCAGCTAAACTTGCTGTAAACGTTCTTATTTTGTTAAGTTCAAAAGCTACCCATAACAATGGAATAGATATAGTTTGAGCTCTTGAGAGATGCTCCTGAAAGAATATTGCAAGCTGGTCGAATAATGCTGAAACACTATGATGATATCTCTCTTTTTTTTTTTTTTTTTTTTGGTAGACGTTTTATGAAAAAAATCCTGAGTGTAAAAAGAACTACTTGCTGTTACCTTCTGTTCTCTGAACACACTGTCTCATATACAATATGGTTCTCTGGGGGTGACTTTCTCCTATTTGTGGCAGACTAAAATGGTCCTGCAATTTTTTATCCACTGTTCTTTATGAGGGAAAAAATCAGTCATTGAGTCTTTCAACCACACCCACCCATTCTCTCTTAATTTTCTATTGTCCATGGGAACTAGACTTAAAGTAATGATGGAAGATAGTAGGTGTTGGAGGCAGAGTCAACACATCTTCAGCAACTGCTATTTTTCGAGTATAGTCAGAGGACAAAACCAAAAATGTTTTAAGTAACCCATTTTTATATTTAACAACATTTCTTCCAGAAAGCTTCACTTTTTACAACCAGGCTGAAAACCCCCTGAGGAGACAGGTTGAATGAAGTGTATATTTAGTTGAACACAGACTGAAGCACTTGCTTTCCCAGTATTTCCCATTGGTACTGCAAGGACAGAGGAGGAGAAATTCATGAGGCTGTGCACTAAACTTAAACGTAGAAATCCAAGAGATTGCAAAGAACGCCATGGAGGTTAGAGACTTGAAAAATGTGAGAAAGTCAGCATCAACCAAGTGTGTAGATTTTGCCTGTTTTGGATCAAACCACGTCTAGGTATTATTTATGAAATCAGACATTCTGCTTGGCATAAAGGAATGGTACAAATCATAGTTATTTGTCATTTTAGTTGCTAGACATACCTAGGCTCATGTACTTAAGATAGTTCTGATAGCTATAATAAGGACAGTGAAAGAAGTTTGCTTTTTTCAATAATACATTGTATGCTTCTACTTAAGTCTCAAGACTACTGTAAATTTGTCAATGACATTAAAAAGAGAGACATCTGTAATGCCTGTAGTGCAAAGCTCTCCTAACCAATACAAAGGTTATGGTGACACTAAGAGGTATAAGTTTATAGACAGCAAGAGCTGGTATGGCAAGTTGGTCTCTCCATGAGTTTCTGATTGCACAAAATCTTAGTGTGAGGGTCACCAGGCTCCTGGGTGGATGAGTACAAGTTTTGAAATGACCTTCTGAAAATGTTTGGGAAGAAATTAGCACAGATGAAATAAGCATTGTGACGTACGTCATAATGAAATGGCTAAAAAACCAGATAGCATAATCTGAAGCATAGACAGGATGTCTTTCAGGATGAACATGAAATGAAGGAGAGTTACAACCAGCAAAAGTCCCTAAAGCGAAGTTTTTACCATGACAGTATGTATCCCAGCACATATAATTTATCCTTATTATGAAACTCCACAGATCATAAAAAAACCCGATTCCTCCACAAGGAAAAAAATACATTTATTTTGTAAATTTTAAGATAAGACATTCTTAGAGTATGCAAGACTTAATCGGACATGTTAAATTTGTTATAAAGAGACCTATGGGTTCCAGTTTGTCAGTGGTGCAAAAACATAACATAGCTAATAGCAGCAACCCTGATCCATGATTTAGTGTTTTTTCATAAACTTCAATAAGCCGCTTATAAATAATATGGGTGCATTATGGGAATTTTTACTAGCCACAACAGTAATAACTGTTATCAACACTATCATTTCCAATCTTCATTTGCAGAAAATTCATTCAAAAAGATGTAGGAGTCCTGCCTATTGACAGTAAAGAATAAAGATATTGTTAGGGGAAACGTGCAGAATATGACTTCTCTTAAGCTAAACCATCAAGCTACAAAAGAAATTATACTATAGAGGTCTGTGACCATTTCTATTTCTCCCTTCAAATTCTTTATCAAAATGTTCAACTTCTTCAGCCCTGAAGATACCTTCTTCTCCATTTCTCTCATAACACAAAATATGAAGAAATCCCAGGCAAGCTTTAAATTCTGATTTTTTAAAATATTCTCTAAAATCTTATGTTGTAGCAAATGTATACTCGATTCATGCTCCCACAAAGGTTACTCACGAGTAACTTTGGTTCCCTTTTTTTTTAGCTGGTTTTTTTTTTTTCCTACCTCCTGTTTTCTTATGTCTTGCAAATATATTGAGAGAAGTTAACCTGCACTTACAGATTTAATTGCAAGTAGTAGAGGGTCTGCTATTGTGTCTTAGGGCATTTTTTTTACAGGAAATTGTCACTGAAAATATTTTATATTATGCAAAGAAAGATTCTAAGAATTATTTTCTCTAATTAATTAAAAAAAAATGCATGGCTTCTATGCCACTTTTCCCAGTCCAAGACATATATTTAAAACTCTTATCAAGTTCTGATAGAAGCTGAAAATTAAAAACAATATGAATTCCTTGACATTCTCTGACTCTCTTCCTTGCTCACTTCTTCTCCTTATTCCCCCATCAATATTTAAGAAGCACATTAAAGAAGCAAGCCAATAATTAAATAGAAAGGGTTTCAAATGCAAGTTTCTGCATCTTCTAACTGTATCTGTGTTTCAGAAATTTCTATAAAATTAGAATTTTAACCAACATTGTCAGGAACATAGTTAAGCTTCAAACTTACTTAAAATAGGATTATTTTGTTTTGGGTTCCTCATTTCACTCTGTTTTACTCCATTCTTATTTTAAATTTAAATATTTATGTTAAATTCATATTGGTTATATGTTTTAATGTTGGTTTTTCTTTCTTTTTCCCTAGACCTCTAAATACCTAGAATTGAATACAAGAAGTTCAAATAGCTTTCGAATATCTGTACTCTTATCCTTATTATTGCAAAGACTTTATATTACAAATATACCCACAGGGCCAAGTCTTTAATAATAGACTTTGATTTGGCATACACAAACAATTGCAAGATGAATCAATTGTAGATACATTTGATACCATTAAATACTTAGTGCTGAGTTACCTTTACCTAATTACTTATAAATTAGGTACTTAGGTGAAACCTCTTTATGAGAAAATTCCTCTGAAATTATGCCTTGTTATGTCTGGATTGTCTTTTGATACATATCAAATCAAACATGAGCAGAAAACCAGACTAGAAACGAGAAAGTCACAGCAGATAGTTTTAGAGCTGCCAGTACTATTGCGAGACAGAGCACTTAGGAAACATCTACAAAAGTATTTTACAAATGCATTTTTAACACCTTTCATACTAATATGTTTAGAATGTGACAGATGTGAAATCTCTTTGACTCAAAGAGTATTCAGTGACTTTGGAAGTCCTTGAAGGCTGTAAGAACAGTCATGAGCCTGACATGATTTAGATTTTCTATGCATCTTCTCTACAAGCAAGTTGCAGAGAGTTTCCAGGAGTGCCTGGCAATGCAAAGAGTCTCCCATATATCCTCCAGAGAGCCCTTTAAAAACATTTAAGACATTTTCTGTTTGTTCAAGAAAATCATATTCTCGCGACACATCAGTGTGCTGTGTATAATTCTGGCTAACAGGCCTTCCAGAAACATTTTACATAAAATTTATCTGAGGTACCCAAAAAGTTGGTAGAATATTAATTGGAAAGGACATTTATAAGATAAATACTGTTGTTACCTCCTTTTTATTTCTAAGATTTAAGCAGGAGATTTAGCTGATCAGCTTGCTCCTCTAGAGAACAGTTGTGGTGCTTTGACTCTAACAGTTTGGGTAAGTGTCATAGCACCAGCTGGTAAATGGGTAAACACCAAATGTGAGGGAGAGTCCTAGAGGTCAATATGATATACAGCAATTCTGTGCAAGCGATTAGCACAAAAAGTATTGCTATATAAACATAACCAAAATACAACAATTAAGTCCGACACTACCTAAACTGTTGGATGTTGCAATAAGTTTTGAAAACGTTTCTGTAGGTATATAAGCCGACCATTCCTGAAGAAAGGTTTGCTGCAAGGCAGTGAAGGTATAAGCTGAATGAGTCTGAAAGTGAGATGTTACAGAACACTACATTCTGAGAACGGTAGTCACAGGTAGTCTTAGCATCACTAAGATCACCAAATAGAGGCTTCAAGGCAATGAACAGTAAAAACATGTGTAGACAAAATTAGTGTTAGTTGGAGAATTTCTAGTTGGATCACAGATCCTCTAGTGTTCCATGATCCATCAAAAAGGAAGAGAAAATGGTTTTAAATATTATTCAATGTATGATATGAAGAGTGCTTCTGGTTCTTTTCACACACTGTTTTATATCACAAGCAATACTTTTAAAGCTAATGAAGTTAAACACAATGAAAAGAAAACAAAAAGCATTAAATGACAATCCAGCCCAAACTACTGACGTTTTACAGAACCTTTCCTGAATGATGGTGCTTAGAAAATATAAACAAAATTAACTGTGACAAAATCAGTACCAGGAAAGCAAGAGTTTACGGAATACATGGTACAAAATAGTCATGGTATTCCTGCCTGTTAATGTACACTGCAAGTAAAACTGAAGTGGGTGTTTTCAGCGCTGCCGTTTTCTTGGCATTTAATGTAAAGCTGAATCTCAGAGATGAAAAAATACTTAGCAAGATGGTCTGTTCTTCTGAATTTAAGCTGATCCCATTCCTAGTAATCCAGATGGATCAGGGTACATACTGTTCCTGGAATTACAGATGGGGATTTTGGTGAGATTTTTTCACTGGAAAAATATAGTTTGAACATTAGATGATCTGATATTAGCTAATCTGAAATGTAATTAGCATTTACTTGCAATTAGGTGCATATATCAGCAGAAATGGCTACAAGTTTGATTACTTTTCATGAAGAGTTGCGATTACATGTGCCTACCTACTGTTATTTTCTCAATGTGATGCACAAGGAATGCCCATATAGGAATGCTATCCATAAGCTTTCTCCTTCCTGCCCTGTATGGAGGCATAAACAAAAACTACAGTCAAAGCAGACAAAGGAAGACTTGATTGCATTGACAAGGAAAGAGCAATTTAAGATATTTCAATATGTTAAAATTAATTCATAATCAACTACAAATTTCTTCACACAGAATTTACTCATTAGGGTTTTTTTACTCAAAATGACAATATTTGTAAAACAAAAAGATTGTAAAAGTTCTTTTTTTTTTTTTTCAAAGATAAGCTTGATGGGGTCGATAACAAAAACCAAACCTAAACAAAACTAACAACAACACAACAACAACAAAAAACCCTGAAGATATTTATCCTCTTTTTTTAATGAATACTTCAAATTTTATTCTTATTTATTCAAAAGTCAAGCCAAATACTATTTAAATTGAAGCATGTGAATGCTCCCTTTGATGTGAGTGCATGAAGTTAATCACATGCTCTGTTGGATTAGATCATGAATATATATTGACTTCACTGGGTTTCCAGAAAAGGAAAAAAATTGCAGTCAAAGGCAAGTAGTATAGCTTTAAGCTTGTGCATGAGTTCTTTATGTCAATGTATACAAACTTGAGTGGAAAGTATATTAACCTGTCATATTGCAGTGATGAAAAAAAGAGTGACACAGGGTTAATGACATGTTCGAGAACATAGACATCTCTTCTGTAGTCTTGTCAAATTCAACATCATGTGTTCATTAAGAAATCATTAAATAAAGTTAAACAAATATTTATATATGAACTCACTTAATGTCACTGATTTTTCTGGTCTAGATCCAGTGCTATATATTAAAATAAGTTTCATATTCCTTTAAATTTGTTCTTGGACTTTAATATCAATCCTCAATGAACCAGTTCCATCAGTTAACAGTAATACCTGCCTTTAAGTAAGATTTTGGTCAGAAGGTATTTAGAAGTGTATCATTTTCCCATTACTCATTATTAAAAACACATGCATTTTTCTAACCCATTGTCAAGGGTTAGAGCTGAGCCAGCCACCAGACAAATGACAGATGTTCTCTATTACCCCCTTCACCCCTCCCCTCACCCTTTCCCAAAGTGGGGAAAGAAAAAAGGAGCAAGGGAGAGAGATTTATCAATTGGAAAAGAAAACTGAAACTGCTTTAATGAAAATAATAACAATAAAATGAAATAAATACAAATATATACAATACCACTACAAAAACCAATGCCCCTGAAGGCAAACTCATCACTGTCACCACTGATGCTGTGGGCAGACACTAGGGAAGGCCCAGGCTGGGCTTAGCAACAGACAGGAACCAGATGCAGGAGTTGGATTCTGGAACTGGATTCAGGAATGCATGGTCTGGGATCAAAGGCAGGACAGAGAGAGTTGTCCTCAGACACCTGCCATTGAAGAGAAGGGCCAGAGAGCAAGACCCTCGTGATACCTCACCTTTATACTGAATATGATGTCTATGGCATGGAACACCTTGTTGGTCAGTTCAGGGTCACCTGTCGTATCTGCTCCTCCCCGCAGGTGTGACCTGTAGCTTACTGCACCCCCACTGTGGTACACAGGATTTAGCAGTGACCTTGGTCTGCACAGGATCGAGTATAATAAGCAAGAGGCTTTCTGCATCCCAGTCCTTTGTAGTAACTATAAACATCAGGTGTTTTCACCTCTAGAAGCAGACACTGTCTGCAGAATTATGCCTTTAACTTCAGAAAGTGCAGTTAGTTAGAAGAGACCTACCTGGAAAGTGAAATCACTGAAAAGAATTAGTTCTAACTCAAACCAGGACACCCATGGTCACGTTTATAATGATCTCATCGTAACAATACCTTTGTCTTATCTGAATCCAGCCAAGACAAAGGGCTTTCTAAATCAACCCCGTTATTGGATAAAGCGAATGTGTATATGAAAGCTAATGCCATATGAAATTGAAAGTACAGGAATTTTTTCACATTTCTACTTGCTCACTGTCTTGCCATCATTTGAAATTTCTCAAGCAATTTTAAAAGCAATTTCTGTAGTATAAACCATCTCCTGTGCCTGTAGTTAAAAAGAAATATGTTGCTCAGGATTATTATTTTCAGATTTAATAGTTGATAACATACTAGTAGAGTAGGGAAATTAAACTAGTAGCCTGGAAGACCAAATCCATGGTGTGGATTTAATCTTCACCTATGGAAGAGACCAAACAACAAAGAACAAGGTGTTTCTCTTAATGTGGTCTGGAAAGTGTTATACTCTATCTGTGCCGAGTGCAATGATGAAAAACACCTAAAAATTAGGTTGTATAAGATTATGCAGAAAGTTATCACAGATGAAGTGCAAATCTATGAATGTTTTTACAACGGAAGAAGAAAGAATTTTTTTTTTTTCTAAACAGTTTAAATGATTTTTTCTTTTTTTTTTTTACAGTTTTGATCTTCAAACACAGTTTCTGTGTAGAAATGTTTGTGTGTACTCTTTTCTAGTGTCATTATGAGGGAACTTACAGATGGAAGGTCTGGCATTAAAGGTCACAGTCATATGGTACCCCTGCTTCACAAATAAATATATACATACATAAAAAGAATGTATATATATATATTTCTTTGTTCATAAGCAAGATCTCACTGATAAGTGGGACATTGTTACAGAGAGCAGAAAGCTTTACTGTGACATGCACTGCGTGCTTTTGTAGAAGGATACAGACAAGATAAAGAATATCCTTGGTATGTTTATAAAGAGAGTAGTTATCAAGAAATAACCAATTTCTAAATTGCACTATGTTGTCATTAAATGCTTCTTTTAGACTAAAAAATAATTACAATATCTCATAGCAACTTGTAGCCATTGGCAAATGGTCATTGTAATGTTTCTTCGCAGCCTGTCCTTCTGACAGACCTATAAAATACACTGTTGAGGTTAGAGAAGTAAAAATTCAAACACTAGAGTAATCACCAGCCTAAGAAAGCATATCCTAAGGAAAAAGAAAAGTCATAATCCCAACGATTATGAGTGTCTTAGGGAACATGCACAGTGCAGATAATTATAGATTCATTTGAAAAAAACACAGTGGATACAGAGTCTAGCTTTTTCCAACAAGTATAAATAACTGAATAGAAAGCAATAGCTTCCACAGTTTTTGGTGAGCCATCCTGTAGAATTTGTCATGAACTGTTTGTTTACAAAGCTTACATGTCTATAGAAAGACTAAAATTCTTCATAATTTCTGTAACTTCTAAATAGATTTCCTATAAAAGTGTGGTACTTTGTTGTTATGTTGTGCCTGATTTGTTTGTAAACATGTGCTCCAGAGTACAGGCATTGTGATACTGTAATCTAGGTGTAGAAATTGCAAGAGGTAAAAAACTCAAAAGCATAAGAAACTGGATCAGCTTTTTCAACTGTATTCTTTGTCATCAGATAATTAAAAATTAGCACCTGAACTGTTATATCGACAGACTTTCCATAGTGCCTAACTTCAGCAGTCCCCCAATCATGAAGTCATACGAAAGGTTTCTAAAACGGAAAATTCCATAAACACAACTTGAAAGTTCGTAACAGAGTGCACCACGTTTGCTTTGGTGTATTACCTCTCAGACTCTCCCTAATGTTTAGCTTGGTCAGTTATTTAAAAGCAGTTTTTATATTGGAATTCATATTGGAGTTTCACTTCATATGGCTGACTCATGCAGCACTGTGCGTGTTCAAAAATATTGCAGAATATATCAGTTAAAGATTATATTACATGTCCGTTCTTCCATATGCTACTCTGAGTTCCCCTTTAAAAGTCTCATTCCCCAGTGACCAGGTTTTTGAAGATGGCTTCGGTTTCAAATGACATAATTTTACACAGGGAAGTAATTACATCTGCCTGTTCCACCTTCACAAAACTAGCACTTGTTTTCTGAAAGTCATATGGTAAAATAGACAAGTAAACTCAAACACAAAACACCTGTTATAACTGAAGTTGTAAAAAGGAAGGTCATATTCGGAGAAAATAGCAATATTAAGATGTAAGCTACTGAGACTCAGAACTAAGAAATCATTTATTCGAAGACAAAATTCACTGAATACTTTAGAGGAAGATTTAGTCCACTTTCCCCTGTCTGGGGAGGGAAGAAAAGAGTTGAATTTTGTTATAATTAGGACAAATGATTTTCTAAATGTAATTCAATTCTTATAGATTTTTTTCATTAACTTTAGCTCATACCTTCAGATTAAATATCATACCACACTTTTCAGTCTTTTTTCAGTCTTGAAAAGCTTGACCAGTATCTGTTAGAAGATTTCAGATCTAATTGAACTACTTTGAACTACAACAGTTGAGTCTCCTGCTTTTTTTTTATTTAGTTAATTATTATTGCTGAGGTTAATATTGTTTTTATTTAGAAGAACAGAGAGTTTATATGTTACCAATAACTTGAGCTGAAAGGAATCTCAGATCCTTGGGGTTTGTTATGACACTGTGATTCTACTTGGGGCTGACTATGGATTTCAGTATTTTTATACATTTGGTCTGTGGTAGCTGGTCCCATGATTCAAAAGGAAAATTAATGCTATAAACATTGCAGTCTTTCATTTATTCTCTGTATGTAATTTATGCTGAAGAATCTGTTCTCATTATTCCGTTACTGACCATTTCACTGTTCAATACCAAAGCAGTTTTTACCACCAGGTAGGAAACACCTTCTATATAATTGTACAAACACTCTGCAACTGCCATATTTCTCTCATATGATTTAAAACCTCTGTCATGCTGTGCTATATAATCCTTATTTCCATGGTTTCTTTTTCTGGGTCTCAATAATTCTTGATCCATCCCCCTATCCCCACCCACCCCCCCTTTTAAAAACGTAACAAAAGCATTATGAAATTACCTGTAGATATGTTTATATTGAGGTTCCCCTACATACTTCTGGAACACCGTAGTAGCATTTATGACAGTATCAGCAAACCACTGCCCAAACTGGTAATCCACAAGTATGCCTAACAACTTTCCTAATTAATAAATAAGTAGTCAGACAGAAGTTCCTTCTGTCTAGCCAGCATCAACACTTAAAATGCTGGTTTCAAACCCAAAGCTAAAGTGTTTCCTAGAATGGGACAATATGTTGAGCCATACCCCTGCCATCACAGGCAGGAGTCTGTGTGGCTTTTTCCTTAGATATCTGCCTAAGGCCTGTCATTTCTTTTGTTTCTTCCTTCAGATCCTCTAGTCGTCTTTTTTCCATTGTATTACTTTCTCACATCAGTCTTCCTAACATAGGTTTGCTTCTTTTACTGGAGAAACACAAAAACTCCATGAGATATTGTGACTTTGAAAATGATTTTGTAATAGTAATATTGCATTTCATAGAATAATAGCCTTATAAACACGGTCACTTGAGGATCAAGTATAGTCCATACCGGTACAAAATAAAACCACTCTGCTCCCCTTCTCTCTGTAACATACAGTCTGCGTAGCAGGAGGCAGGCTGCCACATACAATGCAGACAGACGTTGATTGACAGCATATTTTTAAGCTGATCGTCTCCAATACTACTGCAAAACAATGCATTTTTTCTTCCTTTTCTTTTTTTTCCTGCAGTCCTCTCCCACAGGGTATTTTGGAGGTAGTATTGCAGGCTTTCAGTAAAATCAACCAACAGGAATTTCTGTTCAGACTGTGTCTGCTTATAAGCTTCTCTGAATACTCAAGTAGTTAGCATGGTTTAGATGGAAAATTAGAATAGAGAGCAAAGGGACACCAGCCGCTGAGAAAAGTGCAAGAAACTGGAACTGGCACTTAATTATCTTTTGAGACCTCTACTACTCTGTCAAATCTGGCTAAAATCAATAGATTCAAAAGCTACAGGAACAGGGAACAGACATACACATGCACATACAAATGCGCACAAGGACTTTGCTCCCATAGCGAACATTGCTATAAAGTCAATTTAGCTTAAGTGGGCAAGGGATTTTCCATTCTGCTCAAAGAGACAACACACGCAGTGATGAGTGGCCACATCTGTGTGAAGCAGTAAGGACGTTCACTAGGGTTGCATTGAGACATACCTTATTGTAGTTTGAACACGGCACAGCTGCTTTGTGGTGCTTCCAGAAGCACACGCAGTCACAAAGAGGTTAAGGAAACAAAGTCAAAGGTTATTCCTTCCAAATGTTCTCCTGTTTATTGGACTGCTCAAGAGGAAATATGGCTCAAAAGGCACACCTATTTCCTCAATACTCTGTAGGCTGGAACAGAAGGACAATATCTATCTCTACTTGAGTCAAAGATAAATGCTGTCTGATTGTTCTCTGTTGTGCCTCAAAGAACGGCATCTCAGCAGGTTATGTTTTTGCCTTGGACAGACCTTAAAACCTCAATAAACTCAACCCCAAGGTATCAGTGAACTGGATGAAAATGGAGAAAAAATCAAACAGAAATAAGTTAGGAGTGAACAGTGTAAATTTCATGTAAAAGGCAGAATAGTTACAGGGGCAGTAGTGGGAGAAAAAAAGGTGGAAACAGTCTTTGTTTAACAGTTCACTAAATCCCTGATCAAGAACTGGACTTACATATTCAGACTTCTAGAAATCATTTCTAACAGCTCAAAATCTGTCAAATCACCATTCCTGTAGTGAAACCCCTTTTTATCACATCTACAATCATAGAATAGAATGATCACAGAATGGTTTGTGTTGGAAGGTACCTTAAAGATCATCTAGTTCCAACCCTCCTGCCACGGGCAAGGACACCATTCAGTTTTCAACCTTTGATCAGGTTGCTCAAAGCCCCATCCCACCTGGCCCTGAACATTTGTAAGGATGGGGGATCTACCACCTCTCTGAGAAACCTGTTCCAGTGTCTGACCATCCTCAGAGAAAAGAAACTTCTTCCTAATATCTAATCTAAATCTACCCTCTCCCAGTTTAAAACCATTACCCCTCTCCCTATTACTACACTTCCTGGTAAAAAGTCCCTTCCCATCTTGCCTGTAGGTCCCCTTTAGGTACTGGAAGGCTGCTATAATGTCTCCCTGTAGCCTTCTCTTCTCCAGGCTAAACAACCCCAAATCTCTCAGCCTTTCTTCATAGGGAAGATGCCCCAGCCCTCTAATCATCTTTATTGCCCTGCTCTGGTCCTGCTCCAACAAGTCCATGTCCTTGTACTGAGGACTCCAGAGCTGGACACAGAACTCTCAGTGGTGTTTCACCAGAGGAGAGGAACAGAATCACCTCCTTCAACATGCTGGCTGCACTATTTTTGATGCAGTGCAGGATATGGTTGGCTTTCTGGGTAGCAAGGGCACATTGCTGGCTCATATTCAGTTTTCCTGGCTCATACGCACCAGCACCCCCAAGTCCTTCTCCTGAGAGCTGCTCTCAATTCATTCACCTACCCTCTCTGTTGATATTGGTGATTGCCCTGACCCATGTGCAGGATCTTGCACTTGGCCTTGTTGAACTTCATGAGGTTTGCATGGGCCCACCTCTCAAGCCTGTCAAGGTCACTCTGGATGGCATATATATATATATATATATATATGTATATATATTAATCTATCTATCTAGATATCTCTCTATATCTAAGTATATCTATCTATTTAGAGAGACAGAGAGATATCTAGATATATGGATAGAGATATAGAGATATATAATCTCTCTATATATCTCTCAATATATCTGCTTTTTGTTCCCACTGTAGAGCAGGTATCAAAGGTAATACCATTCCTGACAAATATGAAGCCTTTTATAAATAACATTAATAGACATGAATTTGAAAATCTTACAAAACCCCTTTTCAAAATGCTGTAAAGTTCAAACACTACAACAACAACAAAGAAATAAACTCCCCCAAACCAGTAAATAAAGTCACCTCAAGTTCTATCTTATTTATATTATTTTAATTTTACATAAATATTTCTTCTTACCTATAACCAGCTGAAAATCCAAGGCTTGGTGGGCTGACTTTATCACTGGAAACGAAGAGTTCAAGACTCTTTTCAGATGTTTTGTATTTTTCCAAGCTGATTCGAAACCCACCGCTTTCCAGTTCACTCATTGGACATATTTTTGACCAGGGAAACCGTAATATTTTTCCATCTGCAGTCTATTGAAAAAAAATAAAAGAAATGTTAATATATATATAAAGAATTGCAAAAGTCAAACTGTTTTGATGATGATGATGATAATGATGATGTCACTCATCCATGCTTATCCCTTTGTCTATTTTTGTGCACATGAGAACGAGGTTTCTCAAGCATATCAACAGTTGAAAAAGTACCTAAGGCCTCCTGTTCAAAACAAGACTATACTATGGGTGATGAGCTTCTAATGTCCATTTTAACAGTTCATCCAGTTAGCAAACAAGTGACCACTTCAAACTATTTTGGATTACCTCCATGACTGCTGACTGCATTTTTTCTATAAGCAAGGCTGTTTTGTGAGCTGACTCAAGGATGGATGGGTCAATTTGTCTAACTACTCATCCATGGGGAAAAAACTGAGATGAGAAATAAAGTATGTAATACAGCAAAGGAAGCAGAACCTTTGATCTGAGAAAGACACTAAGCATATTTCAAAGGAATCTTCAATAATGATTGATGAATGTAGATTTTATTTTTATTTTTCCAAGAGTTTTCTGCTGTTTAAAATTAAAGGATTTTTTTTTCTGAATTATGTCTATTCTGCTTTGCTTTCACCATGACAGATGCCATAAGCTAGGTGTAGAAGGGTGCAGTGTGGAGATAAACAATCTTGTAAGTGAGAAATTATTGAAGAGGGAACATAGAACTCTTTCAGTGGATAGGCAATTGAATACTTCTATAGCGAAAGCAGAACAGAAACAGGGTTCTGTCTAAACCTTGCTCTGATACAGTTCTTCAGGGAGACCCATAGTCATGGGTCCGGTATAAATTTCCTGGTGACTCTTCACCAAAGTCAAGTGATCTGAATTTGTAAGGAACGTATTTTACACTTATTTTATATATATATATATAAATTAATGTTAATAATGGATAGACAATTCTTTATCCATAACTCTGGGTTCCTGTGGTCCTTGACTTATTATTTATTTATTTATTTATTTTTCTTTCTGGAAAAGCCAGTTATATTCCAGAGGAAACATTTTAATGCACACCCTGGAATATACAGTGCAGTCTGATGGCTACGAAAATATTCATATCAACTTATTTTACATATAAAATGATATTTCAAATTATTAATGCTCAGAGTGAATGCGTGCTGTTATAATAATTAATGTTAAATTAATTACCCTTTAATGTGTGCTTATAAAATGCACACGTGTGTGTGTGCCTTCATGAGTTATAGGACAGTTACTTAAAGTGGTGTTACTGTATTAGTTGTTCAGTTCTGAGCTAGTCTGTCAGGGTTAGCCTTGGCTAACAGCCACACTCCCCCTCAGCTGCTCACTCAGTACATACAACCCCACTGGGACAAGGGGACAAAATAGGAAGAACAGAACTGAGAAAATGCATGGGTCAGGAGAAAGACAGGGAAATTGCTTACCAGTTACTGTTGTGGGCAAAAATGTCTTAACTTGGAGAAAACTAACATAATCTATTCTCAGTTAAAATAAATATATAAACCTGATTTTGCGGTTTTCACTAACTATTTGGCATTGGGTAATCAGATAGAAGAGTTTTTAGCTTACCTTAAAAAAAGGGAAAGGAAAAATTTTGAAAATTGATCAATTATCATTGCTGAAGAATAAGGATAGTTAAAGATTGTAACTAATTGTTTTAATAAATAAAACATATATGCAACAGGAAGCTGCAATTTATTTTTCAATTGTGCTTGCATTTTTCGGTTGCTTCATCAAACAGAAATTCCTGGTTAGCAAAAGTCAGGCATAGAAATGTAAATGTTGTTTTAAACACTTGTACTAATTCTATGTGCCTACATATAGGCAGTCTTTAATTTGCCCTTTGTGTACAATAGATTTTTGACCAAGTTGCGTAACTTTTCACTTCAAAAATTTCACAGCAAACGGGGAAGGGAAAGTAGGAAGAGGAAGAAGGGGAATGGGAAAGGCAAAGAAAAGCATCTCAGCTACTTAGAAGCTACTTGCAATCCTCAGCAACCACTGAGAAAATCTACATCTATGCAGAAGTATGGATGTCTATAATCCTGTATTACCTTGACAGTGCTTTCCTTTACACAGAAAACTCTCAGGCTGATGTAAAATTACCAGATCATAATCCTCAAAAAACCCCAAACCAAACCAAATTATTTTCCTTCTTTCACCATTAGTATGGAGACACTGGTTGGCCTCAAGCTCAGAGATTCCAAAATAAGGAGGTAAATTATCAGAGATCCAGGAGTGTGCACAACAACAGGGAGATCAAACTTTGTTGCACTGTTATATGCATGTTGGCAAGAAGC
Source organism: Bucorvus abyssinicus (assembly GCA_009769605.1). Taxonomy (NCBI): domain Eukaryota; kingdom Metazoa; phylum Chordata; class Aves; order Bucerotiformes; family Bucorvidae; genus Bucorvus; species Bucorvus abyssinicus. The sequence goes on along the minus strand of CM020024.1, from coordinate 79,577,602 downwards.
AAGGGCTAATAGTAGATGATCTTTAAAGCCAAAGAACTGGTGCTGAGATACTGAAGTTTACACAATCCCTGTACAAGGTGGGTTACATCCCCACCCTCACCTCCCCCCTCCACTTCTCTTTTCTTTTACTTGAGTGAAAACTAGCTTTAGTCTTATCCCTGAGAGGGAATGCTCATCTACAGCTGGAAGGAATTGGGTGTGTCCTTGAATAATATCCTCCAACAGTTTTGTCTGAAAGAAATGCAGCTGTATGCTCCAGCAGTTTCCCTGATATGAACCAAATCAAAATGAGTGGGAACCATTGAGAAATTAATTGAAAAACATATTTCTAATCCAAACTAAAACACCAATACAAGTTCAGCCTGTAAAATAGTTCTACTTGCTTGCATTAAATAAAAGTGATTTACCTACCAACATGTAAAATCATGCTACAGTGACTTAAATATTACAAAAAAGGCAGAGACAAAAATTATCTGTTTCATGACTTTAAATCTCAGAATTCTATTTCTTTGCAAAATTTGTTTATTATTTCTAAGTGCATAAATAATTCTTCATTGTTATTAACACTGTTCATTGGTGTTAACACTGTGAACTTCTGAAGCCTATTCATATGTTTAATGATATCTGGGATATAATCCAAAATTTCTAACCTAATTATTGTAATTATGATTAAAAAAAAGAAAAAGAAGAAGAAGAAGAAAGATAGAGAGGAGAGAATAATAATTCTTTTTCCCCCCACCCTTTGTCTCTCAAGATTGTTAGTCTTTCGGAGGCTGACTCTTTTGAACTGTAATCAGCACCACTGAGCCCTGATCTTAGGTCTCTACTTCCATAACATTAGCAGGAACAGGAGAGCAAAAGACTTCTATGGTACTACTCCTACACTTAAAGTTATGAAAGTACTTAAGTGTTTTGCTGATTTTGACCTAGATGAGGAGCTGGAAGGGAACTTGCTACTTGAGCCGTGTACAGTAGTTGTTGAGTGTGTAAATTCCACCTCATTGATCAGCATATTTCAAGTAGTCATATTAACTCACCACTTACTAATTGATATTCACCCTCCAGTGATGGAGAAAAAAGCTTTACATGCAGTTTTGTTGTTGTCGCTGTTGTCAATTTCTACCAATTTTGCTAATAAATCTTCACCATATTTTAGATAAATAAATTACAATAAATGTTGGTCACCTCAGGCATTTGGCTAATAAAACCTTTTAACTGTTTCATTCAGCAACTGAATTTACTTAAAATTTAGTAAATTTACTCTATATTTAAGATGGCCAGCACTCAAACACTTCACTAATAGAGTTGCATGCTTTACTGATCTTAACAGTTGAATGGTATATTTCATTTGTGTTCATTTGCATAATTTGCTGATTAAACTATATATTTAATCTGTTGACCTTTACTCTGTACTTATCCCACATTTACAGAGATGTGATCAGTGTGCAGACTTTACTGAAAGTAGCTGCCATGTCAAAGTTTACTTACCCCTTGGAAATTCCATTTAGAGCTATCAGCGCACTGTCTTATTGCTGGTTGATGATGTTCCTTCTCTTACTCTCTAAGGCATACTGTTCAGAAAAGCAAAATAATCCACATAGCTAATAAAGAACCAATATCTGTATTTACCACAGGCTACATTTATTCCTGGAGTGAAGGATGCAAAAACACTGAGCCCCAAATTGTCGAGTAAGGTTGTAAAATCAGCAAAACCAGATGCAATGAGGAAAGAGAACTGACATGGGTTGTTGTCTTGGAAGGGAGAAAAGGGAGTAGAAGGTAAAAACAATCGTGCGATCAGGGTTTTTGAGGGGCAGCTATTGAGCAGGATGGCATCTGATCAAACCAATCTGGAGCAGAAATTTAAATCTGCTGTTCTTACCATACCATGCATGCCTGATTCAATTCTGTGAGCACTGGCTCCTGAAATGCTTCCCCGAACATCAACAATGAGACACCGTGGAGGAGACAGGAGCTGGATGAAGCTTCCTTTATAATTTACTTGCTGAGAAAAAACTAAATAGAGTTCACCTTAAAAGTGAGTCCTGGCAGAAAGCCCTGCATCAACCCTCTCTCCCTCTTTCCCTCCCTCTCTCTCATTTTGTTTTCCATCTGGGACAAAAATACAAAGGCAAGGAATAAAATTTTATCAAGAGCTATATCCAAACCACTGCTTGTGGATCTGTCAGGGAGTGACATTTTTCTACAAAATAACTATCATATTCAACACTTTTTCTTACCTTCTTTCGTTATCTTCCTATAACCAAAGATTGAATTGTTCGAAAGTCTTCTCTATTCTCAACACCAGTAAATGCAATGCCAGTTATTTTTTCCTGCTATTTGTCACTTATTAAGTGAGGAATCACTTCTGGATGCTGAAGGCCAGATTAACTCAGAGAGAAAACAGTGAGCATGTGGGAACTGTCTGGTATTTAAGAGCAACATGAGGACAAAATCATCTGAGGACAAGATGTCGTGTTCTACACATCTCAGACCAGCTCTGGCTGCAGTTGCCACAGATCTTCAGGAATTTCATTGATTGACTGAAAACTGAGTCATGGAGCTGGGTCCCAGAGAACCTTCTTGTGTTATCTTCAGAATGTTTTCTGCCAACCTTCAGACCAGTACTATCCTGTTACAAGTCGTATAATTAGTTCTCGTATGGGAGTCATAAATGCTCTGGAGCTGCCTGAAGCTGGAAAGCCACAGACTACCTACCACTACATGTAAGAATGAACTTTTTTGACAGTCATGGTGGGCATAATGACATAGTTGATGAAATTTATCTCTTTCATCAGTCAATTTGAATCATGGCCTGTCACTGTCACTGGTGAAAACTTGCTTTTCTGTTACAGTAAAGAAATTGCTAACATAAAATACAAGCTTATGTCTCCTTCAGAGCATGAGGTGGACATTTGTAGAAGAAAGCTGTGATAAAGTTTTCAATTTCTTCAGCTGGGAAATTCACTTAGGTTTTGCATATCTGTATTCTATTGAGAATAAGGTTGTATAGGGAACACCAAACCAGGAAGCAGATACTGCAAGCCCATCTAAATAAGGCAAGCTAGTATTTGGTGAGCTTTTTGAGAATTTAATAAAACTGAACATGAAGAACTTTTAGAGAGGATCATACACTGTGTTGGAGAAAACCTCAAGGAATTCATATCATAGCTGAAGCAGCATGATCAGGGAGAAAAAGAGGTTCTGATACAAATTTGGTCCCAGATGGGCAGCCCAAGTCTGGCCCAGTCAGTAGCAATCTGGATACCCAAGGGCTGTTAGCAGAAATCACAATGTAACAGAAGCAACTGGAATTAAAGCTGAAGAAGCAGAATCAGGAAGTGGCCTGAAAGCAGTATCTGGAAGTTGCTGAAATGGAGATCCAGAGACAACCAAAATTGATGAAAACGGAAAAAGTGCTTGAACCGCTGTGGAGGCAAGATAGGATGAACAAGGTCCCAGGAGCCTCCATCAGCTACAATCGCCATCTTTGACAAATTGCATATATCTTTAGATGAAGTTTCATAACTAAGGAGTTTTTATGCTTACTGAAAATCTATACAATTGGCACAAGACAGTAAAAGACTGTAAAGCATCCTTTTAACTGTTCAGGCAGGAGGGACAAAGCTTACTTGTTTTCAGCACCCTATTTCCACATGAACATTTTATATTACAATTTGCATGGGGAAAGCTTTATTTAGCAAGTTCAGTATCATTCTGGTATTGTATCACCAGTAATTATGGAACTTGCAGAAGCACAAGGAAAGGAGCTTTAGGAGAGAAGTTTAAGGCACTCACAATAAATAAATAAATACTAAGACTTCCTTACCTATTGGCATTTAGAAATTAGTTTTAAGAACAGAAAAGAGGAAAAAAATAGAAACTTGACTATATGTAAAGAAAGAGAAGAAAACTAATGCTAATCAGACATGAGCTTAGCTTTCATCTGCAAAGTCATATAATACTCAACATTAGTGTGGATCAGCAAAGCTTCTGGAGCCATAATGACCTGTGTCAATAAAAAGTGAATCTGAACCTCAGATTGTCCAGTGAAATGCACAACAGAAACCACAGTAAATTCTAAGTATGCTTGATGTGAAAGGAGCCAGATATTTCTTATCAAAAGAGACATAATACCAGCTGAAGTAATAAGAGTTGTTGCTGTGAAAGAAATAGAAATGCCAGTACTGACAGCAAGATAGTAAAACAGTGTAAGAAACCCCTTCAAAGTAAGAAAGATTACTGTGATCTATGTGGTGTGGTAAATTATAGTGAGAATTGTGTGAATTTCTTTAGCTACAGTGGCAGAAATATTCAGTTAAAGCCTTAGTATTAAGGATAAGGAGGAAAGAATATTTGGAAGAAATTAGAATGAAAAAAAAGTTGATGAGTTTCATCCATCTACTGAGACAGTAAAAGAAAGAGGTTGTGTGATAAACAACTGCACCTTATGCATCTCACTTCAAAAAATTATTCTTACTAGTCTGTTTCATATCTTTTGCCTAAAGTATTTTAAAGAAACCCCTCTTTGAAAATAGGACTCTATAGAGAGACATCCACATGTGGAAACTTGGGTTGTGGGTGGAGATCCACAAATTGTATGTGTACGTTCTGAGCTGAGCTAAAGCACACTTACCCTTCCATAGGTTCTTTTGGGCTATAGCAAATTTATGATTAGTTTAAGAAACATTTTTCCTAGTCTAATAGACAGAATGAAGTACAGGACTATTGCAGCCTGCGATATATTTCAGAAGCAGAAAAGGCCTGTAGAGATTTGTTTCTTCCTATTAAGGAACTCTGGATCTTAAGTTCTCTGGAGCTGAAATGGATACACTTGATCCATTCTTAAGTGTGACCAAAGCAGAGAAATGTTCATATCTCTGGTTCCCTTTTCTATCTTGATGTATGTGTCTCATATAACATTTACACTGATATTGTCTGTATATGAATTGTAAAAACATACAGCAAACTCTAAATATATATTCCATTTTAAGGTGTGTTAATTCCTAAAAAGGAAACCCTTAGATCACTGTTGTAGTGCACAGTATCCCAACGTAATTGAATTCCTAAAAAGAAAAGAGAATTTTCTCCTTTAGTGGAATGTTTGAGAGATGTCATTAATTTACCCTGGATAAATAAAATAAATCTATAAGTCTTGTAAGTTCTGTGCTTAGGAAAGACCAGAAAGTCTTCTAGTAGCCTTAACTACCTACAAAATGCTTAGCAAAGTGCAGTACACTAGGCACCTGGCTGAATCCATATGCCTCCCAACATATTATGACAGTGATGCTCTGTTTTCTTATTGTCATTATAACTAAGAAAATTTGCTCAACTTCCCTTAAACCTCTGAGTGTAGTATTTCATATTCTAGAAAAAAAAAAAAAAAAAAATCCTAGGTTTTAGGTTTGGGGTTGTTTTTTTTTTTTTTCCTCCGACTGATTAGTAAAATACTGTAATCAGTTTAATTAACCTAGAACAGAACATGTGACTACCAATTTTATTGAAAATCAAGAATCCAACTGGATCACAAAAGTGTGCAGCTGGATCCGTAAAATATCTAATTGGAACATCAGACTACGTACTGCAACACATAGGCTATATTTGTAAATTTCGAGGCACTAAAATCTGCAGCTGAATCAATAAAATATTGTTTATCAAGAGGGGTATGAAAAAACCCAGCCATGAAAATGTGTAAGTGAATTGCAAAGATGTTAAATGTGACTAGTAAAAAAAGTAAGGCATTATGTAAACATTGTAAGTACTGTAGTGTAAGTTGAGTAACGAAAACACATGAAAGCAAAGCTAGCAACATTTGCAAAATAGTGTTTCAGAACACTAAGCCAAGGAAAAAATAACCTAGCAGAAATTTCATTTTGAATGGCACTTTGTTGAATGTCTACAAAGTGTGGCTGCAAAGTTTTTTGTCTATTCTATCAAAAATCATAAAGAAGAGATAAAGGGTGATTCTTTTTAATGGAACCTTTAGTGATGCCATGTGTTATGTTCGTATTTCATGGTGTAGCTCACCTTGTCTTGTCAGCTCATGAGAACAGTCATTATTTAGCAAAATGATGATGAGAAGTGACAAATATCTTTGAGTTATTTTTCTACTAGACACTACTGTTGTCATCAGTACATTGTCTCTATTCATAACTTCACAACCCAGTGTCTGAGGCTAGATCAGAAACTGATGTAAGTCATATGCAAGTCAGTCCAGCTCCACTGAACTCATGATTTATGTCAGCTGTGGTTCTGGTGTTCCCAATGTAAGTCTGAGATGTTTCTATGAAGTTTCACTTACTTCATCAATTTGCATTAGATAAGGGGCAGATATGCCAGAGTCCTCCAACTGCCGAGCAGTGATGCGAAGCAGTTATAAGCCCAGCACCACCTGCCAGGTTTGCAGCTACTTTGGCATGCTGGAAGAATGTAAAGCAAGGAGAGTATATCCATGAGTATAGACTCATGCCTCCTACAGCTGTGCCGTTTTTATTTAAAGTTGATTAGCCATTCATGCCTTCAAATTTGCTATGCATGTATAGCATGATTTCATGCTGTCTCCCCCAAACACTTTTTTTTTTTCTGAATATGCACAATGACTATAAATGTTTCTTTAGATTATAGATGAAGAGAAATCATACCCGCTTTACAGACTATACTTTTGTAGGAATAACTCCAGGAAAAACTTCATTAAAAGAATAACTCCATTAAATTCAATGGATTACAGCAATGAAACTATAATACAGTTACAGAATAGGTACATAAACATCAGCAGGGAAATAAAAACATCTATCCACAAAACAGGAACTGCACAGACTAAAAACAAAAGTACTGCATCATTTGGAAGATTTATCGTAAGTTGGTTGTATATCTATGGTGCACGAGAATGCAGGTTTTAAAATGTTTGGTAATCCTTCTTACATCTAAATGACCAGAAAACATAAGGTCTATGAAGCAAACTTTAGATTAATTGTACTGGCTGCTTTCTGTCAGTATGTTCTTTCTCTTAAAAAATTAACAGCTTTTGTCTGGGCATTCTTGTAATCCACAAGCTCTGCATACTGATTCACAGTTCTTGACTTCTATAATTTTTTTGAACTTTAATTTAAAAACCTAACCTAAAATAATTTACAAATATTTATTTACTATCAAGAAATTGGAAAGAGTTATTATAGCACAGTTTCAGAGTGAAACTTGTTGAAACAAAAATGAAGTGGTAATATTATTAGTAGTACTAGGACTGAAATTTATGTAAGAAATAGGCATGTTTGGGGATCTATTTTAGAAATGTAATTTAAGATTAGATAAATCATGCCTTAAGAGCTCTTACTTTTGCCACTGACAAGGGAATTAGAGTGGTTAGCCCAGATGAAGCCATATCCATTACAAAGAGCCAAGGTTGGGTGAAGTTAGTGCCACTCAATCCTAAAAAGAAGGTACTCCCTGAACTTGGTGTTTCATTGGAATAACCATTAAAAGTCTTCCTCTGACTGAGCTACTATGCCTGAAAATGTTGTTCAGTCTTCCTCTGTCCTTTAGCATATACTTTTTGTCCACACAGGTGGTTCATTTGCACCAGAACTTCTGCAGAAAAGAACCTGAAGTTCTTCCCTCCTCAGTGGCTGTAACCACACCTAGGGCCTGATACACAGTGTCTTTTCAGAGAATTTTGTTTGTCACTAGAAGAAATTATCCTAGCTCACGGGGCCATGGCATTCCTGGCTCTGCCTTCAGACTCCCTCTCTGAATCTCCATTTGGATGGAGCTTTCATTGTGATTGCTAGAGGTATCATCCAGGGGGCTGGTGCTAGATTGACATTCTGCCAACATGCAAATATACTACATGCAGATGTGTACGTCGCATTCATTAAACTTCACAAGTGTTTGAGCCTAGGTGGAAAGCTGGAAGGCACATCAGCTATTAGCATGAGCTTTAGTCTTGTGGTTCTTCACACTATGAAAGTTATCAGTTATTTGCATTTTATATTTATTATACCTTTTATTTGAAGGACAGGACAGTTCCCAGTAAAGTGCCTGTTTAAATCAAGGATATTACAAATTCTGTTCCACAAACACCTGTTCTTTTCATGTCTTGATGACATGTCTTCATGTTTTCAAGACAGGACTTCTCAGTGGTCAAAAGCTCTATTTGTACCACCGGACCTTGTTGGCTATCAAGCTGGCACAACAGTTCTTTCCCACACACTTCCCATTGCTACTCCTATTCTGTACTCATTTATTATGCTTCCCGAACTACTATTTTTTTCCATTATATCATTCTTCCTATCTTTTAATCTTATTGGTACTATAACATATATGTTTCATACCAGATTTTCTGTTTGCCCACTATTGATTTTTGCCTTTCTCTCATAATCATGGATTCCAGACAATCTTTCTGCTGCTGACTTGTAAACATTTTTTCAGGTATCTTCTGCTTTCATTTCTTCGTCTTTGGGAATTTTTAACTTTACTCTTTCGCCTCTTCTCCCATCTGACTCATTACTCTTTCAGAATACAAGAAAATTCCCTATGACTCCACTTCTGTTCTAAACAGTCATTCACAGATACTTCTCCTCAAAGGATCCTTGCAACATCTGAAAAAGTGTTATATGTTATGATACATTTTTGAAATGCTATGGAATTTTGCCCCAAAATGGGCTCAATAATGCAATTGGAAACTGGAAGTAATGTGACATTTGCAAAAATCCCAACAAAATCCTCTTTCATGATGATTAGCTAAAAAAATCTGAAGACGTAGATGTATCGAATTAAAAAATTAAATCCTCAAAACTCACAATATGAATTACTTTGTTAATAAAGGTCTTTAGTTGCCCCAAATATTTACCTCTGGGCATGACCAAAAACTGCCTGTCTATTAACATACCTAAGACCTAGCAGCATTCATAAATTACATGTTCCTCTCTCCTTGTTAAAGTGTTACAGATATGATAGAAGCCAAATAATTAATTACTCCACGAAAAATACAGCTACTTAAAGACGAAGATTTGAGTGGTTGTTCCAAGATGTTTTCTCAGATGGAGATCAAACCCTGTGTTTGCATAGTAGGGTGGGCAAAAGAAATGTAGAATGCCTTCATCAGAAAAAGAAGGAAAGTTTCCACCACAACAGGTTTTCCCCTTTGTCAGGAGATACCTTGGTAGTATTATGACAACTAAGATCTATGCCAGCTTTTAGATAGTAAGAAGAGGGCAATGTACCTAAATATAGGTGGAGGCTAGGGATTATGATCTGGGGATTTCAGCCAACCTTCTATTCAAAATTTCCTATTGCCTAGCTTATAAGAAACACTTAACATTTGCTAATGGCTTTTGTGAGCCACTCAATTCTTTGCAGACAAGATACAGAAAATTGAAAGAAGTAAGACATATAAAGCTGAGGTACTGCAACAGCTTTACTATTTGGGGAGGACAGAGAAAAGAATCTACCCTCAGTTCTGATTTGAAGATTTTCAGATTAAGGGAAATAAATCAGAAGAAAGCCTGCTTCGTAATTTTTTTTTTTTTTTTAAATCTGAGTTTATGAGTGAGGAAATTAAATTGAGAACTAAAAAAAGACTAATTGCTATGTATTTTAAAAATTCTCTCACTAAGAGGTAATAGTTAGCAAACAAAGAATTAAAAGACTGTCAATATTAACAGGATTATGTGTACACTTACTGATGAACTTTCTAAGGGGACATTCAAAAAAGGTATATCAATAGGAGAGTGACTAAAACTAGGCACAGGCCCTGGTCCAGTCATTAGTAAAGCTGATTGACAAAAGGTGTCAATGATTTCAGTATTTAAAGGGCATGTGTGTCAACTGCCTGTAGAACCACCAGACCTTTCTGCTATGTTCCACACTCTTGCGATGTTTCCTTACCTTAGCTCTGTAATATTTATTGAGCTATCACATCTCTTTACTGCATCAATAGATTACTTCTCAGTGCATTCACTCTTTTATGTAAGAAAATAAGTACATAGATCACATCGCACTGTACCAGGAAACTAAGTATTATATAGAATAATACTCAAATAGTTGACGTTCCATAAAAAGAGTATTTTATAGCAAAGAAAGCACTCCGAATAAGTGACTGTCCAGATATGCAGTAAAGTGATTTTACACATTTTGTAAGCCCAGCTCCTGTTGTCTGTCACCACTCAGCACACAACACCAAGCAATAAAGCTTATCTGGCAAAGAGGGAGCAATATGAACTGTTATTCTTGTTATAATTATTATTATTATTATTGTAATTTTTTGGTGGAGGACTGAATGGAGTTGGTATGTGAAGGAGGTTGTCTGAATCAAAAATATTGCCCCTGTGTTAGCAAGGGTAGAATGCAAGCAATCGTACTTGGAGTTTAAAGCAGGGACTAGTGAAGGACAAGATTAGCATATTGTAATAAAAGATGAATACAATATATGAAACACATAAAGGAGGAAGGAAGGAGAATACTAAAAATTATTAGATAAATAGAGTAGGAGGGAGGAAAAAGCTAAGGAGGTGTTAGTTAACCCATTAAGGGATCTGAATCTTTCCAAGTAAAATAATGCCATGCACATTAAATTGTCTTATATTAGTTTCCTCTTTATGTTGTTCCATTACTCTATATCAGTACCTATGATATACCAGGTGCTATGCCTGCAATCTCTAAGCACAGGTGTTTACCCTACCAATTTATGGCTAAATCTCTTCAGAATGACTGGCTCATCCCTGGGCATATTGTGTAGGATAACCCAGTGATTCTCCAAAATCACAAGTTTCTTTCATAGAAAACTGTTACAAACTCAGGCCCGGGACCAGATGACATGAACAAGCAAACAGAAAGCACAGAATACTTTTCAGGACAAAAAAATAAAACCCCATCCATCCTTTGTTTAATAGTATTGTACCTAGCCATGCGTAAACATAAATACAGCTACTATACATGAAGGCTGCTCCGAAAGTAACCCTCTTTTATTATTTTGGCCGACGACGTCAGAGGCAGATGTTGGTGGTATGACAGTAGAGGTTGAACCTCCCAGCCAATATTCCATTTAATTTTGTTGCCATGTGACAGATGGCAGCAGAGGGGTTGTCTGACAAAACGGCATCTGACATGGAAGTGCACATGGAACAAAGGGGTGTAACTGAATTCCTCCATGCAGAAAAAATTGCACCCCTTGACACTCATCGACGCTTGCGGAATGTTTACAGAGACCAAACAGTGGATGTCAGCACAGTGAGGCCATGGGTGGCACGTTTCAGCAGTGGTGACAGTGATGGTGGGTCACCCCTGCTGGTGCAGATTTTCATGAGCATGGCACATAGGCTCTTGTTCATGGCTGGTGAAAATGCACAGCCAGTGGTAGTGACTGTGTTGAAAAATAGTGTTTTGTAGATGAGAATTTGCTGTATCAAATAGTGTCATTGTGGTCTTTGTATCTGTTGTAGATTCCATGGAAATAAATAGGAGCATTACTTTAGGAGCAAACTGCGTTCCTCAGATCGTCCCATCTATACCTTAGGAGAAATATTTTTGGGGGTAAAAGCAAAAATAAATAAATGAAAATAATAAGATGTCATAATACCTTTCTTCAGAAAACAAATTTATCCAAAACAGCAGCTACATAGCTTCCCTAAATATTTGTCATTTCAAGTTCAATCCCAAAGACACACAAGAAAGTTCCTACAAGGACAGAATGATCTTGCAGGAAAAAAGATGCAAATTGAGCATTAAACACATGTATTTTTTTTCCCTCAAAAATACATGATTTCTGGTTTTGTTCACAATGTCCAAGAAAATCTCTTTGACATGATTGTAGTTTGAAAGCAGTATATAGATTCTGGGCCATGTAAATAATTCTAACTTAAACTGACTTGGTAAAATTAGCCTGAAAATGGATCTGAAGGAGAAGTGGAGCACACAATGGAATACATATATATATTAAAAAATTCTGGACAACTAATTTCTCATTTGTATTTTACCCTTCTTTCTTTCCTTCATTTTTAGCCTTCGTTTCAGGAAAGCTGGAGCTCTAAATTCAACATGGCTTAACTTTCATTATATCCTTACATGAACAAGTTCTTGAATCAGTTCTCAGTCTTTAAGATAAATGCAGAAGAACACAGGTTTTATTTTCACATGACAATTTAATGTATTTGTGGGTGTTTGTTTTTTGCTTCCTATTATTAAGTCTTTATTCTCTGCTTTTGACATCAAAATTATTTCTACAGAAGCTAATGTTTATGTCACAAATATTATATCAAGTAGTGAATAAATAAGATGACATCTGTTAGCTTTGGGACCATCTGTTAGGCTTGGGAATTATGGATGTGATGTTAAATTTAAATTATATTAATTGTAAGCACAGTAGGATGGTGTAATAGGAAGTACAAGAGACTAGTAACTTTTTGATTTCTCTTGTGAAAAGCAGTAAGCGTGGCTGTAGCTAAGGGAATTGTGACAACAAAAAGGCAAAGGTTATATTTGGGAAGCACAGCAAAATAATTTTAAAAAGAAACAAAAAAACAGCTTTTGAATAGTCATGAGTATTGGATTATGTATATATTTGTAGAACCTCATTTAAGAAGGCATTTAAACACATGCTGGACTAGAAGTACACATTTAAATGTCAGGTAAATTACCAAAACCTGAGAGAGATTTCAAGAAATTGAAGCCTTGCAGCACAAACTTTTCCCTCAGAGACTCTGCTTTCTTCGAGTTGGGCACTTTCACTCTTTTTAGGTGCTTATTATGCCAGAATTATATAATAAGTAAATCTTATCATAGGTAATAGTAATGGACAGATATACGCACAACCTAAATGTGTTGGGGGCAGAATGTTCAAAGATAATACTGCTGCAAAGTCAGGATAGATGCGAATGTATGTATTACATAATATACGTTACTACTCGTTATGTATTGGATATATTCACATATAACCTGTCTCTAAGAAGCACATCCATCCTGCATGTTTCGAGCAGGTAGATACAAATAAAAAGTACTTAGTTTGATACATGAAGCTGATTTTTCCTTCTTCCTAAATTCACAGAAGCTTATCTAAAGAACAAAATGTCAATTGCCGAACAACTTTAATTCTGGTGAGTTACCTGAATGTGGTTTAGTAGTCCTCCTCTTTCTGCTCCCTTGAAAGGCATCAGGTATGGTGGTTAAGTATTTTCACTGCTTTGACTTAAGCTTTGTAAGAAATTTAAGCTCCTACATGGTTGTTGCAGTCTGTGTTTTACACAATCCTCTTTCCTATCTCATATATGCCCTCAGATGATTTTCCTCATACTTCTTTGCTGCTTCAGGCAATTAACTCAGTTAATTCCATTTTTACTCTCTCCACTTGCATTATTCTCTGTATCCTCCTGCATAATAACTATAAATCTATGACTTCACCTCAGCTCTTCTCGCGTATCTCTTTCTCCTAGAGAACCCATTGAACTCTGTTGACTCATTCCTGTTGAATTTAACAATGGTAAAAAAGGCAGGAAAGACAATTCTTGTGAGAAAAGCAAGGTTAAAATAGCTAATAAAACACCATCTGAGTCATTGCCTTGAGTTGCATTTCATCCACACTTTCCTCATTCAGTCATTGTCAAATCCATCTGCAGAGTAGTGCTTTTGCTCGCTCTTTCTGAGACATTCTAATATACTGGAAGTGTACTGTAAATAATTATAAAAGATATCGTGAATACAATGATTTTCTATGCACTGATTAATATTGTAGTCAGAAGCTGGGGTAAGATAAAATTCAATCCATATCCGAGTTTACTAAACTGGTAACTTTGTTTAATTTGCTTCATTGTGATTCAATCAGGGAGTTGGATCTTGGCAATTTTTTATTTTACTTTCTTTTTTTATTTTTACTTGTCAGGTAGTCTAATAAAAACCATTTATAATAAAAAGTAATTGACAGGAAAGAAACCCGAACAGTTCCAACTACGGTCCATTAATTAAATTCTGTTGAAATGAAACCAAATCAAAGCAAAATCCTTTTTCTTTTTTTAACATACCGTAACATTTTTGAAAAAAACCTGAGATATTTCCTATGATTTTTACTTATATTGAAAACTATCCAATAAATATTTGCATCTGGATTTTGTCTTGATATAGAACCTTAAAGAAGATCTATAAAAACAAGTAAAGTTTTGTCTCCTCTGTCCCAGAAATTTTGGATTATTCCTATCATCTACAAGCTTCCTCTTAATCTCCGCATTTCTGTGTATCTTTCATTATTTTTTAATGTAATCTGTTGTACTTTATTAGATGATATTGTTAAACAAACACTGCATTTTTAAAGTTGCCTGAGATGAATCCTTATTGTAATTTCTAAGAAAATTTTACAGAAACTTGAACAACAGAAAAAAATACGATGATCTACTCCTGTCTTTGTATTTGCTTTCGAATCTTCTTGGAAAATATTACGAAGAGGCAGACTTGAATAATTCTATGTGTTCTGAGTCTTCAAAACATCTCTCATTTTAAAAACATCTTTCATGCTGCAACAACACCTTGTTCTTAGAAGTTCTGGCTGATCCCAAACCTATCATGAAATATTGCCAGCTTATAGAGAGTGACACCAGTCCACAAGGTTGTGGTATGAATTAATACAAGCTTATAAATAATAATGATCTAACTGAACAATCTACTTTCTAGCAGCCTGGGTAACTAGCTTCCAGAAGGTCTTCACAGCTTTTACAATTAATTAAATCATCCAGAGGCAAAAACAAAACAAAAAATCTCTAGCCATCAGTATTATATGAACCATGCTGAGAAGCCTCCAGGCTAGGATAAAAAAACTTAACATAGATTAAAAAAAGATAGAAATAAGTACTGCACTGAAGTATATAAGAACAAATCTCAATTTCACCTCTTAAGTGAATAGACATTACATTGCAAATCAGTCCTACATTTTTAATTCCTAAGCTGTACAAAAAGTGAGGATGAAACATGCCACAGCTTGTAAGAATATTATGTCGTCTTAGGAGTTCATTTTTGGTGGGACTTTTTTGTTAAGTGACACATTAAATATTAAGCTGTGTCATCATTAGTAAATGTGTGCTTTATAGACAAAATGAAGATCAAGAAGTAGGATAACAGCAGGCTAATACAACAGAAGAAGACACCTCTCAGCATTCCTGATGCATCACATCATTATTGTTTCTTGACCCTTTAACATTTCAATGCTCACTCTGGTGAAACATTAAACTCCCAGATGCTTCTACTGTCCCACCAATGTTTTCCCTTCTCCATAGGAGAACTTCAATGACAACTAAGCTTCACTGAGCCTTCCCCTATGAAATTTCCATTTCTATTATATTCCATACCCATAACCTAACTACAGGAAGATATTGTGAGCTTCCCAAATATAATTCACTCCTAATCCACCGAAAAAGAGACTGTGCAAAGCTTGAATATAACTTGCTATTAAGTAAGGAGAGTAGAAGAATGGTGCTTTTTGACAGCCAAGATTTTTTTTTTATTATTTCAACTCTTCCACAGACTTGACAATAGAAGCATGATTTCTCCTTTATCAAATATGAAAAGTAAATGTACTCTCTGGTGCTAACTTCCCCAAAGAGCAGGAGTGACAATTCACTCATTTCATGAAGGAGTTTCGTTCAGATTGCTATTAGTTCTTCATTGTAAAAAAGATTTTAAAATTCCCCCACGCCTGGATTCAGCATCCATCTGCTCCAAGTTATCCCCCTTCCCTCAAAAGATGTTTAAATCTGAAGTTGAATAACCAAAAAAGATTAAGACTATATTTAAGTATAGCTATGCAAAGGGTGAATATTTATACAAATGTGTAAAAAAGAGAAAGAACACAAACAAGAAAAGAAGAAAGAAAGAAAATAAAAGCCCAATGTTTAATGATATGCTTTTGGGAGGACTTTTTACCAAGTGCAAGTACACTAACATTGAATGGTGCACTTTGTGACTCTATGTATTAGCAGTTCTGCCTGAAAGCTTTATAAAAACCCTACCTTTGTAATCACAGCACCAAGTCAACAGTGTAAGTCTCAAGGAAATTTCTATCAGAAATTGCAGGGAGGTAATCACCTATGGAAACATTAAAGGCAGTTAAGTGCCTTCCCGAGAAAATCATTAAATCAAAAATTTTAAAGCCAGGATGCACAATATGAATGGGCTTCACCATCCATCCTGAAAGAAGTATCTGTTTAAAAGATACGTAATGCATTTATTATGGATTCATTTTTCTCAGAGTATTTTGACAGTACTAAAAGTCTATGGCATAAAAGCAAGGGAGATGGGAATATTCTATACTTGGTTCATTGTCAAGGTTTTATATGCCTAACAAATTAATTTCTGGCTAGTTGGCTAAATTAGGTTAATATCTACAGAAAAAACAGGTATTTTTTTAATCCCCCATAGATCCAAATGGTATAAGATAAAGGATGAAGTCCATGAATCAAGAATGGATTCAGCAATCTTAATTTATTGTGATTGATAAGTGTCAATTAGAAGTTTAGGCATAAAATGAAGAAAGAGTCATTTTCATATTATGTACAGCCACCACATTTGTGGCTTTTTAAAACATCTGTAATGATGTTTGCAATAAGCATAAATTCCAAGGGCTCCCACCCTCATGCAGTATTCTGTGAGACAAGTGTATAAAAACAGTTCGAAATGGAAAATGTTCAATCTAATTTTTTTCCCCAGGGTTCCTCCACTGTTTGATTAGAGAACGGCTGAATTCAAACATATTACCATTCTGTCAGCAGCACTCACAGACTTGTACTTTCACCGCATGATAAATGAAGTTTACACAGTTTATGTTGTGTGAGGACAGAGTCTAGCGATTCCGTGATGCACATGTGATTTGTAAGTGTCTGATTTGGTTAATCATTAAGTACTCTTCAGGTTTCAAGAATTCTGTGCAAACATGGAAACCAGAAGGGCAAGATCCTTGGGTGGTGTAAATCACAGTAGTACCAAGGAAGTAAGTCAAAACATACCGGCTCCTACCACCAATGATCTGGCTGTCAGAATTCCTTTTTCCACTTACACATGTTAAAGTACAGATTCCTATTTAAAATGAATCCAGTGTTTGAACAAGTTTATGTGTTGATGCAGTCATATACACATTTCCCTTACAGTGTTTCTTGATAAGCAGTACACATGCAAAATGTGTACAAGTTAGGTGGTTATTTTTTTTTTTCACACTAACTGTTCATCCATTCTACAAGTTGATGGATCAATTTACTGGCATTTCCAGAAGGTCTGCATTATGGTGAAAGAATCTGGCAGGTTTGTCTTCTCAGGCAGAGTCAAAGGACTTGACTAGATTAATAACACCTTTTCCCATAATTGTACAGTACTGACACCCAGCCTGCAGTCTCAGAGCCCCAACCTGCCTTTGACCTCTAGGGCATAGGCCCAGTGTCTGAGTGACCTTGTCTTTATGGAAATACACATTTATTGACTGAGGAAATAAAACCATGTAGTTCTCTCTATCTGTATGCTTATCTTAATATGAGATCTACCCTCAGGCAAATATTCTAGTCTCCAGTCAGCTATAAAAATATCTATTACATAGAAAATCATCAATGTTTTCAGACAGTTAATGTCATAGATAACTGTAATAGGTCACACTGACAGGAAACTTATTCAAGGAACTCTACTTTTCTTCTTGGGTGCAGGACACAACTGTTTATTGGTGAGTGCATTCTATGAATGAGCTACTACAAAGAAAATCTACATATTTTGTAATCTCTTTCCCATTAACCTAAAGGATTAGGGATCCTAGAACAGTCATAAAAATAACCTAAAGAAATGTGCCGTAAGCGGTTCATACCTTTTACTCCATGACTAACATTTCCAGACAAATTACCCTTTTGGGGTTTTGTTTTGGTTTGTCTTGTTCTGGTTTTCATCTATATCGAGCAGAAAAGCAAAGTCATGGTCAAAAGCAGAGTGGATATTTCCTCTTCAGAACACCTTTTATTGTAAATGAATCTAGGAAAAATGTGTGTATTCACAAAGTATTTTCTTTCATACTCTTGTTTATATTTAATTCTGCAATAGTTCTTACATATGCATTTCTGAAATGTTGTATGATAAAGTTATCTACTCACACCCGTTAACTCTCTGTCAGGCTTTCAGCACACCTACATGAGTGCAGTCTGAGTACTAGAACTGTCCTGTATCCATTTAGTTTGTACCTTTTTCTGCTCAAGAAAAGTATTGAGCTGCTGGGTTTGGAATTTGCACCTTTCTTATGAATTTTCAACTGAATATAGGTGCAAAGGAATAAATGAACATCTCAAATGAAAGCAAACAAGATGTCAATACTGCTACCCTATTAACACAAATTGTACTAAATGGAATGAAACATTAGTTATCCATACAGGAGTCCTGTGTGAGAATTTACTGTTTCCACTCAGCAGGCAAATCTTCTTCCTCCAGAACCATTGTGTCCTTGTCCTCCCAAGAATCACTGCGTTCCGTTCCTCCATGAGCTTTTCTATATATTCTCTCCTTGTATCACACTTTTTTCTACTCACCTTTTCTATTCACCTTCATAGACAATGAAACCTTTCCTTCCCTTCCTCTTTTCTACTCTTGCCTTGATGCTCAGTTCTTGTCTTTAACAAATTTAGTATTAATACTGAAAAGCCCTGCAAAAATAATGAAGAATTAATCTCTGTTTTGCCACCTTCCATAATCAAGATTCTTTCCAGTCATTGCGATTGATTGCTTTTTTACTTATTCGCCATATGCCCTGGATATTTAGGAGCTGATCTAGGATACATTTAATTTAATTACTCTTTAAAAAAAAAAAAAAAATAAATAAAAATTAGTGGGACTTACACTAAAAGTGAAACAGCTTTAAAATATTAAATAGCATTAAAATATTAAATAGCATTATAGCCTTGTTGAACAGCTATAAAATTAAGCATATCTTTAAATAAATGTATTGCTGACTTAGACCCATAGTTTTCAAATCAGCACATTGCTTGGGCCATAAATAAGAAAAAAAAAAATCGTATTCCTTAGAGAAGTATTTGTTCTCCTTCAGGATGGATAAGCAACTCGTAGTAACTTAACATATTGCTCACTGTAATAGGAAGAGGCAACATGTGCAGAATATTTTATTTAAATGTATTGATCTTTTGACATATGATTAAAAAAAAGAAAAAGAAATTCCAGGAGATCCAATGAAAAAATCTTGAATTCTATTTTACAGTAGTTTTGCATATATCAACTGACAACACTAAATCAAAGTTCTTTACAAATATATTAATGCTTGAGCTACTCATTTATCATATAAGTCTCAGGAAAGACTCACAAGACTCATTCATGTATTGTTGATGAAGGTCAGAGAAAGGCAGACTTTCAAATGACCTTCTCTCTCCCTAAATTACTGCAATGAAACTGTAAAATGAACATGTGAAGAATACTATATGATTTTCAGTGGCATACACTTTGAATAAGTGATCCTTTCACATCAAGTGCAGACTACTAGATGCTTAAGCTGTAACTGGGTAAGTCTGTCCCAGGCTGTTCTCTCCATTCGTCTGCCTGCTAAGACGAGGCAGAAAATCAGTCTGCTGTATCTTTTAAGTCCTCCGGAAGGTAAGGAAGTTGGGTGATCAGCATTTAACGGGTTCTGTAAAGAGCTGGGACATAGCAGCTGGTGTAATCATTACTTCAAGGAAATAAGGTCTCCTTTAGTTCTCATCAATTTAATATTTTTTTGTGAAGCCGAAAATCTAGGCTACACTGTGTTGTGGTATCTGTTCACCTGAATCTTGCACCAATTGGTGGAGACCAGAGATGATCTCCCTGAGAAATTTGATGCTTCTAAGGAAAGAACATACCTAGGGATTATCCCTGAAGCCATATGTATGCATCTGGACAGACACGTGTATACTGACTACATAGCTGGAAGGTGGTGACTAGGTATTGCTACTGGGTTTTGTGCAATCTCTAAACTGTCTCATACTGAATTGAAACTCATTGGACGATCTAGGACACCATCAGCTAGTGAAAAAGAGCTAACAACTCCCTTTGAATTCTAAGTAAAGTTTTTGTAAGCAAAGCTTTCATAACCTTAAAAACATGCTCCTCCTGACAAAGAACTTCCATCTTTGGCCGGAAAAGGAAGTTCTCATATGTCCTGTATATCTTTTATGTCAATGTTCTCAAATATTTGTGTTTAAAGTTGCAAGCTGTCATGCTTATCCTCTGCAGAACATTGATTCTCTTACCTAGGAGATTATGCACTATTGCTTTTGCAGTTTGATCATAATGCTGCTTTTCTCATGAAGCAGCAAATAACATCATGAGTTACCACTTCAAGAAAACTGAAGAAGGAGAAAAAGATAAACAACAACAACAAAAGGCAAATATTCTTACCAGAACTATCCACTCTATCTAAATTCAGGAACCTTCATTTCTCCTCCTCCCTTGAACCCTCTTTCCTCCTCTGCCTCCTCTGCTGAATGGGCACCATGTGTCTTTTCAACAGCACAGAGAACATAGAGGGAATTGTAAGAATTGTGAATGAAAGGCCAAAATGAGAAATGAAATGTTGACTGCACAAATTAGTAAGCATTTTCTAATTAATATCAGTCTTATACAGGGCAGTTCTATCTTGCCGGGCATACTAAGCTTAGTTATGGATTAAATGAAGGATAAGTTTACAAAAGTGAGGGAAAAATAATAATGGTTAGAGCTGCAGCTCTAACAATATTGGTACAGAAAGGAGACTTAAGAAGAAGGTGGCTGTGGAGAAATTATGATTCAGAACTTCTTAGCTATTTATCACCTTTCTTATTTAGTGTTGCCATGTTTCTGGCTGGTTGGGTATGCATTTATGTCTGATGCATGTACCATATCAGCTGTTTTCACAGTGTGTTTAGAAAATACTTCTAATAGCTTATAATGGAATATTTTGCTTTTCATAAAAATAATAATCCATCAATGAAAAAGGGAGAACAGAAATGAGAGAAAACATTTGTTCAGAAAGATTTTAAATGATGTTGTTTATTTGTTCATGTTAGATTATCTTTTCCTATTGCTATGTCTGTCCTTCTTCCAGGAGGACCAAATCAAGTAATTACGTAGCAAAAAAAGAATACATTACCTCTCAGTTCACGTATTACCAGGGGAATTGGTAGGGATTTATTTGCAAAATTGCTGAGCTCATGTAACAACTGAAGTCCACTACTGCTGTACCTTGAACACATGAGAAGCTGTAGAATAGTAAAGATTCTAAAAAAGTGAACTGTCAGCATACAAAACAAGGATCCTATATTATAAACTTATGGCCTTTCTCTGCTTCCACTATCCATTTATAGGATGAAGAATATTGCCAAATATTTTACAGGAATACTGTGAAGACACACGTATTATTGTCTAAGGCATACTTGGTTACCATACTGGCAGGTACTGTAATTCTGTGCAAGATAGTTAATAACTCAGGGTTCAGGACAAGTTCTCAAATAACATGCAGAAACTGTGATCAACAGAATGCAGCTCAGCTTCAAACTGATGAGCATCCACCCATTCAGGAGGCAGGAGATGTGGGAATATGATCTGAGGACAGTTTTTCTTGTGTACAAACTTGATGTTTCAGAGATGGCTTTGAGCTCTTACACAATTTTGCAGTTACTAATGCAATAATCACAATGAGGGAAAACTGAAGGACATATCAAAAGCAACTTACAAAGTGTGTAGAATGAACAGGAAGAGATGAAAAAAAAGGGGGGAGTAAGGCAGGATGTACTTAGTAGAAAATCAAACTGCATTCAGTAGAAATAATCATGAACCCCCACAGTTTTCCATATGTGATTCTAAAAGCAAAATAAAATGGAGTCCAGAATGTAGCTCTTTAAAATACTAATAAAACACTCTTTTAGACAAGTCTTTACCCCTGACTCTTCTCACTAGTGAAAGTGATCAGTGATACTGAACTTGGTACAGCTCTGTGTATTCATTATTTACTAAAATGGTGTGGGAGTGAAACTTTAAATTTGAATAGGTACAGCAGCCCACCCATGGTTACGTGGCCTGTAAAAATATCAGAACAAAACCAAACCAGTTTCTTCCTTTCAAGAGTGCAAAGGTGAATAAGCCAGATTACTGCCGGTTATCTTTAACTTGCAATTTTAGAATAATCTTTCTTAATAAGCTTCAAATATTTTCCCCTAAGATTCCCAAGACTATTAAGTTATCATGCCAGCATGACACCAAATTTGTTAATATTTCGTTCTTAAAGAACTATGAAAACATTACTTAATGTTAATGAATGTATGTGGTATTATTATACATATGCCCCATGGTATAGTATCTGCCTTTTCTAATTCTATGTGGAAGCACTCTGCCCTGTGGACAGATGTGACTATCAAATTCAATGCCTGCGGCACATTTGCTGACCTTCAGCAAGCTCTGACTTTTTTATGTTGCAACATTATTTTGTTTTATTATTTTACCCAAAGAGAGCAGTCTGTGATCAGCAAAGAGATGCTTTTATCTAATCATTGATCCCATATTCATAAATAATCAGATTTTCAGTCTCCCAGGAGCAATATTCACTCTTTCTTGGTATCGACAAAAAAACGATGAAATAATTTCCACCAGAACTCAATATATTAAGCAGATAGGCCAGTTATGTTAGTAGCATAAGATCGTTTTCTTTTGTGCTTGTTTAATTCTGTAAATTCTAAACTTCCAGTCTACAAAGATTTCGCATGAGGTGCAGTTCCATTTAATTCAAGAGAAATACTTATAAAGTGTCAAACCTTGAATTTGCAAAATCTGGAGGAAAGCATTTTCTTTATTCTTACTACCAGATTGTGGTAGAGTTGACCTGTGAATAAATATGTCAGAGACCAAGAATTAAGTCAATACATTAAAAAAAAAAAAAAAAAAAAAAAAATCAGGCTGAAGCTTGACACTAATATAAACTTGGAATAATATCATTATATTTAATGGATTAAAACTGGTAATTAGAAACAATCTGTCCATAATGTCTTCAAAGGGAGAAGAGGAAATTAAAGCACTTTTGAAATCATCTCCTTAGAAGACATGAATGTGGAAATGTTCTTTATAATGCAGTGAATTCAGCAAGTTATCTTCAAGTCTGAGGCCTTCAATTTAGTATGGTTATAGAATAAACAATATATATTCTTTGTAAACATACGCACACTAGAATGAGAATGCCTGAAACATGATGACTATGACTTTGATGACGTCTTGCAGAAAGAACAAATGGCACATTTTTACAATTTCTTATTTTTACATGAGTTTCATACAAATATTAAGAAAAAAACAAACCTAAAACTTACACAGAAAATAGGTATAAAATACATGTATAGAATTATAAATATATTTATGCACAGGAGAAAGTAAAGCTCATAGAAAGAGCTTTAAATTAGATTTGAAGGGGAAAGACAATAAAACCAGGCTTGCTAGAGATAAGTCTGGGGGCGGCATGCCAAACTTTGAGGAGCAGTGTTCTAGCAAGGTCCTTTGGTATACTGTATCAGTGTAAGTAGGGCAGGGAAATTCATGTGGCAGCAAAGACGCAATGGTTTTGATGGGTTAGAAACTACAGAAAGATCTGAGAATGGTCACATAAGAATCAGGAATTCTCCCCCCCAAAAAAAGTGGTGGGATCAATAGCTCAGCTGAAGTGCATCATTGTCAATGCACACAGCACGGGGAACAAGCAGGAGGAGCTGGAAGCCATTGTGCAACAGGAAGATTCTAATACCGTTGCCATCACAGAAAAACACTGGGATGACTCGCACAACTTGAGTTCCACAATGGATGGTTATAAATTTTTCAGAAGGGATAGGCAAGGAGGGAGAAGAGGTGTGTTAGCCCTGTATGTTAGGGAGGGTTTGATTGTCTAGAGCTTGATGATGGTGACAGTAGGATTGAGTGCTTAAGTGTAAGAATCAAGAGAAAGGCCAACAAGGCAGATATCACTGTGCGAGTCTGTTTTAGAGTGGGCACAGCGATCACAAAATGATAGTTTTGATTCTTAGAGAAGTGAGATTTGGGGTTAGCAGAACTGCTGCCTTGAACTTCAGGAGGGCAGACTTTGGCCTGTTTCAGAGACTGGTTGACAAAGTCCCTTGGGAGGGAGTGCTGAAAAGCAAAGAATTCTAGGAAGGCTGGACATTCTTCAAGAAGGAAATATTTAAGGTGCAGGAGCAAGCCGTTCCCATCAGTAAGGTGAGCTAGAAGGGAAGAACAATGACCAGGTTGAACAGAGAGCTTCAGCTGGAAGTCAGAAAGAAAAGAAGAGTTTGTGGCCTGTGGAAGAATGGGCAGGGTACTCAGGAAGACTTCAAGATTTTTGTGAGGTTATGTAGGAAGAAAATTAGAAGGGCCAAAGTCCAACTAGAACTTCATTTGGCTACTGCCATAAAAGGCAATAAAAAAATGTTTCTAATTAGCAACAAAAGGAGGACTAAGGAGAACCTCCATCCTTTATTGAATGCGGGGGGACACATAGTGACCAAGGATGAGGAAAAGGCTGAGGTACTTAATGCCTTCTTTGCCTCAGTCTTTAATAATAAGACCAATTGCTCTCCAGGTACCCAGCTCACACACCTGGAAGACAGGGTTGGGGAACAGAATGAAGCTTCCATAATCCAATGGGAAATGGTTACAGGACTTAGGCACACAAATGACTATGGAGCCAGATGGGATCCACACAAGGGTACTGAGGGAGATGGTAGAAGTGCCAGAAGGATATGGAAAACTACGGGCCTGTAAGTCTGACCTCAGTGCCAGGAAAAGTCATGGAGAAGATCATCTTGACTGCCATCATACAGCACATATAGGACAACCAGGTGGTCTGGCCCAGTCAGCATGGGTTTATAAAAAGTGGGTCCTGCTTGACTAACCTGATCTCTTTCTATTACAAGGTGACACACCTAGTAGATGAGGAAAAGGCTGTTGATGTTGTCTACCTAGACTTTAGTAAAGCCTTTGACACCATTTCCCACAACATTCTCCTGGAGAAACTGGCTGCTCATGGCTTAGATGAGTGTATTCTTCGCTAGGTAAAAAAATGGGTGGATGGCAGGGCCGAAAGAATGGTGGTGAATGGAGTTAAATCCAGTTGGCGACCGGTCACAAATGTACTTCCCCGGGGCTAAGTATTGGGACAAATACTCTTTAACATCTTTGTCAATGATCTGGATGAGGGAATGAAGTGCACCCTCAGAAAGTTTGCAGATGACACCAAGTTAGGCGGGTGTGTCAATCTGCTTGAAGGTCAGGGAGGTTCTACAGAGGGATCTGGACAGGCTAGATCGATGGGCTGAGGCCAATAGTATGAGGTCAACAAGACCAAGTGCCAGGTTCTGTGCTTGGATCAGAACACTACCATGCACTTCTACAGGCTTGGGGAAGAGTTACTGGAAAGCTGCCCATCGGAAATTACCTGGGGGTGTTGGTCGACAGCCAGCTGAATATAAGCCAGCAGTGTGCCCAGGTGGCCAAGAAGGTCAATGGCATCCTGGCTTGTGTCAGAAATAGCATGGCCAGCTGGACTAGAGGAAAGATTGTCCCCTGGTACTTGGCACTGGTGAGGCTGCACCCTGACGACTGTATTCATTTTTGGGCCCCTCACTACAAGAAGGACGTTGAGGTGTGGAAGTATGTCCAAAGAAGGGCAACAAAGCTGGTGAAGGGTCTGGAGCACAAGTCTGATGAGGAGCAGCTGAGGAACCTGGGGTTGTTAAGCCTGGAGAAAAGGTTGAGGGGTGACCTTATTGCTTCCTAGCACTACCTGAAAGGAGGATGTAGTGAGATGGGGTTAGTCTCTTTTCCCAAGTAACAAGCTATAGGATGAGTGGAAATGTCCTCATGTTGCACCAGGGGAGGTTTAGGCTGGGTATAAGGAAAAATTTCTTCACCGAGAGGGTTGTGAAGCACAGGAACATGTTGTCCAGGGAAGTGGTGGACTCACCATCTCTTGAAGATATTTCAAAGACGTGTAGACATGGTGCCTAGGGACATCATCTAGCAGTTGACTTGGCAGTATTAGATTTACATCAAGTTGGATTCAATAATCCTATAGGTCTTCTCCAACTGAAATGATTCTATGGGCCTATGGTTCTATGATGTAAAGTTTTATTGCAATTTCTTTATTATTTATAAGGACACTTCATTGTCAAGTGCTAGTGAAGAGAAAGACTAGGATTTGCATTCTTAAACTTGGGCATTGCAGATTACGCAGTCACTTGAATACTAGGAAGTAAGAACATTATTCTTATCTCTACTCTGGTTCAAGATATTAATTTATCTGTAAAATTTGAAGCAAGAATAAAAATACAAAATACCTGTCCAAATCACATGATCTTGACAAAGATAAAATTTTGGAGGTTGGGAAAGGACTTATCACATTACAAATACTTTGAATCTTTCATAAGATATTTCTAAATGTTATTATTAGTAATCGGTATATGTAATGTTTCTACATTAAAAGTTGTGTGAGAACAGATATAAGGTTTAAAATATTAAAATTGTAAATACCTTAAATATCTTCAGTACCTGAAGTAAAGGACTTGTGCCCTCTAAAGTTTATATTTGTCAGCTAGGTGCAGAGTAGATTTTGTTAAGTAATTAATAATGCATATTATTAATAAAAACAAAAACTTTGTTTGAGCACTAAGAATAAACCTTGTGCTAGGTGGTCCAATAGTGGTCCAATAGTCATAAGATACTTTATCTGTCAGTACCTCAGAATAAATAAAGTTCTTTACATTAGGGGGGGTTTTTTGTTGTTGTTGTTGTTTGGGTTTTTTCTTTTTTTTTTTTTTTTTGTCAGGGAATTGTTCTAGTAGTATAAGAATACAGGGCAAAAAATCTTCGGCATGTATTGCATGACCTGCAAAGAAAACTCTGATACCACTATGAAGAACAGGGTGCTAAATTTTAGCCTGCCCTAAGAAAGGAAAACATTACCTTTTTAGTCTGATATAACTATTAGTATTGTATAATAAAGGCTAAGTAAACATGGCTATTAAAAATTAACTACTTATCTGCAACCATTTAATTCCATGAAAACTTTTTTATTTTCTTTGGTGGTTCTGGGATTTTTCCAACACTTGAGAGGAGTGTCCTCATAAATTCAATGGTAAAGAAATTATTGTGTTTTATTATGGATTGCTTGGATAAAATTCATTTGTGTAGCAATAGTCTTGCAGGTAATATTGATACGATTTACTCAGCCACGACCAACTTGATTCACTGATATTTTTTACAACGGAGCTCTAAAAAAACCCACAGAGGCATCTGGATATAGCGAGGAAGGGCCACAGAGTGATTGTGTATTTAATTTTTTCCACTCTGTTCATTCTGCTATCTCAGAAGCAATAGCTTAAAAACTGCTTCTGACATTGCTATTACTATCTAGGAATTTGGGGAGGAGCACATGGGGGAAAAAAAATGTGATCTGTTCAGAGAGATACTGAGGCAAATATTGTGTAAATCTGTACGAGAGAAAAAATAAGTTCCCACTCTAAATTCTTTGCTACTGTAAATATTCTCCAAATTGGTGCTGGTATGATGCAGTCTGATTAGCCAACAAGAGTGGTCCTTCTGGGTCTGTATGGAGGTCATTCTTTGCTAGCCAGTAAAAAGCTATAGAGGTCTGATAGTCTGCTTCTGTACCTCATTTCCTCCATTACCCATTTTCACCATGACTTTGCAAGAATGTTGTGGGAAATGTAGAAGCAAACAAAAAAGAGGGAAAGAGAGGGTAAAAGACTGCATTCTCACACTCAGGGGTAGTACCAGAAAAGGTAAAAAAATGTATTTTTAGTGGCCATTTTTCTGATGCCTGGCACAATCCAAGAAAATGAAGTTTTCAGTGTAAGTTTTTCAGTGTAATCTTTTTCTCATTAAGAAAACAGCCACAGAATTATAATATCAATAAAATTATCAGCACTAATGTAGTTGTTTCCAATTGCTTAATTTCTCACCAGCAGGGTTTACCAACTAGCCAGGTAATAAATGCGGGCTTTGTTCTGGACATGTCCTCTTTTATTGTCATTCATTGGATCTATTTTGCTACTTCCATAGGAACTGTTAAGACAAGCAAAATAGCTACAAATATCTCAGCTTTTGCCAAATTACGTTAATACCCTTATCAGCAAAATTTGTTATACTGTTTGCATACAGTTGATGCCCCTGCTTATGTGTGAAACAAAATCTGAGTGCTAATGACTTTCTACAGTAGAAAAATGAAGTTTTCACTTGGGATACTTGATATACAACATTTTAAAGGGAAAAGTAAAGTATATGAAATACTCCTTTACGTATCTAATCTTATAATATATATCATATATCTGCATATATCTATATCATATATCAGCATAATATCTGAAAGGTAAAAAGCCATTATGAATTTTTTTATCCTCATAGTGTCTCTTGGGTGTTATAGACAAGGATCAAAGTAGAACCCTGTTTTGCAGATGAAAAAAGGAAGCATAAACTAGATTATCATTTACCTAAACTGACACAGCTGATGTGTGGTTACACTGGGAACTATGAAGTCTTAATGGTATGGTCCCTTTTATGGACAACAACATCTATATATTGCTTTTCCTAATTCATAAATATGGCATATGCAAATAAATCACAATATTGCAAAATAAACACAGCAAGAAAGGAAGCAAATACAAATGCATGATTCGTGCATAGTGCAGATTTTATACAATTCCATTATCATATAAATAGCTCACATATATAATCTTCTGTGCATTAATTCTGATAAATGTTACAGTAAAAATTAAGATTAATTGATGTTGCTTTGAAAGATTTGCTAGGAGTTATATCTGCAGTACTTTTTAGCCTAGTTACATTATGTTCTGAAAAGTTTCTGTATTCTATTAGTGATTTACGATATCTGCTTACTCGTATTTTTACAGACTGCTAAACTCTGTAAAATTACTTTTTTCAGTCTCAACTTTTGATGCATAGAATTCTTTGCCTTTTTTTTTTTTTAAGCTTGAGTCTTCAAAATATACAGAGATCTGCTAGAAGACTGAATTGCTAAGTGTTTCGGAAATTAGTACGTGGTTGCTGAGAAGAGGCATTAAATCTGCATAAACCTACAAAGATTCACAGCTAAAATGGGTTACAAAAATAAATTGAAGGGCTAACATTATTTGTTGTCATTGAAGGACACTATGTTTTCTCACAGTCACAAAGGTATCTAGGGATATATTAATTCTTCCTTTGGATCTTACACATACAGAAGTACTGCACCTTCTGTTTAGGTAGAGATTCAAACAAGGCAGCTGAGAGCAGGAAAGGACTTTATGTGGCATATTTAGTGAAACACTAGGAGTCTGATTTTTTACTGACTTACGCCTGGTACAGACATTTCCGTCTTTAAAAACTGGAAGAAAAATGCATTTAAAGTATAACCACAGCAGAATGTCAGCATTTTATATTCACTTTGCCACAGATTTACAAAAGTACCTGTTATATATGATGAACTAAGAAAAGTACCATGAGAGCCTCTCATTTTGCAGCTGTACCAAACATAGCCTTTCATTTCAGAACTCATAAAAAGCTTTGTTTCACACTACCACATCCTGAAAATCCATGACACACTGCATTTTGGGGTATTTCTGTTTCCATTACTGTCTGTATCAGAATCTTGTACCTTGACTTTCAGCTGCAGTTCAGTATTTGCAAATTTCCACAACAGGAATTAAATTAAGTTAGATTTTCTCTGTCCTGCTTTTACTCTTTCTTCTTGCATACTGCCAATTTTCCACGCAGTTATGTTAGAGCACTACCAGCAAACCAGACTTTCTTGTATGGCATTAACCACCATACCGCTTTGGTACTCTATCTTCAGTCAGTAGTGCCAGGCTCAACGATGCTCAGCAATAAAATTCCCCAGAAAACTTAATAAAATATGAAAAGCATTTATCCCATTTTCAGCGAATAAATGCCACGTCCCAAAGTTAGCGTTATACTTTAAAATCACACAATAGCATATTAATGAATAAGGTTATTCTTTGTTGTTACTTTGCACTCTTTAGAATTCTATGATGTATATCATGCAAGCGTTCCTCTGGGATCAAACAACAATAAATCTTTAATAAACTATGAACAACATTTCAGTCTGAGTGACAACACTTTGCTACGAAAGTATTACTGGATATATCATATTAAAAATAAACAAATGAGGATATATTATTAAAAGTTTGCCTCTTTTTCCAGATACGTGTCTCATATTTGAGTTTGCTGGGAATTAAATGCCCGTAAATATTTAATGAGGTCTGAATGAATATACCAATCACTTGAGAGTTATTGACACATCAATATCCATGGAATAGTATCTTATTAAACTATTGCAGTTACTTCCTTGATAGGCATTATATATTCGGTATTAATAATGCATGAGCATTTTTAATTCATTTCTGTTGTTACACACTGTCCTCACTCCTGCAGCAACATTATTAAAACTGATTTTATAAATATAATTTTCTCAAGATACATATGTTAAGTGTGACTGGTACTGAAGAGTTGTAAATGTAGCTGAGTTTAAAATTCCTAATTTATTACTGATAAATAATACATGGCTTAACAAATGGAATAGCATTATACTTAAACTGTTCTTTCTAACAGATTGACCCAGAAGGAAGGCGAAAGCTTTATCTCTTACAAGTTTGACCGGCATTTGTAACTTACTAATTTGCAAAGATCAGAGAACTATGCAGCTGTGAAGGCTGATCTTTCCACTTTGACATAGGGCTTCTGAGGTCTCACTGCACTTCCACATGTCAATCGCTGTTATACTGAAGTCATGGCCCTAATCTGATTCATAGTACAGCATCCCTCTAAATACTGAGAAAACTCTGTTCCCTTTGGCTTCTGTGATGACCTGACACAGTGCCTCTTACAATTGGTTTCTACCAGACTAAAACACTGGAAGTTTCTGCAGTGACATCGTCCTGCTATCCTCCCAAGTCAGTTGGACAAGTGCATAAAGCAGCACTGGTTAGAAATGAGACAGTGTGAGAACTGCATTTTGTAAATGGAGATTCAAACCGCATGACAGAATATAAGGTTCTGCAAAGTGAGGGAAGTGCTGCCTTTATATCCTGCTCTGTTTAACTGCACCTATGTCCAAGTACTTCTTTTTTCTTAATCACTTGATGATTTTACTTCATGAATGTCAAATCACTTTACAGTTACTAATTAATGATTTCTTGTGAGATCTGTGCCTAACAAGCAAAAGGTAAGTATAATTTCCTGAATTCACTGATCAGGACACCAAAACTCAGTGACATGCTGTGATTAGATTAGCTTGTATAATCCTTGGTATTCTCTGGCAGAGCTGAATCACTTAAAAGATATTACTATGCTTTTTCCAAAAGGCACCTTGTCTTTCATATTTCTATAGATGATTTAGCACACTTTCACTGATGTATTTTAAATATAACATCATTATTAAATGTGATCATGTTACCGTTAATAATGATTTTGATAATGAAGACATTTAGGTGTTCATCTGGAGTCCTATTAACTATTGGTTTCCTACTGAGCTCCAATCTTTGAACATATGAAAGAAGGACTTTGTATGAGTAGAAGGTAGTAGAAGATTAGATACAACAGAAAGGATTGTGATCAGTGGCTAGAAGTTCAGCTGGATGCTAGTTACCTGTGGTGTACCCCAGGGGTCAATACTGGGGTCATTGCTGCTCAACATCTTCATTAATGACATGGATGATGGGACCAAATGCGCTCTCAGCAAGTTTGCAGAGGATATAAAATTGGGAGGAGTGGTTGACACACCAGACTTGTGCTGCCTTTCAGAGAGACTTCAAGAGACTAATGAAATGGGCTAACAAGAAACTCACAAAGTTCGACAATGGGAAATGTCAAGATCTGCACCTCTGAAGGAGTAACACCATACACTAACACAGGCTGGGGACTGACTGGCTGGAAGGCAGCTTTGTGGAGAAAAGCATGGGGATCCTGGGAGATATCAAGCTGACCATGACCCAGAAATATGCACTTGCAGCAAAGAAAGCCCACAAAAAGCTAGTCTGCATTAGGAAGGTTGTTGCCAGCAGTTCAGGCAAGATGATCCTTCCTTTCTTCTCAGCACTGGAATGCTGGGTCCAGTGCCAGAGCCTACAGTACAAAAGAGACATGGACACAATGAAGCAAACGCAGTGAAGGATCATGAAAGTGATTACGGTATGGAAGCTGAGAGAGCTGGGACTGTTCAGTCTGAAGACGAGAAGGCTTTTAAGCACACAGATAAGACTGAGGCTGGGAAGGAGCAAAAACGATGGAGTCAGACTCTTCTTAGAGTCACCCAGTGACAGGACAAAAGGCAATCGACAGAAACTGAAATACAGGAAATTCCATTTAAACTGTAAGGGTGCTCAAGCACTGGAACAGATTGCCAAGAGAAGTTGTAGAGTATGCATTCTTAAAGATATCCAACATCCAGCTGGACATGGTCCTGAGCAACCTGCCGTAGCTTGCTTTGCGTTGCACAGAAGATCAAAGTAGATGTTCTTCAACCTCAATCATTCCAAAAAAGGGTGAGCAGATGATGATAATGAGACTACCTTGAACTGTGTGATACACAATAGGAACAGCAAGGAAAGCATTGCTTTTCTTAACTATGGGATATAACATACACTGGAGATACAGAAATAGAGAAATTGTCAGTCAGGGGAGCTGCTACAGATCTGGTATGATCCGTAGTGGAGCAACAATCTTGGTACACAGAGGATTTTCATGAGGCAGAGTAATATCAGGGCAATGGAGAGCTGGAAGCTCCTGTGGGTGCTGCTGATGAGGCCTGGATGTTGCCAGAACAACCACAGCCACCCCTACTAAAAGCAGCTTTCGCATCATCACCCTGCCACCTCAAGAGGTAAATTCCATGTTGGTCATCATTCTCTCAAAAGGAGCTCAGGTATGGTATCCACGAGACAGAAAGCTATGTCCTTTGCATGTGGATGTGGCAGAACGGATATGGCAACCCAGATAGAGCTCCCACAAAAAAAACCAAACATGCAGCTGACCACATCTCAGGCTTCAGGGAGTGCCAGAGCCTTTCACTAGTAGCAGATGGCAGCAGTGAGAACAGCTGTGTGAGGTGTGACCAGGTCAATGGTCTGCTCAGACTTGTAGCAGAACTATGAGAGGAAGTGGAAAGATTAAGGAGCATCAGGGAGGCTGAGCAAGAGATAGACTGGTGGAACCAGTGTTCTGCCCTCCCTGGGACAAAAATAAAAAAATAAGATCAAGGTGATCCTATATCCTTCCCCCACCTGCCTAAAGGCAGTAGATTAAAGGAGTTAACAAAGGCAAATCCATTCCTGGGGCAGCAGGCGAACCTCCTCCTTGTCCACCTTGCCTTCCCATACATCTTCTCTGTGCAAGATATATGAGGCTCTGGACATGGAAGGCCAATCAGCGGATGATGTGGATGATGGTCCATCTACACCAGACGTGTCTTTAAAGTCAGAAAGGCCTACTCACTGTATCACAACCATCTCCATGAGAAGAAAAGATGGGTTATAGTTGTAGGCTTCTCTCCCTTCTGAGGAGAACAGACGGTCCAATATGGATGACAGACAGCATAGATCCCTTTTGTGGGCTGCAATCCTCCCAGCAACGGTCTGCTCCAGATTGAGTTTCCCTCAGAGCATAGCCTTCTTCGGGAGCAGTCCTTTGCTCCAGCATGGGGCCCTCCACAGGTTCCAGAAGGTATTCTACCCCACCATTGACCCCTAAGAGCTGCAATAGCTAAGCCTTCCATCTGACCATGGGCTGAAAGGGAACAGTTGTTCCGACGTGCTTCCCTTTCTTAGTGACCTTGGTGTCTGCATGGTTGCCTGTCTCCTGCCTATTTCTCCCAAATAAAAGACTCCCAAGAACAAAGGAACTCTCACCTCACAGATTTTTCCTCTTAAATATGATATTGCAGAGGTTGGCTTGGCTTTGGACAGAGGGATCCTACTTGGAGCTAGGGTAGCTCCTCTAAAGCTTCTTACAGGAACCATGCCAGTACGCCCCTTCCCCACTACCAAAATCCTGTCAGGCAAAAACCCAACACACCCACTTGTGTGGGGATGAGCTCAGAAAGGACAAGGTGTGGCTGGAGCTGAAATTGGCAAGGGTTAAAAAGAATAATAAGAAAGGCTTCTATAGGTATGTCAACCAGAAAAGGAAGGTCAGTAAAAGTGTACCCACCCTGACAAACAGACTGGCAAACTGGTAACAACAGATAAGGAGAAGGCTGAGGTAGTGAACAATATTTTTGCCTCATTCTTCACTGACAAACTCTCTGCCCACACCTCCTGAGTTGATGAAACACAAGGGAGAGACTATGGGGGGCAAAGTCCCTTTCACTGTAAGAGAAGATCAGGTTGTGACCATCTGAGGAACATGAACATACGGAAGTCTATGGGACCTCATGAGATGCATCCCAGAGTCTTGAGAGAATTGGCTGATGGAGTTGCTAAGCCACTCTCCATGATATTTGAAAAGCCCTGGCAGTCAGGTGAAGTCCCCAGTGACTGGAAAAAGGGAAACATTGCACCCATTTTTCAAAGGGGTAGGAAGGAGGACCCTGTGAACTGCCAACCTGTCAGCCTCACCTCTGTGCCTGTGAAAATCATAGAATAGATCCTTCTAGAAGCTATGCCAAGGTACATGGAGGACAAAGAGGAAATTCAAGACAGCCAGCATGCCTGACCAAACCAGTGTCCTTCTATGACAGAGTGACTAAATCAGTGGACAAAGGAAGAGCTACAGATGTCATCTATCTGGACTTCTGTAAAGATTTTGGCATGGTCCTTCTCTCTAAATTGGAGAGATATGGATTTGATCGTGGCAGCCACAGGATAGTGATCAATGGCTTGATGTCCAGATGAAGACTGGTGACCAGTGTTGTCCCTCAGAGGTCTGTACTGAGTCCAGTGTTGTTTAATATCTTTGACAATGATATAGACATTGGGACAGAGAGCACCCTCAGCAAGTTTGCAGATGCCACCAATTGAGTGGTGCGGTTGACACACCTGAGGCATGGGATGCCATCCAGAGCAACATGGTGTGGCAGTTTGAGGAAAAAAAACTGCTTGAAAGCTTTTGTTTTAAACTGACCAATTAGACTATTCCCTTCCATGCTACGATTACACATCTCATTGGTTGAGAAAGTTTCTCGCGAGCGTACTGTGCCTTTAACAGCCGGGTACCACAGGCTCTTTCGCGGCTCTTTGGGGCTTTCGGCTTTTTCTGCTCTCCGGGACACTTCTGGCTTTGCACTGCGAGAGGTGCCGCAGACCTTGCAGCTTCACTCGGGGAAGAGGCTTTTCCAGACTCGCGGCTTGGCTCCGGGGACCTTACAGGCTGTCTCTCCTCGGCTCGGACCCTGCCCGCCCGCCTGCCTGCCTGCTTGTGGCTACGGCTCCCCCGCGCTGCCGGAGTGGAGTGGAGCTGGGTGCTGGGGAAGCCCCTGCTGCGCCGCCTGGGACAGACTGCTGTGGCCGCTGGAGACGCCGCACCCGGAGGCTGCTCTTTGTCTGCTGCTGTAACGCCGTACCCTCTCTGCCGCCAGCGCTGCCGCTTCTTGCTGCTTTGCTTCCTTTAATTCGCACGACCAGACTGGTAGGAACAGCATAGCTCGGGGTTTGCACGTTGGAGCCCCGCGTTCGTAACAGCCGCGGATCCTTTGTTTACTCCACGAGGGCACACACGTGGCCGGCACCATTTCGGACTCTGCGTGGCACCGTCCCCCTCTCTCTCTTACTCGCGTTTAACCCTCGCTTTTCCATCCCGTACAAACCCTCAGATTTTGCATTGGTTTTTCCCTGCATATTATATATTTTGTTCTAGTTTTATTAAAGTTTGTTTCAGTTTTCCAAATGTTCAGAGGTCTCACAAAATCTTTCTTTTCCTTTTCGTATCTCTGCTTTTTAACCCTTTTCTCTCCTGGTCAGGGGAAAAAGGGGTTTAGAGATTGGAGAGGACTCGTCCCCGTGATTGGCTTGCCTCAGCCAACCGGCTACACATGGACAAGCTTGAGAAGTGGCTTTCTGTGAACATTATGAGGTTCAACAAGGCTAAGTGCAAGGTCCTGCGCCTGGGTCCGTGTAACCCTCATTATCAATACAGACTGGGGAACAAAAGGATTGAGAGGAGTCCTGCAGAGAAGGGCTTGGGGTTATTAGTGCATGAAAAGCTGGACTTAAATGATCAATATGTGCTGAGACCCCACCCAGAGTACTGCATCAGGCTGTGGGTGTCCCAGAATAGGAATTACATGGACCAGTTTAGAGAGGGTCTAGTGAAAGGCCATGGAAATGGCCAGAAGGCTGGAACACCTTTCCTATGAGGAAAGGCTGAGTCAGTTGGGATTGTTCAGCCTGGAGAAAAGAAGGCTCCAGGCAGACCTTATTGCAGCCTTTTGATACCTTATAAGAAAGATGGGGACAGACAGTTTATCAAGGCCTATTTCAATAAGACAAGGGGTAATGGTTTTAAACTAAAAGAGAGTAGATTAGGACTAGATATAAGGAAGAAATTTTTTACAATGAGGGTAGTGAAACACAGGCACAGGTTGTCCAGAGAGGTGGTAGAAGCCCCATCCCTGGAAACATTCCAGGTCAGGTTGGATAGGGCTCTGAGCAACCTGATCTTGTTAAAGATGTCCCTGCCCTCTGCAGGGGGCAGTTGGACTGGATGACATTTGAAGGTCCCTTACAACTGAAAGCATTCTATGATTCTGTTTACAATCCAAACATAATTTGAACAAGCAACCCAAATCCTTCAGCAATGGAGTTATTAAGAAGAGCAAGAGAGATAAAGTCTCTTATGAACAGTTGAGAGTTTCTATTGGTACTGCAAGCCCTTAATCGAGATTATTTCTGAAATCAAAGAACAGTGGAAAGTCACTAAAAGCTGTTTGATTCTTCTATTGACATTTTCCAGCTGCCTAAAAATGCCTTATGTTTACACTGCTGTATAATGGCTGCAAGCTCTGCAAACCACTCTGAACTACTTAAAAATACTTTGCAAGAGACAGTGACGGCCATGAAACTCCTTCCATGATGAATTTACATTCAGGTCTGATAAAGTATTGTGAAGATCACTTCACTAGTACTAGAAGCATAGGAATAAAACGACTATCAAAAAGCTGGCAAACTGCAGTGAGAGGTAGTCATGATAATCTAAGAACAGTTCTCAACTGTGCTCTGTTCTCCTCAGTAAGCTCTAAGATGCTGGTTTTCCCACAGTTTAGGATTTCTGAAAATTCCTTTATCACAGGCAGCTCAGATGCAAAAATAGTTACTTTTGGTTTGCATTAAGTCTCAAACCATAGTCTGTCCATAGTCCTCTCCACTTCTGTGGTGGAAATATCTAATTAAGATTTTAAAAACCAAACCAAAACAAAACCAGCACTAGAAAAACTCTTAGAAAAAACAAATATTCCATAAGAAACTTGTAGGTTTATGCCCCTCAAAGCCCTCTATGCCACTGCCCCACTCCAGTTGCTGGAACAGACCCGCTCAGTCACATGCACACACACACTCACACAAAGCTCTCTGACAGTTGGTCAGGAGTACCCTGGCTCCCAGGCCATTTTTCCTACTCAATGGCTGGCCCAGCTTGATCTTCACTAATGCTTACACACTCGCTCACACAACTACACTCCCTCCATGTTCTGGCACACGGACACTGAGGCCTCTGACCTCTGGTCCCACCTCAGCTGCACACCCACCCCAGTCACTCACCCAGGAAAAGAGTGATAAATTGAGTTTAATGAGGAGATAGGACAGATTGCGTTGATCAGGCACAGGGCATGGGTGGACAAGTGTATCAATCAGCAAACTGTTGACCATAACTGTCCATTTCTGTCCCCTTATCAATTTATTTTCCTACACCCATTATTCCCCAAGTCACCTAGAATTCTCCCTTTCCCTTGTTTGCACCCAAAACATCCCATCATGTTTTGTGTAATCCTGAAATATTTCCCCCCTACATTCTTTGATGTCCCATACACCACAGGTCAGTAACCCCTTCTGAGAAGGTGCTCTGAAGAGTTGCTCCTGTTGACTTATGTTGATGAGTTTCATGCCTGGACACTGGGACTGAGGCTTTCTTTCCTGGGACAACCCTGGACAAAGCCTGGTCAGGGTGGGCCTTCTCCTGAGTCCACAATTTGTGTTCCCTTCAACTGCCATTATGCCACTGTGCTACTCTGGGTTTGTTGAGATGGGTCTATTATGGAGTGATGGCTCCTGTGATGCACCTGAGTGGTGTAGTGTTTGGCATCCTCCACCTGCCATTATCTCTCTGAGCTTCTTTGTGGGTGTAGACATGAGCTTTTTATCACATAAAATGACGGACAAATCACATTTGAAAATATCTTTTTCTATAGAGGGAGGACAGAGGAAGTATCATAGCCATATTGTGGACATCACAGCTAAAGACTCTGGCTAAGCTTGCAGAGAGTCAACTGCCTGGTACACTAGACATTTTTGCCTCTAATGGGAGGTATTTCTATTACTTGCCCTCTGCATCTCAAATAGCATGAGCATTTCTGAGTTTATCTGAAGCTCTGATTTCACTTTTTGTAAAAATAGGTTTTTAAATATACTTTGTTAGAGATTAGATTGTTCCGTTCTAGTGTCTCTTTACATAACAAAATGGGTTTGGGTTTTGTTTTGTTTTGTTTTTTACGACTTTGCTTCAAGCTATGGTCTCTGTCTGCAGAAGGAGCAAAATGGTATTTGATATACATGCCGTCTCTAACACAGGCCAGAGGAAAAGAAGATATTTCAGTGAATCTGGTGTGTGTTTACTTGCAAGTGTATATTCATATGAACACCTACAGTTCCAAATGAGAAACTTCCTAAAGGGTATATGTTTACCATTTTTATTATTCTGAGAACAGCTACAGTGCCTTCTTTCTTCTTTATTACTATTAGGGGCACAGGTGAGTCCGTTGAATTTGCTTTGTGGTGCTGCCTGTGTCTGATAAAACTTCTATTTTACCATATTTTTTTTAATCGGTTCCAAGGACTGAGCAGTTACTTTTGCATGTCTTTCAACACTTCACAAAGTCATTTCAAGTGTTCATGTGTAACATAAAACATCAGTATGTTTAGAAGAAATAAGCGGCTGCCTTTCAAGTGTGATATAATATACAATAATTTATATTTCTATACCCTCTTTAATAAAGAAATATAAAATGACAGTAATTAAGGCTCCCAACCTACATGTGGCACTACAAGTTTCTGTAATGCTCTTTTTAGCAAAAAAAAAAAAAAAAGAGAGAGAGAAGAAAATGTAGAAAATAAAAATATTACCTGAATGTATTACACCTTTACATTAAATACCTAAATAACAAAAATCTAAGGCGAAGAATAGAATTTATTTACCCATCAACTTGGTAGACCCAAGAATATAAGATGGAGACTATTCTTTCCTTTAGTACTAATGACACAGCAGGAAACTGGGTCATTACGGTTTCTTTCAGTAATGAAGAGAGGCAATACAGCTCATCATAATGATCATTCCTCAGAATAATGCTGTTTTAATTAAGCTGATTCATTTTTGTATCGAACATAGAGTAAATGCTATCACTATGTGAATAATAGACTACAGCAGTGTCTATAAGGAATTTAGTACCTCAAAACATAGGAGAAATGTTTCTCATTGTGTTCGTTAGTGGCCACAGCCAACCTAGTCCCTAGAAAAGTGGTGGTACTGCAGTTACTCTAAGAGAGTTTATAACCATGTGCAACTGTCACTGTGCCACAAGACTGGAGTTTACTGTGACTCTCCAACCCACAGAAACAGAGAAGACAGACCCCTTATGCCAAGGAGATAAATGAAAACATCAGCTTCCTGATCAAGGATATTTAAAGTGGCTTTCATGACATTCAGGCCCTGTACCAGCAGGAGACTGGCTTTTAGTTTAGTAACTTCATTTAGGAATACAGTAATATTGAGTAGAACAAAATTCATGAGTATTGGTTCCCATTCCTGTCCCCTGCAGGTATCATATAACAACTTCCATAAACTTCACAACCTCAGTATTAAGGTTAGGATTTCTCACCCACCCTGTTCTAAAATGTCACTATTCAAATAGCAAAACCTTTTATGGTTTCCAGCCTAAATGTAATCACAGATAATACTGCTTGTTTTAGTTTTCTCTTTCCCTGTCTGTAGTATATTGACATTTTCTTGCCTTTCTCTAGTTGATTTCGCAGATTGTTACTCATATAACACTGTTTTAACACTTTTTCCTCATGTCTTATGACACAAATTTATAGGAAGAATACATAATTTATAGCAAGATCTGAATATAGCAAGGATAGAATTGCCTCCAATATCTTTAGGGATTTGCTTTCATGGTTTGGGACTGTCTATTAACCACTACAATAATCTTTTTACAGCAGCAAATACTACATTCTGCTCCATTTTTTCAGCTTATTTATGTCCTGTATTTTCAAGCAGTCTCAGGAA
The DNA here is from genome assembly GCA_009769605.1 of Bucorvus abyssinicus. Lineage (NCBI taxonomy): Eukaryota > Metazoa > Chordata > Aves > Bucerotiformes > Bucorvidae > Bucorvus > Bucorvus abyssinicus. Next base: position 79,537,093 of record CM020024.1, on the reverse strand, counting down.
ATCATTGGAAGAATTTCCATGGCTACAAAACAAAGAAAAGGTGAAAATTAAAAATGTTGATTTTCTAGATATTAATACCATACCTCACTGTTTATTTTTTATATTTCATAATTAATATACATATATCATTATTTAAATCCAATCAGATTGATCAATTGTACGTCAAACTTTCTTTACATTAGCATATTCATTACTATCACCAAAGAGCTAGTGTTAGTTAAGTAATAGGTGTTGTATACCCTGGAGTGTCCAGGCACTGAAAATATAGCAAGTATACAAATATGAAAGAGTAAAGTGTGTCTGATATTTCTGAAGCATTTTCTTTAAGGCATTTCCACATGCCTTACATACTACATTATTAGATTAATATTTTATCTTTCAATGGGTTTATTCTTAGGACATAATATGTGATGAAATATAAGAAAAAATTTTTACTCTAATGGTATCTTTCCCATTCTACTGTCTGTGTAGGCACACTAATTACTTTGGAGCTGTACTTTCAAAAACAAGCTTTTTCAAGAAGTCTTCAAACTTTTCTTTAAAGTTACCTTGAACTTACCAGATAAAAAAAAGGAGATTTGACACTGAAAGCAAATATACTATGCTAATTCTAGGAGTGGAGTTGTGGTGAGTTAACCTGGCTGGACACCAGGATCTCACCTGCTCATCATCAACAAAAGGCTTGTGGATTGAGATAAGGACAGGGATATCATTCAGCAATTGTCATCGTGTGCAAAACACACTCAACTTGGGGAACATTAATTCATTACCAATCAAATCGGAGTAGGGTAATGAGAAATAAAAACTGAATCTTAAAACACCTTCCCCTCACCTCTCCCTTCTTCCTACACTTAATTTTAACCTCAATTTTTTCTACTTCCTCCTCTCTCTGAGCAGTGCAGGGGGACAGAAAATAGATGTTGTAGTCTTACATGTTGTCTCTGCATCACGTTATCTCTGCCACTGCTTCCTTGGAAGGGGGAAGACTCTTCACACTCTTCCCCTGCTCCAGCATGGGGTCTCTCCCATGGGAGAGAGTCCTCCACAAAATTCTCCAATGTCAGTCCTTCCTACGCACTGCAGTTCTTCACAAACTGCTCCAGCGTGGCTCCCTTCCAGAGGGAGAAGTCCTTCAGGAATGGACTGCTCCAGCCTGCGTCCCCCATGGGTCCACGGGTCCTGCCAGCAAACATGCTCCAGCACGGACTTCTCTCTTCATGGGCCTGCAGGTCCAGCCAGGAGCCTGCTTCAGCATGGGCTTCCTGTGGGCTCACAGGTTCCTTCAAGTGCATCCACTTGTTCTGGTGTGGGGACCTCCATAGGTTGCAGGTGGGTGTCTGCTCCACCATTAACATCCATAGGCTGCAGGGGGATAGCTTGCCTCACCACAGTCTTTACCATGGACTGCAGGGGAGTCTCTGCTCCAGTGCCTGGAGCACCTTTTCCCTCCTTTCTTCACTGACCTTGGTGTCTGCAGAGTTGTTTCTCTCACATATTCTCACTCCTCTCTCCAACTGCTGTTTGTGACCCCAAGGTTTTTTCCTCCCTTCTTGTCACTGGTTGGCCGAGGAGAGCCAATCACGGGGACATGTCCTCTCCTATCCCTAAAAACCCTCTCCCCTGCACCAGGAGAGAAAGAGTTAAAAAGCGGAGATAGGAAAAGGAAGAAGAATTTGTGACACCTCTGAACATTTGGAAAACTGAAACAAAGTTTAATAACACTAGAACAAAATATATACAGGAAAAACCAATGCAACATTGGAGGGTTTGTATGGGATGGAGCAGCGAGGGTTAAACGTGGGTAAGGGAAGGAATGGTACCGCGGCAGTGCCCAAGACGGCGCTGGCCACATGGCGCTCTCGTGGAGTGGAATAAAGGAACCACGGCTGTTACAAACGCCGGGATCCCACGTGCAAACCGCGGGCTGCGCTGTCCCACCGGTCTGGTCATGAGGGTTGAAGGAAGAAAAGCAGCAAAAGCGGCGGCGTTAGCAACAGGGAAAGGGCAGCCCCGAGGCATGGCATCTCCAGCGGCGAGGGGTCTGTCCCAGGCGGCGCAGGGGCTTCTGCAGTGACGGCTCCGCTCTGGCAGCACGGGGAGCGGTAGCCACAGGCAGGCAGGTAGGGGGGCAGGCGAGTTCCTCTGAAGGGTTTGAGCCGAGGGGACACAGCCTCGTAAGGTCCCCGGAGCCAAACCCTGAGCCTGGACAGCCTTTTCCCGGAGAGAAGCTGCAAGTCTGTGACACCCCTCGGAGTGCAAAGAGGAAGTGTACTGGGAGCTGTCGGAGCGCAAAAGAGAGTGAGGCGAGGGCGATACGCGCCTCTTAAAGGGACAGGAACACTCACGAGAAACTTTTACAACCAACGAGAGGTGCTAAACGTGACATGGGAGGGAATAGTCCGATTGTTCAGTTTAAAACTAACCTTCAAACAGGAGAAACTGGGTTTTTTTCCTAAACTGGGACACTTCTTAAATATGTTTACCACAGAGGTACTACCACCATTGCTGTTGTTCCATCTTGCAGCTGGCTGGCATTGGCTCTGTCAAACACAGGGGAAGCTTCTAGCAGCTTCTCACAGGAGCCACCCCTGTAGCTCCCTCTCGACTCCCCCATCCCTGCTACCAAAGCCTTGCCACACAAATGCAGTACAGGGAGGTTCAAATTGTTTGTGTGTTTTTGTATCTAAACAAGCAGTTGGTCATTTTCCCACCTGCTTTCTTTGCTTCTCCATGTGCATTTCCCCTGTCCTGGTTTAAGATCCACAGGGCTGTTTGTCATGGACACATCAAACAGCCAATTAGAGTATTCTTCCCATGTACGTCAGAGCATCTCACTGGCTGTGGAGCTTTTGGTGGGCTTCGTGTTTCGTTAAGAAAGGAGTGCAGAAGGAAACTGGACCTCTTTCTCCTGCCGTGACTAACCAGCCGCAACCCCTCTTCTTGCCCTCGCTGGGACCTGCTGATCAGCGCTGCCTCTTGGCTCAGCTCCGTGCCTCCAGCTGTAACCTCTTGCCACTGCTGCTTTTCTCACTGCCAGTCTACCCCGCGCCACTTGGCGCTGCTGATGGCCACGATCTCTATCGCTGCTTTTGCCCTGGAGCCACGCACCGCGATCCTCACCGCCACCACCGCTGCTGTCTCAATCGCTGCAACTGCTGCTGCCAACATCGTTTTGCTCCACAGTCCAGCTGCTGCTTCAGAAGAGGGTTCCTGCTGTGTTTTCCTGTCCTGGCCCTGTGCATGGACCGTCACTGCCACCAACACTCCAGGCTGGTCCCAGTCCCTGACCGCAGCCACGTGCTGCCACCATTGAACTGACTGGTACATTTTTTCTATCACTGCTGTTTCTTTAACCACTGTTTAACCCTCACTGCACCAGTTTTCTAATCCTATATCAACTTGTTAATTCCTTGTTTTTCTGTATACCATATCTTTCTACTGTTACTAAAACTGTTTTAGTTTCCCAAACTTAAAAGGCCTCACAAACGTTTTCTTTCTTCCTATTACTTTTCTTAACCTTTCTCCTGGAATGGGAGGAGGGTTAATTAGAGAGAGATTTTGTCCTGTGATTGGCCAGCCTCAGCCAGTTGGTGACAACCCTTTGTTGAACACAGTTGTCAAAGAGTAGGTTCTGGTAAATCCACAGTAGAATGGCAATAGGAAGAGTTCATATTGACTTGAGATACTATTTTATAAGGCCCTGCAGACACATGCACAGATAATAAAGATCCCTGGTCCAGATTATTTGTTTAAAGCAAAAAGAGCAAATAATATTAATCATAATAATCACTATCAATATGTAAATAGTAAAAGCTGGTCACAGCAGTCTCAGATTTACTTTAACACCAACTATCCTGTAATACTGTTCTTCCAAGCCACTAATTTTCCATTGACACATTATGGAAATCAGAATAAAAAGTAGTCATTGAAAAGGAGTGTGAAACAAGAAGTACAGAATGGCTGTAGACAAATTTGTAAAAGATATATTTCCTGAAGGCAGCATAAGTAGAAGGAGAATATCTGAAGGGTTAGATAAGAGTTTTTACAAGGCCAGCATTACAAATGGACATAAAAGACAGAAAAAATATAAAGGGTCAGAGTTGTGAAGGTTATTAAGGAGAAGAAGTGGGAATTATTGCTGGGAAACACAAGGAGTCAGTACAATGATTAAAAGGTTGGAAAAGTGACAATGGCCAGAGTGCTGAGCAAGGAAGACAATCGTAGCAGCTATGCTTTTTACAGGCTGGAGCAGGTCCATGAGGATGTCAGGCATGGCAGAACAGAAGATGTTGCAGTAGTTAAGGCGAGAGTGAGGGCTCAAGGAGTCAGCAAATATAAAAGGCCAGGCACTGGAAAACTTATACAAAAAATGTGAATGGATTAAGAAAGAGTTACCATCTGTGAGCTATGGAAGAAGAACATGCTGAAGATGAATCCCAGATTATGAGACTGAGTGACAAGGAAGAGTGTGGTGTTGTCAACATTGATGGGAAATGGGGAGGAAAAATGGCTTGAAAGGAAAAGCAAACAGATGAGTTTTTTTCATGCGTTAAGTCTAGCTTGTTGGCAAGATATTATCCAGGAATAGATGTCCAAAGGACAGGCTGAAAGATTGGGGTGGAGAGACAAAAAAAGGGAAGGGAAGGGAAGGGAAGGGAAGGGAAGGGAAGGGAAGGGAAGGGAAGGGAAGGGAAGGGAAGGGAAGGGAAGGGAAGGGAAGGGAAGGGAAGGGAAGGGAAGGGAAGGGAAGGGAAGGGAAGGGAAGGGAAGGGAAGGGAAGGGAAGGGAAGGGAAGGGAAGGGAAGGGAAGGGAAGGGAAGGGAAGGGAAGGGAAGGGAAGGGAAGGGAAGGGAAGGGAAGGGAAGGGAAAGAGAAATCATGATTTTTGATCTTAATCTTTTGTTGGTGTTCCTTCCAGCGAAAATAAGAGCAACGTATGTGATTGTTAGATTACTTTTATTTTTTATTTCATGATAAAACATGATTTCATTTCTATTGTAGTATACTCCACATAAAAGATTTAAATATGGAAGTCCATGAAAAGTGAAAGTCACCTAGATATCACAATAAAAAGTTTAATCAATACTTCTGGATTAGAACTTAAATTATTGATGACATTTAAGATGGATATAGAAAACTCTTGATAATGATTCTCATTTAGTTCTTATGGTCTTAATTCAATTCCTGTGGTGTTGCACAGCTAAAATATTTCTTCATCCACTTTTTCTTTCTTTTTTTTTCTCTCTCTTTATTTTTTTTTTAGGAAATTAGAAATTTACTATCCTGCCTGAATACCGATCCAGCTGGGATTTCAATCACATTTTCTTTTCCTATCAAATGATTCTATAAAAAATCCACAGTAAAGAAAAAACAAATTATCACTAGGAATAATTTTATCATATGACATCACATTAACAATGAAAACCAGCTCACTCTACAGTGGCTTCCAAACTATCTGCTAGGTTTAGTTGTTAAGACCTAGACCTGGTCTGCATGTGGCTAACCAAAAAGTGGGACAATTTAATGGACATACCAAGTTATGTGTTACACTGCATCCAGTTTTGACAAACAAAATATGATACATACCTAAGTAAAAAAAAAAAAAGGAGAAGAAGAAAAAGACTGGAGTTATTCAGAGCCTCATTTTTGCCACAATGTAAAAATGTGTCATACCGGGTACAGTCTCATAACTGGGAATATACAGCAAAAGAGGCAAACTGAGTTGGTTTAGTTTGGATGAAAGTAATAGGAAACATAAAACCATGTCTGTCAAAATCTGAACTAGACAGTATAGATTCACAGGGTAGATAGATGTCAAAAGAGAGATAAACAAATCCTAGAAATGTCTATTTGTCTTCATTGGTTTTTAAAGAAGTCTCAAGTTATGCACTAAGATGTACCCTTGTACTTTGCAGATAACTGAAATTCAGTAAGATGATTCCAGTGAGATGCATAGGATTTGAAAAAATATACAGATATTGAGATATTAATACAGAGATGATAGGGTAAGTCTTGTTTGCAAGTGAGTTTACTTAACCTAAGAGAGAGAAAGTACCAAAGGCTGATCATCCTGAGTACCTGTGGGGGGTACACCTCTTACAGGAAGGTGGATGGGAAATGAAGTTTACCCGAAGGACACTACATTAATGAATGAGATGAGACTCCAGGTTAAGACCTTACTACAAACTGGAGGAAGAAGATACTTAAATGTACCCAATTTTGCATTTTAGGTAAGTGCCCTGACTGCTAGGTTTTTGAAATATTCTCACAAAAAAAAAAAAAAAAAAAAAAAAAGGAAGAAAGAGGAGATCTTTGTCTTAGCTTAATAAGATTTTGATGCAAAAGATGATTGGAGACAAGTTGCATATAACGACTCACACATGTAATGAAAACAAGTGATACTATATTTGCTGCTCACTCTGGGTAGCTCCTGACCCACTGTAAGGATCATCTGGGTCAGAGTTCATAAAAAAGTTTTGATAATGTCTAGTGCATGCAGGTGACTCACAGAGGGTTGTGAAAGTGACCCAGCCTTCGATTGCCTTGAGGTCCTATCTGTGCAGAGATGACCTTTGAGGAGCTATGTACACAGCTCAGACCTGGGTTGTCCATAAGCCATAGACCAAACAGGGCAGTGCTGCATCATTCAAAGAAGTAGAACCTGAGCTAAGCCATGAAATCCCTCAATAACTAATATGCCCTGAGTCCCAATCCAAACCGCTATTCAGATTCTTGAAACAGTGTCAGTTTTAGCCGACAACCTTGTGTATCCAGACAATCCCAAATCAGCAAAAGAGAAGTAAAAAGAAGAGCATATAGAAGTGAACCTCACCCATGGATGAATAAAGAAAGATAAGGGGAAAGACCATTACATTGCCTCAGATGGTATAATTCACTCAGGCATAGTCTCATCCACAGTCACATAAATCAGGGAATAAAAATCCTAAGATTCAGGTTAGGAATTGGGAGTCGCCTCTGCAATGCTACATCTTGCCTGTATGGAGACTCCTCCCCCTTGATCAGGACACTGGCCAAGATCCCTTTTCTAGGCTTGAGACACCTTACCTGTAGGGTAAGCGAATATTTAGCATGCTGTATGTTTGAAACCAGGAAGCTCTCAGTTCATGAAAATATCCCTGGACAAAAACCAAAGCAGCTTCGAAATGTCTTAGAGGTTTTCTCAGAATCAGCTGCATCCCTAGTACTTATTCAGCATTACATTCCACCCTGTTATGTGCTGACAGCATAGGACAAGTTTAAATTCATTATCCATTGAATTAAGACAAATAAGACACAAAAAATTAGTGAACCAGACAATTTTATTGAATTTATTGGTTACAAGCGCAATTGGCAGACAGCTTACTGTACAATTGCATTTGCTAGCTTGTAAAGGAGAAAGGGGAGGAAGCATTAACTCATGCTTTGATCTTTTCTTTATCCTCTTCTGTCACCAGAAGCCTCCAATTGTGAAAGCCATTCCTGCTAGCTCTGATACATTGAAGGATTATGTCCTTCTCTCTTGTCACTTCAAAACTGATTTTTTTCCTGGAAGGTTTGGACAAAGATTAATCTTCGCTAGTAGAAAGACTCTATATGTTTTGGGCAAGCCATTTGACTCCAGGAAGGATCTTGATTTTGGCTTTTTCTCCCACTGAAAAGGATCAGGCTCAGCTGGGTGAGCTCCAAGAGCTCTGGTATAACTGCCATTATTGCCACATCGTCTGTGGCCATTTCCTTTTGTTAGGTCCCTAGAACCATCGAGAGATTTAAAAATCCCCTAAAACAGGTCAAAACAGAGCATACATTTTAGGAACCTTGGCACCATTAAACTGTAGAACTGCTATCTTGCATAGTATGTATTCTTACTATGGTAATACACATTTCCTGGTTTATTAAGCTCCTTTACAGCTGGCTTGAATGCCCAGCCAGTCTTCTGGTGCAATTGGGACCCCTCTCACCACCCACACACTTTGAAGCCTGTAAATAGCTCGCGCAGCAATAGAGCTCTAACCTTACGGTTCCCTTTAGACACTAACATAAAATAAATAACCCACTGCAACAAGAGGTTAAGTATTTATGAGTCCTGTGTGGGAGTCGTAATCAGCATAGAGAACAGTATTTCATTTAAACACTTCAGATCAGACATGTTTTGTTTTATTTCCTTCCTAATTTTACAAATAAGCAAATCTTTTTTTTGTTGTTTGTTTTATTCACACCGTATCACAGTTTGAAAAACATTGAGCTATCTTGGGGAAAGCTTAATGTGCTCCTGAAACATTTCTTTTGGTCTAATGTTTGGATGTTCTCTCACTTATACAATCAAATGTCTATCAGTCAAACCTCTCACAGCTTCACTTCTCTTATTCAAAATATATCTCCAGTTTTGTTTTCACCCTGTCTGCATTAAGCCTCATGTAGTACTCTGCTGGTCACATATACAATATACTCGTCCTGTTTGAAGTCTCTCCTTTATTCCCAGCAGCTGTCATAATTTTCCCTTTCTATTAGAGTATTTGTCTTACTTTAGTGATTTGTTTTATTGTATTCAGTTGGTGTACCTACACTTTATTATTTTCCTATTCCCTCACTACTTGTTTTGTTGTCTTCTCCCCAATATTTACCTTATGCATTTTTATCTTTCTTCTATTAATATGTTCTTCCACCAGAATTTCTCTTCATTTTTCTTTCCTTATATTTTTCTCCTTCAGGATTTACCTTACGACTCTTCCCAGATATTTACATCACACTCAATAGTTGTCTCTTTTATGCATTGGTTTTAATAACTATTTTGTCTGGTCTTTTTTCTTCACGATAAATGAAATAAATTCTGCTTTTCACATTGAAATGTATCTCACCACAGTATATAGGAAGTTTATAGTGATGACATGGCAACTAGTAGCTCAAACTCATTGCTCCTTTCAAGGAAAGCAGTGACAAATTGAAGGGTTTCAGAGACAAAAGAGCAAAAGTCCGTACCACAGTCTTCCTGTCTTCAGAACTATTTTTAAGTTCATCTGGAACCTGAGGTCTTTCCAAAAGTAACCTCTTTTTTCATTCAATGATTCACTCTTCACTGTCATTCACTTCTGCTTTCTTCACCTCCTTTCTCTATTTTCAGAAAACCAATAGAAATCTTACTACTGTGAGAGGACTGTCAGGCTGCTAATAGGTTCAGAACTCTGCATCAGTCAGACAAAATGTTCTACCTCTTCACAAAGACTCAGGAGGTCACCACCACATCTCCAAATATCAGCAGTTCCAAGGAACACTTAAATAAAGAACATAATCATGGCTTGGCTTCGCGGACGAAGATTTGGGAAGGGCTTTAAATGTGAGTACACCCTTCAAGCCTGCGCGGTGGATTTTTTAGGTGAGGCGCAGCGTGCGCGAGACTGGCCCCACCCTTTACACCTGAGGTTCATCTGCCAGGGCCTAGCGAGCTTGGACGGTGACAGCGAAGTCCTCAGGTCGTAGGTTTGGTTAGAGTATCCTTCTCTTAGATGGATGGCCTTACAGGGCTAAACGAGCTCCATCTGCCCGCGTTTGGAGTTAGAGTTGTCCTTCTCCTAGGATGGTTGCCCGAAGGCTAGTGAGCCCATCCTGCCCGTGGACACACTTTGTCTGACCCTTCAGTTGAGACCTGTCAGGCTTGGGAGACCCTACTGGAGGCGTATACCACCACCAGCATAGCTCTCAACATCACAAGGGCACACAAGCCCTTTCCCCATGGCAAGGGGGTGCCCGTAAAAGAGAAATAAAGAACAACTCATTTGAGAAAAGGAGCTATTAGGGAATTTTTAAAGGCAGAAGTATGAGATTTCATTTTTTATTGGAGTTTGCAGCTGGGTAATGGAGAAACCAGAGATTTGACCTGCTTCTTCTCCAGTGTCTTTTTATTTACTGCCAGTGGAAAATTGAATAACTTGAACTATGTGCTGTCCCAAATCAATTGCGTATTCCTCTTTCAAAAGCAGTTCCATTTTCATTTTGCAAAGGCTGGAGGGAAATATTTCTGAAAACATTCACAATGTGTTTCTCAAAACAAGTCTGACTGAATTTTGCCCTGTCTCAAGCGTGTACTTGCCACACAAATCCTGAACTTCTAAAGAGAGTATGTTCACCTCTATGCTCCTGTATTGCCTCCTACTTAGGATGCAGAACACTTCGACAGCTCATCTCCAGAAAGAGAGGTTCAAGGGCCTTACTGCTAGTTCAAGTCAAACCAAAGTAGTCCAATTTTTTTTTATGAAAGAGGATAAAGTGGTGGAACAAAAGCAACATGAAGCTACTGTACTTTGAATGTGAAGAGGAAAGTAATGCCAAGATTAACAGAATGTGGAACAGGATTCTGCAATCCATCACTACCTTCCTCTCAGCTGGAGGTGGGGCTGTCGAACAGATGTGTTGGGATTTCTGCAGAGAAAGGAGAAAGAACCTGGACAAACACAAAAGGAAAGCATGTTCCACTGAAGGGTATCTTGAGAGAGGGTGGGTTAAGAAGAACTCTGCTATATCACTCAATTATCCCTAGTCGATCAGTCCCTAGGACATTACCTGCTCATGATTTTCTATTTGGCACAACGTACAAAATATCTGAGGGAAGTATCACGACAGAATGCATTTTGTCCTTCTGTGTATCAAGTCTGTCTACAATGCAAAGCAAAAAAGCAGTCTGATTCCCAGTATTATAAGAAGTTTTTATCTCTGATTTTGATGCATGACACACAGCCTTCTCAATGATTGTAGATTTCTGTTTAGTCCCATGGATATAAGTAGGTCAACAAGGTTTTATGAACCGTGACACCATAAATTCAGAAAGAAACTATGTGTGCAGAGTGTATAAAACAAGCTCACAGGAAACATCTCACGGCTTCCTCTGTCAAGGATAGATTTGTAATTTTTTTTTCTTGAAGGCACCATGCCTTCAGAACTAGGAAACTTAACAAGAAGTAGCAGGTCAAGATTAAGAGCAAGACACTGCTACACCAACTTCTAGCGTATTGGGCAAACTGTTATAGTAGGTTTCGTGTACTGATTACATATATTGCTGTGTCTGGAGTTAAAGATTATTCAGGAAGTTGATTAGAAAATGTACCTTTCAGCCATATTGCTTTCAGCTTATCTAAACCTGACACTTCAAGCCATGGTTATGCATAATGAGGAAGAAAAGTATTTCTAGAATTTTATTAATTTTCTTCAGATAAATGAGTTTGACTAAAAAGTAAAATGTTCAAAAATACACCAACTTGGTCATTGCTATTAGCACTTTTCAAGTACGTCTTGCCTTCCAAAGGCCTAGCATTTCTGTGCATGAAAGAAATATGAACATATGAAACTTCATGAAAAAATGTGAATAATTATTAGGAGTGGAAGTTGGGAAGGGGGAATTTAAATTCACTTCTGTATTTTCTTTCATAATATGAAAGGGACAAATGACAGTAAATGAAAGCCATCTCTCCTGCTGGAGTGATAATAACAGTCCAAGTGGGGCATGAACTCAGCAACTTGAAAATTCTGAAAAAAGCTGAGGTCAAAATCTGAGTATTACAATCTTTCAGATTAGACTATTCATTTCCTGCCTGAAAGTTGGTATTTCTTTCTGTCTGGCTCCTTGACATGGAGTACTTTCCAAATAGTATGCATCTGATTAATGATAGGATTTTTTCATCAATGTGAATAACCAAATTAATTGTGAAAGCAGGATCGTTGTTATCTTCAGGTAATAGTGGGATTGGATATATTGCTATTTGTACATCTCTAGAACCAATCCCATTATGTATAAATTGGAATTTGATTTAAGCATCTAATTTATAAATATAAGACGTTAAACCAAGACTTTGGTTTAAATTTTCAAGCCATGATTAATAAATCTGTCTAGTAAATCAGTCTTTTTTAACAAATAAACTGTGTTTCATAAAATAGATCTTAACACCCAGAGAATATGAAGTCCTGACTTATAAATCACAGATATGGCTTAAAATCAGTCATAATGCTTATAAATCAGCAATGCTACTTTAAAAAGTGCCATGCTTCTGAAAAAGGTGCAAGACAAATGTTCCTTACTTTATATATGTATATTTAATTTAGGTATTTAAATTGAAAGCAATTATAAAGTTGCTTCTAAAATGGTTATTTGAAAAACAGCATCTTAAAGAGATGATAGAGCAGAGGGAGAATTTTATTGGTATTCATAAATGTGCACCTTGCCATTTGTTACTGTCTTTGTACGCTTCCCTCTGCACAGGCTGCCTATCAGAGTTGTAGTACGCTGTCAAGATTGTTGTAGGTCTCATGCTTGTTTTTCTCCTGTTTGCCTTTTTCAAATACGTCCTTGCCAGTCTCAGTAGCAAGAGATGGACTGCTTTAGTTTATTCATTTCCAGATGCTATTTTAGAGGTTGGGGCTAAACCATGGTTTACAACCTCCAGCTTTGAGTAGGTGGAAAAAGTGAGAGGAGGAGATTAACATATTCTTAAAAATACTGAAAACAAGAAATATTTCTAACATTCTTCAGAGGATTTCCATTTTTCTTGTGGTTAGTGGGAGCATTTGTGAATGATTCCATAACCTTTAGCTATTCAAAAAGTAAGCAAAATACCAACAGACTTGTAGAGCTGACTTAAGTGTACATAGGAAAATTCAGTCAATTTTTTCCCTAAAGTTCTTACACGTTTAGGTGTGATGTGATACGGTTTTGCCTTTTGGGTCATGGGGGGCTTTTTTTGTGTTTGGCTTTGTTTATGAGGAAGGGAGAGTTGCTTTTTGAGTTAGTGGAAAATAAGTTTATAAAGTACCATATAAACCTATAAACAATAATTACTTCAAGTCAAACTTGTGTGAACTAAATATAGTCATTAAAATGCTTTCATCACTGTTCCTTACAGTTATGTATACCAGTTTTTAACTCTGAAATATTATAATACTCTTTCCATATACAAAAGAGATACTTTCTTTCCTTCTCCCCTACCTCATCCCATGACATCTCCTGTACAGCTCCAGACTGATGAATTTTTCATTTGACATGGGAAAGACTGACGTTCTCAACTTCATTCATTCTGCACTTCTTCCATCCTGAATGAGCACCCTGACCATAAGGCTGCTAGAGGGTATAATGAGAGAGAAATAAACTCCTTTCAATTTTCCCTGCTTTACTTTGCATGGGTATTATATTAAAATATAATGACTGAAAGGTTTAAAATATATACTCTGACCAAAGCAAATCTTTGGGGCAGATGCATGTGGTCTGCTCTAGCTTTCTCTTTCTCTCCTTTCAATAAGAATTCTTAAGCACCATTTCTTCTCCTCTGTAACCAGTGTTCTCAAAGGCAATGTTTAAACAGACTGAGAATTTCTGACCAAAAAAAATTGTCAACAACCCCCACATCATATCAAGTTTTACTTAAAGCATATGCCCTCTCACAAATTTCTTTTTTTCCTTTCATATAACTAAAAATAAACACTAAAAATATTATTCAAATTTTTGGTAAATTTTTTATACAGTATTTAATCTGTCAGTTTTAGCTCTTCATATCCCTTCAGGTTTTATACTACTTTTTTTCAATGACTGAGAGTGCCCTTACACAAGTGAGGAGTCCTAATAGCCAAGTTCTCAGTTTACCTTGGTCAGTCATTTCTTTTTTTGAAGGCACATTTGTTGTAATATTTTCCTGCAATTATTATCCAGGAGACTAGGTGCAAAGTTGATACTGCTATCAACTTGGAACTAAAGAAATGGAATTTAACAGACAAAGTTTAACCATCTAATTTTGTCTATTTAGTGTGATGATATAGTCCAGTCACTCTTGTTGTGATGGTGCAAGGATATAAAGAAATCTAAGTTTTTAAAAGAGCTTATTAACCCAACTGAATCCTATTGTGACAGAACAACTGTCTTTCCTGTTTTCCATGATGCTGTTGCTGAGGCACATACAAAATGTCATAAATGTGTTCTTTGTGTGTGTGTATCCGTGTCCTTCTGGTGCTCATCCTCCCTATGTCTCAGTGTCCGCTCTGTAAAATGCAGATGATAGTGATGTTTTGTACTTTTTTTTCTTCAGGCTTTATTTTATCCACCTTGGTTTTTTATGATCTGGTTTTGGCAATATCCAAATACGAGTAAATGTCATGCCCAGATCCCAGATATATTGAAGACATTGCCTTATAAAAGGGATTCCTGATCACAGCTGCCTCTCCAGTTTCTAGAGGAGAGACAATAAATAGCAATAATCCTACCCTGTTGGGGGTTTTTTAATGAATTTTGTGTTATTGCGGTCAGAAATCATTTCCTATATCAATACACCATAAAACAAAAGATTGTGAACTTTGAAAGCAAGCGAGAAGAAAAAACCCAAAAAAAGGGAAGTTCACCTCTAAGGTATTTAGTAGGATATGCCCACCTTATAATAGTGGTGCTAAGGGACAGAAGCTGAAAAGTGAAGAAGCTGCTGGGAAGAACTTGACTTTGACATTGTGAATGTTTTGGGGGGGTTACTTCGCACTGAAGGTAGTGTCTCCCAGAGGCTGCATGCGCATCAGCAGGTAGGGCCTGTTGGGTGCACTCCCGCCACTCAACTTCTGTTTTACTTTCACCCAGGAGGAATGAGCTTCATACATTCTGAGATTAACACTGTTGTGCTAATCAAGGCTTAACATGTAAGAAAGGTAAGAGATTCACTTTCAAAAGAAAATATTGAGTATTTGTCTGAGTAAGGACCTCGTGGTCAAACTGAAACACGAAAGGGAAATGAGTAGACAGTGAAAACAGGGGCATACATCCTGGGAAGAATATAGAAAAACTGCCTGGGAGTGTAGGGATGGGATCAGGAAAGCTAAGGCACAGTTGGAGCTAGATTTGGCAAGCAATGTGAAGAATAAGAACGGTTTCTACAGGAATGTTAATCAGAAAAGGAAGACAAAAGAAATTGTATCTCCCCTGACAAATGAGATCAGATCTGGTGATAACTGACAAGGAGAAGTTGGAAGTACTCAACAACATTTTTGCCTCAGTTTTCACTGGCGGTTGCTCTTCCTGAGTCTCTGAAATCCCTGAATCTCAAAGAAGGCACTAGGGTAATGAAGTCCCATCCACTGTAGAAGAAGATCAGGTTCAAGACCATCTGATGTACATGAACATACACAAGCCCATGGGACCTGATGAGATGCATCCCAGAGTCCTGAGGGAATTGGCTGATGCAGTTGCCAAGCCACTCTCCATCATATTTGAAAAGTCCTGGCAGTCAGGCAAGCCCCCAGCAACTGTAAAAGGGAAAAAAATCACATCCACTTTTTAAAAGTGTGAAAAGGAGGACTCTGGGAACAACTATCAGTCAGCCTCATCTCTGTTTCCTATCAGATCATGAAACAGATCCTCCTGGAAAATATATCAAAACATATGGAAGACAGGGAGGTGATTAGGGACAGTCAATATGGCTTCACCAGGGGCAAACCGTGCCTGACTAATCTAATGGCCTTCTACAATTGAGAGATTGTGTTGGTGGATAAGAGAAGAGCAATTAATACAATCTACCGTGACTTCTGTAAGGCCTTTGACAGGGTCCCGCACAACATCATCGTCTCAAAACTGGAGAGATAATGGGTTTGATGGATGGACAATTTGATGGATAAGGATTTGGCCAGATGGCCACATCCAAAGAGGTGCAGTCAACAGTTCAATGCCCAAACTGAGATCAGTAGCAAGTGGTGTCCCTCAGGCGTTTGTATTGGGGAGAATACTGTTCAGTGTCTTTAGTAATTATGTAGTCAGTGGGGACGAACACACCCTCTCTGATGTCATCCAGAGGGAACTTGACAGGCATGAAAACTGGGCCAATGTGAACTTCATGAAGTCCAGCAAGGCCAAATGAAATGTCCTGCACCTGTGTCGGGGCAGTCAACAGTATCAGTACAGACTGAAGGATGAATGGATTGAGAGCAGGTCTGTAGAGAAAGACCTGCAGATATTGGTAGATAAAAAATTTGAATTTGAATTTGAATACCTACATTACCATATTTATAATGTAGGTAGATGTTTTCCTTCCTCATCACTATCAGGGTTCTGAGCTCAAGACAAACATATTAAAACCCACAGATATTGGAAAAAAAATCATGTGTCCTTGAAAACATTTCTCAGATTCTTTTCATCCACAACAAGTTAATACTTCACATGTTATTTCAATGCTGTGGGAACAGTCTCAGCATTAAGGCTGAATTGCAGTGCCTTGAAATTAATGGAGACCCTTCACTCACTAAATTTCAATTTCTCGATTCCTCTAGATATCTATGAGAAGCACTGAAGACATGAATGCCGTAAAAAAATAGGAACATCATAGAAAATAACAACCTTTCCATAGAGCAGGAAGCTTACTGTCTACTACTTCATACCCATTGTTCTCCCACTTTTTTAGTGAAAATTTTCTGACCAATCTGTCAGGGAGAATCTGTCTAACTAGTTATTTTCTGATTGGGTTTTTGGTTTTCTTAATTTTCCCCACTGAGCAGTTTTCAGCTAATGGCATCCTGGTTTGTATCAGAAACAGTGTGGCCAGTAGGAGGAGGGAAGTGATTGTTCCCCTGTACTCAGCACTGGTGAGGCCACACCTTCTGTACTGTGTCCAGTTTGGGGCCCCTCACTTCAAGAAGGACATTGAGGTGCTGGAGCGGGTTCAGAGAAGGGCAACGAAACTAGAGAAGGGTTTAGAGAACTTGTCTTATGAGGAGTGGCTGAGGGAACTGGGAATGTTTATTCTGGAGAAGAGGAGGCTGAGGGGAGACCTTATCGCTCTCTACAACTACCTGAAAGGAGGTTGTAGGGAGGTGGGGGTCGGTCTCTTCTCCCATATTATGGATGACAGGACGAGAGGGAACGGACTTAAGTTGTGGCAGGGGAAATTTAGCTTAGATATCAGGAAAAATTTCTTTACACAGAGGGTCATTAAGCATTGGAACAGGTTGCCCAGGGAGGTGGTGGAGTCCCCATTCCTGGAGGTGTTTAAAAGCCGTGTGAATGTGACACTGAGGGACATGGTTTAGGGACCCTGGCAGTGCAGGGTGAAAGGTTGGACTCGATGATCTTAAAGGTCTCTTCCAACCAGATGATTCTATGATTCTATGATTCTAAGGCTCAATAAAAATATTTTGTTATGGACTTTTTAAAGCTCATATGGCCATTTTAGTTGCATTCTGTTATTGAGGATGGTATCGGTAGTAACTGCTTTACATGATTAATGAACCAGTATTCCTGTACTTACTGAGTTCTTACAAATACTCTTTAGAAAAATGTAGTTGGCTTGTAATAAATCCAGAGTGTGGTTTTACCTAACTAGATGCCTAATTTTAATATATGGAAGGTTGTCTCTTTCTATTTAATAATATAGGAAGTATTTGCTTTAGAGAAATGGATTAAACAGCAGCCTACACCATTGTCACATGCTAGATGTTTGAGATAGATAGACAAACAGATTCACTTTTCTCTCATTCTTTTAAGAAAAGATCGTCTACTGCATGAGTGAAAAATCTAATAGAAATTGCATGTTGAATGTCTCATATCTGGACTGTTTACTCACTAATTTTGGATATACTGCATTCTCAGAGCCTCTTGTCTTCTGCACTCTTGTCTCAAGCGAGGCAGAGTAAGTATAGCTTGTACTGGATCTAGATACAACAATTTATTTAAAAAACAATGACATAAGGGCTACTTGATTACCTCAGACACTCACAGTAAGCATTCAGTAGGCCTCAGCTTCTTTCCCCTTCACGGAGGTCATCATTGGGCTGGGAAAGTTGGGCAGCAAGTCATATCAGATCATGTCATGTCTTTGCTCACAATTACTCGTCTTGGGTGTTACTGGCCAGGGTACCTCCCTCAGGGTCTCCCAGCTTTGACCTGCATGCATCTTTGTGATCACTGGGATCTTTCCTCACTGCCAGGATCTTTCCTCTAGCCAGAGCAAAACCAAGATCTTCACCACCACCTTCCTGAGGCCACTTATTTCCAAAGCCATTTCTTCTTTTTGTGAACCCTTTTTTCAGCACCAGCCCTTCTGTTTGGCATCCTAAGCCCACAGTTTCCCTAACTAAACAGTCTGTGTGCAAAGGCAAAACATGTGATCAGCTTCCTAACTGGGGGTTCTCTCTTCCGTCTTTTTATGAACTGAAAGAATTGGTATGTGTTGAGTCTGTTTAGTTCAGGTGTTTCAAAAAATTACAACACACCCAAACCAGTTCTATCTAGCAAATAGTAGGCTTCTTTTTGGGAGTTCAAAAGTTCAGTTTTGAGTACTCACAGGTATACATACTTATATCCAATTATCTGCCTTTTGTTAGCGTTCACAGTTTAACACCTACACACAAGTATACCACCAGATAGAATTCACTTTAGCATCATTTCAAGGAATGACACAAGTAAATATCTTTTTACAATGGGAATAATTGAACTCCCAAGTGAATGAAGTAAAAGTTATTTAAGGTCAAATAGCTGATTCGACAGGTAGAGCAAAATTATTGTGTGTGGGGAAAAAAATGTACTGTGGCATAAAAATGGTAACAGTCATAAGTCAGAAGATGAGCTTTGGGTAAAAGTTTGAAATGCATGTGTTTATTCTGTGAGAACAGCACAGAAGATAACACTTATGAGTGAGATGGGAAAAGAGTGCTTCAAGGTGAGCCAAAAAAGATTTTGCTGAAAATGTAAAGCCCCAGAAAGTTTTTAAGAAAGAGGAGAAATGGATAGATAGATAAAATGTAATTATCGTTGTGTCTTTATTTTTTTTGTGTCAATTCTTATTTCACATTGGTCTTAAAACAGTTAAGACAGTGAGTGTTTGTTTCTGGAAGACCAGTTGCTGTCAAGAACAGAAATTTGCTATGAGTAGTAGAAAAAAAATCCTTCACCTATTGACTGCACTTCTTCAGATAATAAACAGAGTAACATCTACAAAATGATTCATTTGATTTGAAACTGCACATGAACTACTTCTATTTGATTTTTTAAAATATCTATTTTTTTATTATATTCTTTATCAAGCATAGCTAGTTTAGTTTTAATATATACCACGAGAAAGAAGACAGACTTTTTTTTAAAGAGTGAAGGTTATTTGTATACGATTTTTAATTTAATACAACTATAAATTTTCACCTACTTGTTTATTTATTTATTTATTTATTTATTATATAGTGTCTTTGAATAACAACAGGTCACACAGTGACTCAGAAAATGATGGTCTTCCTGAAATGTGCTGGAATGTTCCAAGGAGTAAGGACTACTGGTTTAGTTATGAAAGCTTATGTACAGAAAACTGAATTTTGTACCTGTTATTTCAATCCTCTCCTCTCTAACTACCCACTAACTTCAGTGGGAGACTCATCCTTGCAAATTTCATGCCAACAGAATTCAGTGAAAGATGGGAAGTTTATCAGAATTAAAATTTACCAAAGACTATTGTGGTTTTACACAATATGAAATCCTGTTGAATGTTCACTGACAAAAGGTTCAGTTGTGTGTTTATAAAAGTGTAAATTTATTATTCTTAAAATATAAAAGCAGCCTCACTTAGATAATTGATTAAAAAAGGACAAATCAAAACCTCAACCATGATGGAAAACAATAATTAACCTCAATAAAAAAGTCAAATCTAAGCAGATGGAGGAACATCTGTTAACTAAAAAGTAGATGTGATTTGTTGTGTGAAGAGAAATCAATAAGACCCAGTATTTCATAGTCTCTTTTTGTTTGTCTGTTTTACCTTAAAAAAAAAAATTGCAATATGTTAAGTTACAAATATAAGCACCATTTCACCAAGTACCCTAGTAGTGGAACAATGTAATATGACCAGGTGGATAAGGACCCAGCAGCAATGAGCCTCAAATAGTGCCTTAAGTGTGTTGCTGAAGTGAGGACCAAAAAAAAGGTAGAAAAAGATGTTTGCTGTAGCTAATTACAGTGAGCCTGTCTTACCTATTAATATCCTATTCATCAATATATCAGTTTGAACACATTCACTATAACGTTCAGCAATTCTTGCTTCTACAGTATTGCAAAAAAGAGTTTTTGTCCAAACTTGACCAACTTTGCAGCCACTGATACAACATTGAGCAAGAAAAACAGTGACAAAAAAAACCCCACAAAACCAAAAACCAACCTAAATACCACACCAAGAAGATCCACAAACGAAAAACCAAAGAAACGCACGAAAAAACCTCAAACTACATCTGTTTTCTGCTCACTTTGAACAAGTTTTTCAATAATTCTCTGTTGTTCTGGGGATTGCAATGGTGTTTTATCACTACTCAAAGAAGTTCAAGTTTGATCTCACTGAGATGACAAGAAAGGAGTTTGCTGGGGTTTTTTGTCTGGTTTTCAGTCTGTATTTTCTAAACTACTGATTCTATTGAAAAAAAGGGAGGAGGCCAAAACAGAATGAACAATTAGTAAAAATTTCAACTGTATCTTGGCAAAGATTTGGGTTATAGACTGTTCTGTGAGAAGGAGGGGAACATAAAACACTCTTCACTCTTATTATCAGTTGCAAAAGCTGAGACGAGCAAGAAATACTGGATATGTTAATTCTTGTAATTTAATTAACACTACTGATTTCCATTACCATCCTCCTCACACTTAGCAGCTACACATTCATCTCTCACCTCAAATGAGAAATAGATACCTTTAGGAAAGAGATTGAAAAGTCAAGAATTGGAGCCCTACAGTTATGGAACCATGATGATTTCAATGAGCAATTAGAAACAGTCTCTGTTATATTACCCTGTGTACATATTTTTATGAAGTGCATAAATTTACTTCAAAAGATACACAGCAAAATTATTTGTGTGTATTTCTTCTCCAAAGCTAAACTTCAGTGTTCTATTAAATAAGTATTGAAAATTCCTTTGCAAAGGGCCATAAAACCTTACCATGATTTAGTGTCATAAACAAAAGTACCAGAATGTGCAGTTCTGAAACTATTTGAAGTCGAAAAAATTCAGTATTAATCGATAAAGTTAAAGTGAGAGTTTCAAACGTTGTTCCTCCTATGTGAAACAACAGAGCTGACATAACTTCATATATAAGGGTAATTTAATCTCTGTGAACAAGCCAGATAAACACACTTTTTTTTCTTTTTCTTTGTCTAATCTTTTTGAATTGAAGCATAAAGCTGCTCTCAGACACAATACTGTTTCTCTCTACCTGATATTTTACTTTATGGGACAAACATATTGAACTGGAAGGGGGTTCCTGGTTTCGGAACATTGCCGTCACAGATAGTTGTCACATACAATTCGTTCATAAAATAATCCATTTTAAGAATAATTAGGAGTTTGTTTCTTTCACACTGCTACTGCTAGAAAGCTATTCCAAATCCCTGGTCCTCTATTTCTTAGAAATGAGTTCAGCCTTAATGATGGGACTGCATCTGAATGCCTTCAAATAACATGCAAAAGGTTAACTTGATGTTGCTGAAACAATTTATTCTATTCCACATTTACCTCTGGAGGTTTTTTTCAAATTATGCTTTCTTTCAAAAATTGGTTTTAAGGCTTTCTATAATCCAGCTGTTTTTCTGCCGTTTGATACCATCATTAACTCCACAGAATTATTAAAAGAAAAATTGCTGCCAGGCCAGAAATTGTGACTCATGTATGCTGGGGATTAGCATATTGTGTCTGATTTAGGCACCTAAGTTTTGCTCTCACCTGGCATAATTAATTTGTCTACAAAGTATTGGTCAACCCACCCTGCCCCAAGTTTGACATACTAAATGCAGAGTGATACAATGTGTAGTTCCTTATCCCACCCTTCAATATGAGAATTATAAAACACTAAATCAATTTTTGCACTGACCAGCAGCCCCAGTCAGAGTTTACATTTCAACTTAGATTAGTGCTGACTAAGCCAAAATCCTCTACATCTACAGAGACACAGTGTTCTCTACAGAACCTCTCAGACACCTGACATTAAAAGGGACACTTTCCGAAACCGAGTCTTATATTATATGGCTACAGGCACAGCTATGCATTTCCATGGACATCTCTCATAAGCACCATTTGTAAACTTCCGATGATATCAACTGGAATTTTAGTCTTAAAGGACTGCAGTCAACTCTCCTAACAGCTAAGCAACAAGATCTCCATCTCCTTAACAGAGAGTTTTAAGGCCTTAAATTCCTAGAAATTCAATCAATCTGAGCATTATTTTAGTTGCATAAACAGGTTTGAGAAATGCATTTTAGTTCGGTTTATGTGTGATGTGTTTCCAGTAGTGCATTTACATAGGTCACTCCGAAGGTAATGCCTCCTAATTATTTCCAGGGGAACCACAACAGATACAAAGAGTGCAATAACACTATTTAATAGAGCAAATTCTCCTCCACAACACACTATTTTTCAACACAGTCACTACCACTGGCTGTGCATTTTAACCAGCCATGAACAAGAGCCTGCGTGCTGCACTCAAGAAAATCTGCACCAGCAGAAGTGACCCACCATCACTGTCACCACTGCTGAAACGTGCCACCCACAGCCTCACTGTGCTGACATCCACTGTTTGGTCTCCACAAACGTTCAGCAGGCATCAATGAATGTCAAGGGGTGCAATTTTTTCCGCATGGAGGAATTCAGTTACACCCCTTTTCTTCATACACACTTCCATGTCAGACGCCATTTTGTCAGACAACCCCTCTGCTGCCATCTGTCACATGACAACAAAATTTAAAGGAATATTGGCTGGAAGGTTCAACCTCTACTGTCATACCACCAACATCCATCTCTGACATTGTGGGCCAGCATAATAAAACAGGAGGCATTACTTTCCGAGTGGCCCTCATATTTAAGAGGGGAGAAAAAAACAATTAGACTTGAAGAGAGAAGTGAGAATATGTGAGAGAAACAACTCTGCAGACACCAAGGTCAGTGAAGAAAGGAGGGAAAAGGTGCACCAAGCACTGGAGCAGAGACTCCCCTGCAGTCTGTGGTAAAGACTGTGGTGAGGCAGGCTATCCCCCTGCAGCCTATGGATGTTAATGGTGGAGCAGACACCCACCTGCAACCTATGGAGGTCCCCACACCAGAACAAGTGGATGCACTTGAAGGAACCTGTGAGCCCACAGGAAGCCCATGCTGAAGCAGGCTCCTGGCTGGACCTGCAGGCCCATGAAGAGAGAAGTCCGTGCTGGAGCATGTTTGCTGGCAGGACCCGTGGACCCATGGGGGACGCAGGCTGGAGCAGTCCATTCCTGAAGGACTTCTCCCTCTGGAAGGGAGCCACGCTGGAGCAGTTTGTGAAGAACTGCAGTGCGTAGGAAGGACTGACATTGGAGAATTTTGTGGAGGACTCTCTCCCATGGGAGAGACCCCATGCTGGAGCAGGGGAACAGTGTGAGGAGTGAAACCCTGTTCCCTGTCTCCCTCTGCCACTGGCAGGGAAGGAGAGAGAGAATTCGGGAGTAAACCTAAACCTGGGAATAAGGGAGGGTTGAGGGGAAGGTGTGTTAAGATTTAGGTTTTATTTCTCATTACCCTACATTTTTTTTTTTAATTTATTACCAATGAAGTAATAAATTAAACTAATTTCCCCAAGTTGAGTCTGTTTTTCCCCCGACAAGCCTTTTGTTGTATTTTCTTTCCTCTGTCCAGCTGAGGAGTAATAGAGCGTCTTTGGTAGGCACCTGGTATCCAGCCAGGGTCAACCCACAACACTCACCTTTAAAAGTACTTTCAGAATGTCACTTTCCAAGATGTAACCCCTACTCATTGAGTTGTTTCATATATATTGTGATTTCAGTGATCAATACAAGTTAATTTTTAATTTGCTGCCATGATTTGTCTGGAGTAAACTAGCTATTTACCTCCAAAGGAAAATTTCGGTGTGACTCTGAAAACTTTCGTCTAGAAACCAGTCCCAAAATGTGGTACAGATGAAACCGCGCTACAACTGCTTGTTTTGTCCTGTGCAGTGCTATATCATCTATTAATTTACCTTTGTGATCTCATGCACAGATATATCCTTAGTTTCATGCAATAAAAATATTAGCCTGAGTATGCAGTACAGCTCTTGTGTTGTTTAAAGCTAAAGGAAATGTTAAAAAAAAAAAAATTATCAATCTCTATACTGTGAGGACAATCCAAGTAGGTAACTTCTGAAGTTCAGGGATCATTATCTGGAAAAGACATAGTTAACATCTGCTTTACGAGTGCTTGTTTCCTCATGTTTGCCACAGATAAAGATATTGAAAGGCAAATGGATTTTCCTAGAGAACTCCATTGGGAAAGATTTCAAGGGTATTTCCCCATTTGAAATTACTTTTTTGTGAAGTGCTTTTCATTCATTCATTCATTCATTCATTCATTCATTCATATATTGTGTGCTACATTGATATTATATAGCACTTATTTTTAAACCAAAATGTTTCGTCATGCTGTCAAACATCTGATAAATACCTAATAATATTAGACATGTAGTTCTAATTTTATCAAGAAAATTTTTAATAGCATCAAGGCATGAAATAAAATTTGGCAAGACTCATTTTCCATAAAAATGTAGTAGCACATAATTATATCCATGTATTTTATTCTTCAATGAATTTAATCCCATTGAAGGTTTTTAATTGTTTTCCTTTGGATTGCTCTCAGACTAGATGTCACGTTTACCTGACCATGTTACTTGTTTTGTTAATTTGTTTTTAATTGGCATAATAAAAGACCTCTTTGATTTCCTTGATATACTCTGATATATTTAGAACAAAGATGGACAAACTATACATCTCCTTAAGATACATTTTCTCTGACTCTGCCAGTAAGGTAGACTTTAATCAAAGTTGTTCTCCTTGGCTATGTATGGTGGTATGATCCCCCTGTCACTCAAAGCCCACTCGAGGCCTGAAGCGATTCTCTTCCCTGCCCTCCCACCCCTGCTCCCTAGGCCACAAACCAGCCCAGGGTAAGTCAGGCATGGGTTGTGAAAGAGGACAAAACAGGACACTAAGGCACCTCCTCATTGTGCTGGGCTCCTGCTTTCCCAACCTTATACTGCTCTCCCCATCCTCGGGAGATAGTCACCTCCTGATAGCCTGGTACGGCTGTACGAGTCGAGGCCAAGAGGGGCGTGATACCAAACATTGGAAATCAACGATCTCTGGGTCTGCACAACTGGCAGAAAATACCAGAATATTTCATATCCCAGGTGGGCCAGAGTGGGGAAATATCTGACAAAAGTCAATTATCTCAGACCCTATAAATAGTGATGCTAAAGCGAGACCCTTTGAGTTCTCCTGGATCGCAGCAGGCTGAGTTCAGCATCTGCCCTGCATCAGGACGCTTCTCACGTAGAAACTGTGCAAAAAGGCCGGGATGAAGCCAGACTTCTCAAGGCTCAGTTATTGTCCGTTGAGATTACTTGCTCTAAACTCGGGAAGGAAATTTTAACTATAGGCTGGCCTCTCTTTCCTCCACCTTGCTAACATGAGTGTGGGTGGGCATGTGTTTCTCTGGATCCAGATAACTCCGTTTGTCTGTGTCTTTGTGTTTTGTGGTTGTGTCTATGCATATGCACATATATATGTACGTGCATATATATATATGTATATATATATAAAGCATACTCTGCAGTAAATCAGTGTGAATCTTATCATCGAATCTGTAACTAAGTCTCTGTTTGATTGTAACATATTGGACTGGGTCACCTTGTTAATTTTAAATTGGTTAGTGATTAAGCGCCGCTACAAAATCAAACCTTTGATCTACCCCTCACCATTAATAAATCTTAGATTGCTGCCTAATCACAACTGTGTCAGTATTTTCTCCTGAGACACCATGGAAGTACCCTGTTCTGTCTATATAAAGATTCATTTTAAATAATGCACTTTTTTTTTTGTTTGTTTGTATTTTTTCGTTTTATTTTTCAATCCTTTATCTAGCATTTTGATTAATTCTGGGAAATTAAACCTTCTGAAGAGCAAAATAGATATATGAGAGCAGATTATTTCTTGAAACTAACTTGTGTATTAAAGTCAAGCCATCATCTTGTTCCCATGTACAAACTAATGACTTTTATTTATTTTCTCATCCTCACAGGCTTTGCTGAACAATTTGCAATTTATAATCTGAACATTCCAATCACTCACATCACCTCTCCAGATTCCACTCGTATCATATTTCTTCTGTTTAATAAGGAATTCCAGCTCTTCATGCATGTTTTTCAGATTCCTAAAACTTTGCAATAAGCAATTGAAAAATTTTGTTTCCTCAGTCACATTGCTTCAATTTGTTCACAGCGGGCAGAGTTTGCATCTGCCCCTCATATTTAAATTTAAATTAAAGGCAATGAATAGATTTTATTTCCACTTATCAAACCTGCTATTTTAACCTGATGATATCTAGTCTTTAATTTGTACACATTTCTCCTATGTCCATATGCACGTATATATAGGTGGATCAGCTGGCTGTGACATGACCTGAAAACTCAAAATTAGCTTTAAAGTACAGCAAGATAAATTCATTATAACCCAGCAAACCGAACTGGGTACTTTCTCCAATGTCATCGTATTCATCTCTTTGTATCTCCTATTTCAACAGAGAGCAAGCACAGGATAGACATTTAAAACACATACTTTCATCTTCAGTTCACATAGTTTCCCTTTGAAATTATGCCACATATGGAATATGTGCAAGCTACATCCTGATCTGAGGCTCCAGCAAACCACCAACAACCTACATTTCACTGAAGCAAATTGACTATTTTAATTGAAGATATCTTAACCAAAGATTTTTTTAATGAAGATGAGGAAAGGATGAATATTTGCTGTTAAAACTGCATCAAACCCCCAGAACTTTGAAACCTCATTCCTTCAAGGCTTCACACAGTGCTCTGGACCACTGAGAATGGCATAGATGATGGAAGTTAAAGCAGTCTCTGTGTAATCCACTAGTCTTTTTGTGCTATGATCTTTTCCTAAACTCAGTCCAAAGGGAATGTAAGAAATTCTCATTCCCAACCACAGTTTGTCTTCTTAAATTAAGCTGCAGAGAATCGTGCTTCCATCTCTCAAAGTCCCCCATGTATCCACCATGGCAGAGGCAAGGGGCTGTAAAACACTTATCATCAGAGGAATGGGCAGGCAACGGTGGATCGCATGGCTGAGGAGTGGCTGATGCACAGGCCCCGTAGGTGTCTCTCCCAGAGAAGAATTTCAGCTGCAGTTCCAACTTAGGCAGCCAGGAACAAAATACAAGATAAAAGTAGAAGAAGGGTTTGAAAGCAGCACCTAGGTGGGAATCTTGTGTGCAGTCAAGAAAAGAAGTACACTAAGCAGAAATAAAAGTGCAGCCTTGATGGGGAAGACAAGGACCTTGAACATGACAAAAGAGATGGTAAGCAGTGAAAGAATTTTAATTGGGGAGTTTCGTGGCCTGAGCTTCAGGAGATAAAACTGACTTTCACAGCAGCATTCTGGAAGGATTTAAGGGGAACAAAGCAAATAGCCTGGCTTTTATCATAACCTGTGCAATGATTAAATGGAGTTTTATGTATGTCTGTTATCCTTAGCTCTATAATGACTTTTAAAAAGACTTGGGGAGGGGTCAAAAGAGAGAAAGTTTCTTCTGCGCTATGTGAGGGATTTATTCTGTGGAACAGAAGGTTGTCTTTCTAAGTTGACCATCAGAGCTAAAAATATTCAAGATTTGAAAACGCTGTCCAACACACAAAGGAGGGCCCAAGAAAACAAAGAAAGCTCAGCATGGAAGATAATTAACTCCTTCCAAACTATGTCATGATCACAGTACATCGTGATCTTGCTTTATAAATCCAGTCCTGTCAAAACCACAAAGAAATCTGGAACTGCTTTGCTAAAGTAATTTTAGTACTGACAACTAAAATAAACTCTTCAATTTGTTCCCTGAAAGCCTATATATAGCGCATTTGTCATTTAAAAATACACATTACTTTTTACACTGTAATACTAATGGGTATTACACAACTCAAGAAAAAAGTTCACTACTTATGACAATACGCAGATGTAATAGTCTATAATGGCTATGAAACAAAGGCAACACTGGAATTTCAAGTTAATTAACAGTCTTCAGGTAGTTCACTGACAGAACCTTAAAATTATCATATTAACACACCGTAAAGACCTCTACTGCAACACATTTGACTTCCTAATTCATAGTTTCCACGGGCATGCTCATGTTTCAACCTAGAGCAATTTTACTACGGACGATTTGCTAAAATCAAAAGGCATTTTGAAAAATAAATTCTAGTATTATCTTAACCATGACAGTGCAATCCAAAAAAAAAAAAAAACCAAAACAACAAACAAACAAAAACCCCAAACCATTTGTTACATCATCAATATTGAGGGTCTGAAGTCATAAAAGGTATATTTGTCAGTGTTACACTACAAAGGAGATAACATTTTGCAAATACTATGTCTATGGCTGCCCTTGTTACTATTAATGTCTGTCAGGCAGACCTCAGCCTCTTTGAAGGTTCCCTGGAGCCTTTGAATCTCATGTCTTGGTCTCTCATTTTGGGCTTGCCATGACAGTCTTAATGAGAGTATCATGATTTTTTTTCCGAACTCAAATACATTTTGTGTTTGTGAGGTATTAAAAATAAGAAGAATAACCAAACAGTCACCATTTTGTATATATTTGTATTATAAGGAAGAGATGCCTCTGTGGGATGAGTCATTATTAAAGCCACCAAAATTTTTTTGTATTATAAAACTAAATCCTATTGACACTCAATTCTGATCAATTTGATACTGATGTTCTGGCATTTGGATCTGATCACAATAAAACTAAGTAACAACTTACAGAGCATTCTTTAAAGTATGTCAAGTATTTGAAGACTGACTCACTCCAAGGCTACATATCAAGAATAAAATTGCGTCCCAAGTCTTGTGAAATAAGTTTTACCATGGTCTTCACAGTGGGTGCAGTCCTAGAGTACACAAAGAAGGCAATCTATATGCAGATACATTAGGTTTTGTCTGCTGATGGTACATCCTCACTGGAATTTACTTTACATCTCGACCAATGTCACTACATGCTATTCCAGTTTCAAGCTAAACAGATAAATGTAAACCACTATCTCCAGGGATATTTCCGTTCTGATTTACTCCTGTATTAACTATTGAGCTGAATAAAATATTTAGCATTGAAACCACCAGTTTAAGCCATGTGTGAGTTAAGCAAGCCCTATTTGGTTTTACATTAGGACAGAACGGTAGCAAAACATTCACACAGGCCTTGGATAGTGAACTGCATTATATGTACAGTACAGATGTACAACCAGTACAACAGCTGCTTGTACATCTCTCCACACACTTCAACTCCACTTGTCTTCCCTTTGCTAGAGATGGTTTCCAGATCCTCATAGGACAGTGGCATTGGCAGAAAGTTAGAAAGAAAATTCAGCTTGCATTAAACACAGTGTAGACACAACTCAGATTGCAATGATACTTTTTTTACAGTCATCGCCATATACATTTTGCTGATGACTACGTATGTGGGTCTCCCGCCAGTAGTTTTCTACTAGATGAACTACTTCACCTCATCTCTCTGCTAGACACATGGCAGAATTTGAGAACATAAAGATTAAGAAATTAGCTCAGGACCACTGAATGTCTGGCCTGAAGCTGCTATCAATTTTAGTATGGGATGAAATGCTTGGATTGCTCCTGTATCTCTTCAAAATGATGTTGTGTAATCAAGTTGCTAGAATTCATAAGACTCTTCCCTAAAGACTAACAATTTCCCTTTTCCTCTTACAATGACAGTAATAATCATTTTAGTATTAACAGAATAATAATAATAATAAAAAAACCCCCTGATATATGACAAAATCCTCTTATACTAGGCCTTCCACAGGAAGCTGTTCACCGTCATTGTGACACCATAATCTATGACTCATCCCATCACTATTATATGACAGTTAAATAAGGTAAGTACAGCAGAATTGCTAGAAGGAACTGAAGTGTTATTAACTTATTTCTTATTACATTAACCATAATAGTCATTCCTGAAGGATTATGTATATTACAGCCAATTACATTTGAGACATTAACACCATCTTCTTGATGGAGAATTCTCGGTTGTGTCTACTACATGCTCCCCTCCCCATCATTAGACACCACTAAATGCTTCCCTTCCATCCTTGTTCTTCTTTCTTCTACATATCAACAAAACACACTTCATTTGCAACAGAAATAACTCTCCCCTAATTGAGGTTTCCAGGGAAGCAAAGTGAGATAATTTAATTACACTCCAAATAGCTACTCTACCTCAAACGGTTCAAATCTCTTTAAATCAAACCTCATATAACAGATGGAGTGCACATAATTTTACAAATGTAAATAAGATCATGGGCAATACATGCCTCAGACTAAGCTTGACAAATGAAATCAAAATTAGCTTTGTATCTCAATTCTTTACACACAGAGTCGAAGAACATTCATGATCTCAGAAACAGGAAGAAAATCCTAAGCATAACACTGTGTCCAGCTACTCTGAAGACTAGGGGATGCACCAAAATAGTTCAGCCACTTTTGGTCACTAGAGAAAGGAACAAGTCTGACAGCATTTAAATTGTACTTTGCTGGAATTAGGCTAATCAGCCTTCTTCCAGGCAATTAGCAGGTGTTTCTGTCTATCTGCATACTTACATGCCCTCTATTAGCACACTCTCTGAGCATTTCACAAATTTTAATGATCTTGTCTAATGCAGATGTAGAACCTATGCTGCATCTCATCAGTGAATGATAAGTGAGATGAGTCTAAGAATGATCCTTCATAGAACATCAGTGTTGAAGGGCTAGTACTCAATAGAGGGCACAGAAGTTTAAAAGTCTTGATTGCTCATGGTTATTCAAGCTCCCTTGGATTTTTCTCACAGAACTAGAATGATAGTAAAGGGGAAGGAGACCAGAGTTTAACTCTAAGTAAACTATGAGATTAAGCTAGCATGAAGGTCAGCATGAGCTTAAAAATTCAGTGGCACTAGGAACACAGTTTTCTGTCTCTGTCTTGCAGTTGTACAGAAGAAACATGAGATGCTTAGCTCGTGCTACATCAGATATAAGTTGACATAATGTTCTGCCTACAAAGGGACTGTGATTAACAGTTGGAGGAAGGTAAGCAGATTGAGAAGACAGGCTGGAAAGACTGAATTAATGTTATTTAGAAAGAAAATATTTTTCCCCCCAGGTTTTGACACTTTCATAAATTAATGAAAGTTTGTTGCCAAATCAGTTTGCTATTATGTTCTCTTTAGTTCTTTGCTGTATTTGAATATGAGCACTTCTGTGACATTTGTGGGAAAATCGTATCTTTCTGTGGCAATTATAAATAAAAGCCTCCTAATGACTGGATGATTATGTATAATTTGATGACCTCCAGGCTAAATTGCAGCTGTGTGTTGCACTTAAATACTTATAACCACACAATTTTACCAGATGTGGTTGGGGAGAACAACATCTCTGTGGACTGTCAAAGGGTATTTCTGACTTCATCCAGCACTGAAAAGATGGAAATACTTTATAGGAATTTGGTTTTATTACCTTTAGTGGAAGTTTCTGAAGACTGACAATATCACACAGGATGAGACACTGTATGGATATAAAAAAAAAAAAAAAAAAACAATGTAAGAGAGCAGACCTGAGGCCATTATGGCAACATATAGTAAAGGACAGTTTCACAAGCTAACCTCTCAGAAGCATAAAGATAAAGTATTTCATAAAGAAAGACTGAAGAAACTTTCCACCCAAATGAAAAATGAGACATGGTGCAAAAAAAAAGGTGAAAGCAGAAAAGGTCTTTCCTGAAGCCTTCCGCCTTTTTAAATGAATCTTGTCAGATAATGAAGGTAAAAGATGATAGATGCAGAAGGTAATAGCAACTAGAAAGCAGTAGTGGTTCATACTGGAGAAAGAACAAGAACCTGAACTAGGATGCACTGATGAAACTTCTGTTGATAAAAAGGCTAAAATTAAGGAAAACTGAAGCAAAAGAAAAAGGCATAAAGAACATCATTTACATCTCTGGAAACAGAAAGAACAATAATTTGAAATTGAAGGGCATGTCAGGAGGCAAGAAGAAATGAAAAATTGTCAAACCTGAAACAAAATGTAATTAAGGAACCATTAACAACAAACCAATCCAAAAAAGTGATTACTAAAAGGGCACAGAGGTGTTTGTTTCCGATGTCTGCAATGGGTGGCATACCCAGAGATATAGTTGTCAAAATCCACTACTATCAGCTGGAGAATCCCCTTCTTTTGGGATAACAAGACTTTTTTTTCACAGATTTATAAAATACTAATCTTCTAGAACCTCTTAACAGTGACATTTGAGCAGAAAAAATTGCTGAAGAATAAAAATAATGTGGCATTATTTTAGATAGAGGTGAGGCCTCCCTTTAAACTTGCTTTTAACAGTTTTATCTTTTACAGTTTTTCCTGTTACCTTTTATCTACTATGTAAAATCAGGAGGTGCTCACAAATGGCAAAAGAAAATGGCTATTAAACAAGAAAGAAGTGACAACAAAGATATCTTTTGAGGTTTGTTCCTTTTTCATAATTCCACCTTAAAGCTATCAACAAAGGAAAGAGGAAAAAAGCAAAGGTGTTGACTTAGTGTAAGCCTGCAATACTGTAAACCCAGAAGACACAGTCCCATCAACCTTCTGCACAGGGATGCACCATGAAGGGTCAGGAAGCAGAAAGAGGGAGAACTCTTGTGAGGGTAACTATTAGAAACAAGCTCCCAGGGTCTCTTGCCTGCCCAGAGTTAACATAAGGCAGAGTTCTCAACCCATTCATCTTAGGTAAACCCCTGAAGATGCGTTTTTATGTTAAGATTCCTTACATTGAAGACTGCAAATACAAATGTAGATGAAGAGTAGATCAGATGATGGCATGCTATAAATTAATTTTAGGTTCATATTATATAAATTCTCTGAAGCTCAAAAAATTTTACGCAAAAATCTCAACTGTTTTACCTGGTTGATGTGCCATATACTTTTGGGCTACTTCTCTCAAAAGTCCATCAGACAAAGACAAGCTATAAATTACAGAAGAGGGATACCACTGTAGTAGTACTTACAACAAAGGAGGGGGCAAAATGGACCTTGATAAATAGCAAAGACTATGACAATATTATCTACACTTTACCACGCTGAAATTCCTTTCTGTAGGGTGGGGAAAAATAAAAGCTGGTGAAAAAAATCCATAATGAGTGTGTTTCAGAATATTGTTTGGGAAAACAGATTGGAATTTTTTAAAAAGCAGACATGGATACAGTGATTAAATTCACTAAGAATAAAAGTATTAAAGCCTGCGAGCAAAACATACGTTAAGAAATGGCACAAGTACAAAAAGCGATTTTCTTTGCAGTCTGGGTAATTGTTAATTTTTTGACAATGGTACAGCAGAAACATGGCTTTTACCAGAGCACTCTTTGTGAAAGAAATAGGATTATATTTTATTACAACATATATCAAGATATACCTCTACAAGTAAAAATAGTGACCATGAATAACCTCATTAAATTAATCTGCATTAATGTAAAAGACCTTAACGGTATAATAAAAAGGAGGAAAAAAATAGGAAAAAATTGCCAAGTTCTTAGCAGACATCAGGAGACATACTTCAGAGATGCAAGAACCATGATTCAGACAAAACTGGTTTAATCAGGCTTCTTTCTTCTTGTACTCTTCTAAAAAGAAAGGTGGTGTAGTACTAAAAAAACATAACTAACTTATCAGAAAAAAAGGAAGAAAGAAAAGAAAAAAAAAGAGGAAAAAACAGTTCCAGTTTGACCTCAAAGATTACTGTAAGATCAGTCAATGCCTCAAGCCAGTACAAGCAGATTATTGCGATGTTTTCAGAGGTAGCAAAGTCTGGTTCCAGAGCTTTCCCATTCTGCTGGTAAAGCAGAATTCTGCAGCATCTGGTGCAGCTGTTGTTCTTCAGATGTCTACACGCAGACGTGGGTCAGATTCACCTGCCCGCCTTAGATGCTTAGTAGTTAGATAATCTAAATTTTAAACATAATTATAAAAGCCTAACTTACCGCATTAATCCCTTTTTATTATCAGTTGGAGAAAGAGGAGTCTCCAGAGCACAATTTATGTAACACAGGCCGTAAGAGTGCCTTAGATGTCGATTACTAATTTTCTTGTATACGTTTAGGGCAGATGAGTCCCAACAACCATTGTAACTGATGAAATCTGACTATTTTCAGGATAACAAAGCTCTAAGGGCATCTCAAAGAACATTATTCACATTGACAGAACTGACCTGAGCAAAACTTGCCTGTTTTTATGGTTCCTGTGCTTTTAGGCTTTTAGTAACTTTATGATAATTTTTTTCTTAAATAAACCACAGGTTAGATTAATACAGGCCCATTCTCCTGCTTTTTATATATTTTAAAAAAAAAAAAAAAAAAGTATTCCTGGCCTTCTTTTTCTTTACTTTCTTCTTCTGAACTTGAAAGACCTTTCACTTTTTCTTCCTCTTACCTACAAATAAATTATCTGTATTTATTTCCTCATCAGTTTAGGCTACCTAATGTGTACCTTGCTGGGTTTGCTCTGTAAATTACGGTTCCCAGAACGCTTTCCTGGTGCCATGCCACATATCTGTCCAAGTGAACGCAAAACAGCTTTTGAATGTGTAAACTTAGTAACTCCATTTCCTGTCACTCAATTTGCACTTGCAAATGTCAGTTTGCCTGTAGAAATGCAGTTTCTTACACATGTAATATTTGCATTTACACATGTTTTGAAAATTTGCCTCTAGGCGGCCATTCACATTAATCCAGAGCAAATTGTTCCTTTCCTTAAAAGCAAAAAAGTTCCCAAACTTTCAGATGAAAGGGACACTTCAGCTAAAGGTCAGGAAATCCAGCTGTAATTTGGCTTTAACTAGTGCTTTAGATCTCAACTTTAAATTCTAATTAAAGATTGAGGTAGAAGTATGAAATTCTAATGAGGAAGCTGTAGGCTATATTTTTCACTGTTACTTCATGTCCTCTGTTATTTCTAAAAGCAGAATATCATTTTTGTATACTTAGCATAATTTGAGAGATTGTTTTTCTCACAGAGAGGAACATGGAAGTTTGATGAATAATACTCGACGACTGGTATACACGTTAAAAAAAACCACACAACGTATTCTCTTATTTAATTACATTTTTTTCTGCATTTAAATTTTTAAATTAGCTTTTGGAAATTCCAAAGGCTGACTTTTATTTTTAATCATAGTTTGTTCTTCTTTTCTGAAGGCAGAGAAATCTGATCTCAGTGTCCTGTTGAGATTCTTCTTGTTTCATGCTCTACATGCTTGCTAAAAAAAAAAGGCTATGTTTGCCATTAAAACTTGGCTCCACACTAAGAAAACTAATTACAAACCTGTTAGTTGGCCTTTCAGCATTTGCATGTACCAAGCCTGACTAATGCAGGCCACTTTGTCCAAGGCTCGTGCAGATTGTTATGTTTTCCTTCTACTGACTTTTGGGTTTGGGTCTTTTGTTCAGGCACCTGTTGACTTGCTAGAAACACAGCCTACAGTTCTCCAATTCATATAAACGAATTATATAATCTAATGACAGAGGAGTTACATCATTTAACATTTTCATGTAGAGATTTTTGTTCTATCTTTGCCTACCTGCCTTTGCTGTGTAGCTAAATTTGTTTTCTTATTCCTTTGCAAATATTCAAGGTCAGGTACCATACATTCAAATTCGCAACAGCTACAGCAGGTTTTCAATGATGCTTAAATGGTTTTTAGCTTCCTATGCTCATGCATCATATCAAGAAAGCCACATTTTGCCATACTTGCTTTCAATAACCTAAATAAGTTTGGATAGTTTCATTCTTGGAAACTGAAGGGCTAGCTGACTTGATCATGGATTAACTTGGTACAAATACAACTCTTCATTTCAGTCTCAGAAGAACCGTGGGAATTCTTGAGCCATAAAATCCTCTATTTTGAATTACTATAGTCTTGAAGCATTTCATATTGTTCCAATCGTACTAAGAATTGGGTATTAATGTCATTATTTTCTGACTTGTAGTTTAATTCTTTGACTTGCCCCAGGTGTACCTGGGCAAGGAATATGTCTTCTTAATATTCTATCAGGTCTTTGATTCACTGAAATTAGTGCATAATTCTCTTGATACAAAATCCCAGTTTATGCTGACAGTGTTAGACATTTGTTCCTTGTGATCTGAGCAGTATAGGATAAAATCTGAGTTTTGTCGCTTTCACCACTTTCTTTGTGATTTATTTGGAACCCTAATGAAGTATTGGGTACCCCTTCAAAGAGAGGAAAAAAAAAAAAAAGTTGTAGGATGTCAACAGACTCTGTTCTCATATGTTATGAGTTACTTTCATCCTTTTACCACCAGGAATTATTTTCCTGAACACAAAATAGCCTGCTGCTAGAGATCTGATGATATTCATTGTAGTTGTCTGAAAGTACTCAACACTGGCTTCTTCATAATGATTTCTAAGTCCCTGTAATCGGATTACTTGTCCAGCTTGTGCTTATAGCTGAATGGCTAGAATTTTTCTGTATAAAGGAGTACAGCTAGTATTTGTTTCTCTACCTAATTTTTTGGTTGTTCTGTGCTTATTATTACTGCACTGGCCAATCACTTCTCCTTGTCCTTTTTAATAGACATAATTTTGTAACTTCAGATGATTCAGGTGTTCAAAAATCAAATAATAAGAATAAATGCCTGTAAAAAAAATTGTCTTGCCTTTCTTTTTCTTTCCTGAGTTCAACGTTGTGTTATTGTTGTTATTATCACAACTTTCCACAGGATTTTAGAGTTGTGAAAGGACTCCAAGAGGGTACAGAACATGGCAGGTCAGAGGGCCATTCCCAGTTTCACCAACAAGATCTGCTATGCCTCTGTGATTACTGAAAGAGTACAGAGAAGAACTACTAGAAGTGTATGAGGGTCAAGTCAGGGATTCTTTGAGGGAGCATGATCCATGAGACCGGATAGACTGCATCCAAGAGTGCTGACAGAACAGACTGATGTTGTAGAAAAGCCACTTATTATGGTCTTTGAAAGGTCATAGAGATCAGCGAAGCTCCTGTATTGGGACCTTTGCAGAAGATGTCATATTTGAAGGGTTAGTGATCTTGGATCAATCTATGTCTGCTCTACTGGGCCTTGAACCTAAGGCTTAAGAAGCTCATATATTGGCATGAGCAGCTGCTGTAAGGGAATCTACTAAGTGTCCAGTGTCAGCCTGTGCTGTGATTCGTGGATGTTATGAAAGAGCTAACATTTCCACCTCTCAGGAGAAGGTATATGGTTTTGTTTGTTATAAAAGGTAAAAGGCACCATGGTAGAAGAGAGACATTGAACCAATCCATTGATGAGATATGTGCAGTATGTTGCGGGAAAATCTGGTCTTTCCAATGTTGCATGAAAGCAGGGTTCACAGCATCTGAAAGGATGCAAGATTTACTTGCTATCCACAATTTTAGTCTATCTTATTAAAACATCTCTTTTACGATGGCACTTGTAGCCTTGTCTTTTTTACTGCAATTCAGAAAGAACCCTGTACCCCATCTCCCACCCCAGTGCAGGAAGGTCCTCAATAACTACAGCATGACAAAAGATGCACACATCTTTGAAAAAGGCCAAAAGGTCAATACAGAGAACTACATCCTGGTCAGCCTCACTTTGCTCCCTGGGAAAATCATGGAGTGAATCCTCTTGGAATAAGTTTATGAGCACATAGAGATAACCGGGGAAAGTCAGCAAGGATTTATCAAAGGTTTGTCTTCTATGATAATATGGATGAATTTGTAAATGAGAAGAAAGCAGTGGATGTCATTCATTCTGACTTTTGCAAGGTTTTAAGCACTATTTTCCCATGTATCTGAATTGAGACTTTATGGTCTGAAGAGGTGGTCAACTAGGTGAGTAAAAAGTTGATTAGATGAGAAGGCTCCTAAGGTAGAGGTTAAAGGGCTGCACTATTCCTGGAGGCCAGTAACAAGTTGTGCTGTAAGGGTTTATCTCGAAACCTCTTGAACATACCATCTTCACTGGAGGCAACAGAAGAAAAGACAACATAGTGGACTCATTGATTTTGACACCAAACTATGGAGAACAGGTTGATATATTTGAGAATAGAATGGCCATTTGAAAGGGCAGATTAGAGAGAGGACTGGATTGATAGGAACCTCTTGACATTAAACAAAACAAATGCCAAGTCATGCATGTTTGGGAAGCAATAAACCTTAGAGTAATACATGCTGGAGACTGTCTTACTACAGAGCAGCTCTGCTGAAATGGACCCTTCTAAAAGAGAATCTGCTGAAAAGTACATGAGCCAGCAGTATGTCCTGATGACAAAGATCCTTGGCGGTGTTGACAAGAGCACAGCCAGTAGAGTAAGGAAAACGGTCATCCCCTGCTCTTAGTACTGATTAGAACACATCCAGAATGCTGCAGTTTTGGCCCTCCAGTACAGAAAAGGCACTAATAGACTGGAATGAGTTCAGCAAAGCAGCACCACAATGCTCAGGGGATGGTGCACTTGCCCAGTGAGCAGAGGCTGACTGAACAGGACTTGTTTAATCTGGAGAAGATGGCTATGGAGCCCACCTAAAAGCTCCCTTCCAGTACCAGTGGGTAGGTTATTGAGAAGACCAAGCTGAGCTTTTCACAGTGCTATATGATGGGAGGATGAGAGAGAAGAAACATATGTTGAAACTGTTCAGACTGGATGTAAAGAAAAATCATTTCACCCAGAGCTCCATAGCTGGAGCAGATTGCTCAAAGGACTGTGCCATCTCCATCCCTGGATATTTTTAAGACTTAATTGGAGAGCCACATGAGCTGATCTCACAGCTGCCCCTGATTTGAACAGTAGGATGGAACAGAGACTTTCTGAGGCCCCTTCCAACCTGAATTACCCTATGACCTTATGAAATCCCTACCTCTTTTAACGTTCCTCCATCTGGGAATTTCTGTAAAGGTTTCAAGTTTCTCAGTTCTCTTTAAATTTTTTTTTCAGGTATTTCAATATTCTGCTCCTGATACCTTTTCAGGGATATTCACAACTTGGTCCTGATTAGATGATGCCTGTTTCCTGACAATTTCTCATTCTAAAATAAGGCATCAGTCATAATCATGCTATTACATAAAAGGCCAAATAGTAGGTCTTCAATGGACTTCAGGCCAGCAGATGCTGAAGAGTGATTCAGATGACCAGCAATAAAAATCTTGAGTCGTATGTCTAAATTTGTCGGGCTATTTGAGGCTTTCCCGCATAACATCATATTACGCTCCAGAAAACCACAGGTCTTCAATAATCCTTTCTGTTCATCCTAGGGGATGTCTTAGATATGCTGTAATACTCATCTGTGTTTACCCAACTAAATCAAGCTGTATCTCTTAGGAACAGTAACAGGAGCTTAGGCATCTTTTTTGCATTTGAATAACTGCCTGTATTCATTAAATTTAGGTGTCTCCACATGAAGCTGACTCCTAGAATTTTCAAGGTCTCCATATTGCACTAGTCATAAAGTGAAGCCAAATCCCAAATGCTTACAAGCTTTTCTGTGTACCACATAATTTTTACCAGATATTCTAACGTACTTATAATATTTTTAATGGTTAAGTGAGTAATGAGGAAAGCAAGAAACTTACTGTGTGTTTTTGGATCCTTATACAGTTTTTTTTAGTAATTATGGAAATTTTTCCTAAGGTTATGTCTGCACAAATTATGGAGCACAGTGCAGAGAGCCTGCACCTGTTTGAAACTGGTATATTCACATTACCGCAGTGCTGTGTCCATCCAAAAGACTAAGTCATCTAAATTGCTTTCAAGGCCCAAGTGAACACTATGCTACGTGGATGTAGTAGTTCAGTGCAGTGAAAGCTTCAGGGAATGCATTGACACTACAAATCATCTGTGATACAGATGCTAGTATAGTGCAGATAGGTATAGTGCCCTTTTTACAATATAAATAAAAGAACTGAGGAGAGGAAGGTAGATATTTTCTGAGATGTTATTAATGCTCATGTCAACAACAAAACCACAGGTTTTTTAAAAAATACCCAGTGAAAGATTTTAAATGCATTTGTGTGTGCAAAAGTCAGATGCAAAAATAAAAACAATTATCTCCATATGAAAACCAGCAGAATTTAGAGTCACAGCTATGGTCCATATGTTTTGTACTTCAATGAGGTTGGACAG
Source organism: Bucorvus abyssinicus (assembly GCA_009769605.1). NCBI lineage: Eukaryota > Metazoa > Chordata > Aves > Bucerotiformes > Bucorvidae > Bucorvus > Bucorvus abyssinicus. The sequence continues at coordinate 79,496,872 of CM020024.1, read as the reverse complement.
AAATTATTTAAATATTGTTAAAAGAGCCAAGACAGTTTCTATGCACATTTCGAACATGTAAAACTGTCTGCTAGCATTACCAAATGACATTGACATACTTAAATGAATCCAGTGGAGAGCCACCAACATGGTTAAGGTGTACGTAAAGTACAAGATAGTTCAAAGAGCATTAGGTTTTACACACAAAATCACAAAGAATCAATGTCAGCCTTTAGAAGGCAAAAGGGAAATGTTATTCCTGTCTGCAACTACATAGCGGGAGGATGTAGATAAGGTGGAGCCAGATTCTTCTCAGAACTACACAGAGTAGAAACATAAAATCATTCAACTTGGAAAAGACCCTTAAGATCATTGAGTCCAGCTGTAAACCTAACACTGTCAAGTCTACTGCTAAACCATTTCCTGAGCACCACGTCCACATGTCTTTTAAATACCTCCAGAGGTGGTGGCTCATCCACTTCCCTAGGCAGCCTGTTCCAATGCTTCACAAACCTTTCTGTAAAGGATTTTTCCTAATATCAGCCATAAGGGCAGACAAATATTTTAACAGGTTGCCCAGAGAGATTGTGATATTTCAATTCATGAAGAGATTCAGAAGTCTGCACAAGTTTCTTAATAACCTCTACTCTATAGATATTTTTGATCCCATACTTTATTATGATTTTATGAAATTTGTGGCTTAGTTCACAGTGCAGTAGGAAGCACTTCCAGGCTCAAATTTGGCTGTTGTAGTCAATAGCAAAATGGATGGTAACTACCAGGAAATGAGAATAACACCAAAGTTCCAGTGAAATACTGAAATCTGAGAAAATTAGAAATGTACTGAAAAGCTTTCCAAGGCTAATCACTAATTTGTGGCTCTAATATTCACTTCTCCCCGGAATAGCTCTTACAAATGCAGAAATACTTCTTACAAATACGTCTTATCAATTGCTAGCAGGTATAAACAAAAAATGTACTTTTGATGATATGATATTAATACAATTTACAAAGAAAAGACAGTTTCTTCATTTCAAAAAGTATTTGAGACACAGCAGTATATTTTTCTATTTTAAAATGAAGTCTTTTTATGTGGTTTTGGTTTTGTTGCTGTTTCTATTTGCCCCCATCCCCACCCCCGCATTGTTACTTTATCATTTTGATACCTGAGGAACAATAAAGAAGAAAAGTTTTATTTAGAAGTGTTCTTAGAGTTCAACGCATATTTGGTGGTATTAAATTGCCTTTAACTTTGGTAAGTTGCAGCTCTGGTTTGGTTTTTTTGATTATTTTTAAACATAAAGAACATGCTTAGAGGAGGTTTCCAAAGAAGCACAGAGAACTTCAGAAAAACAAGTGATGTTTTGGGTTTTGTTTGGGTTTTTTTTTTTTTAATTACTAGAAATTACTAGAAACTAGTCCTCAAACACCTTTGTGGAAAAATTGAACATGAAAATTCCAGGAAGGTGCATCTCGGAGGAAACAGTGTTCCTCATTAATTTATGGAAAGTTTGTAGGCACTTATTACTGTTTTTTCAACATAACTAACACGACAAAAAACAGTTTGCTCAATTTTAACCCTGAAGATTATAGAAGTTGAGAATGCTTGCTTCCATTAAGATAGAAGAGGTAACCTTCACTTGCTATAGTTATTTCCTCCTTTAACAGTGATTAGTACTGCATAAGTTTTGTGATACCTGAAACAATAGAAAAGAAAAAAATGAGGCAAAATGGTCTTAATTACGTGAGGCAGAAATTGCTGTCATAATTATTTTTCTTTTCTTTCCCTCACCCAATTTACATCCCATAGTAGTTGCAGGTCGAGTAGTCAGTAGCTCCAAAAAGTTCAAGAAAAGAATAAGATTCTTCTGCTGAAGACATAAGGTTTTTTCCCCAATTACGAAAAACACTGACTGCTCCTTAGAAGAACACAGGAGCAACTTCAGTAACTTCAGAGCTGGGGAAGTTTTGCACAAAGGTAAATCTTTACAGTCTTGTGTCCTAATCCTTTGTTTTAAAGCCAAAATCCAAGCTGGTAGATGTAATAATTGATGGGAAAGAAAAGTAACTACTTTCTTGGTTTTTCCTCTCTCCATTACAGTAATTGGCACCTAGACAAACAGCTCCCAATGAATTCTCTCCAGGACTGTATGATGCTTCTCTGTTGTAAGTAATGTGTTTCATTTTATACTTTAGAATCACAGAGAAAGAGGACATCAGCTAAACATCCACTTGCCTCCAGGTAAGATCAGCTGCATCTAACCCATTCTTCACAGGTGTTTGTCTCATTCACTCTTAAAAACTTCCAGACGTGATGATCCCACACTTTCATGGATAACGTTTTACAATATTTACACATCCTTACTTTTATAAATTTCTTTTTCTAAAATCTTAACTAAATATTTCGCATGCAATTTAGACCCATCCACAGTGGAGATAGAAAATAAGAGTGTATAATTGTCTTTGCACATATTTGTCATATTGAGTAACTTTTATATCTCTTTGTTCTCCCTTAGACTGCCTTGGAATGAACAGAACATTAGCAAAAACGAGGATGTTGACAGTATGGAAGAGTTTTAGTATGTCCCTGCACAAGCCATTATTATTTTTTCACTAGTTTGGCAGTAAGGAAAATCGAGGGATATGTTGAACACAAAATAAGTTTCTTTTTTGCTGGAAAAGTTGAAATATGAGGTATAGCTTTTACAGGAACACTAAAACATTATTCATATTTTATTCTTATTCCCTTATTTAGGAATGTTTGTCTTCTCAACTTTTGCTATGACTTCCTTCTTTTTTTCCCTCCATTTGGGTTTCCTGCTCAGCAGCATCTCTCTTCCAAGTCTCTCTCTTTGACTTGTCCTCAGTCCTTGTTAATTTTTTATTTGCTAAACATAGAACACTTTCCTTGTCAATTTTTCTTCTTCTTATCTTCAACTTCTTTTCCCAATGATTCCTATTCCTTTAAATTCTCCTATAAGTGGTTTTGGGCTTTTCTTCCTCTCTCTACATGTCTTCTTCATATCTTTTCTTCTCACTCTCTTGAAGATTAAACTAAACAGAAGAGTTCATGGCTGTGAAGTTGTGTGAAATATAGGAGCATCTGGTTCATTAAGGTCATCAGATGAAGAAGGTTTTTGGGACAAAGGGAATAATAACAAAGTGATAAACAAAACACAGAGAGACACAAACCTGATAAGCAAATGTATAAGGGACACAAAAAAGCATACCAAGAGTCCACAAACACTAAATGATGGTTCATTATGAAAATATTGAGTGCAACTTTGAAGAGGAACAACCCGTGTTTTGTAACTGATAAGAAGAGGGAAACAAAATGAACAGGATCATTATGGATATTTCAGGTGGATCTGGGGGGGCATGCAAAACCATTCCAGAATGCATAGGGGAAGGATCATAGGTGAGGTAAGGGAAAGCACCAGGGAGGGAAGAGGGGTGTGTGTCGGGGGGTGTAATAGGAGAAAGGATAAAATGTTTGAGACTATGTAAGATGGTACTGGTTAGTACTACTGTCTGCGTGGGCCTTGGTGCCTGATCAATGATGTCTGCTCTATCATTTTCTTAAGTCCTTTCTTCATCATTTTCTGTGCAATTTCACTTTCTATCCCATGCATTAGTGCTGTAAGGTCTAGGTGCTAGATAACAGAGAAGGAGCCATGGGTGACAGGGCTCACAGCTCTCTGTACCAGGGACTGGAAGGACTAGAGCATAAATCTCTGCATGCAAGAATGATGCAGGTCAGTAGCTGTGTAGGTGTCTCAGAGTGTTTTTATTTTCCCCTAATGAATTTAAGTTGATATCCATGGATGTCTATATGTAATTCACTAGGAAGTTTCAAGCTAGTCTGGCCTATAAGAAGGAGGAAAACATGCATCTGGAAAGGTTAAAAATCTTTATAAGGGAGTGCAGGTCCCTTCTATCTGGGAAGGGGTATTAGGTGGGTGATGGGTCCATGATGGTACCTAGGGGGACCTGTGAGTGTGAGGTGCCTGTAGGACAAGTGTGTGAGTGCTGCACGTTTGCAATGAGGACCCAGCTGGACCAGCCGGTGAGCTCGAGATCCATGGGGTGGGTAAGGCAGGGACCCAGGCAGGGGTGCCGGGCAGAAAGAGGGGCCATCCTAGTGCTCACAGGATCAGCAAACTTGAGTGTGCTTGTGAACCTGGAAACTGCAGTGTATGTGTTGCACTAGTGACCTTCTGTCTCTTCCAGCCCAAGAGGAGGAGGGGATATGTCTGTCTATACTTTCATGTGAGTTTTATACTTGTTTAATATATGTGACTCCTGGCAGTGCTATATGTGGACGCTGTTGAAGGTATACCCTATGTGTGGCAGACCATGCAGCAGTCTACAAAAGTGACCTTTCACGTGTACATGTGTTTACACAGATCTCAAGGATGTGTGTTCAACCTTGCTGCTGGCCCAACCTACAGAGGAAAAAGCAGCAGCTGTGTCAGCCTAGGATGGAGAGACCCAGGTCTGTGGGCACAGATGGCTGGGCTCCAGCATCCAGGCAGGAGGAAGCCTTAAGACTCTGAGTCCACTGGAGTCCATGGTTTCACAAAGGCTTTGGGGTAGCACCTGAAGACCCATTGTCTGGATCTACATTCCTTGATCTCTCAAGTTTAGAAATTGCAGCAGCCAGGAAAGTATGTGACTGCAAAAGCACTTGTTACAGCAGAGCTTTCTCAATAAACTTTGAATCTTCGAACTTGAATGTGTGAACCTTTAAGACAGTTTATGGGGAACAAGGGAAAAAATTAATAATAAACAAACAAAAAAAAGTGTAACTTCACTTTCTAGTGAAAGGCACCTGTAGTTATTCTGCAATTATTGTCAACAGTGACGCTGTCTTGTTTACCTTTTGCACTTCCACCACACACTGACTAGGGTGATTGTTTGAGTGATTTTTGTTTTGCAATAAATCTGAAATTATTTTGCTTGTCAGCATGCTGGCAGAAACAGCATGATGATACAGAAACAGTGACAAAACAAATTGGCAACAGGCAGTTCAGGTACCTCTGTCAGATATGAAATATGTGGTATCCAGCAAATAAATCTATTAGTTCCTAGTAACAACAACAACTGACACTAAAAGAATCAGACTTCTTGAATACGTGGGCAAAGGTTTCTGAAGGATCTGCAAAAAGCATTGTCTGCCTTTTGCCTTGGGCTGGACATGGCAGCAAATATGCATAATGAATATGGGATGCAGGATTATTTATTCCATTACATGGAGCCTTCAGGTCAATTTGCAAACATACTCAGGCACTAGTGTTGCTGTAGATACATTTCTGCTATTTTCAACAATACCAGTCTTGCATAGAACTATATATATCTTACATATTTTTGCTGGACTCTTTCTATCAGGATGTATGAATAGATGTGACCCTGATTAGTATGGCAGTGCTAACTGTAGCCCACAGTATGCATCAATGCATTGACATAACTTGTTTTATTTAGAAAGTCCTCACTTACCTGTTATAGTTGTGTGTTCAGTCAGGAAGTTTTGTAATTACTGAGCAGACATAAAACTCAAAAATATGAACAGATTCCTGAAAATTTCTTTATCAACACACAGGGTACACAGACCAAGGAACAGTTAGAAGGAAATGATATATTAACAGAAGTGAGACTTTTCATTTCTGTACTTTTTTGTGGAAGGATAGTAGCTAGCAAGAGATGAAAACAAGTAATAGAGTTTCAGTCTATTTTCTTGCACAGTGATCCGACATGCTTACAATGCAAATAGCTGAAAATCTGGAACTTATTGCCTTATAAACTTCTTAATACTGTTTTATTCAATATATTTGTGCCTAGTGGTACAGTACTTATCTGGGATCTAACTGTGATCTGTAATTATTTATAATATTCCCTTTAAGGCAGCAATCTAAATTAAAATTATTAGCCAGAAGGTTTTTTTAAAAGAGCAACCCTATCCTCCTTAGAAAATCAGAGGCATATTGATATAACTAGTTCATCATACATTTTTTAGCACCCTAAGGCATACCAAAGTCTTTTTTTTCCCCCCTTTTTTTCTGTTCCATTTTCATATAGGATCTCATTGAGCATTTTTCTTCTCTTTCAGGAAATTTTCAGAAACATAACTCTTTTTACAGTTTCAAATTGTAAGCTTCTATATCAATTTGATTTGCTTGTTTATTGATTTCTTAGTTTATGTAAAGGCAATGAAATGAGAATTTTGGGAAGCCACAGGACACTGGTAAATTTTTTTATTATGTTGCACACAACACTGACTCATTTATTCCCTTATTAACATGAAGTTTTTCTTCATTATCACTTGTAGGAAGGAGTATGCAGAAAATCTGTTACAAATCTCCAGTCTGGTTTGTCACTCAGCAGGGAAATAAATAAATGTTCCCAATAACTTTATCCAAAGCGTTTTCTTTGGTAAACACAATAAAGTACACATAGAGACATGCAAGCAACGAAATGCCAGAACATCTGGTGAACTGCAGGTGGGCCAGGAATATGAAGTTGAAACAGGTGTGGAGAAGCAGGTTTTCTGATTCTGAAATTGTATTAGATGCTGGTATGTTTCTTTATATGTGAGGCGATGACCTGCATGATTTCCACGTAGGTTAGAATCTATCACGTGTCATGTTCAAGAACATATTTCATAAAAGGATAGAGATGCAAAAGAAACAACTATTACAGGAAGTTTTTCATTTTAATATATATTTTAATATATATTTTCATTTTTATATATATTTTTATATTACAATGTTTGTGGATGTTCCAATCTCCTAATTTCTTCCCTCTGTTTCATTTCCATAATATCGATACTTTTATACAAGTTAATTCTGGTGTTGAAAAATCACTGTTTCTTAAGTAAAACTACTGTTACTTAAGGTGTCTCTACTCTTCCCTTTATAGTGCAGTTTGTTTTAAGCAGTACTCACTTTCAAGTACTGAGGCAAAAAAAGTAACTCTTAGTAATAGATGTTTCAATAATCCAGTAATACTTTTAAGATCCCAAAACAGGACTTAACATTTCCTAATCTCTTTGGCAAATTTGGCCACCAAAATTTATCTGAATCCTTTAGGATTGCAAAATAAGACTGTAAAATATTTCAGGAATAAGATATTTCATTCTATGCTGTGTATTTTAACCTCATCTACAACTCCAAGGAGTAAGCTCCTTTGCATGACTCCTTACATTGTTTTACTTCTACTAAGCTCTGTAAGCAGGTGAAGGAGGTTTAAAATTTTAATGTCTTACTTGAATTCATTTGGATCTCATTTTAATTCATTATTTGTTATTTACTGTCTATAGCATAGACAATACGTACATCCAGATACAGTCTGGCTACCTTTTCTACAAAGATATTCAATACTTTATGTGTTTCTGTATGCATTCATCATAGTAAGTACATTAATCCAAGCAGTTTAGTGAGAAGAAAGCGCACAGAGATATTTCTATAACACATCTCTAATGTTTCTGTGGAGAAGAAGGTTTCATACTTCAGGTTTAAATTCAATCAAAACCCAGAAAACAGGCATATGAATTCAAAATTCAAAATTAAAAAAAAAAAAATTGAAACAAACCAACACAAAACTTATTTACTTAACCTAGCCACTCTTAATTACATAGTTACCAGTTACAAGTGTTAGATCAATTGCTATAATCAAAGAAACCTGACCGTCTATTGCATGGTGACTGCCTTCTGCTCACCCACTTTACTGGTAGAGTCTTTTACCCTGTTGTTTGCTCACCTTATCAAACAGTAAATCTGTAGACTGTCTTAATACATAGTTATTCCACTGGTTTATAATCAGTTGTGTTTCAAATTTCTTTAGTTCTACAATGTGGAATATAATATTTGCATCTCTACTATAACACTCAAGCTGTTTTATTTTCCCCAAAAAGGACATGAGCAGGCCCTGACTGTCAAAGGAAGCCTGGAGATATTTTTGCATTACTACTTCCTAAGGATTTTGTTCTCCTTTTGCCTGTCAACATTCAATATTACATCCTGATGTTAATAGCTCAAGTGATCCCAAATATGCTGAGCTTACAAATTAATCCATCTTCAAGTTGATTCACCTACAGTAGCTATAAAATAGTCTGCACAGTTGAAGTGGGAACTATCAGAATGGCTATCTTCACCTCTACACTATTTGAGGCCATAAACTGAGTATAATTTGACCTATTTTCAGATAACTGCACATGGATCCACTATGCACACAAAGCTGGCAGGCCAGCCTTATTATGTAGCACACTTGGAAAATGATGAGCATCTAAACAATCATCAGCAAAACCACTGAATAGTGATCTCATCAACATATTCACCCTGAAAGTCTATTCCAGGCTTAGCATCCCACTAAGAACAATGAAAACAGACCAATGATTATTATTTATATCAGTCATGAGCCAAATACATGTTATTTTGAGTTGGACATTAGCATTTAAATTAAACTAGTTCGCTTCTTAAAATGCTCTTATGGGCCTAAACTTGAATCAGAGAATACAGCTGTTAAGCATACTTCTGGGTTTTAAAGAGAGGAGGAGATCCCTGTCAGTATGCCCCAGAGACAATAAGGAAGGGAAAAGGAAAACATGCTCCTTTCTTATTGCGGCATTTTTCCACTCACATTTTGGAATTTCTTGAAGATTTTATTATGCCAGCATCCTACAGTATTTCCTTCCCTTCTTGCAAGATACATAACCACCCTGTGTTATTCTGGCCCCACTGTGCCTACGTAGTCTCCTTTAAGTCCAACTCATAACCCAGCCGGTGCGACTGCTGCCTCATGGAACATAGTCTGAAGGTACGCAGGTTAAACCGGGCATCTACACACAGTAGTATGAAGACCGCTGGAGGCAAGTTTTCATTGCAGAGAGGTTGAATTGCATGCCTGCATAAAACATTTGAGGCAGATCCAGGCTTTACTGAACTATAAGGTGCAGAAACACAAGACTGACTACTTCTTTAGTCAGTTGTTTTCTAGTTAGCTGTGGAAGAAACACCCTCCTTGATCTTTCCTCTCACAGACCACTTCAGTTTTCCATTCTCTTTCACCTGCTGAAGGAGTTTTGCTATCCATTCACTTAGCAGGAAGCCTAAGGAAAACCACTTTAAATCCATATTGTCATAGAGAATACTTGCCTGAGGTTCTAATTCTCACCTAATTTAGATAGAATCCATCTAAAATAAACCCAGGGATTTAAACGGAGTTATTTAAACTTGTGGAACTCACAAGTACATCAGGAACCTCAAAATCAAAATCATTCTTACCTTAAATGCACAGGTTGTCTTTTTTTTTAGTGACCTGACAGGTGGTTTTCTTCCATTAGTAACTGTTGCAGCTGCTGAAGGTCCTAATTACTCATGATACTGACTCTAGGCCATTACACAGGTTTTACAGAATCACAGAATCATTTTGGTTGGAAGAGACCTTTAAGATCATCTAGTCCAACCATTAACCCAGCACTGCCAGGTCACCACTAAACAATGTCCACCTCTATACATCTTTTAAATACCTCCAGGGCTGGTGACTCCACCACCTCCCTGGGCAGCCTGTTCTAATGCTTGACAGCCCTTTCTGTAAAGAAGTTTTTCCTATTATCCAACCTAAACCTCCCCTGGTGCAACTTGAGGCCACTTCCTCTCATCCTATCGCTTGTGACTTGGGAGAACTGACTGACCCTCACCTCACTACAACCTCCTTTCAGGTAGTTTTAGAGAGTGATAAGGTCTCCCCTCAGCCTCCTTTTCTCCGGGCTAAACAACCCCAGTTCCCTGCTGCTCCTCATAAGACTTGTGCTCTAGACCCTTATGTGTGACTGGATTTCACCTGTACTACTTCTTGGCTGAAAAGACTAGTCTACCTTCCTTCCTCCCTCCCAGAAGCTAACCAGAAATAGTTTTTAATTTAAAGTAGCAGTTGACCAAACAAACACTTTAAAGGTAGTAGTTGTTCTATAAAATTGCTCTCAATTAGAATATTAAAATGGAAATTCAACATAAAACAGTTTTCAAATTAAGTTAAAATCAGGATTTTTTTTTCCTGAGCTACAAAGAGAAAAATATTCATAACTTATTCATTAAATTAAATATATTTATTTTAGATACAGATCATATTATTCATTAATCAAATGGATATAATATATACCCACATATAAATATTGGAAAGATAATTCTAAGAAGACTTGTAAGCTTCCCATGAATACTCTGCAAACAGTAATCACTTTATTCCACCATAATTATAAAGAAACTCTGATGTATTTTCTGGTGCCCAGCTGTCAGAACATATGAACACCTTACAATGTTTAATGATTTTAATTTCAAGACAGTGATATGAGAATAAAATGTTATACTTCTGTAACAGAAGGACTAAAGTAAGTCTAGGGCATAACATCTTTAAGAGTGGCATGCCTTTGTCCCAGGCACATTGGAAATCCGTGAAACAGCCCTTCATCCTTTATAATGATGAATCAGCAGACCACAGTTTGTCTCCATCTCTTTGCTTAAAGGCCGCATCTCTCTTAGTGTTGGGATCTCTCTGAGGTGAGGATGGACCGCAGAATGTATTGTCTTTGCTAGTCTGCTCAAGAGATAACCATGGCTAAGACATCACATTGAACTCCACTGAAGACCGATCTGTGCTGATAGGCACACGGGGAAACACTTTTGCAGTGTCTGTCTAAATTAGAGCAGAGTCTAGCCCACAGTATTAATTTCCCACTTCCAAAAGCACAAAGAGGCCAGTAAATCTTTCAATGAAACTGGAAACTGTGCAACTCTGTTCTACATAAACGTGTGAAGTTGAAGTCCAAAGGTTCTCCCTGAATCATGGCCTTATACAAAATTAGACTGCTACCATGTCAGCATCATATGGTAACATTTTAAACACTTTATTTAAGAATTTCATTTAAGAAACAATTACTGTAAGTTTTTGTCTAATATAATTAATAGGTCAAGAAGCACTTATTAAGTCTTTAGGCATTAATTAACATTTAAAAATTATCACATATGATACATTAATTAGATATCAATCACTTATTAGAACTACTGACATTTAATAAGCATTTTAATTTATACCAAACTACCCTGCTGTACATATCTTTCCAAACTACAAGTACCTGCAAATAGTACTTAAGGAGTTTAACATGTTAACTCTTATTTTGTCTTTGTAATTAGCATGTACATAGAAACCTGATTTATACCTTACAGTCATAAAAACATATCTGTATCTTTTCAGTTCACAAATAAATGTAAAAATTTTTAATAAAATGCATATTAATATATTTTTAAAGAATCATAGAAATTAACAATATATTTGTCCTCTTTCTGCATCAGATTTGCACTTAAATCCTCTTCTGATTCTACTGTCCTGTCCTGAGGAAAGAAATACAAATGTCCAAGTGTTAATTGCTGACCTCTGTCACTCCTTAATTATTCATTCTTGTATCTTCTTTGATAATTCCCTTGCATAGCTATCTCCTGTTGTCAAGATCTTGCCATTAGACATTTCATAGGTATGATCTCTCTCTTGACCTAATTGCACTTATTATCAGTTAATTTTTATAATACTAACTAGGTACTTAGGATGACATATAAAAACCCTACAGGGTGCCCAAACTTTACAAGACTAATGTCCATGTTGGCAGCTTGACAAGAACCAGAGGGCTATGTTTCTTCTGCACATAGTTTTGCATATTTTTTCCCACTCATATATGCACTAACCCATAAGAATATCATATATTCGCAACTTTGCTGAACAAATAGAAATCACCTGTTGATTCATTAGATATTTCTTGTCTAATGTACACTGATGTGATGAATTAAGATAGAATATTAGAGTGTGCAAACATTGAGACTTTCCCAGCTTTCTCTGTACATATGCTTGAACCAGTACTGGTTTGGGTCTTCTGGAGAAGGAAGGCAGTATGGCAGTAACCTGCAGCAGGGGCCATGGGGTGCTTTAAATACACACTTCTATGACTTGACAAACTCGTGTTTATCCAGCTGCCTCTGTTCTGTTCAGTGAAAAGCAACATCTGGTAGTGGGACATACTTTACAATGTCATCCATGTGAAGATATAGTCAGAGCCACAGAAGAACGTGAGAGTGCAAGTCAACCATAGGAGTTTCACCCACAATGCATGAGACTTCACAAATTTGTACTACACCTGTCATGGCTTAATTGGGCTAGCACAGATTACAACAAATAGTAGAAGCAAGCTTTCCAGATGTTCTGGGAATATACATGTGAGTACCCATATTATCATCTTCCATTACAGCTGTTAGCTGGATTAAGATATGAAATGTAGGATAACATGCTACATTACCCCCTTTTTTCTTGCAGTTTTTTAGAGTTTACAACTTTTTACAGTTTACAAATTTTTACAGCTGTTTTTACAAAAGTAAGAATCAGATCAATAACAAATTGAAACCCCATAACTCCCTTTTTTTCAGGTGGAAAAGAAAAAAGCTAGTTGACTTGAAAGGTTAGATTGCAAGGAGACCTTGCAACTCTGAGTCTCGCAACATGTATGTTCTTTCTTTAGCTAAATCAGACTTTGGGATCTAAAGTAAACCTGTTTCCTAGAATCTCCTAGAAGTTCACAAAGAACGACAAGCATCACCAATGAATAGTTCAGAGCGAAAACAAAACTCATTTCTCAAATACAATCCATAGCCCTTAGTTAAATATCTTGACTCTATACAACGGAAGAGGATTAAACAGGATTCACAACAGACAGCATGCTGGGCAAGGTTTGTGTAATACAGAAGGTCAAGTCTTAAATCCTGCACTTATGTCAGGCCAGGTTTACTGCTCAGAAACCTCTCCTGCACTAATTCACCTGTGTCCCTCCATTCAAAATAACAGGTGCCTCTTTCTTGTAAAACACAGAGGTCAGGAGATGTTGTTCCTACTATTTAAATGCCATTCAGTCTGAAGGGATTCAAATCCATGTAACTATGCGGCTGTGGGATGCTGAGGAATATTTTCATTTTGGCTCTGTGATACTTTGCAGAAACAAATGCAGAACTCATTGGACTAAAGAGAAAAGTGTCATCCCAGTGACTGCAGTCATCTGCTGAAGGAGAGGACACCTATCTCTTGACCCTATCTCCAAGAACTGTTATAACACTTTATAAATCAAAAAGTGAGTGAAGCCATAATCAGGCCTAGCAGCAAAGATCAAAACTTATCTTTCAAAATTTTAACCCCTCTCCAAAATGTCACTTAGGGTTCTTGCTCTCTCCACAGCCACGCATCTGCTTGGCAGAACTCATTGCCTCTTGACATCAGGAGATTCCTTTTTCTTCTTTTTTAAGCCTACATTTAAGACTGATTTGTTTTCATTGACTTTTAACTGACATTAGCTAATTATTAACTCTGCAGGATAGATTAAATTTTAATTTTAATGTCATTGTAAAACACCATGAGCTGCCTCAGCATGATAAGATGCTATAAAAGTTTGAACTGTTGTTATAAGTTAGCCACCTGTTCAAAACACTAAAATCCTACACATGTAAATCAATCACACTGCACTGGATACCCCATCAAGGCTAATGTTGATAAATTATACTCTTAGCTCTAGTTGATACAGAGTCATTATTCTCCAGAATGGTAGTATATTGGACTTTAGTTTGTAGAGTTTTAGTTGGGATTGCAGAGTCATTTCTCAAAATCCTAAATACACTCCAATGCGTATTTTCCAATCTGCTAAATTGCTCAGACATTATCTTGGCTAAACAGTAACTTTGAAGTTCTGTCTGGTGTATGAGACTTATGCTGGAGATGTACTCTTCCAGAATGAGTTCCTGGAAGGACTGTAGAAAGGCCTATCTTCATACAGTTCTTGTTATCTCTGGACCAAATCAGAATTGGATAAAGTGATGTATAGAAAAAATCCTAGACCTTTCTGGCTCGGGAGACAACAGATGAATCTGCAGGCTGAAGCAAATTAGATTTCTGTTTTAGGCATGGTGTATAGATAGGAAAAAGTCACTTATTCTGGATTTTCTACCTATAAATCAGGGCTAACATTCTTTCTGTGTCTATCTTGTCTCTTCACGTGCTAAGTTCACTTGGGTAAGTACTATTTCTTATTAAAATCAAGAGGGTTATTTCTATAGCTCCAATAAAGAAAGGCATCACACTGAGGCTGCATATTTTAGTAGATTTAGTTCTGCGGTCAGGGAACTGAGTTTAACTACCTCCTGTTCTTGTGTTCAGAAAAAGTTTGTAAGTAAACCAAAAGGCACGGACTTCATCATTTTATTATAACTGAAACAATCTTCAGCAGCCCTGCAGCTTAATGACCTCTTTAGCTTGTTCATTATTTTCATTTAGTTGAATATTCTTTCTAAAACCAAACCAAAATGCTATATTTTTTGAGACAGGTGACAGCAGACTTTTCAGTTTCCCTTTGTAATGCATTCCTGCCAATTCCCAGACTAGGAATTTGGTGAAGAACTCCCCAAAGAGATCATTCTTTGTTATTGAGGAGGGAAAAAAGGTAAAAGAGGATTTAGCTGACTGCATGAGGCTTACTATGAGTTTACCACCCATACCAGTGTAGAACTGTGCTTCCTGCATGCACTGTCTGTGCACACTAAGAATCTGTGCATTGACAGTGATTACCAGTATCAGTGTAGCTGCTGGAAGACAGAGGGACAGGGGACCATACACAGGTCTTGAGCTTAAGAGACACAAAATGGCTTGCATCCAAGCTGCTGAAAGCAAGCTTACCCTAGAGCATGCTCGCTGTGCTCATATGACATAGCTCTATGACCTACATGTCTCAAGGATCTGTGTGTTGCTCCTATGAAAAGACGTAATTACCATTTTTATGAATTTTCAGTTCAAAGTGTTTAAAAAAAAAAGTGAAGGCCATAATACATCTTTCTGTCTCTGAATGCTGTTCTAATATTTTAATATATGTGAATATGTGTTGCATTTCATAAGGTGATCTACAAGTTATTCAAGTGTTATCTTGGAGAGAGTGTGTTGCAATGACCCAGAACATGGAAAAGAAGAAAACAATCAAAGAGAAAAGAAAATAAAATTCTAGTGTCCAAGATTTCTCTCTGGTACTGTTATGCATCAAAATAAGACTTCCCTAATTCTGAGCAAAAATAAGTGATGTTAAAGTTGTGGATGATTTAGGCAATGTCTAGATTGCAGGGGTGAAAAAAATCCTTAATATTGAAACACGCTTGTTTCCTTTGGAGTTTTGAAAAACTCTACTGTATCTTTCTTTATAACTTTAATTGTTGTTTGCGTCTTCCTGGTTGGAATTTCTTCAGTAACTTAGGAATGGAAAACTGAAATGCTGCTTGGAAGCTTTTTTCACAGATGTGTGTGTGGAGTATTTCTGTCCTAGGATTTCTCCACAAAACAATTTTGTGTAAACTACAAGAGATACCACAACAAAGGGGATTATGGAGACCTGACATACTGTGTCGTCTGTCATTTATGACAAATGTAAGTGCAAGAATAAACTCCTCGGTAGAAAATAAGAACATACAAGTCAGAGTTGAGTGAAAGAGCATCAAAGACTTCGGTTCCAGATTCTTTTTGTTTAACTCTGGTTTTTTCCTCCAATTTCTCTGCATAGTGTATTTCTTATTCTGAGTTTTCCTTGGATGCAAATTTATCTTCTCTTTTAAAGAAGCAGTACAGGCCAGCAGTGGATGTGAGATGTCTGCTAGTACAGAAAATTCATATTAAGTTGTGGAGGGTATTTTCTGTTGGAGGAAAATATATCCAACAGCCCAAGAGAGATGAGGCAAATGCTGTTCTATTTCTCCAGGTCCAAGTGGTAGTGAGGCTGCAGGCGTGTTCTCAGCAGGCACACACACCAAGCACACATGTACACCACGTATACCCATATATACACAGCTAGTCACACAGATCACAGCTTAACACACGCACAACACCCACACATAGACAGCACCAATAGCCTCCTGCTCCCCTCTCTGGCTGAGAAGAGTGGAGGTCCACTAGTGAGAATATATACATACATACAGTGTGCATCCCTCTGGTAGATGGGCTCAGACATTTTGTCCAGTAGCTGTTTCTGGATTCAAGTCTCACCAGTTGCTGGCACCTGGACATTCAAACCCCCAAGGCTGCAGTCCCACTCCTGTTGCTGGTACAGACCATTGGACAAACACACACAGTTGAAGCAGACTTCCCTGGTCCTGGTAGCCAATCTCCTTGTGCTCTCATCCCTAGACACACAGACCGGCCCTCAGAAACCCATTTACCGCCTTGCTCCTAGTCACTTCACCTACCTGCCAGCTAGCTTGGCTTGATCCATGCTAATGGTCCCATGCTCCCCTTCACATTTGCACTCACTCCAGCTACTGCACCTCAGACGTGGGCATCTGTAACTCTGGTCTGACTCCGCTTGCTTCACTCACAACCTCATATGCCACTCCTACACCACCCACCCCCCCACACCCACACCCATGCACATACACACATGTAGAGACCCAGGAAAGAGTTAGAAAGGAATTTAATATGAAGATAGGACAAACTGCACTGGTCAGCTGCGGGCACAGCCAGAGAAGTGTACTAGCTAGCAATCTACATGTGACCAGCCCTTCTTATCACATAAACCCTCTATTTCCTGCACTTGTTCATCCCCAAATCATCTAAATCCCTCCCTTGTGCCCCTTCTCCAGCTCCGTCCCTTCCTTCTCTCAATATCCCATAAGTCCTGTGCCATGTTGAACTGTCCTTCCCCTGCATAATGCATCCAACACCCGTAAGGAACAAGCCCATTAGTCCGAATGGTTATCCAGAGAGCTGCTCTTGATAAGTCTTCATGATGGATTTATGATGGATTCATGATGGACAATGGGGCTCAGATTTTGCTGGGACGGCCCTGGGAAGTGCCTTTACAGGGTGTTTGTTCCTCAGGAATCCCTAGTTTGGGTTCCTACTTGCCATTGTGCATTCCAGTGTTCCTCTGATTTCTGCAGATGGGCCTTTGATGAGCCGATGGCCTCTTGTAAGGCATCTTGGAGTAGCCCAGCAGGGTATTATTTGGGGTTCCCTTCCTGCCATTGTCTTTCTGAGCTTCTTTGTGGGTAGTCAGATGAGTTTTACCACATAACCTAAAAGTTTTAACCCCCTATATTAACTTAGTTCTTGCCGGAGACCTTACACCTCCAGCTTTCAAAATGTCATTTGATTTAATTGAGTAGTTTCAGCCTCAGTATTTAATTGGAAATAACTGGTTTATGCTCATTCTCTGAAAAAGAGGAATAAATGTCTTCCCTAGTTATGTGGAAACCTTTAAAGTGGTGACCAGAATTAAATTAATTTTTATAACTCTGCATTTAGAATCCGAATAATTCTTGTCTCTTCAGTATCCAAGGATCATGCAGTCTGAGTGCTCTTTAATATAATTTTCTTGTCTGAAGAAGAGTAATTTATGCCCAGGAACTTCTGCAGAGATGGTAAAAAATGGCTACTCTCATCTTCTGTCAGAGACTCAAACGCAGCGACTTACCTTATGCTCACCAAGCGTGTACCTTGAGCTCAGCTGGGCTCTGGATGCATATCTCTGGTATCTGAGTTGAGTAAATGTTCTCCCTCTGAATCTGTAGGATCCAGCAGAAGTATTTGTCTCCATTCAGACCAAGGAAACATCAGCATCTGTAAAACAACTGACTATATTTTCCAGACCTTTGGACAGTAAGTAACTTTCTATGTCTGCACACACCCCTCATACATCTTTCAGAAAATGTTTCACCCAGTCTAACGAGCAGCAGAATTTCACTGTATCATTGGCATCTGGACTTTTTTTTTTGTTAGATATGTTTGTACTGTTCCTTAAGGACTACATTTTTGTGATAATTGCTTTTTGCTTTAACAAACACAGTTTTGGTCCTCTAGTGTACCCATAATCTTTACAAAAGTACTCAGACTTACAAAAGGTAAAAAGTGGACAAAAATTACACTGAGATATCTATTTTAAAAAATAATTTGGCAATATCCATCTAAACAAGACTTTAGGGTCAGTAAAATCTTATATGTTTTCTATTGACATTTGCAGGACAAGCTGTGCAGAAATGAAAAACTGAAAATAATTCTATGCTATGCAGTAAACTTTAGAAGAACTTTTAGAAAATTATTCATTGATACTGTAAAAAATTTGTTACGTGCCCACGTTGCTAGATGAAATGTCTCTCCTATCTGGGTGATTTGCTCTCTGCTGCTTTTGCAGCAGCACAAAAGAAAATACAAATGAACCCACATTATCAAAGAGCACTAGAAAATTTAAAATTTGTATTTAAACTATAGAGAATAAAACCCAGTTCTTTACTAAAATTGTGTGTCTATCAGGGATAATGTTTTCTTTTTATTTTTCGGTAGACCAGAAATCTTCCAATTAACATATTATAATTGCATAACATTGAACTGGCAAAAAAAAAAGCTGTTTCAAGTGTCATCTATTCTGGAGTTTAATTAACTTGTTCTTAAAAAAAATTCACTAATACATATAAACATCTCTTCTAAGCAGTAGCTGTCTGTTTAATTAGTAAGAAAGAATTTTCCTAAGAGGAACAACTTCTTACCTAAATTGTTGGGGTGTACAATGTAGAAGTTGGCATCCTATTTAAGTGATTAAGCCTTTCCTAAGCCCCAAGTGAGCTAAGTGAATAAGCCCAGGGAGTGATCCATCTCACTCTACACTTTAATTCTGAATATAGTCAATATAAGGGCAGCCTGGGCTCAGTTTAAATGCTACATGTAGATATTCAAGATACTATGAGCTATATTCCTGTGGGGCTGGCAAATATGACATGGTAATTATAGGGAAGGTGTGACTGTAGACGAAGAACCAAAGGTCTTGTGAAGATATCCAAAGTACTCCTAAGCATCTGAGAGGTCACTAGACACATATGCTTAGGCAACTCTAAAATATTCTCTTGTTTAAGTCTTGAATGAAATTCATCTGTGTTGACCTAGTATGTAGGCTATTACCATGCTGTATGCTCTGTCCTGATATGTATCAATTCATTTTTCTCTCTACACTTAAAGAAGTAAAACTGTAAATGAGATACATGAAGTAAACTTTTCCTTTCTATTCAGCACTGATAAGGGCCTCAACCAGAGTAGAGTTTCAGGCAAGATAGTTTAAGGATAAAGGAAAACTGAACAGAGCCCAGCAGACAGCCACAAGAATGCTGTGGTCCATAGGAAACTTATATAAAAGGAAAGTTTTGTGAAAAAAAAAATAAAGTGAATAGAAATACATAAAAGTAGCTTCTCACTAAAGCATTTTTTGTCCCATAGATTCCATTGTGCTTCATGGTCACTAGAATGAAGATAAATTGGCTCTAATTTTTAGTGAAGAAGTTTTAAATTAGAATTTAGGTCTTTTGAAAAGGTAAGATTTTGTGCACAAAAATGGCCTCCCAAGGAAGATAATGGGATCTCTTTTATCGGACCTTTTAAAGTATAGTACTAAAAAAAAAACCCTGATAGATATTCGAGCTGGTTTTGATTCTAGCCCAATAATTCTAATTCAGTTTTTAAAGAGATGATCAGATGGGTGTTTGAGGTCCTTACAATCCATACTTCTGTCATTTGTTAAGTGATTACTTAGCTTTAGCCACCTCAAAACTAGGTTCCTAACTTAAGCTAATCCTCTAAACTTCCCTGACAGTGAATGGCATGAGAAAGGCAGATCCTGTGAATGATTCAATCCGCTCGATCACAGGCTAGGTGTCTGGAAGTAGCTGTGACTATAAACGGATTCTCCTGCTGAGATGTCAGGGTGTTACAGAGGTGAACAGTGAGATCCCGATCTGAGACAAGGCAGGACTGGGTGTGTATCTAGCCCCAGAAAATGGAAGTACTCTGCAAGCAGGTCATACAGATGTAGCCTATAACTGTTGATTTTAAGGGGGGCCAGACAAGATGAAACTTACGTTTTCTGAGTATAGGAACTTCGCCAGATCACTCTTTTTGATAAATCCTGCTTTGTGAAGCTGAATAAATAAACTGATTCCCCAAGGGAACTTGGGGACATACTTTATGGCTATAGATCACTCATTTAGGACACTGACAGGCAAACTCAGAATTATTTTCACAGAAGATCAGGGATGTGAGACTTCTTAATTTGTGATAGAGTTTATAAAACTGAAGATGTATGAATTCGGGATAGAAAATTCTTTACATTTTTCATAATGCACACACATTATTATTGTGTTACAGTCTTGACCTTAGATGTTAGATAATGTCATAATCTCAATGCTCACAGGCTATTGTATCTTATGTTTCAACACTAGAAAATGTTGTTTTTAGAGCTATCTTCGTTTAGGTTTTTAGAATTTTTACCTTTAAATTGAAGTTTTATTTATGGAACCTAATAAGGTGTAAATTTTGAGTCTTTATTATAGCCTAAACTATCTGAAATTTAATAAAAATCCTCATACAGGTAATTGAATAATTAAATATTTTTAACTAATTTGTGTCTAATAATATGCACACTTCACAGAGATAGTCAGGAGTGAATTTTGGGTGGGATTGTGTGCCTTTTTTTTTAAAAGCATCTTTCAAACAATACTAGTAATTGGGCTTTTGCTACTATATTTTTCTTTGTAAGCATAACCAACATTCTGAAGGTACAGATTACTTCATTTGAGAACCGTTAGTCATGCCTACAGTTATCTAGATATCTCATAAACTGAGACTAAGCTTTAAAAACCCAGGTAGCCTTGGCTTCCGGTAATTCCTGTCAAAAAGACAAAGAGAAAAACATTTTTTTTTCTGAGTAATAGAGGTAATTCTTGAGTCAGTTTTCCTAATGCCCTGGTACATTGTCTCAGATGATAATGTTGGGAAACAACACAGTAACTCTCCGAAATGCACATGAAGACATTTCAGAGCCAGAGGAAAACTGTGAAAATAAAACCTTTTTCTTCCTAGCATAGATGATGGAAGACATAACAAATAAAAGTTCGGTGTATCTGAGATATGTGCCAGTTGGCTTAACCACAAAAAAATGTCAATTTCTGCCTTTAGAATCATCAGAAAGCAGACTTATAAGGGTGGTTGTTCAGATTCCTTGAAACATAAGACTAAGATTAGATATACATTTACTGGTACAATGAATTTCGTCATGTATTTCACTAGATTCTCAACCATTGCTGCCATTAGGAATAGTCATACAGACAGTGGCCATCCCTGCTCTAAGTAAAATCTACCCTAGATATCTATTGCAGCTGGTGAAGTCTTTGCACTCTGGTAATAGACATAAAATGGCAGTTAATTTTACATTTATATGCTTTCCCATGCAAAATGTCATGGAAAGCTGCACTTCTGATAATGAAATTTTGTCAATAGGTAATATTCTAGATTTTAAACCCCAGGAGGAGAACAGCAAAGGAAAGTTTATGACAGGTGAGACATATCTTTGATTAGTTTAGTATTAAACATATGGAACATAAATGAAATTCTGCAGCCTCAGGATTAAAGGAATGTATAACTAACAAGGTTCTTTGCTGAATATTTCATCCTTTGGTGTACATAACTATCTCTAATGTTACTTCAGAGGAAGACCCCCACAAGCTGCAAAGAAGAAATGTGAACCAAAGGAAAAATAGAGTCATTCCAGACTATTTTGGTATTCTGAATGGTATTCTGAAACATTCTGGCTGCCGCCTTTTTTTTTTTTTTAAGTTCAGACAGGTCAATTACAGCTTTACATTTCTTGCTTCAGAACAACCAGGAATAAAAGCCTTCAGCATGTTTTAGCTCTGTTTGTTCTTAAGATAGAATATACAATCATGATATTCCAATTAAATTTGATGATTCAAATAGCATAAATCTGCCTTAGAATGCTGCGCATTTAGGAAGAATGAGCAGAAGAAGTGTGTCATCTGTGACCTGTGATTCTCTAGTGTTCTGGCTGATAATGCAGTGGGCTTCCTTCAGGGTGTGCAAATCGAGAGAACATGAGTAAATATATTTGGATTACTCTTCACTTCATGACCAGTTTGCGTCAAATTATGAAAAGTACCACACTGACATCAGCAAGTACTGCTTTAGCTCTAAACAAACAGATGAAAGTGAAAAGGTGACACCTGTAAAGGTTTTATATCCACCAGCATTCTTCCACAAAGAATTCTTACTTAATGAGAGACAAACATAAATCCTGAGTCATGCTGCTATTTAGTAGGGTTTGACGCTCCTATGTTTACAGTGTGAGCTTGTCCCTGGCCCTCTATTTCCAAAATAGACACAGATGAAAAAGTACTATGCAAATGCAGATGACTAGTTAATAGTATTCTTCATGTTCAGGAGCATCCACAAGTAAAAAGAATAAGGTTTTTAGCACTTAACATCTTTGCTTAGTAGGTTTTTACTTCCTTTTTCTTCTAACCATCAACATATTGTACCAATTATTTTAAAAGCTGTTTCCTAGTATTTTCATTGCTATTTAGTAACAAAGGTTACCGTTTTGTCTTGCCCCCTCCTTATTTACTTCAGATGAAACAACGTCAAATAACAGTTTAATGAGTATGTTACTATCTGAGACCTTTGCCTAACCCAAGAGCTGTGCAAAACCAATTAGAAGTTTACATTTGCAAATTGGACGCATGCAAGCACGACCAACGCCCCCTTTCCCTTCCCTCGAAAAAAACAGGACTTGATTGTAGCTAAACTTATTTGGAAAACAAGGTCTGAAGTGTCTTTTGATGATACATATGTTGCTAAAGTCCTAATACCTAAAATATTTTTCTTGGATAACCCATGTCCTGACTCAAATGAATACACTGATGTATTCACTCTTTAAAGCATACCCACTTCAAATATCCAGTTAAATGATCATATGGAATTACTTTTTTTTTATTTTTAAATTTGCTACAGGGTATTTTGTGGAGTTTGGTTTTTTTGTGGTTTGTTTTGGTTTTTTTTTTAAATTTGTTTTTTATCATGAAGCCTTCTGTGAAGCATCTGAAAAGAATGGTCAGACTTTGGGTTTTAAGGAAGTCAGAAATTTTTCATTCACCGAACACTGGACACGCGCATAGGGTATTAGGTTTCCCACGCATGGGATTTCCACTTGAGGTGCCCAAATCTATTCTGTTCAGCCTCCAGGTGCATCTGCAAAAGGACATATGTCCTCAGTCATGCCTGAACCATATGAAGATGTGCTGTGGTTTAACTCCAGACCGGCAGCTCAGCCCTTCGCAGTTGCTCACTCAACCACCTCAGTGGGATGGAGGAAAGAATGGGAAGCATGAAAGTGAGAAAAATCATGGGTTGAGATAAAGACATTTTAATAGGTTAAGGAAAAGCAGTGCATGCAAGGAAAGCAAAACAAGGAATTTATTCACTACTTCCCATCAGCAGGCAGGTGTTCAGCCATCTCCAGGAAAGCAGAGCTCCATCATGCATAACAGTTACTTGGAAAACAAATGCCATAACACTGAAACGTCCTCCCTTTCTTCTTCCTCCCTCGGTTTGATTGCAGAGCATGACATCATACGGCCTGGGACTTCCTTTTGGTCAGTTGGGGTCCCTGGTCTGTCCCGTCCCAAATTGCTGTGCATCTCCAATTTGCTGGTGGGATGGTGAGAGAAACAAGGCCTTGAGATTGTATAAGCACTGCTCAACCATAGCTGTAACATCCCTGTCTTATCATCACCATTTTCATCAAAAATGCAGAGCATAGCACCATAGAAACTACTATGAAGAAACTTAACTCTATCCCAGCCAAAAGCAGTACAAGATGTCAAGTATAAGTATCTCTAATGGCAATAGATGACTACGAGCAGTCAATTGAATGAAATCCACACTCATCGAAAAAGATAGGCTGTAATAAAAGAAGATACTGTAGTATGAGCAAAAAATAATGAAATTTCAACTAGCTTTTACAATAAAAATATGCTTTATCATAGGCATATCATGCAAAAGGACAGGCTTCTCCTCCCACCAGTATCTTTTCATTGACACAATATATCATATAATCTTTTATGCTATCGTATCTCAGTTCTCTTAGACCATATAACCTGCAGCTATTTGTAACATTGATACTTGACATTGCCTTTTAAAAAAAGAGAAAGAGAGAGAGAGCTAAGCTAGGGTAAAACATTTGGTAAAATCCAAACACTGACACTTTTTTGCAAAAGCATTCCTACAGAATAAGTTTAGGGATTTGCATCTGGATAGTCCAACTCTGAATGTTTCAGGTTGTTATCTAAGACAAAGAACTCATCACCAGGATGATACTCAGAAAGTCCAGATAAGAGCTATTTAATTAAAACCAGTAATAAGCCCTTTCTTTCAGGGAGTGGGGTTGGGGGGTAGGGTGGGCGAGGGGAGGGAGGTCGTTGGTGAATTAAAATATCAACACCTCAGAAGAGTTACTAATAAATCTCCTCTTGGATCATGTCTGCAAGCACACACTACAGTCCTGCATGTCAGCAATGGGAGTAACAGAGGACATCTAAGGTAAATTTGCGCTTGGAAGTGCGACTATTGAGGCACTTTGTTTTCCATTTTGTGAGGAAAAAAAATAGTCTTGGCAGTTCTTCACAACATGAAGTTAAAGGTCAGTATTAGTGAGGCAGCTAATACTGCTAAGTGTCAGTAAGTGGCCATAATGCACTTCAGTACACATAAAATAAACTCACGCATTCCATACAGGTATAATCAGCAGATCCATTAAGTGGCATATTAAATATAAACCATAAAACAAATAGAAGAACATAAAGTCTTTAATGATATCAATCAACAATCAGGTATTTAGGTCAAAATCATTGTCCATGTAATAAGATGAAGTGTCCTTTTTAATCAAGGTCCTTTTCTGTGTCATCCGTGCTCCAGGGCAGAACCCTTCACTTGTACAGGCTTCTCCTTCTGTGAGAGATGCAATTTGCTCCCCAATCTTACCTTCTTTATCAGAATTATTTCCAAGAATGTCTCCCAAAATTAGAATAATTTGTTTTGAAGAAGTAGTAAGAACTTGGCTGACCTGAACACTTCTCCTACCTTTCAGAAAACATCCCAGGTCCAATAACAAGAAAAAGGTTCAATCTTAGATCTGATAATGAGTTGGGATCCTTTTTAGGTTTATTTTCAACAATAATCCTTTTTTTCCCCTTTTTAGCAGTAAGTTCCAGGCTAGCCTAAGGATTGGAAAGTGTAGGCTGTTATGCTCTCCTGCTTTCATAATGAGAGATCATTTGTCCACACTTCTGCTTAACTAAAAACACTGTCTGCATCAATAGCTTTTCCTTACTCCTGATAATTATTGCTATTTGCAAGTTACCTCACATCTGTCACATTACAGTGCAAGTTTAAAAAAAAAATAAAACAAAACAAAAAGTGCTCATGCACTTAAAGGAATATACACTTTATTTCTCAGGTCCAGTACATCAGCACAGTGTTAGCCGTATCCTTCCTCCATATTGCAGGTCTCAGTATTTAGAGTCACATTCAAGGCAGAGAACAAATGCTGTTCACCAAGCTGCCCACCTGCCCCCACTGCAGGTGACCGGGATCAGATCCAGTCAAATACATAACTTACATCTGAATGATAGTTCTTCATTTCAGACAGTCTTAGAGTGGTAAATATTTAATACTTAATACTGCAGTCAATAAAAACTATTAAGTGCTTTTAATACTTTGAGGGGGAGTGTCTGGGATGCCAAATATATAGGCAAGATCAGGAGGACTGAATATCATCTCTTGTTACCTTGTGTTATGAACTGTATTTTGTATCACAAAGCTAAATCAGAAATGACATGTAACATGAACTATCCCTAATTAAGTACATTTTATATAAAACTTCACACTCTCTAAACTCAGAATATCTAGAAGGACCTGGTTAGAGAGTATTGGACTCTGACACCAAGAGGCCTTCGGTCCACAAGACTTGATCACAGCTAGACTAAAATAAGCCTTAGTGCATACAGTGTCAACATCGTGTTCTCAGGATTAATAGTTTCACACTACCCTTCCAACCTCATGGACTATAATAGTTGGTAATGTATTTAGCTTATGCGTTTAATAAGTCTTACAGAATTTATTTTCCATAGGTTTCTCAAGTCTTTATTTGATTCCAGGTAAACTCTAAATATCCAGCTGAGCACTGCATTTGCTTCAGCAAAAGAAACTGGTTCACAGCTTAATAGAAATATAGTGGTATGTTCCAGTCAACAGCTATGGCTAGAAAGCAAAGACAGTATGCTTTCTCTAAAAGCTGTGACTGTGGGAAGTCCTATGTCCTATATACCTTCAGTCCATACAGGATTCTTACAGAAAGCATGCTGAGATCCTATAGTGCTACTTGGAAAGCAAGTAAATCTGGTCATGAGGTCATCCATGGCATGTACTGAAAACTTAAGCAAATATCCTTAACCAGTGAAGTACGTACAAATGTCAGCCTCTACAAATTCCCTTGAGGTATCTAGGGCTTACTGTATATTGTAATTGCCTCAGAAGAGTGAATATATACAGCTATTTAACCTGCAGTGTTCCTAGCACACATGGCAAGGAGCCACGGACATGTTTCAGTAGCAATAACACAGCTTTCTGTGTCTGCGTACACAAACAAGGTCAGAAAGAAATCTTGTTTTTCTGTTTGCTGACAGCTCTGAGGTCACAGTAAGTCTTGTTTTCTTAGTCCTGTGATATGAAGCCTAAAAAGCGCTCTTCATGTTAAAAGTAAATGTAAATTAATTGTCTGTGAGTGAGTTCTGAAAATTTAAAGCAAATGCTGTGAATCCAAAATGATAATTTCATCCAAAAGGTGGAATCCACATCTTTCCAAGAGCAGAACTTTTTGAAAATTACATTTTATGTGTTTTTAAGAAATTATTTAGCACTAATGATAAAAATGTAAGGCTGGAATACTCAAATCTAAGGGCCTATGGCTCATAACCTGTACTTTTACTTAGGCTCTTAAATAATTGTAAACCTCAGGCATAAAAAAGTTGACTGGAGCTCTTACTATTTGATTCAATGTTTTCAATTAACGTCAAGTGATTCTCAATAAAACATTAAATACAAAGCTAAAGTATTTTTAAGGGCTAATGTATCTTCATAGAATGAAAAATCCTCTCTTGCACTTATTCATAAGGTAAGGCCACTGAGCCTACATCACAGATTTTAATCTAAAAAAATGTAAATATTTCTAGTCCAACAGGTTGTTCAGAACATAAGCAGGAAAATATTGTTTTCCTAATTATTTAAATGGATAGTTTTGATATCTTTGACTCTTAATTAAACCCAATTGAAACACTATTTACAAATTAATTTTCTGAACATAGGAAACATTATTCATAAATGGAAATGGAAAAGTAAATGGACACCCTCTGTTCTGTATCATAAAAATAAATTTATGTGATGTGTTACAGGGAAAGAACACTCAGATGTGGAATTTAAGAAAGAACAGAATCTTATGCTGATCCTCTAAGGATCCAAGACTTCGTCAGGAATTCAGAGGCTGTGGCTTGCCTCTTATTTCCCTTTTCAGTGTTCAGGGTTAGTTAGAATTTAATGGAAAAGTGTATAAGCCAAATACAAATCAAGAAAGCACTTTTAAGTGGTGCATACAGTAAGAATCTGGGCCACTATTTCAGCCTTTTATTACAGATAATGTCATTAATCTCACCCAAATTTAAGTTATCTGAACTAATTATCTATAACTGAACTAACAATCCTACTTTTGTACTGTCAGAAGAAGGGGGCAATTTTAGGGCCCAGTTGTTCAGTAGAATCTCTTAAAGTGACTCCTTTTTTCCACTGGTACTTGAGGTGATTAGCTCAGATGCCACTGTATGTATTTGGTCAGATGAGCTGCAAACAATGTACATGGAAAATTTTCCACAGTGGAACAGCATGTAAGAGCCATTAATTTTGGTTTTCTGTTTTAAACAATAATGATAATTCATAAAAAAAACCTCTAAAGCAATAGAGATAAATATACAAGGATGTTTCAGATATAGAATAGATTTAGATCTGTAAATGATAACCTTTTCATTATTGTCAATTTTTCATAAATAAGCTAAGTGTATTGAATACAATATGATGTACACAATCTGGAAGGACATACATTCATAAGGGTGAGTAATTACATAATTCAGTTTTCTTCTTGTATGATTAGTGTTCCAAGATGACATTAGTATTACGTGCAATTTTTTCAGTCTTTATGATTGATGGAATTGAAAGGGAAAAGAACTTTTTTACAAAAATCTTTTTTCTGCATATGCGAAAGATTTTTTTGAGAAATTGTTCAGTTACTACAGAGGAAACTTTAGGTGAATTGACAGTGATTTTTTAATTAGATATGAATAGACACAAGAAAACTATTGATGTTTGATATCAACTTCTGATATGTCCCAATGAACATAGCTGGAAAAAACTCTTGTATTCATAATATTTTCAAAGCTATGATGAATCCTATGAAGGATGATCCAGCTTCAAGTAAAAAGAATAAGAATGATATATCAAAAACTGCTCAGAAACCTAGTAATTCTTAGGGTTACCTGAAAAGCTTACATTATTTTTAGCTGAAATTCTAGTGTCTCTGAATTTCATGTGATTTTTTTGATTGCTGATCTCACTGGGGTAGCAATATCACATTTTGTATTTTGCATTAACATACAATGGGTATTCCTTTTTATAGTTGAGATGAAACAAATTTTATGAGTGAGCAGGCTTTTTTAGTTTTGTTTGTATTCCTTGAAAACTGAATGACAGGCTCCAACTTTGAAGGCGTTCCCTAGTTTTATAAATTCTATTCAAGAAGAGATCAGACTCAATAATATTCTAAAGAAGTTCAGTTCTATTTGTCTTTGTGGTTAATATTGCTGTGAAAAAGAGAAACAGAATTGAGACTAATTTAACAGTTATGACTGATGTCACACAGAACCAGAATATTTCTAACATCAGGAAGTTCATCATGACCTTGATTTAGGATTTTCATTTAGATGGTCTCAATGAGAGCAATGAATTAAACTGCGACTTGAAATTCAATAAATTTCAACCTTTTCAGAAGAGTTGTTAAGAACAGATTTCTGTTAAAGGCCAAACTTAATAGCTCCTATCCTATCCTATCCTATCCTATCCTATCCTATCCTATCCTATCCTATCCTATCCTATCCTATCCTATCCTATCCTATCCTATCCTATCCTATCCTATCCTATCCTATCCTATCCTATCCTATCCTATCCTATCCTATCCTATCTACTCAACTCAAGGACGTTAGAAATTGGAAGACACTTAGGGAAACATTGAGGAAATACTCTTTGGAATTACAGGCAGTGGAATCAACAGCAAGACTGTTCTCCAGATTTTATTTTTCTTTTTTACAAATTTCATGACAGATATCTCTAAGAAGAGATTTGAAGTACCTTCAAAGAAAATATACCTGGATTTTAACTTTCATGACACTAATGATATCAGCACTTTTTCATATTTAATCCATCATTTTACTGAAATGTGCTTTGATAGTGGCCTTACAATGATCAATTTTCAGTTTTAATTGGTGCACTTGATTTTGCTGGAGAGGAGATCACCAGCAAATTCATGGAGTTGGCGAGAATCTCAAAAGCTATATCTATACCTCTAGATTAAAGGAAATTGGAGATGAATCCCAGGCCTATTAATGCTCTTGAAGAAACATCCCAACTGCATAATCAAATAGTAAAAATCAAAGAACTTCGACCAAGTATAACCAATCATTTCCTGATTACCTCGGTCATTATAATGATATAAAATATTTTGTATTTTCTTTTTATATATGTCATATTAAAGGACATTTAATAGTGATTGAACTTACTATTCAATCTCAAAGACTACCTTTGTTTTGTTAAGTAAAAGAAAATGAATTTAAGTGGATTATCTTTAAATAGTAAAATATGTCCACTTACAGAGTAGAACACAGACACTTTCGTAGATTCTAATCTCACAGAAATGTTTACTAGAGGACATGAGGAATGCAAGCACTGTGAAATGTCAGAAAATTTTAGATATCGAATATAAGTCACTGTGAAAATTTGACTGAGGTTCTTGTTGTCTAAAATAAAAACCTGTTTTTCAAATGAGTTCATAGGCTCTCAAGGCCAGAAGGAACAATTCAAATAATGTCATCAGGCCTCCTGCATAAAACAGGTAATAGATTTTTACATGTAGTCTTTCCATCAAGTCCATGCTTCTCATTTAGGTGAACTACCACTTAGGAAGACTTCAGGCATCTGAGCTTCATACAGAAATACTGAATCGCAATGGAACAAACTTATCACTAGTCTGAGTTTTTCAACTGTTGTGTTCAACATTCTAGTTTCAATATGTTTAGCTTCAGCTTCCAGCCACCTGACTTAATTAGCTGCACATGAATGAGATTTAAAACTACTGCTTTTTGAAAAGTCATCATTCAAACAATTAGTGAGTAAAACATCTGCACCGTTATCCAGATCATATTTGAACTCCTACAAAATAAGCCTTTATTATTGATCAGTACCTTTAGAGTGCTGACATCAAAACTGAAGATCCTTGTAATGAGCTCGTTATCATGCTGCATTTATAAGAATACCACCTGTTTTTATTCTGTCTATTTGTTATGCATCAAAAGATCAGTTTACAGCCTTAGCCACATATCTTGTTTGGATCCTATTTTCCCATAATAGAATAGTGATACTTCCAGGACATACACTCTTCAAAAAAGGGTTTTATAAGTGACTTAACACTAAGGGTTCACTAGTCAGAGAAAGCAAAAATACTGCTTTATAAATTAATCCCCTTCTGTAACAGTGGGAGAAGAGATCTCTTAAACAAAAACACAAACAGAAGTTACTTACGGAGCTCTACTAAGCTTGTGACATTTGAAACAGCTTCTGCCTAAGGGGAGCACACTGACAGGATTGCTCTGGACAACTGGAAAGCAGTGTTGTCAACCAGAAACAGGAAAATACAGCATTCAGATTACTGCTGCAAGGAAGGATTTTCAGTGGTGGGGTTAAAGTACCTATTCAGATACCTACATTTGACTTCCAAATATTATTAACTCACAAAAAGACTTCTGCACCTTCATCCAGCAGTCTTTTAGTCTCCCTATGCTGATATTCTTCAGCTCTTTCTAGCATATTTACTTTTCATTAGACTGTCCAAATGAAAGAAAAGAGTCTACTCGTTCTTCAGTGATGTCCTTTCTTTACTCCCAGGATATGAACTTCAATATTTAACTGAACTGAACAGTTGTTTCTAGATTTCAATGACATAATATGTTTTCAAGTGAAGACAATCAGATATTTTAATCATAGATAAATTTAAAATTACACAATTAAAAAGAAAGTGAATGAAGTCCATATCTGTGAAAGAACTTGAAGAACTTAACTCTAAACACAAAAAAGGCTATGGGATTATTAATGTATTTTATTAGCTTGGATATCAAATACCAGACACACTCAAATAAACCTGTGCTCTTGAATAAAAGACTCAAGACTTAAATGTAAATATTTCAGTAAATGGTGGAATCTTCTTCCAAAACCTTGAAATAACATCTATTTGTAATGCAACCGGAATTCAAATACAAATTCCTAATTCAACACACTAAATACTTGTGGAAGAATGGCTTTGCCCCTCTCTGTGCTAATGCAATTTAGTATCTGCCAGTCCAATGTCCACGTGGTTTAAAGCCCGATATAGCAATGAAAAGTTCATATTCTTCATCTTTAGTAAAATATATGTATATTCATGTATAAAAATATTTTATATCATAATTATGATTATATATATATTATATATATATGGACTTCACTTTCTTGCACAGTTAATGCATACACCAATTTTTTTGTTGCTGAATGTACTCAGTTTCTTTTTATCCATTCTCTCTGCTTCTCTAACTTCTTAGTAAGTG
The DNA here is from genome assembly GCA_009769605.1 of Bucorvus abyssinicus. Taxonomy (NCBI): domain Eukaryota; kingdom Metazoa; phylum Chordata; class Aves; order Bucerotiformes; family Bucorvidae; genus Bucorvus; species Bucorvus abyssinicus. The sequence goes on along the minus strand of CM020024.1, from coordinate 79,465,001 downwards.
GGATATTTGTGTAGCCATGTTCTAAATTAAACACACATGGTAAAGATGAGAGTTTCTTAATCCTGGAAGAAGTGTGAGCATTTCAACAGATGTCCATGGGATGAAAGTAATGGTTTCAAAATTCTGAGTGTTCTCTACAAGAGGTAAGTGTGGAAGTGTTCTTTACAGTGATATTCCCCAGAAGAAGTAAGGTTCATAAAGCTAGTCACTGGCTGGCTCTCCAAAGAATGGTTTATGTTTGCTCTGGTGTTTAATTTGAATTTTCTGCTGTAAAGCATACCTATAGGGAAGAGAAATCATTATATACTGTTTGCTGGAAAGTCAGCAAAAGACAGAAATGCTATAATGTGCAGTTACACTGTGACTCTTATAAAAAATGCCATAGGACAATTTTTCAAGTTTAGTAAATACAAGCTCAACAATTTACAGAGGTGTAGGAGCCCATATGGTCAGTTCTTGCCAAGGAAAATTAAAACAAAATTAAATTTTAAATTAGGTATTAGTAATTAAGCATTAAGATACATTCATTCAGATAGGTACTAATGATGCCCAAGCATTTCGACATTTGGCTGCACTGAAAATTCAATCCAGAAACACACAGAAAATACCTACAAGGTCTTTTTTCATACATATTTTCACATGCATGGGAAAACCTGACTGACAACCCCTTAAAATTAAGGCCTAAAAATGTCCGTGGGCATGAATGTTTTACACTCTTACAACATTCCTCTTTTATAATTTATTCTCTTATTTTTTAATTTCTCCCATAATTTCTTCATTATTCCTCAAATGCTCAAACTCATTCTTCTCTTTTATGTCAAGTACTTACACATATTTCTTCTTTTACTATTTTCCTTTCAATGTAAGGAGAAAATAAAAACATCACTATGAAAAGGTTTCAGTTTGTCAAAGCAAAATATTTAGACTGTTTCCACACTAAAGTTATGTGAGAAAGTTTTGCTGAAACTGACACATTTTTGAAGATGTTAAAATTTCACTTAAATAATTTTTTTGACAGAAAGCTGCTGAGCTCCCCCCAGAAATATCCACCATGTCTAGTATTTCCCAACAGCTTATATTTGTTTCCCGGTATATCAAGGACAGCACTGGAAAAGGAGATCAAACCATACAATTACCTCCTCTCAGGGATGTTCTTCTCTTGCTATTGAAGTTGCTTTTCTCTTGATTACTTTTTTCTCTTCATGCTCATAAATTTTTCATTCCATCTTACCCTGTGCCTCATTGCAGCAGGGTGGACAGAAGGACTACTTTGCAATCCACTGGTTATGGTGCTTGGCTCCAGCATAAGAGTTTTGTATTCTGTAAAAACAAAACTGAGCAACCTCTATGGATGAAACATCTCATTATATTTTGCCTATCAGCAGACCAGAAGCAGGTTTTTCGTTCGATGTGTGGAAGAACTGAATCACCAGAGCTTTTTATGTAGCCAACAGCAAATGTAACAAGATTTTTCTTTTCTTTTTTTTTTTTTTTTAAATTTTGATACCTCCGGTGACACTAAGTCATCTCCTTTAATGGAACAAGGTGGGCTTCTCTGTATAGATCTGTATCAGTAAAATAAGTCACAAACACTTAGGATATAGAGATACTTGACTATTTGTACTATTTCTGTTAGATATTCACCTGGAATTGTTTTGGCTTAGACCAGTTTATCCTCTCCCAAATTATTCACTTGATGGATGGATGGTTTGCACAGAAAGGGTCATGACTAGTCCATCTCTCTGTCCCATCTCCTGTTTTGCAAGTGAAAAGATTTCAAAAGTTTGCCATGTCCAACTAGACTATGTAAGTTGACTTTAGTGTTGAAGTACTGTCCCTGGCACTATTAACCTCTGATTCAACCTCCTAGAACAGCCAGACACTTATTCTTTCGATTTTTCAGAGGCTTAATTAGATATCTTAGTTCATCTGCTCTGATGTTTGCATTTAATTATTTTCAAGCCTGCACAGAGCAAGTCACTAAAACAGCATCAGAGCACTCTCACAAAGTGGTAGTGGGATAAGCAAATAGGTAAAATCTTAGCTGAACACATTCATCACGGCAAGAGAAAGCAGAAAAAGGAAAAGTAGTTCAGAGAAAGTTTTGGTCCATTAGAATAAATATGGTTTTGATCCAGAAATTCCGAGTGGTATACCTACTTTTTAGGTTTTATTTCTTTTAAGAGGTATTTGCACTTCCAGAGTCGAAGTTTGGAATATACTTTGTAGACTACTGTTTTCAGTAAAAGTAGGAAAAAATACAGGTGCTAATTCAGTCCTATTTCTACAATACTGACTTGTCACCTTAAAAAGGGGAAAAAAATCAATTAAAGAAAAACTACAGTGAGAACTTGCACTTTTTCTCAACCTTTGCTTTTTCAGAATACGACTAAGTTTTATATAAATGTACAATAAATAGATAATTCTGAATTTGTGTAACAAAATTTGAAAAGTCAAAATACAGATGAGTATCATGTTTCATCGCAATGCAATAGAACACTTCATCAGTAACTTTTAAAACAGAAAACTGGTGGTATTTCATAAAATAACTCTAAAATGACTTTCTAAAGGTATATTCCTCACCCTAAGCTAGTTTACAGCTAATGCCCGTATAAGCCCATGGAAAAGTGTTCTGCTTTGCCCCAAGCTAGGAGAATTTGATTTCTAGATTCCACAGCATTTTCAGCTCATATATTAAACTTACTGTAAGCTATAATGTTTGTTTTTATGTTTAAGCATACTCAGTCTGCCTAAAGCTTTTAGCTTTATGTATTTATTTATTAACTTTCAAATAAATAAATAGCATGATGTACATGCACTCAGTTCTTCAAGAATGTAATTTCATCTGGCTTAAAACATTTTATAATCATTTTATTTTTCCTTCTCCTTTCTCCCTTGTTTTGGAAATATTTACTATCATGCTGTTCATTATCAGGTACTACAAATAGTGTTAAGCAAATAAGGCTGCTAACAGCTGTCATATACAAATATGAATACGTGTCTTCACAGAACAAGATCCCTAATTCTCACCCAAGCATCAGAATTCTTAGGGTGACTAGCAACAACAACACTGTAATTTTAGGATGTAAAACTGTTATTTATTGCAATGTTTAAAACATAATCTGAACATCTAATTTGTTCCCCTAAAATTAAAAAAAAAAAAAAAAAAGAAGCAAATATAATTTCACTTTTTTGTCAGAGAAAAAAATACAGTTTTCAGTACAGCTGTTTTTTTCACCCCCACCTCCGCCAGCAACACAAGCAGGATCTCAGCTACCCTACACAAACTGTAAGAAATACAGTAAGTCCAATCTTTCACTCTAGTTTGGGCAAGTTCAGGTGGAAAAGTATATGGAGAGTTCATAACATTTTTACATATTCTGCACCTATACTAGCAGCCTAAATCCCTCTAATGAAGAAAAACAGGCACTTTTTTTACACGATGGAATGAATTGCCTCTACTGGAATCTATTCCTTTTTGGTAGTTGCAAAAATGGTCTCAATAACCATGTCCGGTGTGGATGTCTGTACAATAGATGGCAAGTGTTAGGTGAAGTGAATCCTGCCTGGGAGATAAGAGAGAAATTTGTGTCGAAAGTAAAACTGTGAACTTATACAAAACATCTTCATCAATATAAAATCTAACCTTTCTATGGTTATTACAGCATGAAGTAGAACTATGGTTATCCAAATTTGAAATGCTAATTAAATTCTACAACCTTTGTATATAAAAATGGGTCTGGAATGTGCCTGCAAAAAACATTCAGTGTCTTCCACTACTACGTACATTATCCTGTAATTTTACTTTTGTGCATCATGTAATGAGGAATATGTAAAGGAAAACTGAATGCAATTACGTCGTTAGAAGTCAAGTTTCTAAGCTAGTTGGAGCAGTTTCTCAATGAAGACTACTACACAAAGTCTAGACGATACTAATTATACCCACTTTCTTCCTCCCTCTTTTCCTTCTTTCAACAGCAAATATGTCTAGGACATATGCCTGGAATTCAACAAGGAACATTCTCTCTTAAAAAATGCCTTATAAATGAAGATTATTGCTGCTATATATACCAGTGAAGGAGAACAGATGTCCTTATTCTGTGTTTTAAGTTTAGATAGATTATCTTTCTTTTGAGAACTTACTTGCCTGAAACTCGTCTCAGTTGCAATTATTTTTACGTCATAGATGTGTGAGTATTAAGGATTATATTTTTAATTGGAAATATCTAAGCAGAAACAGATTTTGTATTGTTAAATGCAAAACCCGTTGCTACTTCCATGTTGAATTTTAATGTGGCCAAATTCATTGCGTACGTATCTGGGAGGTATATGAAACACCGATCTTTGCCATATGTAAAGCCTATTTTGTTCACATATGGGTAAGATTTATACGAGCCAAAAAAAAAAACATTATTAGCATTTCATTGAAAACTGCAGTACCTACCATTCAACAACGCTGGTTTAATAGGATATCCAGATCAGAACTGAATAAAATTTCTGCCCCAAAATCAGATAGATAAACCATATGTGGCTTAAAAATTGCATCTGTTATGAACGCCAGTCTGTTTAAAATTACAGCCTTCATCCGTTGCTAGCAAAGTTTTCACCATTGTGCTTAATTTTATGCTGCATATTCGTTCAGAGATGAACTTCCCATGACTCTTCAAATATTATATTATGCCCCTTGAAGTTAATTGTCCATTTTCTAGCTTGAACCTATATTATTAACTGAACAATTTCTTGCAATGTATATGCCTTAGTTTAGCTTCCAAATTAGGTTCCAGTCTGGAAAGTAGCTCAAATATGTATTAAATTCTGAAATTAGATTGAGGAATCTGAGTCATGACAGTCCAAGAACACCCTTTTTAGTACATACAAATATTGTTGTTTGCTCCAAAGAGAAATAAAATATTAATAAGCTGAAAAAGGACCAAAAAAAAAAAAAAAATCAAATGACCATCATGAGTGTTACTTTCTGCTACATTTGTTGAAGACATGAGAAAGGAGACAGAATGGGTAATTTACAGATGCTTTGCTAAGGTTTCTTTTCACAATGAACATTATGAAAATCTCACAATGAAAATAACGAGCGTTTATATTCTTCTTATACTAAGAGTCCTACTTTATGCCTTGTTATTTGAATATTCTTTTGGCATCATGATCATTAACATCAGAATAATTTCAATTTATTTAACCTTGTACCTCTCTTACTTTTGGGCTTATTTTCAGTTAGTGATTCACTTGATTTATGTTATGATTAAAACTTAACATCAGTATATTGCAATGGGGTTACCATGATATTTCATTCATATCAAGAAATTTTCTACTAGCTTTAGTTTATGTGATCTTCAAATAGCAAAAGCTTAAATAATAGTTGATGATAAATAACTTCTTTAGCCTATATATGTGTTGTAACTGCACATATATCAGTCTTCTGAATCATCTCTTTTACTTATGCCTATAACTAGTATATTCAATGGAGGTTTCTGTCTACTTAGACAAAGCTTTCCTTAATATGGACCATCTGCTGTGTTGGTTCACATCTTTTCACAGAAAAGGTATAGCTCTTGTGGCTAACTCTAAACAAGACATTTTTCTGCTATATCATCAACACATCTTTCTTCAAGACTCCTTCACAAGAACATTTATTGTCTCTCTCTCTTTTCTTTTTTTTTTTTTTTTTGGTTTGTTTAAGACTCCCTAACTTCCATTTGTTTGTTTCTGCTTCCCATTTTAAATTTATATTTGAGGCTTTATTGTCAAGGACTATCTTTTTTCCTACTTATACAGCACTCATCTGGTCTCCTCTCATGATTAGAGCTTTCAAGCACTTAGAAATAATGTCTCTTTTTAGCTGCCAGGAGAACGATTTTAATGTTAAATATAATTTTTAGACACTGCATAACAAGCAGACTTCTCAGTTACATTTTTTTCTTTTAGCCTGTTATTAACGAGCATTATTCACTTGCTATAGGATACAAAAGATAAAACATTCATGCAGCAGATAAAAATTAAAATCTGAAAGAATCTAATACTTAGAGAAGTCAGTCTTTATAGGAACTCAGGTCACAAATAACACCTTTGTGAGTCTGTAAAATTATCAAGGCTTTTTTGTTTTTTATAAATTTACCTTTACTAAATTGTGTCCGTACTTACCTATCAAATTTTTGGCAAAACTTGAGTCTGACTTCTGCAGCGCTGAAAAAGAACGTCTTCTTGAGTCTAAAGTGATTGTTCATAGATCCATCATGATAAGGTATGACCTTGTCCAGTTGGAGAACAGATACCTTTTCTTTCTGTAAATGATATTTCTTCACATAAAAATAATCAGTATTGAATGCTCCACTTACAGAAGCTATTCTGTTTTACCCTCAGCTGACATTAGTACTGTTCCTGGATTTCTATTTTGTTCTCCTGAAATGCACCTTGAATGGACAGTCTTGGATAGTGGTTTATATTTGGAATTTTTCAGCTAGAAACACGAGGCTGTTGGATATCATGTGTTGTGTAAAAGAGTTAAAATTAAATACATGTATCTCCTTTCAATTTCATTTTTTCTACATATCTCAGTCTTCATTGACATGACATTCTCATTCGCTGAATAAGAATGCCTATGACTGCTATCATGAGGTGGAAATTCAAAGTTTACATATTTCTTCAGTCACTTTCTTCCCCATTCAGGTTTTTTTATTTCCGTCATAAAAGTACTCAGAAATGGATTTAACCATCAGAGAAATTATCATTCATAAACAGAAGAAATATTTTCCACACATCACTAATATTGAAGTTGAAACAAAAATGTAAAACATAAAATTTCTTTGTGTTTCAGTACTATGGAAATTTCTAAATTTTTTTCAAATATCATTGTCTCTATTAGTGTTCTCCATCTCTGTTACCATCTATGTCTTCTGCTTAAGTATTTCAGTATTTCACCCTACAGAATGAATTTCATCTTTTCCTTCTATTGTTTAAAGTTAACTAGCTGCTCAGTAGTTGTAAATGTTGAATGAGGAAGAAATTAACTTGATTATTAATTTTTCTCATAAAAAAATCTACTTTCTCTACTACATTTCATAAGTCTTTCTTGAAAATAAGAAACGATTCTACTTCAGTGGTGTATTACCATTGAAGTGGTTAAAAAAAAATGGGATGAAAACAATAATCAATTTATATTTTGGAAGTAATTACAATAATGTTTTATTGGTTACATAGATTGCAGTTGTATGAGTTCCTTGCTAGGCAACAAAACTACCCAAAGAGCTCAAACTTGTGGAAATTTCACAGAATACATCTTGGGATTTTCAGATGGCTTATTGAAAAGGAACTTTCTAACCACTGAAGTGCCAGACATGTAAGAGTGCACATAGTGAAAAAGAGGGAGAAATAATACACCTGGCCAAGATCCTCTGATGACTTTCACCTTGTTACAATCATCTACTTCCTTGCAAATAGTATGTAAACTGCTGCCAAGCTGAATGGATAATTCATTCTGGATATTGCATGTCTATACTCACTGAAAATAGTGCATAAAAGAGTAAGATACTGGGAAATTCAGTTTCCAGTCACTTGATAGAGTCTGTCCCACAGAAAGAAAACCATTTTGTGTTGGTTCACACCTTAGCATTGTGGCAAGTACTCTTTGTCTGTTATAGAAGCCTGAGAGTCAAAAACTAATCATTCCACTTCATAGCTATGTGGTTCTTCATGGTAATAAGTTGTATATACAGCCACTAGTTTATAGCACCTTTATATAGGAGGTGCATGAGCACAGGATACACATTCTGATGCTGTCCTTGAAGCCATAGCTACTATTTATATACTATTAATATTATCATAAATCTGATGACTTACATGAGTGAACAAGAATGCTGGTTTAGTGATATCTTGCATTCTGACTTTATTAGTGCAGATACCAGTGGTTAGAGTCACCAATGAACCAGCTTCTCTGACTCGATTCCTTAAATTAAGCTCTTCAGAAACATGTCAATTCCCATTATGTTCAAAGTACTGAAAAATTATCAAAGGATAAAAATAAAAAAAAAAAAAAAAAAATCCTGGTAGTTATCTGTACTTATGAACATCAGACTAGATCTTGATACTTGTTCACTATCAGATCAGTGTTGCCATTTTCTTACACTAAAAATGGAATCTGTATGAAAGTGGGAGTTAACAGCAGAGATTATCCTGTTGGTGTCTTTTTGTCCTTTAATATTGACTATTTGGAGTTCCTTACCACTTTCTCCCTTGAAGTCTGGAGAGATTTGAGAAAACAGAATGTTTCCTGTCATCTGTCATGTAGACAGATCCAGAATTTTTGAAGGACAAAATGAGATATAAAAATTATATGTTTTAGTAGCTTTACAGTCATTTTTACCCTGGTGCTTTCCAAGTTAAAAAGATAGCACTAACGTAAGTATTATATGTTCTTCTACTGAAACATAAAATTTAGTATATTAAAAATGTATTAGAATCGTTAGCAGATTAGATGAAAAAATATGTTTTCCAAACAGAATCAAGGGTAGCTGTGGAAGTCTTTTCTTAAAAAGACAGAGGTGGGGTTTTTTTTTTCTATTTTTCTATTAAAAATCTATGTGAGATTAAATAGTTTCCAACATTTAATTAAATTGGCACTGTCTATCAGCCAATGTATCAAGAAAGTACGATTCTCTCAATATACAGAATGTATCTAATTTTTTTTTTTAATTTTTCCTTTGTTAGGCAGTTAGAAAATTCTGGTGCATAAAGCTAAGGTTTTATGTAGCCACAGATAAGATTCCAGTTTCTGGAGAAGGATCTATGTCATCTATTAATAATTCCAGCTGTAATACAGAACAGGATGAATATACAGCCATCCCCTTGCACAAGCATCCTTCCCACTATGTTCATAATGTGATTACAACCAGGTAAAATTAACATTTTCCTCCATAGTACGATTTTCATTATAAAAACTAGGTATTTTCTATTTGAAATTGAGAAAATTTGCATTTTAATATCCTTACTATGTGCTTTAATCAGTCTGAACTGCAATTACTACACTGACCTTTGAAACTTCTAGCATCAACCAGGATATCCTTTCCATGGAGTATTTTATGGCTGTTGAGCATCTGATATTTTTTTAAATATTGTCTCTCACCAGCCCTGAACGCAGGGCTGAACAATGAACATTCACAGGATTTGGCTCAATTACATGATTGCCAGAGGTAAATGAAGGTTTCGGAGTATGGTTTGCATTAAACAGGGTAAGGAAGTTCATTTTCCTCAGCACTCTTGAGGGAACAGCATTAAGGTAGCATTTCTAAGCTCCCAAGATTTTAAACCAGGCTTCTGGAACTACAGAAGATTCATAAGTAATAGTGTAAGGGACCCAAAGCGGTTGTGATTGTAGCAACCACTGAGATGTCACGTTGCAGAACTGAGCCCAGAGAGACTTTTGATCCCCTACTCCTCTTTAATCAGGTCTCTGCTTTTCCCTAAGACAAAGTAAACAAAGGAATCACTTGCATTTCATTCTCTTCCCTCCTGGTAAGCCCCGCATTGTATAAAAGTGGCAGAGGGACACTAAGAATTGTTTTTTTCTGACAAGGAACTTACCAGTCTAGGAAATTTACTGGAATAGAGCAAACAATATTATCCTCAAAGTTGTATTTTCAGTCTCATTCTCTACTTCATGGTAGCCTTTAGTCTCCTGTCTTCTACCCTAACAGATTTTTAAAGGAATAGGGCAATTAGTATGTCTGTGCTGAGACTTGATACAGACATGCACGGACTTGCTGTAAACAAGCTTCTCAGTGATAAGGAAATAAATTAACAGGTGGAGTCCTACACCACTATGGCTAGACTATTTTCAGAGCCTAAACTAGCTTGTTTAGACACCCTAAGTCTGATGAGAGGGACATTTTTCCAAATGGTTACTAAGTCAGATGGCATTTGCAAATGAAGCGGAGGCAAAGGCTGCTGAAGAGCCAATTACCCAATCATATGGAAGCCAGAAGCCAGAAAAAATTAGAAATTACTAATACAATCGACAACTAACAGAACTGCCCAGTTCTCATTTACGTGCTTGGGGACACTGATACTTGAGAAGCCTAGTGACTCATTGAACTCATTATATGAACCAGCTTTGATCTATGGAAAATAAGCAGTGCTGAGAGGAAGGAAGTGTGTACTGGAGAAATTATAAAAGTTACTGCCAAATCATTGGCCAGTTAGTACAGACAACAGAAAAAATCCATCTCACACTGAATCAGGGAGTTTTATATATTAATGCTATTCCTTATGATAAATGATATTTTTAATGTTGTGTTGCGTGTGAATGTCATTGAAAGGTATTTAAAAAACCTGAGTCATGATAACGAAATAGACTCAATCTTGAACAACATTCATATACTTCTAGTGAATAAGTATGAGGAAAATTAGATTCTCTCAATGATAAAGATATCTCCTATCACTACTATGTGAACGAGATTAATTACTCTTCTTTCAGCTAAGCATAATGTATAGGAAAGGCACAGTCACAATATACTTGTTTGAACTTGTTTGAGACTGAATTGTTTGAAGCCAGAAAGACCCACATGCAACTTCTGATTCTCAACCTAGGCTAAAACTGAATTTCTGGGTGAAAGTAAACTATGATGGCACAGGGTGTATAAGTACCACAGAATCACAGAATCATTTTGGTTGGAAAAGATCTTTGAGATCATCAAGTCCAAACATTAACCCAAGACTGCCAGGTCATCACTAAACCATGTCCCTAAGCACCATATCTATAAGTCTTTTAAATATCTCCAGGGATGGTGACTTCACCGCTTCCATGAGCAGCCAGTTCCAATGCTTAACGACCTTTCTGTAAAGAAGTTCTTCCTAATATCCAGGCTAAATCTCCCCTGGTGCAACTTGAGGCCATTTCCCCTCATCCTATCGCTTGTTATTTGGAAGAACAGACCAACCTCCACATTGCTACAACCTCCTTTCATTTTAATCAGTACTTAGAAATAAGAACATTTCGTTCTAATAAGTAATTAGAAATAAGAACATAGAATAGTGTCCAATATTACTAATGTCTTTTAGATCCTCACAGGTGAGGCATTTGAAGGCAGTATTAGAGAAAAAGACCTGTGGGAAGCAAAAAGCAGAGATTAGAGCAGTTGATTTAACCCTTAATTACTATGGTGTTCCCCAAAAATAGGATTGAGAAAAATGATGTTGAATGCAAGGCTGGACTGTGTTCCTAGAGTGTTTCCATGATGCAGCTTTTTAATATGTAAGAAAATGGTAAAAAGGAAATTTATCACATTCTGAAAGTTGGCCCAGATAAGCAATCTACATAACATTTGAACATCTTAATCACAATTTAAAAAAAAAATAAATCTAATGTTAAGTAAATTATTATGCTGACTACAGAAAACCTCTTTCAATTGAAGGCAACTGCCCATTTATCCACTTAGCTGATAAAATCATTAAAGTGTCAAGAGCAAAATATTTCAGCAATTTGATTCTGGAATTTGGATGTCACCTGATTAAAGTAACACTTGCAGATGAAGAAAGAACTCCTTTTGTGACACAGAGTTTTCAGGCCCAAGGAATCCCTTTGTAAGTCATGAGTGCCATAGGGATGCTTCAGTAGGTAGTAAATGATTTCATATAAACTTCGAGATGTGAAGATAACTTCATAACTTGGATGATTCCATTTGTTTCCATGAAACATGGAAAGAACATCTGGTATGAGTGAAAAGGAATTTTCAGTTGAGGAAAATGAGTGTGGTTTTGTAAAAAGGTATTCAATCTTTTTCAGATACAGAGCTCATAAAGATGGGTTTTTCAAGCATCAGAAAGCCAGCATTATGAGAGAATGCAAAAGGCAAAGTGATTTGCAAGTTCCGCAGAAGATCTGTCTGAAAGTTTACATTGCAAGCAAAATGATGATATTTCCTGAATGAGTCATCCAGGCTGAGGAAGATCTACGCTTTCTGTAACTTTCTGTGAGCTGTTGGCAATCCAGGAGACTCCTGGAGTACATTGAGGATAACTTCTTAAGCCAGGTAATAGACGTTCCTACCAGAGAGGCTGCAATACTGCACCTGATGGTCACCAAAGCAAGTGAGGTAATCAAGGATGCAGGATTGGAGGCATGCTGAGCTGCAGTGATCACACACTGGTGGAGCTCACAGACCTAAGAGATACGGGTCAGGCAAAGAATAAAGTCAGGACCTTGGACTTCAGGAATGCAAACTTTCAGCTCTTCAAGGATTTAGTCAATAGGATCCCCTGAGAAACTGCCCTCCGGGACAAGGGAGCAGAATAGAGCTGGCAGATCTTTAAGGACACTTTCCATAGAATGCAAGAGCTCTCAATCCCCAAATGTAAGAAATCAGGCAAGGAAGGGAGGAGACAAGCATGGCCGAGTTGAGACCTGCTGGTCAAACTGAAGGGCATGAAGCAACTGCACAAGCAGTGGAAGCAGGGACAAATATCCTGGGAAGAGTATAGGGCCACTGCATGGTTGTGTAGGAATGGGGTCAGGAAGGTCAAAGTGTGGCTGGAGCTGAACTTGACAAGGGATGCAAAGAATAATAAGGGCTTCTACAGGTGTGTCGACCAGAAAAGGAAGGCCAAAGAAAGTGTACCCACTCTGAAAAACAGACTGGCAGGCTGGTAGCTACAGAAGAGGTACTCAACAACATTTGCCTCAGTCTTCACTGGCTATGTCTCTTCCTACACCTCTCATGTTGGATGAACTGCAAGGCAAGTACTGGGGAAGCAAAGTCCCTCTCACTGTAAGAGAAGATCAGATTCATGACCACCTGAAGAACGTGAACATATATATGTTGCCAAGCCACTCTCCATGATATCTGAAAAGCCCTGGCAATCAGGTGAAGACCCTGGTGACTGGGAAAAGGGAAAAGTTGCACCCATTTTTAAAAAGGGTGGAAAGGAGGATCCTGAGAACCTCCAACTTGTCAGCCTCACCTCTGTGCCTGGGAAGATCATGAAACAGATCTTCCTAGAAGCTATGGTAAGGCATATGGAAGACGGGGGGTTGGTTTGAGACAGCCGGCATGATTTCACCAAGGGCAAGTCCTGCCTGACCAACCTAGTGGCCTACTGTAATGGAATTACTATATCAGTGGACAAGAGGAGAGCTGCGTATGTCATCTATCTGGATTTGATGGTCTCCCACAACATCCTTCTCTCTAAATTGGAGAGATATGGATTTAGTGAGTGGACTGTTTAGTGGATAAGGAATTGGCTGGATGGTCACATCCAGAGGGTGGCGGTCAATGGCTCAATGTCCAGATGGAGATCAGTGACAAGTCATGTCCCTCAGGGGTCCGTACTGGGACAAGAACTGTTTAATATATTCATCAAGACCATAGACAATGGGATCGAGTGCAGCCTCAGCAAGTTTGTAGATGACACCTATTTGAGGGTGCAGTTGAAATGCCTGAGGCATGATATGCTATTCAGAGGGATCTGGACAAGCTGGACAAGTCAGCCTATGTGAACCTTGTGAGGTTCAACGAGGCCAAGTACAAGGTCATGCACATGGGTCAGGGAAATCCTTGATATCAATACAGACTGGGGGATGATGGGATTGAGAGCACCCCTGTGAAGAATGACTTTGGGAGTACCGGTGGATGAAAAGCTGGACATGAGACAGGAATGCGCACTCACAGCCAAGAAAGCCAACCATATCCTGGGCTGTATCAAAAGAAATGTGGCCAGCAGATCAAGGGAGGTGGTTCTCCCCCTTTGCTCTGCTCTGGTGAGACCCCACCTGGAGTACTGTGTCCAGCTCTGGAGTCCTCAGCACAGGAAAACATGGAGTGGGTCCAGAGGAGGGCCACAAAAGTTCAGAGGGATGAAACACCTCTCCTATGAAGGTAAGGCTGAGTGAGTTAAGGTTGTTCAGCCTGGATAAGAGAAGGCTCTGAGGCCACCTTATAGTGGCCTTTCAGTACTTAAAAGGGGCTTACAAGAAAGATGGGGACAGACATTTCAGTAGGACCTGTTGCCATAGGACAAGGGGTAATGATTTTAAACTGAAAGAAGGAGATTCAGACTAGATATAAGGAATAAATTTTTTATGCTGAGATGGTGAAACACAGTCACAGGCTGCCCAGAGAGGTGGTAGATGCCCCACCCCTGGGAAACATTTAAGGTCAAGTTGGATGGGGTTTTGAGCAATTTTATCTAGCTGAAGATGTCCCTGCTCATTGCAGTGATGTTGGACTAGATGAGCTTTAAAGGTACCTTCAAATTCAAACCATTCTGTGATTCTGTGATTCTGGAATCCTTGAAGAAAGGATCTCTAGGCCAGATTACATTAGGTTTGTCAGCTAGTCTAAGCTAGTCTCCCTAGGCTATTTCTTTTGTCAAGAAAGTGATATGGGTGCTTTAGACTGCCAGCTTCTTCTCTTCTGTTTAGAAGGATACATGTCTACCTGAAAGGAAAGATTTTAATCTCTTCTAATTGCAGGTGTCTACAGGTACTTTTGAAAACCTAAATGCACACTTTGTAGAAAATACCCTTGGTCACATGGTTTTCAGCTGTTGTGCTTCTCTGTCTGTATTCTCTAAAGAGGGAGATGAAATTACTAAGCTTAGTGTTTAAGTTTTTGATGGTTAAATTTAGATAAGATGAATCTCACACTTATATTTCCTATTGTACATATCTATTAGGTATGGATTTCACAGCATATTGAGGACATACTGAGATATAATAGCTCCTTACAAAGTGATATTATCTGGGGTAATACTGATATGGATTTTCTACTTTGCTGAATATTCCATTCTTCATTAGCTTGGCTGACTGGTACCAAAACAAGGGTGATAGCATTCAAATGAGGCTTGTGAAACAGGACACAAGAACATTACAGGGGCTTGGGCTACTTGCAGGATTTAAAAAAGAAAATCTAGAGAAGTTGGATACTGAAAAAGGTCATAAACTCCATAAATAAATGTGCATTGCTCCAGCTATCATACTGCTCTGGAGCTAATACCTACTACCTGGCTGGTGGGAACAGTATGCTCAGCCATGACATCAAGGAGCTGTAGGCAGCATTCCCCAGACTAACTATGGAGCATGAGGAGAGGCCATCTGAAGATCTGTCTAGAGGCAGACTGCTTGTGTTTGAATGAATTGCAGAACACAGCTATTTCTAAAGCCCATTTGTGTGTTTCTAAAACCTACCCATGTGTTTCTAAAGCTTACTCATATGTTAATGAATTTATCAGTGACTTTTGCAATCTCGTCAGCCTTCTGAGTCCTGTTAATTCTCAAACAGACTAACATCATGAACTCCAAATGCAAAAATGCTAATTGGAAATCACTATTTGTTGATAGTTCTTCTGAAAAAAATCTGGAATATGCTCAATATCCCCTTCACCTTCAAATGAGGAAAGCGTGGCTGTTTATTGGTTTTACATCTGTGTATTGGGTTTACATCTTCAAAACACTGTGATGTTTTCCTGTACATTTATGCAGAGTGTCATCAGAACTAGAGATAATTATCTAGGTAAAACAGATTCTTTTCCCATACAGATTTGGCATAACTCTCTGGGAAGGAATAGTGAGGCAGTACAACTTTAGTGCATATTCAGCTTTAGATTTTAAAGAGCGTAGCCTTTTATGGGGAAAGGTTAGGTATGAATTGCTTCAATATATTATCATACCAAGAAACAGCAAATGTTCCAATGAATATTTAGGTGGTGGTATTTCAATAGATTTGAATACTTTTTTCTCTTCTCTCAACCCACCATTGATCAGTTGTAAATCCTAGAAAAAATGCAGCTGGACTTGTTAAAGCACCCTCCTTAATTCTGGTCCAGAAGCTTTTGTCACTTTTAGAATTCGTTGTAAAAAATTGCTTGCCCCTTAAAATGTCATTTCTCTCACTCCCCTCTAGGCCCTGCAGTAGCTCACTTGCTTCACATTGGAAGATTTCTGGGGCACTTGTAATACCAAGTGAGAGGTCACAAGAGGGACATATTTTCAAGTGACATTTGTGAAAAAATGCCAGCTTGATGCTCTGAGGGCAGAGCAGGACATAAGTAAATCCAGTGAAATCACTATTGTATCTAGGAAGTATACCACTCAGAAACTGGGATTCTCTGGGTTCGATATTGGGGATTATTACACTTTCTCGTCCTTATAGCCTTATACAAAAACACCAGTGAGCTCCCTAGAACTTCACAGGAACCACAGAGGAGCAGTAAGAACCAGTGTGATATGCAGTTTACATTTCATCAATGTGCCTTTTTACACCATAATTTCCTAACCTACACAGTTCTCTGATCTGTCCTTCTGTTTAAGAGATAACAATATCCATATTCCTCCCACCAAATAGCACTTTCCCCCTGTTCTTTAATTTCTCTAAATCCTCAGTTTAGGAAGTCACGTTTCTCCCAATTATGTTTCTCAAAAAAATGAACAATCTTCGGAGATTTCATATCTGAGCAAATATTTAATATGGGTTGTTTGGTGGTTTTTCCCCTCTTTTTTGTTACTTTTACAGAAGCTTTAGCCATAACTATTACTAAAGTAATTTATAAACAGTTACCTTAAAATAAATTCTTAATGCAAAGAAATATATTGCAAATAAAATATTTTGTAAACATGAACTGTTGTAGTCTATTCTTATTCACAGAGGTACATAAGACTGTACAAAAGTCAGTTACACAAAATCACATATATTTAATTCTGCTTTCTTACGTTTTTGAACTTATTAAACATCTTACAAAATTAATGCCTTTTTACATTACACATTATTACATCTAACAAAAATAATGGCCCAAAATAACTGATTAAGGGAATACCTTAGAATGTTTCTTGGGGTTTTGTTTGGCTCTTTTTTTTTTTTTAATTAATTTGGGATGTAGCCATATGTTGGCTTACAGAACAGCTGGAGCTATTCGGCAGATGACAGTTCCATAGCTGTTGGTTATCACTCCTCACCTGAGATGTGATAACTGGGTGCATGACTACTGCTGGCCCATTTCAGGCCAAACAAACCAGATTTTTTTAAGGAAGCAGTGCATGTCGCTTAGGCAAACTCAATTTACTTATACTGAACTGAATTAAGAATGAACCCAGAAATATACCCGTATTTATCCCATCTAATTCTACTACAGTGCCAAAACAAAAACCCCACGACTCCTAAATGGACACTGAAGAGAGAGGCACTTCTAGAAGGTGATTCTTTCCATTGCAATCACTCTGTGGAAGTATTCCATTCTCTTTATCAGCTATCAAGAAAGGCTGAGCTACTACTTTAGATTAAACACCCCATTAGGGCACACAAGATGATGTCTATAATTTGATAGAACACATCAATAAACTCGAAGATTGCTTCACCTACTTGGGTGATATGTGAGGCATTTAGTGGGCAAAGACTTATTCCGTCTTAAACAACAGCAGCTGTTTTGCAGCCAAGTTTTTTTTTTTAAACTCATATTTAAAGTTTTCCATAGATCTATAAGACAAAGTCATATTGTCACTGCTTGCAATCCATATTAAGTTCTTGTTTTCAAATACCAGTATATCTTTACATCACTTTTGGAAACAATATCCAGATGTAACAGTAAGCTTTTCAGAGAAGTTTTATGAACCAAGGTTACGCATTTGCTTTGCTCCCATTTTGTAGGATGCTGTTCTTTTCTTCTGTGTAGTCAATCCATCCCACAAACTAGTAAAATGGAAAAGGTAAGACACATGTTCCTCACTCCTGTTTACTGTCCTTTGATGACTTTGGGAGCAGTGGAAAGGTTAAGTAATTTATCAAAGTTTAAAAAGAACAAGTTTGAGCAACTGGATCATGAAGATAATTATTTGTATTTATACTGTTGTTGTTATTTCAAGTAGATTAAGTACACTGTCTTAATTGCAGAATTAGCTGAAGTGATGTGGGTATGAGCATCCGAGCTAGTTTAACTGTATTTAAACAGACACGTTCAAGTAATTTAAGTCTTCACTGTCTCTGTTGCAAAAAAATTACATCCTAGTTTTCTGTTGCAATACCTGACATGCTCTGGACTTGTTCTAGTGAATATGGAAGAGCTTACTTGTCTTTATAGATTTGAAGGAAGAAAGTGACCCAATTGTGAGGAGGCTGTGTAGCTGTTTAGCAGATGTCCTCAGGAAAAAGTGGTCATCTTGCTAATTTGAGTAACAATCTCAGTCAGGTTAAATTAGTTCCCCAAAGACAGCTACTTGCCAAAATGAAAAATATCATTGGTCTTCAGGGAAGCATGTGAAGTTGTGTTTCTATGAGCTGCTGAGCTAATCTAATAGCTTATTGATGCCAAATCATGTCAAGAACCTTGCTCCTTTGCCTTTCCTTTATGCAGTGTGAGTACTTGGATCCACCATTCACCAACCCAAAAGAAAGCTATCCACTTTGTTTGTTTGTGGGGTTTATGTTAGTTTTCTACAAAATTAGACAGTTTAACTGGATCATGGTCTTTCAGTCAGGACAATGTACATAGTAGATGTACCCTATATTGGAAAGAGAGGAGAGGGAGAGGGAGAGGGAGAGGGAGAGGGAGAGGGAGAGGGAGAGGGAGAGGGAGAGGGAGAGGGAGAGGGAGAGGGAGAGGGAGAGGGAGAGGGAGAGGGAGAGGGAGAGGGAGAGGGAGAGGGAGAGGGAGAGGGAGAGGGAGAGGGAGAGGGAGAGGGAGAGGGAGAGGGAGAGGGAGAGGAGGCAGAAAAGCACATGTTAATGATGATGACCTGCTACTGTACCAGCAAGTGTAGAAGTAACTGTACAGAATTGCTTTTAAAATGTCTCTTGTTTTTCTGTTGGTCTGTACATGGATGAATTGAAAAAGAGGTCTAGAAGAGAATATACATAACTCTAGAAGTCACAAACCAGTTATCTGTGTGCTACATTTAGGCACATTACCTTCACTTTTTATTTATAGTGGATTTTACAGCAGAGAAACTTTCTTTTCCTGGTTTTACAAGAAATAGGACAATGCTCTCTTTCAATTTTCCCCATTAAAGGTTCAGTGCATGCACAATACAAACTTCTTAAGAGAAGGACAGCCTTTTCAAACATTCATCTGCGCCAAAACGGGGGACACTGGTGATCATTATTTTTAGGGAAAATTACTTGAACATGGAAGAGTGAAAGGGTCATGACTTCTTCTGTATATTGACATTCCAACAAGTCTGAAAACATATTACTTGTATTTGTAAAAGCAACTATAAATTTCAACCTTACTTTCCCTCCTCAGGTCAACCATTTCTGTTCTGTTATGTAAGAATCAACTCATGTAATTAGGTGTAAAGAGGCATGTTGTGCCAAGGTGGAATATTGGCATGGAACAAAGAATTCCTGGGAAAAAAAGTGCCTTTTGCAGGGTAATGCCAACTATCTGCCTAAACTTACCATTGCCTGACTTCTGTGCTGACTTATGAGTAGGCAAAATGCCATCCAAACAGACATTCAAGACTTCAGAGAGGCAAAATACCATGTCTGTATGTAATACATTTGCAGGGAGCACAATACCTACCAAGAATGTCAACTAATCCATCTGTCATGAAAATCCAGACCCACAGTTATGGGGATGAGCCACAAATGACCCATCAATAATTCGGATTTGTTTCTAACGAGGTTCTTCTTCAACAGAGAAAAATTTCGCCTACTACCCCCTGTCTAGGATTACAGATAATAATTTTAATGAAGTATTTAGTGTCTTTAGTCTCCGTAAAGTTATACATGATAGAGCATGGTGACTGTGCACCTGCTGCAATGCTCTGCCAGCACCTTTTGTGCTTCAGCTTTCACAAAAACTGGTTTCTAAAATGACTAATGGAATTAGACTGAGAAACACCACGTCTAGAGGAAAAAGCAGCAGCAGTCACATGTTTTAACCAGGTTAGAAAATACAAACGAGCCAAGTTTTGCAAGATGGTTCCTGCAACTCAGATTTCTGATGATAGACTGGAGTGTTTTACCCTGCTGAGTACAGGACTGTGCAGAGTACTTGTTGACCCAAATGTAGATGCTCCGGAACCAAAGACAACATATCCCTCACCATGGAGCTCCACCCAAGCTAATTAGCCCTGCTGAGAATTCAGATAATTAGCTTCAGGATAATGCCCTGTTTAAGGAAAGGTATCATATGTGTGTATGTTCTTGGATTATCATCCTTTAAGAACTCACTTTGGACTCATGGAACACTCTAGAAATTAAAAAAACTCAAACAAACAGCAAAACAAAACAAAACGAAAAAACAGAGGCTGGCAATATGTAGATGAGATTAACTGAGCATGTCCAAACAGAAAAGGCTTGAAAGACTCATGAAAAGATTTGGAAGTTTGTAATTCATGCACAGGCTGTGAAACTGCTTTGGAGAAGTTGTCAAATAGAAGATGGAGAGAATATCCTAAGAACTAGAAAGAAGTTAGCAGAGTTTCTCACAGTTCGAAAGACTGAGTTTCAGCGGCTGGACTGAGAGCCAGAACCTGTCTGCAAGGGCACAGCTGACAGAAGAAAAGTAGTTTATAATGCTTCCCCCTCCACCCTCCCCCCCCCTTTTATTCTGCTTTTCCTAATCATGTTTATTACATTTAAACCATCAAACAAAATGCTCTCTAAACTGTTCTTCAGCATGGAATGGCCCATGACCATGCTATGGTACTCCCCTAGATTCCAAGACAGGTTGGCTGAATGCATGATGCCTATTGAGAAAAGCATCTGACTTGCGCTACATCCATAGTTTTCTAGGGCCCTGGCAGGGCATCTGCTTATTCTCCTAGGCCAAAAACATGATGAAGACCTCTCTAACAATTTAATAGCACAAGCAATGAAGTTCAAGTGCCCAGGATGTTCTCTCTGGCAGTGTTTATTTTACTATTGCAAGAATAGTGTAGTTTTTCTTTATTTAGAGAGTTATATAGTCTCGTTTTCAGTCTACTAAAACCAAAATTAAAGCTAGGTTTAAATATCTTTCTATCTTTGGACTGGAGAAAATCTAAACAGTTGATTTTGAGTCCTGTCACAACAAAGTCATACAATTATATTAATTTCAGCACCTGCAGGTCAACAATCTGCTTGTGCAGCTGGTGATGTTCACAGGAATTTGGCTTTTAAAACCATGGGACCCACTTTGAGGGTGGAGGACTAGTAGGGGGAGAGGGGATGCTCCTGACAAAGTGGAGTCAAGCTAATCTTTGCAAAAGGCTGACCAAAGCACAGTAAAGGGCAACAGTGCTGGAAAGTAAAGGTGCAGGATGATGAGAAAAGAGAGACCTCAGAAATGATAAAACAGGGCAAAAGAAAATTGACCTCAGGCATATGCAGCGTGGGAAACAAATATCAAGAAGTAGAGTTGTGCATGTGTTCACAAAGTTATGACATTGTTAAGATAACTGAAACGTGGTGAACAGCTGAAGTAACAGCTCAAATATAGGACCATTCATTTTTCTCCATTGATTATAGAGGCAGCTCAGAAGATATGCCTAAATTTTAGATGACTGTTTTTAGAGATGAAATCCACTGTTACTATTAGATGTGGTTTTATTTTTCTCCAGCACCTGATTTTCAGAATGCTGAATGTCCATCTTCCCTAAAATCTACTTATTTAGGTTGAGTGATATAGAGGTTTGCTTAGTGTGAAAAAAAAGACTATCACATTCATATATGAAAAGTGAACTGATGTTGAAAAATAATAGTCTTTTCATCACAGAGCACATATAAACACATGCATGTAGACACATGCAATGAATATAACTAGTGATGCCAACGGCTATGAATGAGAAAGATTCCTTCATAAAGACATGTAGGCTTGCTCTTTATGAGGCAGGAGGTTAATCTGTCTGTCTATATACCTGTTTTGTAACTCAGCTGTCAGTCATGTTTCCTCTGCTGAAAAGAGTAGAGCTGCAGCTGAGATGATATCCAGAGAAGCACCCAACAAGAATATGACCCCAAATCTCTTCAGCTTCTCTCTGTTTTTTCAGCGCTGCAAACAATAAACATATCAAGCAAGAGAACTCTCTCATATGGACGCACAGTGAAAAAGATAATTGTATAAGACTGTATAATTAGTGATTATACAACACTGAGCTAAATATACTGGATTTCATTTTTAAAATACCGTAAGATACCTTCAAATCATCCATAAGAAAAAAACCTGAGAAAGAGGTGAGCTCTCTGCTCTCTGACTTAACACACTTGAAAATCAGCAGATAAAAGGAAGTAAATTGCTAGGGTACCACAGTGAAGCTTTCTGAGAGAAAAGCAATTGGGGAATGAAAGTGAGACCTTTAATAGTAGTTCTTAACTTGGGCATGGGGATTCGACAAAAGAGAGAGAGAGGCAATTTCTCAGGTTTCTGAGACCCAATTATGTGACTGCAACTTGAACTGCATGTCTAAGTGGAGAGAGAAGCACTTCTGGCTTTAAAGAGCTGGCAAAATATTTTCTCTGCTGCCAACTTTGCTAAACAAGGGAGTGCTGCGGCATTTCAATGTCAAACTGCGTATTACATTCTAGATGTTGTACAACATGAAGAAAGAAGAGTTTCAACAAGATTTCATTTTGATGTAGAGTTAATGTTTTCAGAGGATATCAGGCTATAACCAAACACTACGCTTATGTGTAGTTTCTGTGAAAAATTACAGTTAAGAGCAGACAATAGAGTTCTCTACCTATCTGAGAACATAACATTTAGTATTTCTTTCTGGAAAAGAGAGAAAATATGGGAAAAATAAAAATGAAAATACTTCCTAGTCTTTCAATTTGGGTATGTTTGCATTAAAGAAATAGCTGGGGGGTGGGGGGTGGTTTTTTGGGTTTTTTTTGTTTTTATTTTTTTAAAAAAAAGACCTGATGCCTAGCTAGAGGTAATTTTTAAACAAAACTTGTAGAAAATAACATAACTTCCACATATGTATGATGGTTATGTAAGGGTGTAAATGCATAGTCAGAAAGAAAAAAAAGACCATTTCTTTTCCAACCTGAATTTCTAACTGTACCTTCCTTTTTTTTTCTTTTCCCTCTTGTTTTTTATTTTTGTATGGGGTTTTTTGAGTGTCAAGCAAGTACAAAAATTACAAAAAAAAAAAGCTAGGTGTTTATCTGCATTACTTCAGCTACATGGCTGCTTCCCCTATAATTATACTCTTACTTTTAAATCCATTCTTAGCCAATGCCAGAAACAGAATACTGACATCCATTGTACACAGATGGACTTCTGATCCAATGACATGCTCCTCTTTTTACATTCTGTGGATTTTAAGGTAACAGCCACCCTCTTCAGTATATCAGTCACACTGATGCTACATAATTGACCTTTAATGGTTACTAAGGAGGTGGTGAACATCCAAAGATACAGTAAAGGCCAAGAAGCAATCAAAATTTTGGTGCAGAATTTTAGGCAAAATCAAATGACTATATATGCTAGCAAAAAACCAAAAGGATTAAAAGAGCCCGTTCTTTTGCACAAATATTTGATCAAGCTTCATAAAAATGCAATTGAATCTACCGGAACACAAATAAAGGCTTATCTATTCTCAGATTCATAACTTCATTAAAACAAACAAACAAACAAACAAAACCCAAAAAACCCAAATCCAATGAAAATTAGAAATTTGCTGGATCATTAGTATTAACATGCCTTTTGATACTTCTGATATTAGGCTACGGTGATACAACAAAACTCAAGTGACTGCGGTCTCATTTCTGTTGAGTTTTTGCAAAATTTTCAGTAGAGACAAACCATTGCAGAGTTTCTGCATTGCATGATGTATCTTACTTGATGTGTAGAACAATAATAAAAACAAAACTTTTAAAAGCATCACCAGAGGCACCAAGCAAAGGCACTAAGGAAGTGAGAGAAAGGAGTGTAGAAGAGATATGTCTTCAATTTCATGTTATTAAGCATAAAGAAATTAACAGAGAGGGTGATATACTGAATCCTATTACCTGTAGCAATTCTAATGCTTTTTAGCTGGTGGGGATTTCAACAGAAAAATTTGCAGCTGATTTGTCTCTCTCTGTGTGTATGTACATATGGATATGTACGCATATAAGACAGAGGAAGTTTAGGAGAACAACGTTATACAAAACAAAAAATGTATTGGTTATTCATTATTAATATAATACTCATAAGACAAGAATACTTAGCCGCTACAGGTTAGAAGACAGAAAAAAGGGCCATTTGTTTTGTGTGTTGCTTGCCACAAGGAAATTTCAGTGGGGTGGCGGCCAGAACAAAACTATACCACTCAGTGACATGTAAAAAAAATTATTGGCAGAGCAGGTTGGATATAGAACTTGTGTTCTAAGATTTGTATTGTGAGACATCTGTGCGTGCGCACACACGCACGCACAGGTATGCATTTCACACTGATGCTGCTCAAGTTTCCAGCTCCTCTGGACTGTTCATCATGAACCCTTGATGCCCACTTGTGACTGAGGGCCGGGGAAATCCTTACTGAGGACTACTGTGCAGGCACACTATACATTCTATGGAGAAACCAATTCATTATCAACAATTTACCCAAGCTGATCTTCCCCATCAATGACCTTCATAAACATATTTTCTAACAAGATCGGCTTCTGAAAAATGTATTAAACATTTTATATTTTAACCTGGAAATCATGTTCATTAGTATCACACAGCACAATTTTTATTTACTAGCTGACTCTTTTGGTAATTAACTTCTGTAAGGTATCAGATACACACTAAAATTTTGTTCCAACAAATATTTTTGCATTTTAATGACAGATTTTGTTAATATTTTTACTATAGTGTTCAATCAGATAGACATGGTATTTTTAAATAAAAAAAAAATCACATATACTTCTCCCTAGTAGTCACTCAGATCAGTTTAAAAAGAAGTTATCATTTTGGCAGCATCTTTAGAATAGAAAGAAGTAAGGTCTCAGTTGAGAGATGATGTTCAATGTTAGAACTCCTAAAGACATCAGATACAATTTAACTCAAACTGCTAATTGCAGACCTAAATTCACATTTTTTTAGATATTCTGTGAGTGTATACACAAATGGAAATGCGCATATATGTACGCTAATGAAATGCACTTGATGGATTTATGTAAAATTTTGTTGTAGTCAGGTATGTAAAATTATAGAATCATAGAATGGCTTAGGTTGGAAGGGCACTTTAAGTGTCATTCTGCTCACTGCCCACCTTCTAGTAAATCAGGTTGCTCAGAGCCCCATCCAACTTGACATTGAATGTTCGCAGGGATGGGACATCGACCACCTCTCTGGGCAACCTGTGCTAGAGTGTCACTACCCTCATAACAAAGAATTTCTTCCTCATAGCTCATCTAACTTTACTCTTTTTTTAGTTTAAAAGCATTACCTCTTGTCCTATTGATACAAGCCCTTGTAGGAATTGTTTTGAATTCATTTGAAATTCAATTCTCAATTCATTTGGAATTCATTAATTTCTAAAAAATGGCAAAAGGTGTTTGAAACCGAACAACTAAAATTACTGTTCTGAATAACTGTAGAATATTTTACTACTTTTTATTGTTGTTCCTTTTCCTTCCATAAAGATTCTGATCTGAAATGGTTGATATTTCAGTTTCCCATTACCCAGTAATTGTTGGTTTTCTTAATTGCTGTATGGAAGTTGCTGCATGGAAAAGCTATCTTACATTTTAATCTTCATTTTGTGTCGTCAATGTCAGTATGAACTCACGTTAGTTGTCTGATTAGCTAGAGGCAATATACCACTCTACTTCATTTTCCCATGGCTACTATCTAATTTATTTTGGGGGATTTTGGGGGTGTTAGACTATAGTTCCCCCTTTATTCCCCTCTGCAATACATTTTAGACTACGCAGAGACAAAGAAGTTCAACTCCAGTGTATCCTGTACTTATCTATTACTTTTACTCTTTATAACTAATACTCCCATTCTGTTACCATTTCAGTCACTGAATCCTCTGAGGCTGAGCCCTATGCATATTATACCAAGCTACGATGGGATGCTTTGCCAATACATCAGGTGGGTTTCTTGGTAGTTTAAAAACTTTCTGTGGTAGGCAAAGACACAATACAAGTTTTAGGGGTTAAGCTAGAAAGCGTGAAATACACGGCATTTCTAAATGTTATTTAGACTAAAAGTAATGCCTGAAAAATTAGGACTATATTTTGGCAGAAAATGAAAGCGAATACATAAAACATTGACTAAAATAAGAGAAGATTTTCCAGTGCAGTCTATTATGCCCCAAGTCATTCTCTGGGTGAAATAATATGCCTCACATTCAAACCATTTATTTTTCATGTATTGTAATAAGCAAGCTCTAAGCACAGTTCACTGTATGATAGATTTCCTTCCACAAAGTTTAGCACCCCTCAGTCCCAAACCGTTGACAGACTTACTTCGAGAAAGGGCCAATGACAGAGAGGTCACAACTACTGATACATCTCATGCATTTTTACATAGAATAATCACCTTCTGAAAAAGAAGACATCTGCAAACATACAGGAAACTCCAAGAAAATATTAATTTGCCTAGAATAAAGAGTAAATATTGACAGTCATAAAGGAACTCTATCACTTCAATCAGCATCAAATTCTTGACTCTGTACAGAAAAAGAAAGTTAGAAAGTAATTTTTTATCATGAGGTGATTGCATAAGATTTTGTAGAAGTGTACCAACTTATCTGGTACAGGGAAAAATAAGTCAAATCGCCTCCACTGTAAATCTGCATTAATTCATGGTTTGTTTCACTGTCCAACCAAAATTCCTTTCAGTGAATTCAAGAGAGAAGAATAACGTAGAAAGATGTTTAATGACACATTATGGAACTGACTCTTGGACAGTGTGACTAATACAGCAGTATTTTATTGCAGTTTCTGGAAAATGGTCAATTAGACAAGGAACATAGTTACTGCGGTATTGTTCCCCATTTGGAACAAATTTATTGTGGCATTGTTCCCCATTAGGTTGCTTCAAGGTGCTGATTTAGGAATAGCTGTCTCTGATTTTTACGTATGAATGTCCAGATTATTATTCATACAGTATTAGTGAATTCTCTGTGAAATACCAGCAAACAATCTTTCGTGTAATAAAGTATAAACCTGCTTATTGGTAAACCACTAAGCAATTTTGCTGACCTCTTAGCACTGGTGTGTGTTTTTTCCAACATCTGAGGAGTAATGTGCAACAGTCTC
Organism: Bucorvus abyssinicus; assembly: GCA_009769605.1. Classification (NCBI taxonomy): domain Eukaryota; kingdom Metazoa; phylum Chordata; class Aves; order Bucerotiformes; family Bucorvidae; genus Bucorvus; species Bucorvus abyssinicus. The sequence goes on along the minus strand of CM020024.1, from coordinate 79,437,843 downwards.
TGTTACTTCCATCTGTGAAGGCCAGTTTATGACCATGGCAGTTAACTCATGTTTGTCCATTTTGATAACTAATCAAACCTCAAGAATTACTAGCTGAAATCAAGGTCATATGACCAGATGTAACTGTTTGCTAAGTGAACGTCTGATGCACCTCTGAGCTGCTTTTTTACCCCGACTGAATAACTCAGGTGCAGGTGTAGGTACTTGGACTTCTAAAGTTAAATTAGAGCAAGAGTAAGATTCACTCTTTGGTACCCAAAGAGTTATGTCATGAATTAACAGAATAAACAGCACTATGAGGGGGGAAACAGTGTAAACAACTTAATCTTGCAGTCAGAAGTATGACGGAAGTCTCTGAAGTCAGGAACTTAGTGTCCTGCTTTAGTGCCCTGATCCCTTAATTTACCACACTGCCTGTGCTTTGTTGTAAAGAAAATAAAAGATTGTTTTAACAGAAATATATTTATATATACACATGTGCCTGTGTATGATAATATGACATACATGTTAATGCCCACACACATCTATATGCTATCCATACACAAATAATTTATAAAGCAGAGACCTCTCTGTAGTAGCTATTGTTAGAGTAGGTAACCAAAAACTGGGATCTGGCCAAAATTTCCTGATACCATCTAGACTTAAGCCATAAGCATTGTACTGCAGTACCGAAGGAAAGGGGAAGAGGTAGAACTTACTGCATGGTGTCTAGGTAGCCCATGCTTTACCATATCTCCTTCTGATGAAGCCTTCCTCATTTTTCAGTGGGAAGACATGAGGAGAAGGCAGGAGTATTGCGGATGAAAGTCAGTTTCAAGAAAATTTACATATACTGAGTCATTCCATTGATAAAGACTAACAGTTCCTGGGTTATTGTAGTAACAGCCGCAAAAGTAGTAGTAGTATGTCATTGTCATATTATTTTCATTAAAAGGATAATTCATTACATCACTGTTATCTCTGCTGAAATCTCCTTGTTCGCAGTGACTTTACTGACCTAGCTATTTATAAAAGTGTCTTAAACTTAGACAGCTTCTAGACATCTATCTAAGTTAGGGCAGCTGAATCCCACCTGTGGCTGGAAGTCCCAGCTTTGTAGATAACAGAGCTAGACAGATACTTCCAAAATGAAGCTCCTTTTATCTAATTTGAGATAGCTGGGATGAACCATCTATTTTATATTCTTATTTTTTAAAAAAGCTGAGCAACTATTTCAGCTGCTAGATGTTGCAAAGACGTTATCCTTAATTTATTTTTTATCCCTGGCTTCTATTCTATTAGCTATTCCAACACAAAATAAACATTATCCTGCACAACATCCTCTCTAAATTAGAAAGACATGGATTTTACAGATGGACCACTTGTTGGATAAGGAATTGGCTGTATGGTCGCACTCAAAGAGTTGTCAACAAATCAATGCTCAAGTGGAGAACAGTGATGAGTGGCAATCCACAAGGGTCAGTATTGGAACCAGTGCTGTTTAACATCTTTGATGGAGACATGGACAATGGGATTGAATGCCCTTCAGCAAGTTTGTTGATGACACCAAGCTGTGTTGTGTTGTTGACAAACCTGAGGGATATGATGGTATCCAGAGGGACCTGAGCAAACTCAAGAACTGGGCCCATGTGAACCTCGTGAAGTTCAACAAGGCCAAGTGCAAGGCCCTGCACCTAGATCAGAGCAATCCCAAGCACAAATACAGACTGAGCTATAAGTGGATTGAGAGTAGCCCTGTGAAGAAGGACTTGGGAGTGCTTTGTGGATGAAAAACTGAGTATGTGCCAGCAATGTGCACTCATAGCCCAGAAACCAAATTGCATCCCAGGCTGTGCCAAGAGAAGTGTGACCAGCAGGTTGAGGGAGTTGTTTCTCCCCCTCTACTCCACTCTGGTGAGACCCACCTGGAGTACTGTGTTCAGCTCTGGGGCCTCCAGCATAAGAAAGACATAGACCTTTTGGAGTGAGTCTAAAAGAAAGCCACAAAGATCATCAGTGGGCTGGAGTACCTCTGCTACAAGGACAAGCCAAGAGAGTTGGGGTTGTTCAGCCTGAAGAAGAGAAGGCTCCAGGGAGACCTTATAGTGACCTTTCAGTACTTAAAGGGGACCTACATGAAAGATGGGGAGTGATTCTTTATCAGGGAGTGTAGTGATAGGATGAGGAGTAACAGTTTTAAACCAAAAGAGGATAGATTCAGATTAGACATAAGGAAGAAATTCTTCACTCTCAGGGTGGTGATGAACTGGAACAGGTTGCCCAGATAAGCTGTGGATGCCCCCTCCCTGGAACTGTTCAAGGCCAGGTTGGATGGGGCTTTGAGCTACTCGCTCTAGTGGAAGGTGTCCCTGCCCATGGCAGAAGAGTTGGAACTACATGCTCTTTAAATTCCCTTCCAAACCAAATTGCTTTATGATTCTATGATTATACCGTTCTTTCATTTAGACTCAGTTAATGTAGATCACATATCAACTGTTTGTGATTGATGGCAGCCATTAAGATCCCCTAACATAGAACTACATACGCAGATACATGCACGTGTTACATTTAGGTACATTAATCTAACTGTTTCAAGGAGTGCTTCTTTATCAGGTTCTCGTAAAACAATTAACTGATGCAAACTTACCTTCTGTTCTGCACCATGTGGCTTTGAAGGTTCATAAGATTCAATACTGAAACTCAATAATAAAAGCTAATTTCACAATTTCATCACCTATAACTGGGGGTTGTATACTCATGAACCTAAATCTATAGTTGTCCTGGTTTTTTTTAAATATTTAATGTTGAATAAATCTTACCTTACTTTATAATCAGAGGAGATTGGAAAGCTAGAAATATGAGTTTTAAATGTTTGTGTCCCATCTGGTTTGTATTCTAGTTTTCACATTCTGTACATAGTGTCTGATATTTTGTCAGGCAGTTTATACACAACATAGATGTATAAAGATCCACAGATGCCATACGCCTCACATCCCTCCTTCAAGCCTGTTCAAGCTTTTGATTAGTTGTGGTGTTGTGATTAATTCTTTTCTACTCTCACAGAACATTTCTTCACCTCTATATACACTCCACTAACACACCTTCCCAAAAGAGGTGTAAAACAGGGAAGACAAAAATATTTTAGGAAAGGTATGTTGGAGTAAAATACAGTGTTTCAATATCTTAGAACAGATACATAAAATAATTAACAATATAATGATTGTAATTAGCCAAAAGGAAAATTCGGAGTCTTGCATGAAAGTCTTGCATCCCAGTGTTGATGGCATACAGATCCACAGTTATTAAGCAGATAGGGAAAAGAGTACCAGCATCAGATACTAGATAGAAGTTCCACTCTCTTATGCTGGGAAAAAGTATGGTATTTTATCAGTTTTAGATAAGTTACCATTGTGTGCATTTTGTACACGGATTCTTCTTTTGCAATTCTGCGAAAGATCAAGACACTTTTATTTATTTCTGCCATGTATTTCTTCATAACACTTTCTGGCCTCTTTATACACAGCTTCAAGGCAAAGATGATGCTATAAACATATCTCTCCTTTAAAAACTTTCATAAATATAGGTAATAAAACAAACAAAAGTGCACAGACGTTTGTTTTATAAAGCCATAATAGAAATCAGAAGGAAGAGCTCGTGTAGAATTATCTACTGTTTAGGGCATCAGTGTGAGCAATGGAGGATATAAATTAATCTCTTCTGTTCTGTTTGCCCTTTTCTGATCTGGGAGTCCTATTTATGATTCTGCTTTCTAAATGAGTTATTTACAACCATGTAGTGGAGTATTCTTGGGTGATGCTCTTTTTTTTCTCTCTCTCTTTTTTTTTTTTTTACCAGAATAAAACAGTAATTAAAAAATATAAATTTCACCTTTCATTTTCTGAATGATCTTGCCATCTGTTCTTCATGTTCTGTTGGGTTTGTGTTTGGTACAATTTCAGTAATGAGGGATGGACTGTTGGCGTGGCCTCTGTAAGAAGCTTTGCAAGAAGCTCCCCTGGCTTCAATTTGTTCCTGCCTCTGGCCAAGGCTGAGCAATTCAGTGCCTCTGCAATAAACATATTTAAGAGGGGGAACCTGTTTGGCAATTGCCTTTTGTTTTGGGAGCTTTCTTTTGTTTCAGAGGGGTGTAGGACAGAGGGAGAGACACACATGTGATCACCCAGGTTAGTGATGAAGGGCTCAGGGAGACACTCTGGAGCAGCCGTTTCCCTTTGGCCTGTAGCAAGAGGGTAGGCTGAGCCCCAGGTATCACCAGTGGAGAAAAGGTCTGTTTGCAGCCCATGGAGAGGCCCATGCTGGAATAGGAGTCCACTCCTGAAGAATGACATGACTCCGAGGGTGATCCGTGCTGGGGCACTTCGTCACTGGTAGAACTGCTGCCCATGGAAGACCCCCACTATGCTGCCACTGGGAAGAACGGTGAAGACTGCTTCCCTTGAAGAAAAGCAAGTGGCAGAAGCAGCATGGAGCAAACTGGGACTGACCATGACCACCCCACCCTCTGCCCATCCTGTGCCCTCCCCTCCAGAAAGAGTAGAGGGCTGGGAGGAAGACATATTTAAGATCCTGTTGTTTTTCTCACTGTCCTACTCTGATTAGATTGGTGATTTGGTAGTGATTTTGTTGTTTAAACTAAATTGATTTTGTTTCCCCAAGTCAAGTCTGTCTTTTGCCTGTGACCATAATTGGTGAGTGAGCCCTCCCTGTCCTTTGTCTTGACCCTTAAGCCTTTTTGCTGTATTTTCTCTGACTGGAGTGAGAGAGTGGCTGTGCAGTACTATTTGCCAGCTGGTTTTAAACCATGACACATGTGATGTGTGTTGGGAGGGGATTCACTAATGAACATCAAGTGGTAATAGCCAAAGCGTAGGAGATCATGTGCATCTGGCCACAACCTGAAATCTGAACCAATGACTAGGTCAGGGTCCCAAGTTCTGGGCATGGATGTCAGACTTAAAGCGCTAGTGTTTGAGGTGGGTTTGTGAATCGGGAGAGTGAGGGTATATATGCATGTTTCACTGGCTATCTTCAAACTTGTTGGGACACAGAGGAGGAATAATCTTGGTTTGTCTGTGTTCAGGTGTATGTGAGTACTGCTGGTGTTACATGGGTGATGGAAAAGGCCGTGCTGTCTGTTTCGGCATGTGCAGCCAGCCGTGTGCTAGTTGTGCTTGTATCTTTGGGACACGCATACCACCTTGCTACTGGGAGGACCTAGAAACGAGAACAGCAGCAAACAGACTGAGAAGAGGAATCTGCTGGGCCTACAAGTCCTAACTCAGCCTGCCCTTAGCAAAAGCTCTCTCTGTTTCATTCCTATTATCTGCAATATCTGTCACAACGATAGTTAGTCCAGGAAGAGCAATAACTTCTTTCTAAAGGTAATTGAATTTCTACTTCTTAAAGTACTGGAGAACAGGCTAGCCAAAATAATCACCTGATCTAAGTCCCTCTTGTGAAGACAAGGACTTCCTTTACTTCTCCCATCTGGTCTATTCCATGGCAGAGTAACTCAAATAAATTCCTAGGGCAAGCTCTTTCCAACAATCTTCTTGGTGTCTCCTCATCAATAGTAAATATTTGGTGGTATTTGTGAGTTATGGAGGAAGGATAGAAAAATAGTATTTAAATATGTTAACATAAAGATTGTTTTCTCAAACATTTTAGCTCAATAGTTTTACCTCTAGTTCACAAAGGATCAAATTATACAAATCACACAGTGACAAAAGCTTTCTCACAGGATTTATTAAGTTTTGCATTGGTATTTAACTTTTAATGAATACTAAGATTTGCCAATGTAGAGAAAATAAAATTCTTTCAGTTCTTCTGTCCCTAGGCTTTGCTGTCACTGTTCACCCTTTAAAATCTTCCGTTTTTTGCAAAATGCGTAATCACATTGTACGTTCAAGAGTGCTAAAAAGCATCAACTAATGTAAAACCAGAAAACTTCTCTGTCTTTACATTTGACCTTAACAATATGATCAGGTTAACAGTACATTTAAGGATAATGAACCAATTATTTTTAGATTACGCAAGAAGGACACACACTCATATTACTGTGCAAATAGCTGCTTGCTGTCAGTGGCCTTCGTATTGCTGTTTGCACCTCTAAAGTAGTCTTGAACAATTATTAGTAAGAACTCAAGGAATGTTTCCATTGATGGTTTCTAAAACTGACTGATACACTCAGGAAGCGGAAAGTCTTGTTGAAGAGTAATTTTATTCATTCTGTATGTGTGTGTCCATAACTTGATATTACAGAAATCTCAGCAACCTAATACTATTATATGGAAATTTCTGCAATAACCACAACTATTTGTTAGTGTTTGCCTAATAGAGTATTCCTTAATCTGGGTAAATACAGAAAGGCTTAGCATAATGGCAATAGAAGTGTGAGGTTGACAGCTGAATTCTTGGTTTGGTGAAGATGAGAGAAGCCACAAGTAAGAGGATAAAAACTACCACAAATTCATGTTCCAGAAACATTTTAAGGCTTAGTATTATACAAAGAACTTGCCAAAAAAGCAAAATTATACAGACCAGAAATTACGTTTTCAGTTGTGCTGTTCCTGTTATTCTTAATAGGAAGGAGACAGAGCATCCTTGATACTGACAAGCGAGTTCTGCAGCCATAAGTTTTTTAAGCAGCAATTAAAATCTTACTGTGAATAGCCAACCCCACATGCAATGTAAACATGCTGCCGAGGTAACACGGATATTTGTTCCTGTGATCAAATGAGATAATCAGGTAATGCTTATGTAGAATTATACCCATGTTTGTGACAGCTGTATTCAAATCTATCTGGAGACCTTGTGGGAACATATTCCAGGCTTTACACAGCATGAACAGAAAATATGTCAAATGCCAACGAGAAATTGGTTCCAAGGTGGACAATGTGGTTTTCTGCAGATGCAGCATTGCTCTCCCATAGCAACAAGCCACTGTCTGAATTAGGACTTTTTTATTAAATATGTCCTTAAAAAAGTATATCAGTAGAGAGGTATCTGGGGGGATTATGCAATGCAGAGTGTTGGGCGTCATGAAATCACACATAGGGCTTGCTTTAAAACTAACAATTGAACAACTGATGCAGTCAGCATAAAATTTGTGTCTAGGCTACCACTCGCAGTTCACTTGTAGGTGACCACCATCATTCAGTTGTTAGAGGCTGTCTCCTCTTAGTCCCTGATTCTGAAGACACTTTAATCAGAACAAATCGTGTTACTTTAATATGTGCAAACAGCAAGTCTTCTTTATTCCAGGTCATTTTGACTGATGCAAATTACAGAGTACTTGTAACAGCACTTCTGTAAGGAGATCTAATAGGGAGAATAATCTCAGGCAGAAGGAAAAGGGACAGCCTTTTCTGTTAATACAGCTGAATCACAAAGAGGCTGTTTATCTGCAAGATAGGGGCACCAATGGCAAGTATGGAACACTAGAAATGGGCGAGTGATACTAGCTGTGACAGGTTAGGAAATAAACATCAGTAGCAATGCAATCCAGAGATCAGCACTGATGCAAATCTGAATAATGAGACTCAAGCAGAGGCAGATTCATGAAGAGTTCCAGTATTTTCGCCAGAATCCATATTCCCTCACTATGAGCAGATATTGCATTATCAGATACAGCCAGCTCAGCAAGATGTCAAGGGTGGAGAAAGTCATTGCTGTGTTTTAGTGTGGGAGTGACAGCCGTGGGTTTAACTGTACCAGATGGGCAAACCTGTGGCATCTGAACAGTTCAAGGGTGGATCTGTTGCAGAAACTGTGATGTGAATGGCTGCAGGTGGGCAAGCTCTCCTGGTGGAAAGCCTTCTGGATCTGCACCAGAAGTGAGGAAAAGAGCCAGCACTGAGTAAGCCAACATCAGCAGGTCTCTCAGGACTCAGCTGTCTGCTCATCCCACTCTCAGTCCACAATAAAGTGTTTCATAAATAACTGTCTAAGAACAGATATCTTCTGTCTGTGGATGACTGTTGACTCCTCTGCCATAGGACATGTATGACTTTGATTTTTCAGTGTTGAGATTAGCCATGCCTGAACTACACAATATACACTGTTCACCATTTAAAAAATATAACAACATCTCTCATTGTGCTGTAATAATCAGTGTGCAACTGAAAGCAGAAATCAATAATACAACTATACAGCTGTTTTTGTAGCGTCAGTGGTACAAAACTTGTTTCAACGAAATAAAGGTAGAAATAGATGTATAAATCACTTTCACAGAAAATTCAGGTCAGAGAATTTCTTAAGAACTTCCTCTTTTCCTTGTTCCCTCCCTGTGGTCTCCACTCCAAAGCGAAGATGACCTCAGCAGTTAGTAGCCCCAGAACTTCACACTGCACCAATGCCTCCAACTTAGCACTGCTGAGTGGATGAGGGAAGAGTTGTAGATGTTGTTTACCTGGACTTTAGTTAGGCCTTTGATGCTGTTTCTCATCACATTCTTCTGCAGAAACTGGCTGCCTATGGCCTGGGTGGGTGTACGGTTCACTGGATAAAAAACTGGCTGAATGGCCGGGCCCAGAGAGTGGTTGTAAATGGAGTTAAACCCAGCTGGCGGCCGGTCACTAATGGTGTTCCTTAGGGCTCTGTACTGAGGCCTGTCCACTTCAACAACTTTATCAATGATCTGGATGAGACGATTGAGTGCACACTCAATAAGTTTACAGATGACACTAAGTTGGGAGGTAGTGTTCATCTGCCTGAAGGTCAGGAGGCTCTACAGCAGGATGTGGACAGGCTGGATTGGTGGGCTGAGGCCAACGGTATGAAATTCAACAAGGCCAAGTGCTGGGTCCTACACTTGGGCCAAAACACCCCCCTGCAACATTACAAGCTTGGGGAGGAGTGGCTGGAAAGCTGCACAGCAGAAAAGGACCTGGGCGTGCTGGTTGACAGCTGGGTGAATATGAGCCAGCAGTGTGGCCAGGAAAGCCAAGAGCATCCTGGCTTGTATCAGAAATAGTGTGACCAGCAGGAATAGGGAAGTGATTGCCCCCCTGTACTCAGCGCTGGTGAGGCCACACCCTGAGGACTGTGTCCAGTTTTGGGCCCCTCACTTCAAGAAGGATGTTGAGGTGCTGGAGCGGGTTCAGAGAAGGGCAATGAAACGAGTGAAGGGTTTAGAGAACCTGCCTTATGAGGAGCGGCTGAGGGAACTGGGAATGTTTATTCTGGAGGAAGCTCAGAGGAGACCTTATCGCTCTCTACAACTACCTGAAAGGAGGTTGTAGTGAGGTGGGGTTCAGTCTCTTCTCCCATGTTACGAATGACAGGACGAGAGGAAATGGCCTTAAGTTGCACCAGGGGAAATTTAGGTTGGCTATCAGGAAGAATTTCTTTACACAGAGGGTCATTAAGCATTGGAACAGGTTGCCCAGGGAGGTGGTGGAATCCCCTTCCCTGGAAGTGTTTAAAAGCCGTGTGGATGTGATGCTGAGGGACATGGTTTAGGGACCCTGGCAGTGCAGGGTGAACGGCTGGACTTGATGATCTTAAAGGTTTCTTCCAACCCGATGATTCTGTGATTCTGTGAAAATGCTATACTCCATTGCAAGTGAAGAGTAAAAACCATATGCCCAGGTTGTGTTCAGATTTTTTTTCCTGTTTTTCATGGAAAATATTTTTTTTCTACTCTTTTTAAAAATTTTGGTGTTGACTTTTTATTTTTCATGGGAAAAGAACTCCATCAGCTTTATTTAAGAATACAAAACCCCCCCAAAACTCTGGTGAGTTAATTTGATAAGACACACACTTGTTGCTGCTGTTGTTGTTATGGAAGCTTTCATCAAACTAAACTCAATTTTGATTCAATAGAAAACACCAAGAAAAATTTCAGAATGTCCTTATAACTCAGGGCATTTAGACTCCCCAACAAGACAGGAGGCTATGTTCATGACATTAATATTTGATTCAATGGGTTATTTGAATGTTTTTAGATCAGTGAGTCCTTAAAATTCCTTGCTTTACCTGTTAGTGCTGGAGTTCATTGTACCTTAAATATTTGAAGACTGAGGTTTATGTCCACTGCTGCACAATGCCTTCTTTGTGTCCTCCTAATGATAAAGTATTACCATGAGTTTGTAGCCAAATAAGGTAGATTTATTACTGCCTTAGTGCTGGTGAGGTTGAAGGCAGCTGGGCTATATCGCCAAAACTTGTTTCCAGTCTCTCCCCTGGAAACTTGGCAGAAAATGCTACAGAAAAAGCAGCTGCACGGAATGGCTAGGATTTACAGTTTGCACAACTTTTACTGTTTGGTTTATTTATTACTGGTAGTATTTGGTTTGGCTTTTAAACTCTTCAGTGCTGCGTACTAGTATCTGAATGGTTTTAAGAAAAACCTGTGAAACACAATTTAATTTTTAGGTATGTGGCTAGAACTTGATTTGTTGTTGTTGGTGGTGGTGGTGGTGGTTTTAGAGTTATCTGTATTTGTAGTAGCCAAGAACCCAACAAATTCTCAGAATAAACTGGATGTACCTCCCTACTCCCACTGCCCATGGCTTAAGCAAAGTGTTACAGTCTTTCACTGGCATCATAGCTTCCAGAAAACGATGATACGTTGCCAGTATAATGTGCAGATGTTAGTAATCATGAATTCAGTGTTGGACATAAAGGAATGTGGAGAGAGGAATGCCAGAAACTGGTCAGCAACATTGCAAATGGCCAGAATTTTTCAGAGTTCACATGTGTGCTGCGATACTGTTTGTGCATCTTCTGCCCAGATATATTTTGAACACACTAGGGAGTAACTTCCTAATTGGCTGTTACCTGATGTCCATCTGCTATCTCAAATACCATGTGTCTTCCTTAAAATTTACTAATATTTGCTTGTGACTCATTACTTTTATAGCATGCATGATATGTTGTTTTGTAAAATAGTAGTCATCCGTTAAATGTGGTATTCTTATCACCTATACCTGAGGCTTCTGAAAGTCCGATGCTTAGTCTAGACTGCAGTATCAGTTCCCAGTACAGTCAAATAAAAGTTAGGCATATCTAAAGGGAGTTTTTCTCCCTTTTTGAGACAGATCTAGAACAGTCACAGTGAAATCTTCTCTGAAGACAATTTTGTCTTTCCTCTGAATACACAGAGAACCAAGGATCACTGTTTTACATGCTGAAGTACTAACCTACAAGAAAGCCCAATATTAATCTGACTAAATGTAGTTGTCTATAACCTCAAGCTCTTTATATAATCTTTCAGAGAAACATTTGCAATGCTTCTCTTTCTACAGTTAGATGTCTGAAACAAATGAGCTAAATCATATACTAGAGCCATGCCTTCTTCTGTATTTACCGCGGTCAAGTACATAAAATCACTGCCACAGACATTGTTGAGATGTATCCCACCCCAAGTAACAACTTTTACAGAACATTTAATAATGTCATCTTCATATTAAGACCACTTATTAGTTAGACTTGTGTGCTGTGAATATAATTATTTTTCCCTTTGCAAGAAACATATTACAAGAAGAAATACTATTCACATGCAAATATTTATTACCTACATTCTTGTTATTGCATTTAAGAGTTTACATTCAGGTCCTACTCAGCCTGAAATTCACTGACAATTCCAATTGACTTAAATCAAGTTAGGAAAGCAATGATAGTTAATAGAGAGCTTTGTGTGTGCTTTTTTTTTTTCTTTTCCAAAAGAAGAAATGCATATTGCTATCAGGGATCTTCACATCTTAAATATATAAAGACCAAGGTTCAAATCTCCTGGTAGATTGTAGCATCTTTGTGTTTCCATAGTAGAGCACCATTACCTTGAACTTGTGAACAGAAGCAGGAGCAGGAACCAGATCAGGAATGGAAAGCATGCTACACATGAGGAAGGGGCTTTTTTCGCTTGTTTGTTTTTTTCAAGAAATGACATCTAATTTTAAAGTAGCAAACTCATATTTTGTCACTCAGTCAAGCAGACTAATTTCTGGAAGTGGTCAGCACTCAGGAATTGTCACCAAAAGTCAATGTTTCATAAGCAAACCTGTCAGAAGAAAAGCAACCCTTATTGTTCCTATGGAAAAAACGTTTTTTCTTGAGTAAGTCAAATGAGTTTCTTACACCTCCTCTCTGCATGCATCCCCAGAGGATAAGAACTTTTGGACTCCACCAGCTACACCACATGACTATGTAGCTTAACTTATTGCATCTCTTGCTTTTAGCCCTCAAAATCCTCAGGGAGAAAGCCAAGGGGGGCTATCAGAGTCATAATAAACTAGTGAAAGATGCTCACTGACTCTAAAGGACATTGGATAAGATCCTGTATTATCTCATGTACCTAAAATTATAAAACTTGGAAAGACTGGTATATGTTTCCTTTTAAACTCATTGGGATAACATATTTGGTACTTTAAATTTACTGAAAATAAAATAAAATAATAATATCTTTCTTTTCTTTTCCTATGTCTTTCTCTATAAGCTTACCTCCTCCCAAAAATCAAAATGAAATGAAATTAAGGGAAACTTTCTGCAGCCCAAGCATTAAGGGGGATAAAAGTTAATGTCTGTCAGCCTGGCAAGTAATAGCAGCTGCACGAGAGACAGTTGACCACCAAACGGTATCCTAGCAACACACAGTAGCATAGTTATACATAGCACTATCAAGCCAAATTTATCCTTTTCAATATCTTAGCTTCAAGAGGGTAGGGATGAATACAGAGCAAAGGATGAAAATGGAGCCTGTGAGAAAGACAACATGGGGTTTTAATTTAAGAAGAGGTTATGCGGAATGTCTGTGTAAAATGAATAAAGAGTATGGCAATTTTGGACAAGGGAATATACCTGTGAGTGGTAAGGCACACTCAGACAATTGTGATTCTACTTGCTTTCAGAATACTAATCCTGTGTTTATTTTAGCTTGGAATAAAATTTGAGGTATTACTTCTTTTTAATTCCATTTAAATGTTTCTATTTGATTGGGGAAGGGCAAGGAGAAATATATTTTAATTACTCAACATTTCTAAATCTTTAAAAAAATCTCTAGAAAAATCCACCTACAAATTGCAGCTTTCAAAAACAATTATAGCTTTCATTGTTTCTAATATTAAATTGGATAATTACAGCTCTGTTGATAAACTCTCAAAATTTAGCAATTTCCTCTTTTTATACCATAGATTTCTTTCTATTCTCTTGTTATATTTAGAGCCATTGATCCTACAGCATCCATGTCATTTACCAATGTGCATAGTATTAATGACTGTAAATAGTCTTGTCAAAGAGAGGACAAATGAACTTGCGTGCAACTTAGTTACAGGATATATCCTTTCTTCAGTTTTGAGCAAAGATTAGAGGAAACCTCTAAGCATCTAGACTTTACAGACCAGAAGAGTTGGACTCTCATGTTTAGCATCAATTAGGATAGTTTTATTGATCCTAGTTGAAATGATGACACGTGACCTCAACCGGTCATTTGGCTGAATGCAACAAGACTGCTGATAATACAGACAGAATTAAAGGCAGGTAGGGTGGTAGTTTTTAGTAAAAGTTACTCCTGCAATCACGACCTTAAGTAGAAGGTAAAACTGTCTCCCTTCAGTACCAGATGTACTGCCAAGTAAGCAGTATGTTGCAAATATCAGGACAGTGTGCCAAGTTATCACTGATCATTTTTGACTTATAGTCCAAACATTATCCTTGCAGAGGATACACACTGCAGGAAATGGATTTACAAAGCTATGTTTTATGATATATTAAACATTTTTGCATTCACCAGAAAATCTGTGTGAAAAATATTTCCACGTGACAGTTTGCAGTAGAGGGCTCTTTGAAGACTTAGCTGGGGAAAAAAAAAAATCATTTTTAAACTATGAATTTTTTAAAAATAGCATAATTGAAAAAAGTTTTTAATCCAACATTCAGTAACTCCCTTAATTTGTATTTCTAATTCTGTTCAGTGATCTGTTTTGGAACAGGCTATTTAGCTTCTTGGGTTTTGCTATTTATGCAGATGACAGCAATGTCCTTTCTGCCCCAACTATTCTGGCAATCTCTAGTGCCCAGTGGTAGTACTTCTTCATCACATGAGTTGATATCTTCTTCAGCTTCCAAGGAAAGAGTCTGCCCATAGGCATATTTTAACCTAGTAGAATAATTTATTGTACTCTTATCCATTTCCAAGTTTACTTTTTACTCTGCCCCCAGATGTCCATTCATTCATGCAGTGAAAATAATCACCCAAACAACAGACACATTTTCTTCTTGTAATCTGGCTGCCACTATGCAGACTGTATGTTTCTGATTAGTGTTCCCTGAGCAATATATCAAAAGAATACTGGACAGGAAAAAGCCTGAGAGCTGACAGGAAAGCTGCCCTCTGTAGCTGGCAGCCATGTTGACTGAGACCAGTAACATATGTGCTGAATGTTTGTCTGTGAAACAAATTCGTCTTCACTAGCTTAGGCTAAATCAGCAGGAACACAGGCCAGACCTATTCTAAAAATGCCTTAGATGTAGTCAGTAAGGCAAGTTATAACTTCTTGTATACACATGAATACATATGAAGATAAAGTTTCTCTAGTCTAAAAGCAAGCGTGTGTTTCAAAAGGTTGTGTGGATTTTCAATGTCTGTAATTTCTGCTCTAATTTATTCAGCCAGTCTGATCTTTGATAAGAGAGAAGCTAAGGACTGTTCACAAGAAAGAGAATATCATCATCAGTAAGAAGCTAAAACAACCAAGCTTTTGGAACCATGGAGTAATACAAATGCAGAGCAAATAAACAGAATTCATAGAAAGGAATTAGAGTTTTCATGTGACATTAAATTAATGTTCCAGGGATATTGACAACTTGGCAGCTAAGTGAGCAGAGCTACTTCAGAGAAATCATATATGAACTGCTGGAGAAATCTAGCTTGGCTGGTTAGTGTAGGAATTTATTAAGACGTTCTACAACTTGTTTTCTTGTAATAGTAAAAGCTGGATTTAGTAACTTGGGTGGTTATTTCCATTTCTGGAATTCTGTGTTCACCTAAATTTCTTTTTAAATTCTGAGGACATTAGTGACACAAGTAAAATTCCTGTAAGAATTTGGTGCCAAGTCTTAGTCACTTTAACTTTGAGAATTTTTAAGGTGGAAGAGAAGCACATCTCCTTCAATACTGTCTTTTATCTATACCATGCATCTCAAAACTCTACACTTTATAAACCAGATACAATAAAGCAAATGTCCAGTCTTTTGTGGGCAGAATGGGAGAAAAAAAAAAGGGCAAAATAAAACCAATGTAATTTTAGCTACAATTCTGGTTTGCTTGGCAAAGGAAGTTCCACTCATCGACAGGCCTGCCATCTGTGTTAAGTGAGTGCATTGGAAGCACCTGGAGCTATAAGGAATATCTCCTTTTTAATTCTTTCTTGTGAAACGGATGGGGAAAAACCCAGCTAGTAGTGTTATGCTCTGTTTAAGTATGAGAAGACCATCAGCTAGTCACTGCTGCCTTTCAGCCAGATGCCTATATATTTGGATTCCCAGGTTTTAACCAGCAGGAACATGTTTGTGCTCAGGAGACTAGGTTGCTGTGAGCTACTAGCAAAGAACAGGAAAGGGGCCACACTGACCTAGCACTTATGTAATGGCAGAATACTGATAGAGGAGATTATAGTTTTCTGAATGCACGGCTCTAGTTTTATAAGTATTTTAAGGCAATGCAAGAAATCATGTTATCTCTAAGCCCTCTGAAGGTATGGAAAAAATGGGAGGATACACAGATGCACAAATTCAAATGTCAAAAGGGACAATTGCAGCCTTGCAAAGCTGTTTCTTATAAAAATGACTGTAAGATTTCTCCTAAAAACCAGCCAAAATTTTATAAGGGCCCATTTTCACAAAGGCTTGAAGGAGCATAAAGTACCTTTGAAATGGAATTAGGAGCCTTAAACTGAAAAGACCAATCCAGGAAAATCCTGCCGAATACACTGAAGCACTTGAGATGCTGTAGGGGTCTAAGAGTTTCTGGCTAAATGTTCCTAATTCAAGTAACTGTGTTCATGTAGCAGGCTAAGTACTTCTGGAACAACGATAATCAGTCAGGGACAAAAAAACACTGGCATTCTTGTGCTTAGCATCTTCGAATACACAAAAGAAACAGGCGTGCTCAAATCAAGAATTGGAATATTGCAGCTCTCATCTTTTTGCAAAGAGGAGGGGGGATATAGGTGTGATCTATAAGTTTTTCAAAGAAGAAGTAGCTTGGTCTGCAAATGATGGCTATTCAGCTGAGAGAAGAGCAGGCAGTTATTTTTTCCATGGTTATTCCTATCCTTGCTGCCCAGTGATTGTCTAAAGTAAAATGCAGAAGGAGCACTGCTTGTACTACAGATATGATGGCTAAAACATAACACTGAAATAAGAAACTTGTAAATTTTAAATTTCCACAGTCTGATGCTGGCCTAAAATACAGTTCTAGGTAATTACCAGTAATTAATCATGCAAAAAGTGCCATGGCAAGAAAAAGGCTTCAGGCTCTGAATTCTAGCTTCATAGAGGTGCTTTGCTGTATCTCTGAGGCAATCGTTTACATTCATGCAACAAAGAGTATCAGATATAGCCCACTATTTGGTATTTCCTATTGGCTTGATTAATCAACCTGTAAGTTGGCTATTTTAAATCCCATTGCAGGAGTAATGGGATTCCTCCCATTCTAATCACATTGTAGTTTTCACTGCTGAAGTTGAGCACAGCACTGAACACTGTAACATTTAAGTTATTATTTCTTTTTATGTCATTGATATGAAGACTAGACATCTCACCTCAAAGCAAGATTTCTTCCTTTTCTTTTTCTTCTTTCCACTCATTTGTTCTTCACTAAGATGAATAAATTGAATTCTGAAAATCTCAGTTTGAATTCCAACCTCTTGAGTAGTCTAAATTTGAACATGAGTAGTGTGAATAGTATTCTAGGAGTTATCTTATAACATAGAACACAGAGCCAAATTGCTTCTCCTTGTATGTGAATGAGTCTTCTTGTCATAGAATTGTATTATTAGCTTTGACTGAGGGAAACAATTAGCCTGAAGTCTTGATTGACTGATGTCCTCCTTGCATCTGGCTGTATTAAGATATGTTTTGCTCAGTTACAGTCATTAAAGCAAACAGTTTTGATCCCACTGTAATAGCACCCTTTACTCTTTGCTGTTTAGCCTTTTAGCAATTTTTGCACCTCTGCATACTTCATCACCCTAAGGTTTTATAATTCATATTATGTTAACAGACCCCAATCTGTGATCTGAAGACTACTCATGAACCACAGTGCTCTGTAGAACTGTAACTCTATATTAATATTGATTATTTGAAGCTAGTTGTGAAAAGAGCATTATAGCTCACAAGAAATTTCAGTGGGGCCTGCCTGTAGCCAAAAAAAACCAAAACCCAAACCCAAAAAACAAAACCAAAAAACCTGAAGTGAGAGTGACTGGTTTAGATCATTGGTGAAAGTTATAAACACTAGATCAAAAAAAGAATCCCTAGCGAGGCTATCAAGAACTGACTTGCAATAGGTCATAGATTAACATACCTGTCAATAAGCCAGTTACAGGCAGTTGGTGTAGTTTCGATTCATTCCAGGTAAAATGGACAATGGCTAACGTTCATTCAAAAGAATCTATGAACACCACTTGTCATAAACTTCATTTCTTCTAGGTATCTCATCTTTTTTTTTTTTTTTTCACCTAGAGTACTCAAATTGAACCCCTTTTCACTACTTAAAATACGCTAGTAATCAAAAACTGCTCAGTGAAATACTCTGCCATTTCCCAAAGATGTCAGGATAATGGACTGGACAGATGTAACAAACGTGTCTTCATCTGAATTATCTTCCAACCTGTTTTTCTGGAATTAGAGAGAAACACAACAACAATAAAAATTTAGGAAGAACTATAAAATATGAAACACTTCCCATTCTTTGGTATTCATTTTTCCTAAAACTGGAAGAAACAAAAAGAAAATTCTAAGTAATAACTTCTCAGCGTTCCTTCAGAATCACAAGGGAGGATCCAGGGATCTTTTTTTTTTTTTTTTCTTTTAAGTAAAATTAATATTTCCGTGAAATAAGGAGTTGGGAACCGGACAATAACTACTGGGATTTTAAAAGCTGTTGAACTTCTTACTCAAGAAATGAGAAATCCATTTACATCTGAGAAAGTTGATACGTTTCCTTACTTTTGTTTTTAGGCTTTTAAAAGTATTTTGTTCAAAGTATCACAGCCTATGTTTGGGAAAGATGTAAACTATAACATAGATGATGCTTACATTTAATAAGATATTTCCAAAAGAACAAAGTTTATTTTTATAACAGAAGTAGATCAATGGATAATTATAAGATTATTTTAAAGAGAAATTTACAATATATGTGTAGGAACATAGGAAACCATTAAATAATGTTAGATCTGGAGTAAATTCATAAAAACAAGTAGTGTACTAATTCACTAAAGATAATTTATTTTTTTCAAAGCACTGACTTCAAATTTTGAGAGGTTATTTCACAATTACTGTGGTCATGTAAGAAGACATATAAAAAATTCAGAAACCAGCTGATGTGAAGAGAAATCACCTCTTTAAATCAACAGTTTCATAAGTTTTATATCTCATCTGTTTTTATGTAGTTAAGAAAAACTTAGATTTAGTATTCTTCCTGTGCAAAGAAAAGATATTAATATTTATGAATTCTGACACAGATTAAGGTTTATGTATTCCTTCCACAAAACTAGGCTTACTGAATCACCATTTCTCCCCACCTGAATTACAGGTACCTTTTGCTTGGAAGGAAACTGAATTTATAAATGTATATCGTCCAGTGGGCATAGCAAGGTTTAAAACACACCTGCTGATGGCTGAGTGGCAGTGAATGGTAATTACGATGTTTGTAAGTAGTTTTTCTCTTAGGAATAATTTCTTCTCCAAAAACTGAACTTGAAATAACAGTGACAAGAAAATTTTAGGAAGTTTAATATAACTTTATAATTTTCCTTCTTCCTAAGGACAGTGTGTTCTCATCATTACCGTTGCTGTTATTATTATTAAATATTTGTGTAAAAAGTGGAGCTAAAACCAAGGAACGAGAGAAAATAATGGATTGCTTAGTTCTAAAATAACTTGTTACTTTTTCTTTCTGCTGCTGCTGCTGCTTTGTCTGACTTTCTGTGCTTTCTTCAGTGTTTCAAACTCTTCAGCATTCGTATCTAAATGCCTCAGCTGGTTTATACTACTATGGCTTAATAAAACACCTTTGATATCAAGAAGAATGTTAGTTGGTAATAACAAATGTTTAATAAATTTTGCTTCACAGTTGTTGAATTTATAAAGCTTGTTACTTGATGTATTCCTTAGTTATTTTCATTATTTATGATGCATTTACACTCCTTAAACAATCAGGAATCCAATGAAGACCAACAGCTTTGATTATCCAACACCTATGACAATAAAGCCAGGTTAAAGGAAAATTCTGAAAAATAGTGTTATTTTTGCCATTTAACTTTTTTATTATTTGTTAATATCTGTGTAGGATATGCATCATATATGTATTAGGTAAAATGTTAGTCAGAGATCTGTGGGGGATTTTTGGTTTGGATTTTTTGATGTGGGATTTTTTTTCTGATATAAATGTTTCACATATTTTGAATGTTATTTGTCAACATTTGTTAGTGAAAGATAGGCTCGGTACTGCATTTTCATGGGTAGTAGTATAATCAAAGCTCGTTCACTAAGACTAAATAAAAGCGGATATAAACCAGAAAAACTTGCAGTATAAATAATCACAATGGAAAGACAATGGAAATTGTAGCTTTGAGAGTCATGATATCTTTTCATGCAGTATTATATGCTGCCATGGCCAACTGCAAGGACTCAAGAGTAAGAAAGGAAATTGAAGCTGTCATCCTAAACACCATGTCAGTATTTCAATTAGCTGTGAAATATTGTGAGTGCATCTGTCTGTAATTGGTAGTGCATTTAGAATATTTCAGGATCTAACTCTTTCAAAGTGTAGTTATATTCAACATAGTTCTTTAATGCAGCTTTTTGTCTGTGTAAGAGGGGACTTATTTTCTGGAGAGTTAACATATATGAAATTATTATTACTGGCCACTCAATTTTTTAAGACATTCTAGTTTAAAATATGCATTAAGTCACTGAATAATAAAAAGTAATTACATTTTTGCTAATTTTCCCAAAATGTTTTTCTGTTAAAGATTTTTTTGTTCCCTTCATCATTGAGTCATTTTAATGATGTCAAATAAAATAATGCTATTGTTTCATAATGTGTACGGAAAATTATAGGAAAACTAGTGCTCTTTAGGAAAAGTTAGGCAACAAATTAAAATTGGTTATCTAAATATTTTGCCTTAGTGACTAGGACAATAAGACAAAGGATCTTTGAAATCTGTTATAAACTGACTATGCTACAGCTTTTCTATTCAGCAGCGTATCATTGACCCACATGCAGAATGGCTTACTTTGGAAAGGCTTGAGTTTGAATGTGATGTTCTGGGATGGGTTACCCAGATTCAGGAGCTGAAAGGCTGGCTCATCCCACAGCAGAAATCATCAATTACAAACGAAGAATCTTCAGTTAGTGTGAGTAGCTGATGTGTTATGTGATTTTTGGCACAGTCATGGAATTGAACATAGAAAAAAATACTCTTCGTAACAATCATTTTGTTAAAAAAAATCCACAAAATTAATCTCTCAAATGGGAAAACACCCCAAAAAATAAAACCAGAAAAAACAAACAAACAAGCAACTCTGGAGATAGCTTTCCACAATAATTTTCCTCATTGATCTGCATGAAATTTAGGCTTCTTCCTTCCTCATTCCTGATAAGATTAACTGGAAAACAAGACTTCCATTTGCATAATAATTTCAAGGTTTCTGTTTAACTTCACATTTAAATAAAAATGAGATCTTTTAATTTTGTGTGATTAAATATAAGGAATTGTTGAAAGTGGCTAGCTTAACCATATAATAGTCTATAACTTTCACTCGGTAAATTAATATTCCTTTAAATATACTAGTAATCAATCAGGCTCTCATCTGAGATGTGGAAACTGAATTCTTGGTAACAATTTAAACAGGGGTTTCTTGAGTCTTGAGGTTTTGGTTATTCTGTTAGACATTTTTCTTTTCTTCCTGAATCTAAAACATATTTCAGCTTACGTTACATTTATAAAAATAGTTAATGTTTGGAGGAAAACAATACTTTCTAATGAAAAGGATAAGTTTGAAAATATTGATACCTTACAAGACTTAATTCCTGATAAAGTCATCATTTTCAACACTCAAGCCAAGCCACTTCCTAAAGTATGAACCTAAGATTGCAAAGTTAAAAAGAGAAGAGTAGGAGGATGATATTCTGGAACTGAGAGCTGGCCAAAGTCTGATGATAACCAGGTGACTGCAGAAAAAATATGAGATTTGGTATTATTATTTAAAAATAAAATTACTTTATTATAATCTGAAATTCTTCAAGATTGTTTGTAAGTGAAATTTCTATTGCAAACCATTTCCTATACAAAAAACTGCTTCAGAATGTAGTCCCTTGTAGTCACAATATCCCTTTGAATATAGGAAATAAAGAATTTGAGTGTTTAAACCATCTGGAAAACAAACTCAGATTGTCCTATTATTTATTACATTTGGAAAGCTATCTCTGATATCATAACAGACATTTTCTGTCTGAATATCATTGATTATCTAATCAATATTTAGTAAATTAATTTTTTTCTCCACAGTTTTTTGCAATAAATGGGACAGAAAATTCCCTTAGATGAAACAGTAAATAATCTCATTGCTGTTGTTCTTTTCTATCAGATAATAAATGGATATATGGGGTGTAATTCTCTTTGGTAGAGCAGTGATTTGAGCATATATGTAATCCTAACCGTTACACAGAGAAAAAACAAAACAACAAAAAAGGAACGATATTTTATCATCCTTTACTCTTTTTCTAGCTGTATCAAAGAAAAGGTAAAGGAGAGGAGAGGAGAGGAGAGGAGAGGAGAGGAGAGGAGAGGAGAGGAGAGGAGAGGAGAGGAGAGGAGAGGAGAGGAGAGGAGAGGAGAGGAGAGGAGAGGAGAGGAGAGGAGAGGAGAGGAGAGGAGAGGAGAGGAGAGGAGAGGAGAGGAGAGGAGAGGAGAGGAGAGGAGAGGAGAGGAGAGGAGAGGAGAGGAGAGGAGAGGAGAGGAGAGGAGAGGAGAGGAGAGGAGAGGAGAGGAGAGGAGAGAGAGGAGAGGAGAGGAGAGGAGAGGAGAGGAGAGAGGAAAGAGAAAAAGGAGAAAAGAAAAAAAGAAAAAGCAGCGACAGCAGCATTTTGAGGGAATCAGGGCCATCTTAATTCATGATGGATATATTCTCAGAAAGTCTAGTAGATCAGATTCAAAAGAAGATTTAGTTAGAGTAATACATAGTTTTAAGATACCAATGAACATAGGGTAGGGTAATAAAGATTTTCAGTGCTACAACTTAGGTTTTGAATGTCTTTTAATACCCATTGCTTCTGCATACATTCCAAAGTCCTAATCTGAATTTTGTTTATAGAAATTTATGTAATGTGTCTACGGTGACATAGTGTGTCAGTGTCACAGCTGGAGACACTTTTTCCTAATCCTGTATATTATCTTCTATGCTACAGGACACAGGTAGAGAAACACGAACAGGGATTTCTTTTCCCTTTTCCTCTTCTTAAAATACCATACGTCTTGATTTTATTGCTGCAGCAATTGATGTAATAGAAAGTCACTGTAAATTGCTGCAATTTCAGTTTTATCCTTGGATCACACATTTGCAGAACCTGTCCAGTTTAGACAAATCATTAATACATCCTTAAACCTCTTGATGAATAAGAACTGAAAAGGTGTGTATATCTTCAAAGAGCCAGTGAAAAATCACTTGGTATAAATTTGGATGCTCTTAATCCTCTCTTAATCCTAAATGTTTTTCATTTTGCAATAATTCTTAAGCTAAGATATTCTTCTCTTATGTATACCTGCATTTATTATAATGAAAGTAATAAAACGTGTACAGGTTCATGTGAAAGCATTTTTTGTGTAATTCACACTGCACAAACGCTCAAGGAGGAGTCAAATTATTCATAGTGGTACTAATTAGGTATATTGTCTGCTTAAAGCAAACATACTTAACTATATGAACTGGAAATAAATAGTCAAATGTTAATCAGTTTTCAAACCTACCTAGTGTTGAATTCCTCTTTTCTTTATACAATACAGGAGGTTAAAGAAAATCCACACTCTTACTAAGGAACCTGCCTTATTAAAACTTTATGCAAACATCTTTTATTTAGCCTCTTCCTTCAGTCTCATTAACAGGGTCATGACTTTTCGTCTATGAGGCTGGCATGTCTTCAAACAAAGCAAAGTTTACTTTTTCCAGCATTTCAATTCTTATCCCCTTTTAGAAAGAATAACTTCTTCATAGAAGAGGTAGAAGCCCAATATTTTCATTAGGTAAAGAAGTTACCTTTTTTACCCTCAGATTAAAAAAAAAGAGAGAGAGAGAAGATAAAAGTTGACAAATATGAAAAGCACAGAACAGTTTTTGAAGAAGTTTGTAGAATCCATTATTCAAGTGATAAATAAAGCGGATACATTTTTTACCTTGCTCAAGATTTCTGGCCCTGGATCCTGGGTGGATCTTGATTCAGCTGTATGCTATTTTCCAAAATTTATGTGAAAAGTATAATGGACCCTCTGTTGTATCCCCTAATGCATAAATCACAGATCTACAGCAACATGGAGAAGCTACAGACCTGTGAACACCACTTGTCTCAAAGACGTCCATTTCTCGACATAGCTTTTTACTATGATAAGCAAAATACTGTGCTGCTTTCATCTTCTTAAGAAAGTTTATCTATTGAGAACAAGGCCCCAGTTGCTGGTTTTATATCTAGCAGCTCTGTTGTAAAGAGCTATAAGCCATCAAAGCTTACAAACACATCATAGCTCTTACAAATTACATTTGTACCAGTACACTAGAGCCACCAATGTTGTTTTATTCTAGCTGAAACCTCTATTATTCATTATTTTGGATGGACATGTAATCTAACTGAACATAAGCTCTGTATATTACCAGTTGCCAGACTCATCCCTCATTGGCTTCAGAATATGAGAACTATCCATATAGCCGTTATTCCTCTTCATCTCAGTGACCTGTCCAAAGTACAAATTGAATAAAGATTGGAATACAGCTAAGTCACATTTTAGCAATTTAGGAACTGTATTTAGTGTTCTGGACATGCACTTTGACCATGACAATCCTAAATTAGACATTAACTGTCATTATTGTCTCTTGCCAATCTTTGCAATTCAAAAGTAACTGGACAACTGTTCTTTAAGTCAAGAAGATACATTCACCATCTTTTGTTTCCTTCAAATTAGACTCTAATAACTACTACAGTTTATTCAGGGGCTTTCTGTCATACTGATCCCACAGCTTTTTAAAATTATTTTGCACTGACTGTAGTACACTGGCCATAAGTAGATTTTTATCTGTGAATATCTTGGAGTTTATAACTAATTATAAACAATAAAAACACATACACAAAGAGAAAAAGAAAATTCTGAGTAGTAACATCAAAGCAAGTTTAAACACACAAAATGAGTATGAGTAGACATAAAAATTTTTATGAATGCATACATGCAATATATACGTAGAAAGAAAAGTACTTCTACTACCAAGAATATTTGGTTCCTTCTGAACCAAGGAAAACTTTTTCTGGCATCTCATGCATTTAAATACTGTTCCTTAACTAAACAAAGTATTATATTAGTGAAAAGCAGCTGCCAAGGATTATCCTGGTAAGTTCTTCCCAGAATAACCCCCAAAACTCAATAGCCTAGTTTAGTTTTAGGCAGCTAATTAAAGCAATGAATTTAGCAGTGTACATTCCTTCTACAATCAGTGGAGACCACGAGGAGAACATGGTGGGCTGTATAACCTCTGCAAAGGACATATTTTCTTTCTCCACTAACCATAATGAGCATAGGATGAGAACATCCCTTCCTTAAGCAATAATTTTGGGTGCTTAATATCAGCCATGGTATCTTCTCACAGGGAACAAACAAAGGGAATAAAGTAATGGGCATGGTAGAAAGATCCACTCTCATTAGAAGGAAGTTCTTAGATGATATAATCTCACTCGTTCTTTTTTTTTTTTTTTAAGTTATTTTTATTATAAGCACATCTTTTTCATATCTGCTGAGAAGTCTTTCTGATTATATGTCTGAACTGCAAGAACAGTTAAAACCTAAAGAAAAGATGGTTAGAATCATGTGTTACAGTTGCCTTTTTGATGTCAAAAACAAAGAAATAAATAAGAACTCTTTATAGGTTTTACTCAATCCACCTTAAATTCTTTCCTTAATGCCTCCAGGTGTTTTTATCACTACAGAGCTTTCTGGTTGCTGAACAGGCTGGTTAGTGACTTTGTTGATATATATATATACAAAAAATCCTGCCAGTTTTTCCCTAGGATTGTTTTTATTAATGACAAACCCACAAATTTTCGCTTACAAAAATAAAAATCAAACAGTATTAGATAAGACTCAGTGTTCTATTAAACAGTAACAATTTAATTTGGGTTAAGCTACAAACAATCTATGTTATATGATTCAGAAGCTCTTGCTACTTAAGTATATGCAGGTATTTTGATCAGAAGGGTTCAGAAAAATTCCATGGTTTAGGCAAAAGTTTCTTAACTGATAAAATGAAGAGAACGTAGTAGCAGGACTGTGTAATATGTGGTTAGGGTCCTTATTTAGGAGGCCAAAGCCCAACCCATTATGGTCAATACTGATACAGCAGATTTGAATTTATAATTCACGGCATGGCTAAATGACAGCTTACAAAACAGTCCGAGTAAAAGTCTTTCTAATAATTTTTGAATTCCCATTTCCTTCCTGAAACTATTCAGTCAAGAAAGTAGCACCACTGAACCTCAAGTCCAGCCAGCAAAAGAGATCCTTGCTGTGTAGCTCATTTTTTACACATTTAGCTGAGAGCAGAGATCAAAGGTTTCTCCTGTATTTGTGCCTATGTTTCTGAGCAGTGTGGGCCAATAGAAGTTGGCCTTTAGAGCAAAAGAATTGCACAAACTATGACAATTTCAGTGGAGTTTACATCAGACAGGATATAGTCCTGTGGAATGGACTGAGTATTCATGAGCTACTCTCCAGTAGCCCACCTTCCAGACCAGTTTAACCTCAAAATTAACCTAGTTCATAAACTTTAGAATGTTGCACGATACACCTCAGTGTCTGACAAGTGGGGAAATTATGAAATATTCCTGATCTGGATTAAAACACTAATGCAGAATACTATTTATATTTTCATAATAGACAGCTAATGAATAAAAAAAGAGATACAACCCAAGGAAAAATGCCATGATGCTTTTCCAAGACTTAGTAGAGAAACCTGCTTCAGACTGTAAAACTCTTTCCTGTAGATACTCCCCTCCTGCCCTGAGAGAGACACATGCATCCATGTAGACCAGTATGCTCTACTACTTAAGAGAATACTAGCTGTCTAAACACTTTATAACTCTATAAGCTATGCTATACTGGGCTTGTGAAACTTAGGTGTCTAACTAGCCTGGAACTCCAGGCCTTCAACCAGATTTCCAATTCTGAAGCATTGAAGAGCTGGACATCACAATGCTTTAGTTAAATATCTGCTTTAACACACCATCTTATGTGCATGAACAACACATAAGGTCAGACCTCTGTGGACTAGTCTCCACCAAAATTTCAGCCAGGGATCTTTGAAGGATCAGATCTCTGATGACTAATAGTAAGACACAAAAATGCTCAGGCTTTTCTGTGCATAGAGACTCTGGCAAAATCATACTGAAGCCTTCTTTAAAAGTAGTAATCTACTACACGTGTTGCTGCAAAAATAGCACCAGATAAAACACATTTCTGTAATACAGCCTACAGGTCACAGCGGTATTGAATATGAACAGAGACTATTAGTTGAAGTTTCTTGTTTTGTAAATTATTCATATTTCAATTTTAAGAAATTTTTTTAGATGTTATTGAAATCTTCCTGTCCTGGAGCAAGTTTCATAATATCATAAGTTAATATACTTGCCTGTCACCTCTATAGGGCCTGAGTTTAAATCTGGCTTGGGTCACAGGTGAAATTAACTTAATGGTCTCAGACTAGCCCTTAGTAGGCATTTGTCCATATCACAAAACTACTATTGTACATAATTTGGCAGTAGAGTATAATTGTAGAGTACTATTTTCCAAGGAACCAAGAAATGTAATAGGGGGGACATTGAAGAGCAGGTTTGCCAATGCAAATGATGTCTTACTTTCATGAGAATCATTATTCAGCAAATTAGTTAACACAATGAAGTTGTCTAAATAAATAACGTGTCACTTTCCAATAGATTAAATGACAGGAAAATATTGTTTTACATTATCATGCCATTTTGGACACTGACAGTCCGAGATGCACTTTAATTCATCTTATTTATGGCAAAAGACAAAAATTGCTGTAAAAAGTGATTGTATGGGAAACCAACACTTTTTTTTGTTTGTTTGCTGGTTTTGAAATATGATGATAATTAGAACATAAAACAACTAGGCAAGCCGTAATTAGAGGTTCAAATGAAAAGAACACCATCAACATCATTCAACTATAGATAGTTACATTCAATTAAATAATTTGCTGACTGTCATGTGACCAGCTTTTTCTGGCATAGCAATGAAAAAGAGAGAAGGAAAAAAAAAAGTAGAAGAAAAAGTGTCAAATGAATTAATTGCTGTAAATTATTCCATTACTCGTGCTAATAATGTAAAGATTATAGTAAACGTCCAATTTTGTGTTTCTTACATTTTTGAGACTATGAGTCACTGAAATTCCACTAACTTAAATGTAATCAAGAGAAAAAAAAGTTGTATTTCTGCTTACATAAGCAAATGGACACTCTTAATTGAACTGAGTGTTTTTAGGATAATAGCTTAGTTGTTCAGCATTTCCACAAAAGACGCTTCAGTAAAATTAGTTCATTAGTAGTGTAGCAAATAAAAGACAGCACAGGAATACAAAGTTGTGCTTGAGCTGGAAACAGCTTCGGAAAAGGCTTTCTTCTTTAATACCTATCACTACTTACGCATGTTGCTCTATAAAAGATCAGACCCTTCAGATTCACACATAATTGAAACTGTAAGATTTACCTCACAACTGCTTTTGCTCTGCTCCTGTAACATAGAGATGAGTCCTGATACATATGCATACATACATATATATATGTATTTACATACACACATATTATACAAATATGTGAAATTAAAGCTAATTACTCGAATGAGGAAATATTCCCTCAATGACGATTTAACAGATTAAATATTTTAAAAGTAAGATTTCAGGATGACAGTCCAGTCCTTTGAGTGGCTGAAGATTATTTTGTTTTTAATATTTTGGTTTATTAAATTTTCAAGTGGAAAAAAACCCCAACAACAACATAATGGAACATAAAGAAGTAACCACAAGCACTGAATAATTAAGAAATCAATAAACAATTCAGCATTTCTTTGATGTTCAAATGACCTTCCAGAATTAGAAGCTAAGACAGCATATGCAATATGAAATCTTTAGGTAGCTAATGTACAAAG
Source organism: Bucorvus abyssinicus (assembly GCA_009769605.1). Taxonomy (NCBI): domain Eukaryota; kingdom Metazoa; phylum Chordata; class Aves; order Bucerotiformes; family Bucorvidae; genus Bucorvus; species Bucorvus abyssinicus. The sequence goes on along the minus strand of CM020024.1, from coordinate 79,409,203 downwards.
TAAATTTGAGCAGACTGGTAAATTTTAACTATCTTAACTGCTTTGATAGGTTAACTCTAAATATCATTGAATCAGTGAGATATTAGTTTAGCAAAAGCCAAATAAAAGACAGCACTTAGAAAGTAATACAAATGCAGGGAAAATATCAGTGAGTTGTAGGAGGTAGGTGGTAAGAGGATGATGCCCTATAATGATACTCCTTTCCAAAACCTCTGACATAATCTCCTACTGCTGAAGACTGAAGTAAGGAACAGCCTAAAGAAAGCCAACAATATGGAGGGTTTTTTTGATTAATAGAAATATCTAGTTCAGAGTTCATGAGAACAGCTAGAAAAATCTTACATGTCTGGCCCTGAGAAAGGCAGGAATGAATATGTCAATCCCACCTTTATCCTGCAGCAAGAACAGACCAGCCTCATTGAGCCAGGGTCTGAGAAGGTCTCAAACAGTTACTACTGGGGAGGGTGGAAGGGGAGGTTAGAGGCTCCTTTTTGTGGCAAACCATCAGTCTTTTTATCAGAGGTGCTTTATATACAGCATTACGCTGTAGATAGGTAAATATACAACGGCTGGAATCTGGTTTTTGTGACTGGGCTTAAAAACTTCTGCCTCTACTGAATGAATCTTCTCCTCTCACATCATCTACCTGCAGAAGTCTTGTTAAGGTCAGTCTGTGAAGCAACTTTGCTGCCTCCTTGCTCAAGTATTCCATCCCAAATTAAGGCCAGCTATTCTTCTGTAACTGGACATAATATTAAAGATTCAGCTCAAGGACTCTGAAGCTCTATAAATTGCTTAGTGCCTTTGGCATGTGGGCACTCTCAGTTCTTCATAGGACAAACCCAGTTCCCCCGGGAGTATAAATTAAATCACCCCAAATGAAATTACCCCAAATACCTCACCATGTATACAAAGTCTGTCATTCGCTCTGCGTATCAGCTCTTTAAATGAGCCAGTTCTCCTCAAACACAAAAACAATCTTTCTGAGATGGTGGCAATAGATTTTTCTGATATAAAGGGTAGCACTGAGAATATGTGTTCACCTTTTATCTGCCCTCTTCGTGCTGGTTGTGTTGATGAGGTCTACAAAGCAGCCTGAACTGAAAGTCAGCTTGATAATTTGTATCTTGCTCTCTTACCTATCATTATACTTCATCATTATCTTCTAAAACATTTTCCATTTCTTCTGAAACAAGTGAAGTCAGCACTGTCTCGCTTTCCTTGGGAAGCAATACAGCTGTCAGTATGGCAATCTACCCACAACTTCTTACATCCATTTAGCAGTTTGGAGGAAAAACTAAATAGATTTAGCTGTACTTGATCAAATTTATGTTTATTTTTATGTTAGTTCAAATCATAAAGAACTTGACCAATAAATGAGTAAATGGAAAATATCACTACAAAGTTATGTTATATGAAATTAATCATGAGGCTTATCAGTATTTCTAAGGCAATTACGTTCATTATAAGCTCTAGGAGTATTGAAGACTATAATTTTTTTTTTCAAGCCAATAAAATATTTTAGCACACAGGATGTTTCAGACAATAGAGTAAACAGAGGCAAAATGGATTACCTACAATGTACCTGTTTGGCCTAGGAAGTGTAAGGGCAAAACACGGCTGTGGGCTACTCATTACTGAGAATTCCCTAATGGTTCATTGATTACGTAATCAATTTCAATAGAGATTGATTGTATAAATAATACGCCCCCAAACCTACATGCCATTTACATCTTTTATTCAGTATTTCTCAAAATCAAACCAAATATAAATATGAGTCATAAATCAAGAACTCAGAAGTCAGTAAGAGTTCTCTGCTCATTGCACAGAAACAGCTAGAAGCACTTAGAAACATAACACAAATTTTCTTAAGCTTAAAACACTAACATCTTCTCAAAGCTTGCCTAAGAATTATTGGGAACTTACTTAAAATCAAGTTCAATGCTGGGATCATTAGTCTTTTGTGGAAAGAAATCCTTTAATTCTTACATTTGTCCCCCCAAATATGAGAATTTCAGCAACTTATTAAAAAAAAAAAAAAACAACCTTGCATGTAAATGGCAAAGACTGGGTCATGCATCAGATGCAGTAACTGGACAGACACGCTTGTGAAATTTGCAGCCATTATGCCCAACTATGCACAGAATGAAAATCCCAACAGTAGGGCAAGTGTATGAGCTGCGTACTCAGGCAGTCAGTTCATAAACAATCTGCTTTGTTGGCAGTGTAAGTAAGAGCATAACAATAAAAAAAAAAAAGTATAACAAATCCAGACTGCAGTGGAAGATGAGCTTCTGACTTACCAGTATTTGGACAGAACAGTGTAAACATGAATGCTCCAGCCTCTGTTTGCTGTCAAAAATTTCCATCTTTGTTCCTGCCTTATATGTCCACCTTTTGACCACATAATGAGGTTGACTGGAGCAAATTACATTTGACAGAGAATTTTCTCTGACTTTGGAAAATACGGAAAAGGTTATAATATCCACTGTGACCCTTAGAAATCTTTGATTCTGGCTTTTGACCTAAACTTTTTGATAGCAAAGAGTGATGCATTAGAAACACGGATGAATATGAAAATAATGGTATAGGTTAGCACTGCTATTAAGTAAGATATTGGCTGGTGTTAATTAGATCTGTGATCACATTTTCTTCACTGATGAGTTCCAACTCCTATGAAACAAATGTCCATGGATTTTGTTAGAGAATTCACAGTTGGTGTCCAGCTCTCTCGCCATGATTGCCAAATCACTCAACGTATCTTCTGCCACAGCTCAACTCTGTTCACGTGAACAGACCACTTTCACAACATGTGACTGAACCTGAAAACTCCAAATCAAGAATTTCTTTGGATTTGGAGCATGACAGACAGCCAACCTCCATCTTATTTACATGTCTTTGAACATTATTTTGCTCGCTGTTATTCCATTGTCTTACATTTCCGGGACAGACACCCAGATCATAGCTCTGCATTGGGCACTTCCACACAGCTGGTATGGGTTGCAAGACAAATCTGGCATTGTAATGTTTGTTTTCATTAAAGAAGAGAAAAAGTGAAAGGTTCAGATTTCCAATAGAGCATTCTTTCTTCTCTGAGTCACTATTCTTCCTACTCTAAGTGTAAAAGGTTACATAAAGAAGTACTGGAAGTCTAGCAATGAATTTCTAAAATGGCAGAGTCAATTTGTGTTTAAGAAATAATTCATGATGTAGATTGGTATTAACAACGTTACCACAGGTTTTGAGGAACTAGTAATATCTAGTAATCATTTTTCACACGTTTTTTCAATAAATATTCTTAAGTAATATTTAGATTATAAGAATCTCAAAGGAAATGAAAAAAAAGCAACATTAAAACCCCACAAAACAAACCCAGAAGATTCTGAATAGGCAGGCAGCTGACATACAAGATGTTATTCCTTCCTGAAGAAATAAAATGTTTAGAGATAAAACAGCAGAAATCCCAAAGTCTGAGAAAAGTGTTGCGAATTTTTCAGACTTGTCTAATTATATCTTTGTTATCGAATCTTTGTACTAGGACTTCTGCCATACACCTATGTTGGAACAGCCTGTTTGTCATAAGAGGATTAAAGACAGAGATTTCTGTTCTTGTGGTATTTGGGTGTGGCATTTAGGTATTCTAATATGAACTCCAGTACAGCAAGACGATGGACATTTTTTCATAGGTAGCTCAAAATTTCTAAGAGACAATAGTTTATTTTCAGTGAACTCATTGTTCTTCCTTAAGTTAAGAATTTTGGCATAATGCACAACCTCTTTTAGACATAAGCCAGGTTTTAAATAATGAAAATTCAAAGAAAAACATGAGCTGTTAATAGCAACAAAATGAACTTGCCATCTCTCTTCATGAAAATGAAGAAAAACTGCAAATTGCTTTCTGGTCTATTCAACAAACTCATTATAATCAACCATACTACTCACTTGTGGCAGGCAGCAAGAAAAGTCTAACAAAATACTATGCCTCACACAGACAAAACTTTCACAGAAACCCAACAGAGAGAAGGGAGAGTGGAAGGACATCACTGATAGCTGTCAGGACTACTGGTTCTTCCCTCAGATTGAAGAACAAAGAAGAGGTGAGAAGCATTTTCACTATCAGATACTCATTTAACAATTCTAGCCAAGACCAAGTCTCATTCACGTCATCTGCTTCTGCTGTGAGAGTGGCTCTGAGAATGCAGCCATAGGGAAGCATATTTTGATCAAGTCTGCTGCTTTCCCTTTCAAAGCAAATGAGATAATGTGACTGTGGAACAGCACCTTTTAATCAGATCAGTGGGATTCCATTGAAATGAAGTACAATGCAACTGCAAGTTAGTATTTCGCTAAAACAGGTGCACTCTTCTCCTCTTGAAACTGTGAACAGAGCCCTCGTCCCCATATCCCAAACTAGGCTTCAGCAGAACTGCACTCAGCATTGCCTTTTAGGTTTTGCCCTTTTGTCACATTTTCTCTCTTGCAAAGGAGATTTATATATGTGCCAAAAATATCTCTAACTAGCATAAGTCAAATATGTTTTGGGTATGTTTTGCAAAAGGGGAAATCAGGCTGAAAGTTAAATCAACTTCTTGTCTCATTTGCCCTTATAGTTAGTTTCACTTTCATCCCTGAACTTAAAAGAAAACATGGTAGAGGATTGTGTTATCCAGTAGAAGATGATCAGAAGTAGATATTTTGGGGAAAAATGGACTGATGGACTGATTTTAATTCCTTCACAGGCTTATACCCTCTGTTGCTAGTTAGTAAATGCTGTACTGTTAGCTATGTTCCTCCCCTCCCTTTCGCGTCCACTGCATAACACATTAATTAGCTGTAGCTGATGTAGTTGTCGACAGTATAATGAGCACAGTGTAGCACACAGCTTCTGGAAGTCTGCCTAGGAATGAGAAAGTAGTAGTTACTGAGAGAAAACAGAGAAAAATCCAGAGATGTCTACAAGGTTGAACACAACCAGGGGAAAAGGAAGAATGGTCACGCTATCTCTCTCAGTCTCTTTTAGAGCTGATTTTTGAGATTCCCTTTTAGGGAATAGAAACAGGATGGACCTTTCCGATGTTATGGGGCGAAACTCAGGTGATATGAATACCTGTTCTGCTGATTTGTTTCACATGAAGCATCTCTCATGAAGTTTCACATGATGCATCTCTCCCTGTGTGCAGCGGGAGACTTACTGCACAGCTGGTGATTTCTGCAGTTCCTCAGGCACGAAGCAGAAGTCTAGCACCAGCAACACAGGCTGAGGCTTGGGACTGCAGAATCAAAGAAGTAGGAAAAAGTATATACGATTTCCATTGTCGTATGAAGGGCAGATCAGTAACCTCTCATCTCTGTCAAATGACAAACACCTGGTGACAGCCTTGCCTGAGGTTCAAAACCCCGGAAGCAGAAAATGGTTCTTTGCCTAAGAAATTAAACAGTATGAGAGTTTTATCTCAAGAGCTATAAAGGCCAGTTGTGCTTCCACTTAAATTTATGGCAGAAAGTTTAGAGACTAATAGAATGGAAAACACGAGTGTCTCAAACTTAAATTAGAGAGTTGGCCTTCACAGCTGGGAGTTCAGAAAAATCTCTTTTCAACAAGCACAGCAATGACATATAACATAATCTTGTAGTGGGTACTCATCATTTCATTAAATGGAAACTTAAAATGAGCAAGCTATTGCAAAAAAAGTAAGGAAATAAGTCAGTGGTGTGCAGTCATTGTAATATGTTTTTTCAATTCGTCACTAAATTATTGAAAAATAGGAAAGTAGAACACACTCATAGAAAGTATAACATAGTTGAAAGATTGTTTCCTCCTTTATCACTTCCAGGTAAAGGAACAACAGAGGTGGACATTGGTGAGATCTTCTTGAGAAATAGGTGGATTATAAAATCTTTGCTACCTGGAAAAATGATACATTCACTACTGCCCATAAAACAGGTAAACAAAAGAATCTGCTGAACACACTTTATGAAAAGGAGTGATGAAGGGTAGGAGTGGGATCATATTAAAAATTACATAAATGGTCTCTAGTGAAAATGAAGAGCTTGGAACATTCTTATGGGAGTGTGAGAGCTAAGAAACTTTTATTAGTTGTTGCTTCAGCCCACACATGTGATCTGAGTCTTATCCAGGTATTCCATAAAGAGGAATACTTAGCTTGAGCTCAGTATACCCACAACAGACCCACACAGGTAACACCTTTCAGTTTTAAAGCTCTGTTTCCCTTAAAGTAGGGTTTAGAAAAGAATACTTATTTCTTATGAAGTTTGCAATGGAATTTTTTATGTTAAATTAATATTATTTCTCAGGAATTTTTAATTTAAGATCTTATACCTTCTATATTTTTATTTTTTTTTAGAACCATGGTTTACTTTGCCTTCCCTGCACCTCTGAGGCTCAAACGCTATGACTGTTATTTGAAGCTACTCTCCCAATGTAAATGATTTTGTGGCTCAACAGTAAGAAATAAGAAGCAACTCAAAATGAAAGATATCTAGCAGAAGATATCTAAAAGATAACAGATGGAAAGAAAATAGGTAAAATTAAACGTAAATATATGAGGCTTCAATTAGCCTTATTCCTGAAAAGGAAGTTTGGTTAAATAAAGGAACTACTTATAATAAAAGAAAAGAGGGAAGATTTATCTAATAGAGCTTCATATGAAAGTTTCAGATAGTAACTTTTGTCTCTTAACAGTTAATGGGAAGAAACAGGCAACTCTGGAGGGCAATAGATCTATTGTATTTTAAATATGTATCTCAAGATGAAATGAATTATCATCTCTGTGTGCAGGTTTTTCTTAATCAATTATAAAGGAAGTTGGGGGGAGTTGAGGGTGGGGAGCTCAGATTTAGGTATCTAATTTTTAAGTGCCTACGTTAGGACAGATAAATTGTGTCCAAGTCATTCAAATATATTTTAATGACAAAGTGAAGTGGAAAATTTAGTAGAAGGCACTTTCAGAATATACTTTAGAGAATCATAGATTATACTAAGCAGATATCTGGACTAAAACACATTTATTCTGAGAACCTGATTCAAAATCTACTGTAATCAGTGAAAAGATCTGAAATAGCAATGGCTTCAGGTAAATGACAAGTAAAAGGCTTATCTATTTCAAAAGACATTTAGAACATCCTTTCAACTCCCAGTAAAAATTATAGGTAAGTCCTACTAGACTTGGTCCTTGTCTAAGGACTTGCATTTCTACCCTTCTCTTCTCTTCCCCTCCCTACTCACAGATGGATTGTCTTATATTCACTCTTTCAGTCCTCTGCTTTATACTTCTTGGCTGTTACCACTCAACCACATCATATCCTGTTTTCCTGCCCCTCCCTTTCTTATTTATTTTTTTAATATTATTTTGCTTCTGTTCCTACATCTTTTTTTTGTTTGTTTCTTCTACTAATTTTAAAATCAATTTAGGAGATGCCAATAATTTTAGTTTGGATTTACTCCAACAGTTCCATCACCTCTTAATCGCATAATTCCATTATGGCATTTATCTCACTTTTTTACCTATGCAGTAAACAGCCTTCACATAGATGCAGACACCATGCAGGCACAGATACTTTTTAAATTCCATCACTTATGCAGTCACTATTTTTCATTTTAAATATGAAACCAGCAGAAATTTCAAGTGTGTCTTTAAAAACAAGCTACTTTCAGGACTTATTTTAGTATGCCAAAGCTAACTCAATTGCAACCAAAGACCCTTTCCACTTCAGTTTGAGAAGGACAGACTACCCCCACACATGAACAGTGACACACACAGATATGCACCTTTTCCTCCCTCCAGTAAACAAAACTGCAGTGTAATGGGACCAAGTGGGCAAAGAAATCATGGAATGTAATTTATTTCTAGGTATGAATTCAAAAGATGGACGAACATAAGTCTATTAGCTGCACTGCAACAAATCATCTGCTTGCTGAAGTACAACAAGGGAGCTTTTCAAATACCTACTACTGCTTTTCTATTTCTATAGGAATTCCAGGAAACACAAAACAGTCAGTTTCGAATAAAATTCTACTTTCCACTTTCTCCCCTCCACTTTGCTTCATGATCTCTTAAGAGGAAAAGGTGCTAACAGCTAACAAACAGGCATTCCTGTTATTTTTTCAAAAGACTGAATTAATTTTGTGATAACAGAGTGAATGGTAAAGATCCTTCTTACACTCATGTTCTTGTATATCTGATCTTTTTATACTTAATGGATTGGTTCCAGTAGTCTAACACATGGGGAGCAAAGGGCAGATGCCCCAATATGCCACGGTTTCACATAGTGATAACATAAGATGGGCAAGATATATCCATAGAAGTGTGTTTTGAATTATTGGTTAATAGATAGATTTTAATATTTTGTATAAGAAATGTAGATTTTCAAAAACAAAGCTAGTACTTAATAAAGTGACAATTTACTGCCCTGGGATGTCCTCTCTTTATTCATATAAAACCACAGCACTCAAAAATCAGATGAAATTAAGCTTACCATAAAGATAAGAGTTCAACATTTGACTGTGGCTATCCTAGATTACTTGGCTAAGATTTCCAAAAGACATGTCAAATAGCAATAGCTGTAATGTTTCTTTTCATGAGTCAACAGTTATATATCACCAAGCTCATTTCACATGGACCAAAGCAATTCACTGCTCTCTGAGGTCTGATTTGAAACAGTCATCTAGAAAGAAGGATCCTATAGCCCATTGTGATACCACTGAACCCACAGATACTCATCCAGGAAACTGAATTGAATTGTTAGATCTAGCCAAGAACAGTTGCTCACTGAGGTAGAACAACAAAGTCATCAAATCTGGGCAATAAGCCCCAAAACTGACAGCACCTTTTCATTAATTACTCTTACTCTGTTTTTACTGTCTTGACACTGTTTCATATATTCTTGCTTGACTGAGTAGTGATTGCATGGTCCCCATGAACTTATTAAATGTGATACATACACTAGGTTTATTTCATCCAAAGAAACATTGTTATTCATAATTTTTTTTTCTATAATTACAGTTCTATTCGGATAAACAACTTCACCAATCTTCTGGTATGTGTCATACCTATTAAACTAGGGGAGCGTACAGAAGCTTCCCTCCTCAAGGGCAAATAGGTGAGCATAAATAAGAACACTCCTAGTTTATCTTCATGTGAACCTCCCAAGAGATCAGAGTTCCCTGTTCCTCAGTTTACAGATCCAAAACTTAGTACTAACATCTGAAACATGGATGTATGTGTATAAAATGCTTTGCAATGGCTTTCATGTGTTTATCTTCAAACATACGGTTGATACGTCCTTGGACCTTGACATCCAGAGCAGGATGATTTATTATTTAGTAGCTCAATAAAACATTCAGAGGACAAGTCTATGCTTATCACAGGTGGGCAGTTTGTAGAGATTGACATGACCCCTAAGGCTTCAGTTCTCAAATTTACTTTCTGCTAGCCAACAGGTGTATAAGAACTGGCAATTTGTTTAAGCCCCAAAGAACTAATTATGTGTTAAGAAGAATGCACATTTTGCTATGTAGCATACAACAACAGAAAAATTACCATGCATCAGGCTTTTGAGAGACAGAAAGAACTTTAGACAAGCAATAGGTATAGTTGTACATAGGTTTATTCTAAAGTGAACTCCCTTGAAGGCTTATCAAAACTTATGCGTTTTTTTTCCCCATTTAAACATATCCTCTTCACAGTTTAGAGTTTTGCCTCTGAAAATGCTGTGATTCCAACCACCATATTAAGGTCTTTCACAAAATCTCAAGCTTCAACAGACAACTAGTTTTGTTATTTTTAGTAGCAATGTTAGGCAAAAGTTAATTTTACTTTTAAGAAGTCAGGAGCACTTTAATGCAAAGACAGTGTCCATGACAGTAAGAGGGACTACTGGCTGTTTGGAATATCTTCATGTACAAAATTAGTTCAAGAAGTCATATTACAGTAACAAATCAGATGAATACTTGAGTTAACAATACCTATACTCATGGTGTCTTGAACTTGGCTGGGAGTCAGGTGCCCACCAAGCCACTCTATCACTGCCCTTCTCAGCAGGATGGGGGTGGGGATTAATATGGAAATAAATCCTGTGTGTCAAGATAAAGCCAGTTTAATAAAGCAAAGGCAAAGGTCGTGCACAGAAGCAAAGGAAAACAAAAGATTTATGCTCTACTTTCCATTAGCAGGTGATGTCCAGTCACTTTCCAGGAAGTGGGGCCTCAGTACGCACAGCAGTTGCTCCAGAAGAAAAATATTGTAAATAATATATGCTCCCACTCTCTCTTAGCTTTTGCTGCTGAGCAGTCATCATATGGTATGGAATATTCCTTTGTTCAGCTTGGGTCAGCTGTTCTGGCTGTGACCCTTCCCAAGATCTTGCCTACCCCCAGCCTAACGGGTGATGCAGGGAATGTTTGAGAGACAGCCTTGATGATGTGTGCGCACTGCTCAGCAGTAGCCAAAACACTGGAGTGTTAACAACAGCTTTCTAACTACCAATACAAAGCACAGCACTATGAGGGCTGCTATGGGGAAAATTAACTCTATCTCAACCACACCAATGCAATACTCATATGATCATCACTGCTATAAATATGTATAATTTAAATGTATGACAACTGTGGCTTCAGAAACTAGTATTACACACTAATGAATTTGTTAGGCAGTCTTCTTCTATTTCCTTTTACTTCTATTTTGCATTGATGTGTGTGTAAAGGTATATTTTTTACTTGCATGGAAGATCTAAATTACAGATCTTAGAAAGATTTGGCTGTTTTCAGCAGAAGTCTGTGGATGATGTGGAGATGGCACATAGGAGGACAGGTTTGAAGCAAAAATATGTAATATGGTCCACAGTAGTGGAGATACATGCAGAAAAAAACACATCAATTAAAAATAGCCTGCTTGTCAGTAAATGTTTTCATGGAAATGGATTCAGAACAAGAGGGTTTTTTCCTTATCTACTCTTCACAGGAAAACTTGACTTCAGCATGGTCAGGTAGTTCATCTTTGATGCTAACAAACACATCCTTGAGTCAAAGGTTAATGTGTTGAGAAGCAGACGCAAACCTGGATACACTATACAATAGGAAAATGGTCTATGGTTTTGGAAAGGCACATTAGGAAGAACAAGGAAGGAGAGATCTGAATGTAGTTCCTGGGGTTGCCTCAACACTAAAGGTTTTCGTGTCATTCAGACATGGTCTTGAATATTCATGTCAATGTATTCTTGTTTCCTGTCTGAAAGTCAATAGTGGCATTCTTGTTCTAGCATATAAATTCTGTGGTAACCACAATTCCATCATCTGACCCCAAGGCCTTCTACAGAATACTGTCCTCATAGGGCCTAAGAGATAACCTCTTTTTATCTCTTTCCCATAAACCCAGGGTTTATCTCACAGTGTGATTTCTTTGCCTTTACTTTTTAAGTGAAGATATGCTCTAGTTTCATTTATTAACTGATCTAACTCAGGCTTTCTTCTAAGTTTTGGGTGTACTGAGGAAACATTGAATACTAGCATGCAGCCTAGATAATAGATTTACTGTTGAGTGGAAATTGGTCATTCTGATGCTTGTCCTAAAATCAGGAGCTGAAGCCATGCAAAGTTCACTTTGGAAGCTATACTGGTTAAGAGATTAATATTAAGACCAACAGCATCTGGCTGTACAGAAGACGCTGATGATATTGTAGTTGTTGATGCCTGAAACGGACTGCAGATAAAAAGTCTTCACTACAGAGATAACCACTTAAAATCTTCCTTTCAGAACCCTGGGAAAATTAAATGCTTCCTTTCACATGCCTTTACCAGTCCTTCTCCTGAACATACTGAGTTCATGTGCAAAACAGAAAACTTTCCTATGTGTAAAGAAAGCAGGTCATGCATTCAAGTAACATGACAATAATCTCCTGTCTATTTTCTTGGACTGCAGCTTCTGATCTCATTTTCCCTATCTGTCAGGATGGGTATATAAAGAACAAACGTAACTTGTGACTCATCACAGCCCTTTCCTCTCTTCTAGAACACCCCATTCACTATTTATCATCGGTCTATGACACTGTGAGTCCTAGTGTTTGGAAATGGTGTAACTGAAACAGCCCCAGACCTCTGTAGAAAGTTCCGGCTCAGTCTATAGAAACATGGACCATCAACTGTGTGCTATGCCACTCCATCTGGAAGGCATGCCTTTATCTCTACCTCCAGTCATAGTAGGCTATTGCCTTTTGAGAAAGGGTAGCTCAGGAGTTCAACCTCATCTACAACAGTAGCCAGGGCTACAATAGCGTTAGGAGCATTTATCCAACAGTTTCCTGGAAGGTCAATTTACTCTGCACTAAAGAACAAAATGTATGAACCTTTAACCTCAGTCCATGTATGAACACTGCCCCTGCAAGGTAGGAAACCATTTCCTCTTTTCTTCTGCTACAACGTCCAGCCATGCAACATTCATGAGTTTTCATCACCGACAAACTTTCAAGTCCCTGCCCGAGTTCACTGCCTTTTTTCTGAAAGTGGAGATAACGACATTGTATTACTGTCTTCTTTTCAAAATATATGTAGTTATTAAACAAGTGTCCTCACCAGGGTTTATAAATATGTCTAGGCCCGAGTTCATCAACAGATACCGAGAATACCCTCCTCTGTGATTCTGCAATTTCTAATCTCATTCCACTTATACAAGACATATTCAAATGAGATCCTTGCTGTTCAGTGCAATAAGCAAATGCCTTCCGAGAAAACCTAAAACATCCTCTGAATCTTTGGAGGATTAGAAAGAGTAGGAAATGACATTTGATTCGTGTTTAACCCCCTTAAGTGATTTTGACCTTTCATGGTGGATTTGCTTAAGTGAGGCCTGAGTCGTGTCTCAAGCTGTACATCATTCTGCAGTTTCACAGTGTGAGGTTTGGTGCAAACATTTTCTTCACCTTCAGTGCACAGATTTTCATCTACAGACTTTACTCTTGAGTCCCAAGTTCAAACCAAAACAAATGTTTAAAACAAAAGCGGGTAGATCTGAGTTACCCAGGATTCCTGATACCAAGCTGCTGATTTTGACACAGAAGCAAACAGCTACGAAGTACCTATAGCCTGAGTTGCTGATATGTAGCCTAAACTTATCATTTGGTCAGCCTGATACTGTTCAAAACACAGAAACCAGTAGGTTTTAGGTATCACTGCAAAAAGAAAAGTCCATTTTACAAAGGTAATGCTGAGGGTCACAATTCCTATAAATAATTCTATTAGAAGAGTTTTGCTTCTGTTTTCTGTTTATGAGTGAATTAGAGCTGTAACTATTTTTCTCCATATATCTTTAGATATTGGTGTGGCGTACAGTTTCTAGAATAATTCCTTGTGAGCCATTCATTGAGTATTTGAGATTCAAAAAAGGAATCATATTGAATTGAAGTTATGTTGACATTAGCTGTTTTCACCTGGTTGGAAATGTGAACTACACTAGCGAACACACTTTGCATGACTAATCTTTTCCTAGTATTATCTATTTCCACAAAGATCCTGCCAGAAAATGTCATACTTAAAGATAGTGAAGACATGTTACAAGGGGAAAACACAGACACTGCTGAAGCCAGCCTGCTTCTTCAAGCATGCATGTGGTGGTTGTCTCAAAGTTTTGCTTTATTTTTTCAGCTTGCTATCTTCACCCAGGCTTCACACAACTCTAGTTACAAACACAGGATTTCAAAAACATCTGAAAATAAAAAGAGAAAAAGGGACAACCAACAGCAGAAACATTTTTTTCCAACACCTTGCATATCAACATTTCATTCTAGCATTGTAAAATTATGATTCACATCTCATGGTTAATTTAATATTTTTAAATGTTTCTTTAGATTTCAGCTATTATGTTCCCACGTCAAGAAAGAAGGTGCATCATCAATAGACTCTTCTGAATGAAGACAGGTAGTAAGTGCCTCTCTGCATTCTTTCTGGGACCAAAAGATGGGTTTCAACCACTCGTTCGTTTCCAGAATTCTAAATTTGTAAAGAGATCACACTTTTTATTGTAATATGAAGTTGATGCATTCGTACTGTAATCCATTAGAGGCTGAGCTGAACCATCAAATTCATTTTGATTGTAATCCCAAGCAATTCAAATCCAGTTCTCCATAAGGGAAATTTAAATACATTAAGTCAATCAAGATCTTCAACACTTCAAGTGTTGTTAAAAGAGCCCCCCCAAAAAAAGAGAGTGGAGAGAACATATGACATTTTCACCAGGTAGAATTAATTTGAATAGCGTGGTTGAAATGCATTACAGCTATTCTGTAAGTTTTCCCAGTTCTTCTCTTTACACAACATACAATAGTCACCTTCTTTTTATTGTTTGTTTCTACTGATTTTTTTTTTTTTCCTGCAAACACACAGGCCCTTGGTTAACTTTTGTATTAGCACCCTAATTATACTTTTTATGATCAGCATGTAATTATTCTGTGTATAAATCAAATATGGTTTTCTGACATTTAACTTTGTCCACTAGTGAAGCTAAAGCAGCTCTTTATTGACGATAGCATGGCACATATTGGCCAGGAAATCTAAATCCCCGCAAGTTAAAATGTTAACAATCATTAGAAATAATGTGCGGAATGAGAGAATTCAAGGTGGTACTGTATACTCCTTCAATAGGAAATGCAAGAAATATTGCTTAATGATTGTGAGACACCATTTAGCCATAATTTAAATATCCAAACTTAAGATCTCCCAAGGCATAAGAACCTGAATGGTTAATAGGGCCGTTATTATTAAGAGCTTGCTATTATGACTGCTAGAGGTTCATTTAGAACATGTGAAGGTCATTGAAATTCAGAACTACATATACTTGTTCAAATAGTTTGTGTGTCACTATATCATATTTAAAAGTATTTTTAACCTACTCCCCAAATGTTTACCTGTAGTAGATTTATGATCAGGAAGTTCCAGATTTCTCAAAACCATCTACAGAAAATACAAAGAGATTAAACAAAAATCACCTGCAAGTCACTGACATATTTGTGTTCATATTTTCCTTGTATCTTTGGATTTCAAATGGGCTGAATTTTAAAGATAATTAAGAGTTTTTAGGGATTTTTTTTTTCATTTTCCACACCTTTTGTGTAAGGCTAATTTATTTAAAACTAGCTGTCCCATTTCCATTCACCAACTCATACTTCTACTGAAATCAAGGGGTCATAACCTTGACAGACTAATTTCTCTTCCATCCACTCTTACTGGAAAAACAACAAACAAAAATAAACAAACAAAAAACTAGTGCAAATAAAAACCTTCCTGATGATTTCATATGTATGAAAACTGAGAGTACTTTCCTAGCCTGTATGGAATCGATGTTCAAGATGAAGCAGAGAGGTGCAAGGGGGGTGAGTCACTGCATTGTGTGGGATATTGTTATGTTAATTTTCTGCCTTCATATACCAGGAATTTGACGGAGACTTTAGTTCAATGACACCAGCTACTCCAAAAAGAAGTACGTCTAACTCCTCCTTTCTGCTCTCATCTTTACAATAATAAGAAGAAAGCATGTATGTAGAATATAGTATAAGAGTAGTAGCTACAGCCCTCATGTCCCTGAGTTCAACAAAGCTCCCAGACTCTTAGTTCAATAGAAATTTGCAGAAATAAAGTAGTTCGCTTGGCATTTCAAACTGGACAACAGTCTTTAATGTATAACTCCCTAAGGAGGTTCCCCTTCTGCAGTCTCCAGCCTCCATGGCACCATGAAATTTTTGGTGCCTTGAGAAAACATCATTATTTCTTTATACAGTTCTTAGAGCTAACTCTATCTTGGGTTTTTCACAAGTGTTGAGGCTGAAGAGCAGGGACAAACAGCAGGCAATTGTGTCTATATTAATGAACTAAAAGAATACAGAGAACCTTTGCTCTGAAATTCAGTCATGACTTCCACTGAAATTGAGAATATAGCCCCTTAAATGGTGTGGCCTGGGACGTTTATGCTAGGTTCACATTTAGAAGTTAGCAGAGGACCTGGGGTGTTTTCAATAAGAAGTTGGCCATAGTCACCAAGTTTACAAAGTAAGAGCTTAGCAGTTCACACTTGAGCATTTCCAAGGCAGTTATTCTTGTTTCCAGAGCACAGCTGAACACAGCTTTAATTTACTAGCAGAAATATAGCTCCTCTTGGGCCATGACACTCTGAGTCAGATGAAACTGAAAACAGAGGGTGCATCTTCCCAAGGAGCAATGCGGCACACTCAGTTTGGAAAAGATGGAGTATATGCAGAACCCAAAATAGACTGTGGCATCCAAACATGGCCCATCAAGTATGAGGATGGTTCTTAAGAAGAACAGAGGAAAAGCATTTGGCAGTCTTGGAAATGGCAGAACGGGGTTTCTTGGGATGCTGTCTTTAAGGAAAATGTGGAAGATCAGCCTTGTGACTGTCTTCATCTTGGGTGTTCCACCTCTTATGTATTCATAGTAACTCTTTTTATAGACATTATTTATTTGTTTGTTTCTTTTTAATCTCTCAGAATATAAGGCAATCTAACTAGTAATATTAATTACAGCATTAGATGACTCTATCTCATTCTCATAATTGTCATTTCAGTGATATAACTTAAATTAAGAACTTTATTACCTTAATATTTCTCATTAATATGAGAAACGAATGAGCTAGGGAAGGCAGAAACAAATCATGCCAAAGAATTCTTCTAAGATCTTTTCCCATTCTTGGAAAAATTATTACCACTGGGAAGGTTCTTATCACCCTTGGTAGCTGAGGGCAAAACCCAAGAATTTAAGGCTGGGTTTTAAGGCTTTAAGGCTTTGCTTTCTCATGATTCTTGTCATTTTTTTACTTTTTCTATCTAGTGCAATGGATCTTTTAAAATGTCTTTACATTTTGCAAAGTGGCATTGTCTTATCACTTTAACCATATCCTTTTTCCAGCATTTCCTGTTGCACATTATCCTATATTTGGTACCGAGGAAAGTTCTCCAGGTGGTTTTTATATATATATATATATATATACACACATATATATATATACACACCATATATACTAGTATATATATAGGCTGAAGAAAATATAATCCATTACATGCAAGATGGGGGCAACCACCACAATGTATGTTTTCCTTGGTTTTAAAGAAATGGCCTTTGCTAAATTTCTGTGGGAAGTCCGTATCTGCTGGTGCCTGGTAGGTACGTCTTTTCAGACTTGATCCCTCAGTCAAAGATCACAAAGGGTGGAGTTAATTTGACTAAATACAAGCTCCTTATGCTGTCTGAGATGCACATTG
This sequence comes from Bucorvus abyssinicus, assembly GCA_009769605.1. Taxonomy (NCBI): domain Eukaryota; kingdom Metazoa; phylum Chordata; class Aves; order Bucerotiformes; family Bucorvidae; genus Bucorvus; species Bucorvus abyssinicus. The sequence goes on along the minus strand of CM020024.1, from coordinate 79,391,923 downwards.
CCAGCATGTATACGTCACGAAAAGGGGGGCCAGGAGGATAGATAAAGAAAATTCCTGGCCCAGAAGGGGGGTTTCCTAAACCCTTTACAATTTGTCCAGTTTCCACTAGTTTCCCAAGAAAGACAAAATCCTGTCACCCAACCTGCCCACCACACTCCGGTTAGGGAGAAGGGGAACCTCCTCGGGTTCTTTACAACTTGGCCAGCCTGCCAGGCACGCTGGCAGCGTCACTGAAACCAAAGTCCCTCTTGGTAGCCCACAGGATTGGAGGATACTCGCCTAACCTATTCAGGGACCCTCGCTAGCAGTTACACAAAGACAAATCCCTTCAGTACTAAAATCAACAATAATAATTATTGTGTAGATTCGTGACAAAATGCAGGTTCGAATGATACCAGTGATAGGGTATTGACTGCGAAATGGATTTAGAGCAAACACTAAACACACACACGCATACAAAGCTAACACACAAGCAAACCTAAACACTAATGATTATTAATAGCTATCTTGATGTTAGTATTCAAGTGCACAAAACACAGAGCTCTTACCCAATAGGCGTCCCTATGCGGGGGGAGAAGATAGGTTCAGCCCGTCGACCGATCCCAAAGTTTCGATGGTGGTCTTCTGTTCCCCAAATCTCCCTTTTAATTGCTACTTTTTATATTGTTTCTATACTTTTAGGTGGAGCTTGAGTGACTTTAGTCATACATTCTTTTTATTCTGATTGGATTAAAATCTCTCGCTTCACATTTAAAGGTGTAGGTGATAAAATACAGGGCACATGCCCAGTGGGGAGTGGTCGCACCTTGGAGGCGGGTAGCCTTTGGGATGGAGGTGTGTTTTGGTATTATAATGACATAATAATGAGCAAAGTTCACCTAGAGGACACGATTTCACCATTTTTCCTGGCACAGCAGTAGCGATCCAGCTTTCTTGATAGCAGCTATGCTGTTTATTGTAGCAGCCCATCGTTATCCTGATAACGGAGAAGGGCTGCACCACCTCCGTGTTGCCCCGTTCTCCATTTCAGAGATACAGTACATTCTGCCCAGTCAGGGTGGGCCTTATCCATGGTAACCGCATTCCATTCTTGGGATCAGCAAACTGCTTCATAGCCACTTCATGGCTATTTTTCGCGTCAAGGTGTGAGCTAAAATCTGGGGAATAGGGTTTCCCTCACCTCCCCATTATCCGCTGTTTTCCCACAGTATGCCAAAGAATTCTAGTGAGCTGCATCTGCCTTTAGCACAAAGGATTCATTTGTTCAAAGGAAGACATCTACACCTGAATTGACCTTCGAGATCTCCCTTATATAGCCTTTTGGAAAAAATGGTCACTTCTGAAGCCTAATTCATAACATTCTAAGGTAGACGTCTAGATCAGCTTAATAGATCAGCTTAAACACATCCTGAGAGTGGTTTGGGTTTGGGTTTTTCTTTTTTGCTCCCCCAAATTATGTTTAAGAAGCCACATATTATAGGCTTCCTTGTACGTCACTACAGCGTGCACACTGACATCTGTAAATGGGACCAACTCCAACCTTTGCTTCTGGAGATTGTTCCTCAGCAGGAGGCTGCTGCCAAGTGCCCAGGCTTGGGTGTGTGCAGAAGAAGAGCTCTAGCAATTTATAGAGTCAAGTCTAGAGGAAACTGCACGTTTCAGGCAGCCACTGACCCAGATGATTTCTGATAGCTCATTTCTGAGTTAGGGGACCTCAGGTCACCAAAGCCTTGTTTTAGATACATAAGTCTTTCACTGTATATACCCTGTATATTCTCCCACAAAACCTGATCACAGAATCCCTGAAGCCAGTCTGTAAGTGAAAGACAGGGTACAACGGATTTCATCTACCCCAAACCAACATCCTTTTGTGGAGGCTCTCTCGCATCTTTGATTGAAGGTGTACTGCTGTTTCTTTGTGAGATGATGAGAATTGCCCTCCTCTCCAAACAGCACTGAAGAAAGGAGGCTTTAAGAGTTAACCAAGTCACTACTTGCTTTTAAATGTATTATTTGCAAGACATGGAATCAGCAGATGTTGAAAATTTTGTCAGAGCATTACAGGAAATCCGGCAAAATTATAAAAATTCTAAGCGGTTTTATTGAAAGGAATAAATATATAATTGGAGTGTTATTAAAATTCATATGTTCCAATTTTTTATTTCACAGCTACTATGACCTAGCTGTTTCTGGTTTACTTAGAGATACTTGAGCTCACAGACCATTGACCGAAGAGCTTGCAACAACCACTCAGAAATCGTTACGCTCTTTTATGATAAACTAGTTTACACATAAAGACATTAAGACACACTTGGAGGGGAATAGGGCTAGCTAAGGCCAGCAAAGATGGCTGAGATATATGGCAGAATTACATGTAATAAAAACATAAAAAGGGTTGAATTATTTAGTCAGGAAAAGAGAAATATTGAAAGGGAACTGAATCAGATTATCAATACAATACGAAACATACGGCAAAAAAAAAAAGAAGAAAAGAATAGTTACTGTCACCTGATCTGTCCCACAGTATATTAAAAAACCCACAACATTATATAAGAAGTAAAAAGAAGATAAATATCCAGTGTTTTATAAAAGTTGCTTCTACACAAAACAGTCTCAGCAAACAGTAGTGCGGAAATCATGAGTAAATGTATTTCTACTAGGCCTTAAAAAAAAAAAGAAACGGATAATTTAATACCCACTAATAACATTTGTAACTATGGTAGCAAAGATAACGATAAGGCTAATCAGATCTCTTGTTGTAGGGTATACTCTGATACCATGCTGTAGACAGGAAGGAAATGTTTGTATCCTGTGTAAACTGTAATTTAATGCAGCTGGTTACATATCCTATGGAGGAAGTTTCTGCCTAAAACATTAGGTGAAGGCAGTACTAGAATCACTCCTTTGCACAGTGACTGTGATCTAGAATAACCAGTCTTATCAATGACATCTAAATTTAGTTATGGGTGAGACTGTTAAACACATTATTAAGAATAACAATGTAGGTTATTTTTCCTTGAAAAATGCACTATTTTACTTATAAATTGTTAAAGAGAAATTGTTTTAATTTTAGTTTGCTTGACTTTTATTTCTTAAATTTAGACTTTTCAATAAAATTTGTAGAAAAACAGTAAAATGCAAAGTAGCTATGGAGAAGCCACATAAAACAGGAAGGATTTCAGGCCTATGCACATTTTTTACCTCACATTCACTGTAAACCATGGTTTCCTGGGTTTTCTTATAAGTATGGTGACAGCAATATAAGCATAAAAAAAATCCATGTTGTACAAAAATCTGAAAACTGAACTGATGCTGAAAGGTATGATTTCTATATAATTTTTCTTTTATTAAATTATGTTGTAAACCAGATCCCAGAAATCCAGCTAATTTATCCTTTTAATTGAGGTACTCTTTCAAGTTGTCTAACATAACCATTCTTGTTAATTAGTTTTCCTTTTCCTCTCACTGCTGAGAAAATAAGTTGTTTTTACCGCCTTCCCAGTAGAAAACAGTGATACCTATTTTTTACAATTTTTTAAAATTCATCATCCCAGGCTGAACACATATAATCATTCAGAAAATGCTTAGTGCCTTTCTCTGGTGCATATAAGACTGGTCTTGACATGTTGATGGTCTGCAGAATAACAAAAGTCAGCACTTTGTCAAAGCTTTCAACAAAATTGTGAGAGCATCCCTCTTTTTACAAATGGAGAAACTGAAGCACAGGGTGGTAAATGACTTCCCAGGTCAACTAGACAGACCAACGGCAGGACCATACCAAGCAGTCAGACCTACCAAGTCCTGCTCCTCTGGGACATGCACTTAGAACTTCTTACTGCTCAGAAGATAAAGTTGTCAGACAATTGGTCCTATTGAACATATATTTTCAACCAAGTGTTGTAAGTAAACATTGTAAAGAAACGTGTCATCTTTATTTCATTGCACTTCAGCTACAGTAGGTTTACACAGGAATGGGTATAATTATCAGAGAAGAAAAGTTAAAATTAGATCCCTAGAAGCAGTTTTGTGGTCTATGAAGAAGGTGAAGGTTGAACAGGTAATTATGTGAAAGTCTTTGCTTTGCAAAGTCAGTCAGTAGTTATTATGCTTGTAAATATCCTGTATCGCTTAGGTAAAATATGTGGAAAAAACAGAGTCAAACTGGGACTTCTCCTTTGCAAGGAGAAACATGAGAAAGACAATATATGTGCAAACCATATTGGTTTTTTCTGAGAAGCTCTATAAATATGGATCTATTTAAAACCATGGGGAAAAAGCTTAGCCCAGACCAGCTTCAACTCAGACTTACATGCCATGTACCGAGTATCTCGGGATGAAAATATTTCTGTGGAAGAAGCTGCTCTACCTCAGCAATAAGACACTTAGCTACAACACTTTTTTTTTTATTTACTCGGGGGGAGGAGGTGCAGTTCTGTTTCTTCCATACACACATTCAAATTATTTGGCAATAGACAAAATGACATGAAAAAATTGAACATACGTGGACTGGAGTTAATGCAACGCCACTCAAAAATTTGTGTGACTACTGATCATAGTGGGCTCACAGTGTGACTTAATGTGACATTACTGTCACCTCTAGAGCAAACAAATAAAACATCACAAGCATACGTAGACAGAACAAGGAAGAGCAGCAGCAGTCAAACCTATCAAAATCTAAATTCGTTACTTATATTGGAACAGCATTGACATAAAAGGGAAAATGTCATCTAAATTCTGAATGGATGAAGAGATACAGGAGTCTAAACAGGGGTGTTTGATGCTATTTCAGATATCCTAAAACACTTTGCCTGGCCTCCTGATGCCCCTCCAAAAGATGGGAGTCACAGTTAGTTCCTGTATCATATCTGCCACTCCTGTGTAAATGTTTTATACACAGTATGGCATCTAAAAAGACACCAGACATCCATGTTAGGCACCTGCATTTCTTCTCAGATTTTTGTGCAGTGTCCTGGAGAACATGCAGTCAAAATATATGGAGCAAAAAAATCTATGGAGCAAAAATCTGTCTACATTTAATGTAGAGATCAGTAAGTAAGGCTGCATCTAAATTACTTGGTAAGTGTCTCCGTGGCCGGCCGGCAAGTCCTGGCCCCCTTATCACGCAAGTCAGAGACTTGTTAGCAGCACAGAGTGGCAGCTTTCCAGCCTGCACACCCGAGTTCCCCTTCCATGAAATAAATTGTTCATTTTTTCAAAGGAATATATTACTAAATTTAAGCTCTTGCCAGGGAAGGTTTGGGCAAAACATCTTTTTACTTCATACTAAGAATGTGGCAACTGAAGTAGACTTCATAATCTGGTCTGATTTTTAAGAAAACTGTAAGAAAAAGGTGAGCAATAAGACTTGCCTGTGTGTAACATGCATGAAATTGGTACTCATTATCCCAGACTGTCTGTCGCAAAAAAGACATTGATCTAATATGTGTCAGGCCATAATATCGAGAATGGAAGATTGCCTGCGCTTTCCTCTTCATGGCTGCTTTCTCTGTACTTTCAATCAGATTTTCTGGCAGCAGTTTAAGCAGCAATAAAAGTATTACACAAATTTCTTTTCATTTCAGACTGTTACAATAACAGATTAAAATTCCACTCTGTCGGCAGTCAAATAAAGCGCGTAAATCTAGGCGGTGTAAAACATTGCAAAGTACGGGAACATTAGACTGAATAAAGCATAAAATATGTAATATAAATAAAGGTAATTCATAGGTTAACTGTAGCACGTGTCTTATGCAATCATTAATTTCAAGTGGTTTAGATAAACCACAAAATTCAACATTTATCAGCATGCAATATAAAAACAAAAAAGAAACTACAAAAAATAATTGAAAGCTGTTATATATTGCTAGCAAAGCTCAATTGATGGATTTAGCACATGACACTAAGATGTATCAAGCAATAATAAATCAAATAATGATGAATCCATTTTGTATTATAAGGTGCTACATTTAGGCTAAATTTCTAGTGCACTTAATCTTGAATCCCAACAGAAAACTGTGCTTCCTTTGCATGTCTTTGCTAACCACTAAGTCCAGATTTATGCTGATCAAAGCAATTGAAGAACATCAGTCAGTAGTCCAGGAGAGTGTAAGCATCAGTAAGACAGGTATATAAACAACTATTGAATTACTTAAATGTCAATTACATTAAAAGTTGCTTTCCTATATGCTGATATTATACTGTTAAACTTCTTTTATTTGTTCTATATGCAGACCACAGGAAAATGCTTTTAAAAATAAAGAAGAAAGAAAAAGCATGTGGTTAAAACTAAATTTCAAATTTATATTGAAATCCCCTGATAGTATAAATACAGATAATGTGTAATCCTTTCCTTGATTTACAATCAATTTTTATGTTATTCTAGCAAAATGATAAAACAATAATAATCATTGTACCCTATAAATCATACTGTTATTTTAAGCTTCTATCTCTGTGAAAGTCTTTATCTTGAGGGCTGCAAAAAATAATGCATTATCTGAAAATCTTTATTCTCGGCATACTTGCACTCTTTCTTAGAGAACACTTCCTGTTAGGACAAAAGCTATGTTAGAGTAGTTGGATGGATTTTCTGATCTCAGTAATAGGGCGAGCTGGAGAATGACAATTCTCTTTTGCAAAAAAAATTAATATTTAACATGTTTATACTTTTACCTTGAACTAAAACCGAGATATTTTGGTGTGGGTTTTTTTTTTTCCCCAACCAAAAATGTTCCAAAATACATGTTTTTAAAGAAGGAATCAGTTTGGGTTTATGTCCTTATGTTTTTCTCCCTCTCTTCCATGGACTGATTTCTATCTTTTTCTCATAATTTTGTCATAAATTACTGGAAAGCTTGGGAACTAAAATCTCATTTAAAAAAAAAAAAAACCCAACAACTTTCCCACACTGTTTTTTCTCCACAAATGTTATGAAAGAACATATTAGAAAGATATACATTGAGATGAAAATGTTAGCATTTACAGTCCTATCATTTAAAAAGCAAATAAACATGCAAACTGTAGAAAGTTTTAATGAACTTTAAATTTATAGAGTTTCAAATTCAAAAAAATGCTCTTTCAAAAACACTTAATGTAAAATAATCAAATTATCACATGGGTACAAAAAGATAAATTCTTTATTACTTATCCTCCGAATAAGTGGGTAAAAGTTCACAGTACCTGATCATTCAGGGCAATATCACATATCTCGTTCTTCTCTTTCCCCCCGGAGTTTAAAAATGAGACACACTGAATAGTTTATCTACGTCAGTTCTTAAATATTATAGCAGGTAGGACTGATACAGTATGGGAAATGTGCTCTTCTAGTCCATTCCAAAACCTTACTGTAAATTGTATACAGTCTGTCTTTTGCTGTTTAAGCAGAAGTTTTGGACTAACTTCAGCAGCGTCCTTCTGACAACATAACATGCAAATCTCCTAATTTGCTTCTGAACTGAAATCACCTATGGACGATTCCTTCCTTAAGAAGGAAATATTTCCATGACATCAGTGTCCCAACTTTCACCTGGAAAGGCAGCACTTTCAAATTATCTAATATTTATATGTAATACAGTTTGTTTGGATTTGTTTTCTCTGCATTCACATCCAAGTGTGGCAGAAGGATTCCTTTTTTATCAAGATGCTTCCTGAGGTATTTATGCATCAAGAGTTAATAGGCTATTTCTTGCTTTCTGCTTACTGAAATTCTAAAGTATACATAATCGTGCCTCAGCTTTTCCTTTGAAATTGCAGAGGCTTGGGGTTTTTTTATGATCTGTCTCGAGTCTGTTTAACAGACTGTCCAGGCCATACAACAGTTTGTTTTCCAGTCTGTTTAGATGATGTAGTGTTATCTGCAGTTGTTTGTTTATTCGTATTTCATCTTTAGGAGAATCTGGTATGCACCAGACAGCTTTGTCCTGATAAAACCATCTTATTAGAGTTTGGCATTCCTATCTGAGTTTCTCGGTGTGCTTTCATTTTCTTTGTTCCACAGAAAACTAAAGTAAGCCTGGCTCAGCCTTAACATTGCTTTAGTCTTATGTATACAGTATTTCTTATTATTTACAAGCTTGTTATTTAGAATATTGCCACAGAGAATATTTTTAGTATGTTAGATATTTCTTCCAATACTTCACTTGTAATATACAAGAAGCTTTGATTTATATTTAAAAACAAATATTGTTCAAGTGTTAATAACATTAATACCAATAACCAAGTTTACAAACATCTGTCTTACAAAAAAAAAAATAAGGATAAAACAATAAACCATCCTTCTTTCAGGTTTATTTTAGATTCAATCTTTCCTTACTGTGTGTGCAATGACAGTATTTACATTGGGAAAAACAAAACAACACAAAAGCCTTAAAACCTCCTCTGTCTAAAAAAGCCTCAAAAGAAGTGCAAATATTTGAGAAATTAAAGTAATATCCTACTAGTTTGTAAATTACTTATCTAGACCTGAAGTACTCAGACTTCAACCTGCTGAAGCGATAAAAAGTAGTGCAGGAGAAACAAAAAGCTTACCTATAAGAAGGAATAGTGAGAATATTACAGGGCTACCACCATACTTTCAAACTCAGAATACTTCTGGAAAAGACTGTCTGTTGGTAAGGATACAAAGAAAGCAAAAGGCTAAGTAACAGTCAACAAAGATTTGTCAAGAACTAATTATGTCATTCCCAAGAAACTCTGATCTGTGGTAAGGGAGAAAAGGTTTTGTTGTCATATACAATAATGTAAGTAATGTATGTGACACTGCCACACATCATGTTCTCACTACAAAATGACTGAAAATTAATCTAGAACAAAATATTGTGAATTGCATATACAATTTGCTGAAGATCCATACTGAAAAATTAGGTTTCGTGGTGCAGTGACAAAATAGAAAGTCTTGTCAAGTAGTGTTTCACAGAAATCTGTTCTGAAACTGGCACTGTTTAATATTTTCATTAATTATCTGGACACTGTAATAGAGGCAACGTTTATTAAATTTACAGATGATACCAAACTCAAAGCATATGCAAGCACATTGAAGCACAGGGTTAGATTTCAAAATGATATACAGAAGGAGAAAATAGTATGAAGTAAATAAAGTGCAGTTCAAAACAGGACAAAAGTAAAATATCACTTTAAAGTAGATATAAATAACTACAAGTACCACACTGAAATCAATGAGTTAGTGATGTTACAGAAAAATACTGAAATACTGTCTGGCTTAGTTATACGCAGCGGGCATGCTTTGATATACCCTATGGTATTGTGCCTGCCTTCCAGTGGACCCTCCAGAAAAGCGTATCACCATTGGCCTTGTGTCACCCCTTGGTGTCATATCTGCATGTGTCAGGTATGCTAGGGCATCCCAAATGGCCCTTGGCGTCTGTGTGGGGGTATCTTAACTGAGCCTTAAATAAATACGGTCAATGAAGCCCAGAGGGCTCTTTAGCTCACCTGAAAGTAGACATACACACATTGTCAAATTAATAGACCTCCAAGATACACTGGGCTTGATTCAGTGACCTCCAGATGCCATTCCAGGAAAGCACAGCTTTCACCTTGGTGTAGTGCCATACCTGGCAGTCCCATCTCAATCTTTCAGGCACATTGGGTACCTCAGATGACATTAGTCACCCATGTGTGGGCAGCTAATAGAGGCCTTACATTTCCAGTGGCTGTTGTGGATTCATGCGACCCTGTATATATCTAAATACAGCATTTTGCGTGTGTGTGTCAAAGACCTGTCGGGCACATTTAGATATTTAGGCCTACATAGTCTGAGATTAATTCCATCCTGGTTGGATTAAAAGACTCCATTTGGTTACCTCATCAGGATTCAGTTAATGTATAAGAAAAGAAGAATACAGGTAAATTTGTTATACAAAAATTTTCAGTCCCAAAATATAGGAAAGGTTGCTAATGAAGGCTGATTTCCTTGTCCGTGTAGCAAGGACAAGAAGTGCTGCTCCTAAATTGTAGAAAGTTAGATACAGTTTAGACATGAGAGAAAAAGTCTGATCTGTACAGAGGGTGAAGACTGCAGAATTTCTCAGTGGATGTTTCCAGAAACAAATCAGAGAAATAGATACCATGAATGATTTAACTCTATTTTATCCTGTCTTAAGGACAAACTATTAGACCTCTCAAAATGTTTTTCAATCTGCTTCTGTGAGTTGATAATCTTAAAGTATAATTAGAATCATTTCTCTTCCTTCTTTTATGCTTTGGTCTTGATATTGCTGACATTTAAATTATCATCATTTAGGTTTTGTCTTACCATTCTAACTAAAATATGACATAAAATACGACTGAAAATACCTCTTACAGCTGTATTTATGGGATGGCCATACCTAGACAAACAGCACTTCACAACTCTCTACTTTTATCAGTTTGACAGAGGAAGAATCTAAACATCTTTAGGGGGAGCAGGTGAAGGTGTAGGGGGCAGATCTTCCGCATTTTACAGGAGTAATTGCATCTGCTCAGAGATTTTCAAACCAGGCAGAAGAGGAAATAACAAAAGTTAAGGCTACAAAAAATACACTTTGTCAGGACAGACCTAACTCAGGTTTTCTTGAAGATTAATGTAAATAACTGCAAAAATATATTTTGAATTATTCAATTGGATAAATTCACAGAAAGACAACTGGAAATGTGTGACTAGACTGTTATTGTGAGAACATTAAAGAGAAGAGACCTCAGTAATAGGCACAGATAGAAAAAAAAGAAGAAAACACAGGAGATCATTTTCCACTTTAAATTTTGTTTACAAGCATTTATATTAAGCATCGACCAGGTTGGGAAAATTACTAGCTTTTACTGCCTTGCTTCCTGTCTAATGGTTTTATGCTCCACCATTATTACTCCTTTTCATTGGGTTCACAAGTATTTTTGGAAGTCTGTAACACCAATGTCTTCCACAGTGTATTGAGGGAACATTTTGCACATGGAAAACTATGGGATATTAGTCCTATGGGATACACAGATGCTAACAGCCCTGGGATACTAACATCAAATCATTACAGGGATTTATGCCCCTGTCTGCCACAGCATGGTGAAGCAAGCATCGTGTCACTGTGTCTGAAGAAGTCTGGTTTGGAGGATGAGTCTTTTCTTATGTCTTGGGGAGCATGTTCAGGGCACTAGGTATTCTGTTCCAGCACTCCACTCTCATAAAATTAATTCAACAAGTAACAGCTGCACTTTGAGCTGAATCCTGTGATCCTGATGGGTTCTTGCTCTTTTTCACACTAACCCTTGGTTGTAAGACTTTATCATTGTTTTCCTGTGATCAGTTACTCTTCTTCAGCTTCTTCTCTGTCACGCATCTTTCCTTCTAAGTCCTCCCTCTGGGCTGCCTCAGACAGGGTCCTTAAAAGGATCACAAATCACTTCTAGGTAGCTCAAGCTAATATTTCCTCTTCCTCAGATAAAATATTCCACTTGATTTCTAGACTGAGTCTGAAAAGTTTTCCATTATGACAAAAAAAACCATAGCTGAAACACTAATTGACATCCTGGAGAGCAGCCTGGCATCATTGTCAAGAATCACACGGCTACTTTAAAAAAATCTAGACTGGTGTAAAAATATCATGTTCCGCATAGTAACAGTTTATTATAACTCATGTGTTACACAGACAACAATTGGAACCTCAATATGACTTTGTATCACTTTTCTAAATCCTATTTGTAACATGTAGTATTCCTACATTTTCGGTAAGATTTAGGAATATGCATGTATTTTTAAAGAACTTGCTCTCCTTCTGAAAGACAACCTTTAGAATTCACTTTGGGATCATATTTTTGAGAGTCGTATCATTATTTGGGACTAATTAGATGTCGCTTATGCCAAAGATCAGCACAAGGCTGTCTTCGCTTGCTCGAACCTGTAGCTGTCATTTGTTTTCTTCATGGAATCATCATCTGATGCAAGACCCTTTCTGAACCAATGGCTTCACAGTCTGTCTCTTTCTCTTACAAGTACTTGCTAAACTGTAGCTGCTGAGGAATGTAGGCTCACTGAGCTGAGCATCTGCCAGAAGCTATTTGGCATATGGTCAGGATGAGACTGCTACAGAGGCAACACCAATAGACAAACCAACTTCTGCGGTAAATGTGCAGCCCATCCCTTATTTATACACTGTGTCTCTCTATGTGAATTTTGCATGCAGTCTGGCCAGAGAAAGAGGCTTTTCCCTATTGTCTGACTTCTTGTTGAGATTCTTTCTGCAGCAGATCTTGGTGGACTTCCCACAGACTTTGTGGTAGGCTGTGTGTTCCTGTACCAAAAGGGACAGGTTGTGGCCTCTAAAGACACTATAGAGCACTCTAGTTAGATCCAAAGTTAGTCCTTGTCTCTGGGTAAGTGTAATGCAAGATGCTATTAATCATTTCCAGCAAGTTTACAATGTTAATGAACCCACCTTTTTGCTATGCTGCCTTCAGAATAGAATAGACGACAGCAACATTGAGTTTTAAAAGTACATCCAACTTACGTGGCTGACTTCAGCCACTGCGTGTATCCTTTTTCTCATGCCTGGTATCAAATAGGCATTTATTCTAATATAGATCTTCATCCTCAATTGAAGTCTAACTTTCCACAAGCCCAAATATCTGGGAAATGCTTCTCTTCTTTAATCATAGTGACTATTCTTTACATCTTTATATAAATACTTCTCCAACATATGATAGTCTCTGGAAATTTCTCTTTCAGTTGATCCAAGATAAAAGCATGTGAGTTTAACATCTAAAATATTGAATATAATTTCTGATGTAAAAATAAAACAGTAATTACCTGACTATTGTTTCTACACCAGGTCTGGTTAGTTAGCAGAGGAATATCTCTGCTGCACTCCCTTCCTAGACTTTAATTTCTCTGCTTGAAACGTCTGAATTGGATTAAGAAGTTGACATCAGCTCTTTCCTGTGAAAGGCAGAGAGCAAAAGTGAGCAGTCATTAGAAAGGCCTGGCACCTTTTTCTTTATCGAGAAGGAAAATCCAATACAAAAAAAGGAAGAAAACTAGAAAATACTGTGAGGGTTTTTTTTTTTCCTACAGAGCTATTAATTTGTATCTTAGTGTGATTCAGCTGAAGTGGATTCCATGAGAATATCTGGGGTCCTTTCTGTAGCTCTTCTGAAGATTTATGACATTTCTCATCGAAAGCTTAGACAACACAATAGATCTAAGGAAAGCTGTCTGAATCTACACACTAAAATGTCAGCAAAATAAATGCCAAATACTGGAAGGTATTGCTGTATCCATCAGTCAAGACTGTAATTTGACATTAAGAAACAATAAGCCAGCATGATGCCCCACTATTCTCTAATCTAGTCTTGGCCCATAACACACTTCTGAAACCCCTTCTGCACAGCCCACTTAGGCACATATGTCCTTTTCCCCCATCTGCTCAGCATTTCATCACTACCTCCAACGTCTCTGTGTCTAACTGTATGATTGGATTTTCCATGCATAGCAACATTTAAGTATCTTAAACCTCCTACTTGGATTTTTTTTTTCAAATACAGTTATTTATTTGTAGGAACTCAAGGTCTGAGAGTCAGTTTGTTATGCTTTAATGAAAGCTTAGATGCCTGAGCCTATCAAAGATGAGAGCCTTCACAGATATTGGTTTGCTGGACAACTGGCGTTCATCCAAATTCCAGTCCTGAACTAACTAGTAGAGAGCAGAGTTCATTCTGCTAATAGGAGGTAATGGAGTCTCATATATTTATACAAGCCCTCAAATAAGCTCATAAATTACAACAAAATACATTATTTTACTTTCTTACAGGTTCTTTTGATGACTTAATGGGGTGAAAAGGAGACTAAGTACGGGCTATGAAAGCAATTGTAATTGTTCCTGAAGAAACCTGAAACTTAAATCTGTACGTACAGCTGAATCAATTTTTCTCCTCATAAAATACACAGACACATTTCCTATTAGAGGCTTGCTCCAGAGGTTAAGGTATATTGAATGAAATTCCTTTTCAAAGGTAGAGAAATTGAGAGAAAAATATCAATAACAAGGTAAGGACCAAGTAACACAAAATTTTAATTTGAGACTGCAGATAGGCCCTTAAAGAAAAGAAAGAGAAGCTCAAGTTGGAAATCCCTTTATATTAATTTCTGTGTTGAACTAGCAAACATGGAAAACTAAACAATTAATTGTCCAGGGCTCTATTTTAATAAGTTGTTTAGGACAGGAAGTCAGAATTGCAACAGGGAAATACAGTATGTTAGGAAATAGAGAAGTGGACCAGAGTGAAAATGCAGCCACGGGAACATGTGGGTGCAAAAATAAGTTCTGCACAAAAGCTAGAACTGACTCATCCTTTCACCAGCTGATGGTGCCTGTGACACTTTGAGGATCACTCCTTTCACTCAAAGGATCATTGTGGAGAGGAACGCCGCAGTGGCAAAGATGGAATGGGCCCATCACAGTAGTTCCCCATGTTACCTGAAAAGCTTACAAATTCCTGGTTGCAGTGAGCCTGAGGAAGAAAGAACTGCTGTCACAATCCTGAAAGGGGAAAAAAAGGGGGCTCCTGGCCCACAGCAAGCTATGCCAGAGACAGGGAAAACTGGAAAGGAAAGATAAGAGGAGAGCAGATGTTTAACACTCAGTACTAGAGAGGAAACCTATACTGTGGCTGTTGAAATGGAGAGATCCCCTGTGAGAACCATGTCTCAGAAAGCAGCTGCCAAGTCAAATAGCCATTAAATCTCAGCAGAAACAAACATCATCGCACTATGCAGTGTCTCTTTAGTAGACCCAACAGCAGTTCACACTGGGCTAGTATCAATTGTACCGTACTAAGCCTGGACAAAAACACAGGTCAGAGTAACAACAGCATGCACTTTTAATTAAGCAGTTTGAAATGAAATGAAAAATGTACTGGAAAAGAATGAATGAAAAATCTGGAAAGCTTGTGAATTGAACCTGTGTTCTTTGTTACAGGGAACACCTTATTACTTTTCCTTGGTGTAAAACCCAGTCTCCTCATTGCTCTAAGAAGCGTTTAAATAACACTGGATCTTTACCAGTGCAAAGAATGTCTTCCAGTTTGGAATAGTGGGGATTCTTCCCACTGCCAGTCCCTTCTCAAGTTGCTCTTGAATACCTATGCAAGAGGGTATGACATGACTTCACAGACCTAGTCCTTCTTTGTGTGCAGAGAAACCCTATCAGAAAGTTAGGGAAATGAGAAATGCACACGACTTCATTCCACGGATGGTACCTGTTATATGTTTGGTGCTATAAAGGCTAGTTTATCCCAAGGCACACAGGTGTCTGATTTCAGTCTGGCAACCAGCAACCGGTACAGAGGAGTAGCAGTGCGATTGTCTACTGCATCAATTCAGCTGATACCTGGAAAAATAAAAGCACCTCTGTAAAATGTGGACAATTTCCTCTTCTTTAACAGAACAGAGAAGTTAAAACCAAGCAAAAACTGAAAGAAAAGGCTCAGAGTTTGGACTGTGCACACAGGCAGGGAGGAAACAGAAAACAGTTGTAATAGCAAAAATGGAAGATGTGCTGCTGCTACAATAACGTGTATTCAAAGACCACTCAACTCAGACATGCAAAATACATGCTTAAAACAAAGTAAACCAAAATACCACCAAAATCAGAACCCAAAATATACCCTTTCCTTTCCTTAATAATCCACTGTCTTTATACTGTCTGTCTATACTGTATTGATCAGGTTTCCACCCTGCCTCTTCCAACTAGTACTTCCTTCTATTCAGTTGTGGGGAAAGAGAAAGTAGGGTTCTACTGTTGACAGTTCTGCACAGCTATTGCAGACAATCCCTTTTTCTTGGCTGGTTAATAAATGAAGGCATTAAGTTCCTTTTCTCAAGCTGGAAACAGGAAGAAGATGAAATCTTGAAATTCCATGACCATGACAGTGGACAACCACAGCAGGTGGCTTGATGTAGGCTATTTACTCTTGCTGATTTCTGATAAGCTGTCATAGTGAAAATTGTATAAGAAAATCCAAGGTTGAGAAACCAAGTAGATCTGGCTGTGATGGCTGGACAGGTAGAAAGTAGAAGTGATCTGTGATCAATCTGTGATTGATAAATTTGAGGAAATCAGTCCTAGAAGTAAGAGACAATAGAACTGGTGAAGTGTTGATGATAAAAGAGTAAAAACAATAGTTCCTTTGAGACAGGAACAGGGAACTGATGAATTGCTGAAGAAGGACAGGAAGAAGTTGACAGACCTTGGGGAGAAAAGACTTAACAAAGGAATTATAGATATCCTTTGGGTGCTTATGATGCTGAAGGCAATTCACGTATTGCTGATTGAGGCTATGCACATTTTAAGGATCCAAACCAATACTTGGTTTGAATAAAAAGGACATGTTCTGGGGAAAAGATTGCATGAATACCCTGTAATATAAAAGTAACTGTAATTGGGATAGATGTATGACTAAGGGCAAAGTGAGAACAAGTAAGGAAAATGCCAAGGCCCAGATCCAACAAAATATTTATGCTTTCAACTTCTGACTGCTAACATTAGATGGTAAAAGCTTTCACAGCAGGTAAAATCATAAAGCATTAGTTTAATCTAAGCCTAAGGCTGGTGCATGTTAATCCAGTGATTTTAAAAGTAAGGTTTACTGAACATATTTGCAAATTTTCATACTGTAGTTAATGGTATATAAAGTTATATTGGCTGATGGAACTGTGTTTGTTCAGCCTGGAGAAGCAATGGTTTGGGGGAGACCTAACAGCTGCCCTTCCTTAATTATGAGGAAATTAACGAAGAAGATGGAGCCAGGCTTTTCACAACTATGCAAGGTGGGAGGACAAGAGAGACTAGGCATAAGTTGAAACAAGAGAGGTTCAGGCTGGATGTCAGGAAAAGCTTTTTCATGATGGTGACAGTCAAGTGGGGAAACAGATTATCCAGAGAAGACACACATACATCCTTGGAGAACTTCAAGACTCAATGAGGCTAAGTCCTGAGTAACCTGGTCTGATCTCAAAGCTGACCCTGCTTTGAGCAGGATGTCAGAATAAATGGCTTCCTGAGGTGCCTTCCAAACTCAAGTATCATGTGA
This sequence comes from Bucorvus abyssinicus, assembly GCA_009769605.1. Classification (NCBI taxonomy): domain Eukaryota; kingdom Metazoa; phylum Chordata; class Aves; order Bucerotiformes; family Bucorvidae; genus Bucorvus; species Bucorvus abyssinicus. The sequence continues at coordinate 79,374,856 of CM020024.1, read as the reverse complement.
TCCTATGATCCCACAAAAAGATTTTCACCACTTCAGTGTGCAGTTGCTGCCTTCTTTCACGTGAGAAAAATGATAATGCTACCTTTTTTATATATGAAAGTATGTGACTATGTGTTCTGCTCCTACTTAGGTGTGTGCTTTCATGAGATAACCTATTTAATAATTTTTAGGACATGAAAGAACATAAAAGGAAGAGGAAAGTAGTAAAGTATTTTTCTGTGAGCCTGTATGTACCGTAGTGCAATAACAGTACAAGTAAAGAAAAGTCAGAATGGATTATAAGGAAAAAGTTAATAATAAAGTATAATGAAGCTCTGGATTTATAAAATTTTCCACATTCATGTGAAGAATACACAAGATTGCAGAATTAAAGTGGCATGTATTGCAGTAGTAGCAATGTTAATGTCTAAGAAATCTCTCACCAAAAATGTAAGCATCTAAGATGCTGAAAAGCAAAGACCCCTAAAGTGCCCTAGGTAAGTGAGCAGGAATTTTATGGACTATTTTCCTGCACCATCTAAATTTTAGATGTCCATCTAAAATTCACCTAACCTGCACATTAAAAGAGCCAGTATAATTTCTGCAGGTTGACAACTTGGATTTTATGTGGTATAAATTTAAAAAAATGTGGAAAGGAGAAACAATTTAAAACAATGATTGTGTCATGTCACTATGAGCAATAGCTGATGCCATGAATAAAACATAGGTATTTCATGCACATAATAACTGAAAAGTGGACATAAATATTCTGAATCATCTACAGACCTACCAAAATGATTTCCTGATATTGATATTTATTCTTCTGTATTGATGCATTATAAGCTAAGTTTGTAAGTACTCTCAGAGTGTGCAATGGCTCTTTAAGAGCCATTAGAGCATATTGAAGTAATGACCCATGGATAATCAAAGTGTCTCATTCAGTTAATGATGGATCTTTCATTCTAGTTCCTTTGAACGTATTACATTTGCTTTTCTTTTTGGTAATAAAGAGCGTGCATTAATTATGTCTCAAATACTATAAAAATCCTTTTGAACACTTGCTTTATAAAAATGTGGGTTTATTTCATTTTGGTTGTTTTAGAAAATTTTGATAAACTAAAATCATTATTTTTGCTTTCACACACACCCCCACCCCACCCCCCAGCCCCCGAAAAGAACCTATTTCTTTGTCCTGGTATATTTCAGCAGTAAATACCTTAATTGTAATTTATATTACTGCCATCATCATTAATGAATAAGCAATTTCACCTCCTGGATTCAAGGTAAAACAAATCTTTGTCAATGGAGATGTAAGAAAACATAAAGGTGTTGCCTTCAAATACCGACTTTTAAAAGCTTTGTTCACTAGCAAAAATATTTGAAGAGAGGTTACTGAATAGGGTGTTGAGCTGGAACAACTGATGGTAATCAACCAGACTTCTACTCTTCTTCCATGCACTTTCCTAAGCTAAGCAACACCAGATCTTCTTCCTGATAAGAAAAATAAAATAAAATAAAAAAAAAACCACAAAAAACCCTGAAACAAAAATATCACACCAAAAAAAACAAAAACAAAAACAAAAACAAAAAAAATTACCATGCAAAAGAGCTGAAGAAAAGACTATTTAAAATGCCAGGGACAAAGGCGGTATGAAATAAAGTCAACAGATGGACAGTGAAATGTTTATGACTTTTCCTAGATTACATAGAAGATTTGTCACAAAATCACAAAATTTTAATTTTAAATCCACTATGTTGCCCAAGCAACCAACTCTCTGTGGCTAAACAATTGAAATCTACAAACCTATTGTCTATGAAAAATAATCTTAAGTGATAGAATCACACCTTTTATGTTAGGGGGTTTTTCCCATTGCTTCCTAGTGCAAGAACGGTAAAAGAAAAAATTAGTATACAATGAAGGCATTTTAGAGCCATTACTTCTGAATCTGAATATTAAAACTGGCTATCCAAAACAGCAGTAGCACAACGAAGACCTTACAGAGCAGCTCTGATTCTGACTCTTATAACTTGTTTCTTTACCACCTTCTACTTCACTACAGTCAGTGCCTGTTACACTCGAAATCTCTATGGGCAGAGTAGGCTCACCTTATATACATATAAAACGAAGAACTTACTGTTAGTATAATTGAAACCTTATCAGTCTAATAATTTGTAGTCAAGATTTACTTGTAATAGAAAAGAAAGAATAATAATGCAGTTAAAATTGCTGTACGTGTACTTTGATTCTACCCCCTTTTCTGGTATTATGTTCACTCTTGTCTTGCTGCTTGGGATCTTAGGGTTAGTGTTTTATTTCTTGGAGGATGTGTGGGGCTGTTGTTATGGTGAACTGTCAGCATCTGGAGTCCTTCACTGGGAGGAATGATTTTTATCTTGATGGATTCTTTTTCACTTTAGGGTTCTCTTAGGGTCATTTTTATGTTTGCTAACTTGCGTTTAAACCTCTGCTGTTTTTTGCTGGTCTGCAACTTGACATTACATCCAAATTTACGATATGTGGTACTCTTTACATATGGATAGATATTACTTCTTTTCTTTAATCCCTAAATGAGTTTTGCCCAGATCTGTGTTTCTGGAACTGACCACGGGTGAGTTGCTTATTACCATGGGGTCTGACATGCCATCCTGTGACCCATTCCTTATCACCTCATGCCCCTCCCTATGCCACATCCTGTGTTCCCACTTGTGAATTTTTACCAGGCCTGTATTTCTCTACCTTATATCATTACCTTAGTACCACAAATATTTTGTTGTGCATAGAACAACTGCTTTATGTGCTATCTGTATAAAACAACAGTTTCACCATACACAGACAAGAAACATAAAACAAATTAGCTGTAGACACCCTGTCAGTTAGAGAAATTGCTGTTGCAGCTAAGCCAAGTGAAGTAAAGCTGCACACAGGACAAGTTCATGCAGAACAGGTGTGACAAACCTTGGTCCTGAGGCTGTGCAAACACAGCGCAACGTTTATGGCCTATCACTAGCAATGGCAATGCCTTATCAGAGGGCTGTATGTTTCCATATTTTGCTGAACAGGTACTGTGGTATAAGGTAAAAGATGTTTGTTAAGGCTCCCAGGCCTCTGCAATATTATGAAACAAAGGTCCAAGTTAAAGATGGAATGAAAAGTCTGAACTCTGAATTTCATGTCTTTTATAAGCTTAAGTCAGATCTTACCTCTGCTTATTAATATCAGGGCTCATTAAATAACAGCTAATGGTGGAATAAGTAATAAAGGTAATGTTCAGTGATCTATTCATTTTGCAAAATAAACCCTTATTCTAGAGTTTTAAAATGTTTTAAAGGGGCTGTCTATACTACTGCATTACCACTACATTTCACAATTATAATAAACATTTTCTGGTAAATAACTGTGTGATAAATATTCTTTCTCCCATGCTCCACCATGCACATACGATTAAGTTCCTGGATGAAACCATGAAACCTTCTGCTTCTTTATATCAACTACATATTTTAGATGGGAAGTAATCCCAATTTAGAATGGGAGATGAATTGTTGTGATGACTCTTTGCAGATTTTCTTTCAATAGAGTGCTGGATCATGCTACCCCTACAGGTCAAAGGCACAGAATTGGCTGGTCTTAAAATCATGCCACAAAGCCTGTCTTTTTATCCAGCCTTTCTACAATGAGGTTGTGTAAAAGAAGATCCATAAGAACTTGCCTATGGCAAATGACTGTGTTTTCCTCAATATCTGCAGTAGTATTACACTTCTAGAGGGACAAGTGAAAGAATGCTGTGACATCTGAGGTATCAGACTTTGTTTTCTACAGAAATTGACAACGTTCTGTAAAAACAATCAGTTTAGATGACATACTTGCTTAACAAAAGAAAAATGAAGTTTTGCTTTTGTGTTGTTAAATTTCTGATCCTTATGATTGAATTAGTATTTAAATTAGTATTTCTGCTCACAGTTATCAAAATTTCTCACTGAACAACAAGCTGTTTCAAAGGAAAGAGTACCTTTCTCCTGACAAGGGTTGCATGCCTTCTTTCAGTGTTGTTAAGTATTCATTTTACCCAAAGAAGTTTCTAAGCATGATTCTCTTTCCTAACAGTTGTGAAAAAGTAGAAGCATCAATTCCAGTCCCAGATCCAAAATCATGTTTGTGTGCTATATTAATCAGCTGTTTGAGGAGGAATATCTTTATACCATGCAAAATAGGACAGTTTCAAAAGGTGGAGGTAAGAACATAACCATCAGAATCAGCATCCTTCTATCCCATCTGAATATAAGCACATGCATCAATTTTTATTTCAGTTCATACAGGCTGCTAGTTATTATATTAAACAGGAAGACTTACTGCCTGGGTACCAAATTCCTGCAGATAGAAGATAAGAAGTCAAACAGGTTCCTGCAGAGATCCTTTGGATGCTGTTAAATTGTGATAAAATTGTTTTATCGAGGTACTTAAACTATTTTTTTTAACTTAGACACCGGAAAAATTAAACAGGATTATGCACGAACAACACTTTGTTAATGGGAATTATGCTTCAAAAAGCTGGATTTTCTCTTTGCTTCATGTATGGAGAGTGGAAAGTTCCCTAATTCTGTGTTTGTGGATCCATGTTTTATTGAGAATGAGCCTCAATGCAACCCTAATTTCCCACAGAAACATTTGTTCTTCCTGTAACTTGAAAAATAACGATGCTGTTCCCTTACCCATCCTCCCAAATTGAAAATTACTAACCTCTTTGCCCAAAAGAAAGACCTGGTAACTTACTTATTTCTGCCAAGTTACCTTAGAACTCAGGGTTTCAAAGGAGAAACACCATTTTAACTGAAAAAAAAAGAACACAGGCTTCCTGCAAGAAGATTTCTATTTGCCAGCTGTACAGGCTACTACAAGTGTATAAACCTGGAAAAAAAAAAAAAAATTGTACAGCATTTCACAGCTTTTATACTGTGATTGTAAAATATCTGGGAGGTTTGCCAGACTCAGTCAAAAGAAGAACACAGTATTTTCTCATCACTAATAACAATGACCTGAAGTCACGTTGAAGATTGTAAGGTCAATTTCCCTCGTAAATTAAAAAAAGAAAACAGGAGAACAGATGTGGGTAGTTGCTTCTGTATTTATAAATTGCATGACATCTGGGTTAGGCTATATGATCTCCGGTTTCTATGCATTTAAGGTGTCTTTATTGAATCATTCATACTAATCAGATAAAAGTGTTAAGGTGCATTTTTAAGGTATTATACAACATAGATGAAATAGTTTCATAATGTACATTCAGGATTGAACATTTTTCTTCATTAAATATATTCAGATAAGTTTACCAGGTGGAATGCACATTTCAAGGAGAATTATCCGGGTTTGAATGATGAGTTCTGAATTGACGCAGCATACAGGCGTGATAAAATTAGTACATTTTAAATACAAGTGTAAATTACACAAAGTGTTAATTAAAACTATCTACTACCAGACGTTTGTTTCTTTGGTGGGTTTTGCGTTTTGATTTGTTTCCTTTTTTTTTTAGTTTACAATTGCAGCAACAGTAGCTGTGTAACCAACGTCCTGATAACATCTATTTCGTCATTTTAGTGGCGCATAGTTCTAGAAATAGGAATTTTTACACATACAGAAATTCTCACTTTGCTTTATTTCATATATCAAACTGACCATTTTATCAGATACATCTTTTCTTGTTACTGACTCATCATGTCTGTGTGCTGAAACACGATTTGCACAGGCTACACACCAGTATTTTTGGCTACTATTTCCTTACATTAAAATGCCAACCATCTGCTTATGGATGACAGCATCTAGGCAACTCTTGCCTTTAAATCTCAGCATTTTATTTGTAATCCCTTATTGGGTGAAGCATTTAAATCACATTCCACCTCTTTAGACTGTACAATTCATTTCATCTGATTGACACATTTTAACGTGAGACATAATAACCTACTGACCCTAGATCTTTGAGAATAGCAAGGAACCTCGTGACAGTAGTTTATGTGAAACACCTTAAATGTCTATCACAGAATGAGATAAATCTATGACAATGCCTCCTGTCTCCTAGACATAAGGAGAGACTAGGTGAATAGTTAAAGGATTAACTTCTAACACTTACGTTGGAGTATCAAGAAAAAGCTTAGAAGAGAGGTCTCAATTAACTGAGAGCTAAACTATTTTCTAATCGTCAGCAAGCACAGCCCAGCATTTGATCCATAGTTGTTTCTCTAACCTATGGCATGTGTACTTCAATTATTTCAGAAAAAATACTTTGGTGAATAAGGCAAAATACTTTTAATATTTACCAAACAGCAATGGACAGAGAGTTTCGTGACAGTTCAGAAGGGGTAAAGAGAAAAATAAGGGAAGTAGAATGAATCAGATTTAGCTTACAGTATTCTCTCCCTGCTGAGTTTTAGAAAAATTGGTGAGATAAGCTAAAGCAGCCCTCAGGCAGCTTAAACTTGTGCAATCAGCCTTTACACAGCAGATTGTCCTAAGTCTCTCTGGCCTTGGCAATTTTACAAGCGTCACATTTACATGTGGGTGTCCTGCTTCTAAATGACAACTGAAATGCTTAGAATTTAGACAAGAATATATATATATATATATATTTGCTTTCACAGTACTCTGCACAATATAGTACTCATCTCTTACAAGGTCCATTTCAATAATGACTGTTTGTTTATTATTGACAGGGCAAGGGAAGGACTCCCATGACACAGACAGATCAAAGCTCCCAGGTGCAGCACCAGAAGCACAGAGCCCTTGAGACCACCAAGGGTGATAGCTTTGATCCCTCATAGTATCTCAGCAGCTGCAGCCTCTCGGGGTGGTGGAGGGCAACAAGAGATCCTTGGGTCCCTCGGTAAGACCAGCAGTGGCATTTCCTCCTACTGCAGCCTTGTCAGCCTCCCAGATGTGCTGCGTCAGCTCAGTGTTCCTGTTAGGGCCTCTGGGCACTACAGTAAATAGTGAGCATTAAGGAATATAACATGCTGCAAAGTCTAAAAGTGTTCATGCGTCACTAATTACCATAATGAGAAACTTGTGGCACATCAGCCAAGAAGAATTTGCATTGATTTTTTTTTTCCCCCAGTCTCCAGCTAGAACAGGAAGAATTCCCATGACTCTGCTCTTGACCTTGAGGGCTTCTTCTCCTCCTATGTGCAGATATTCCTTACAGGTGCACAAAGGTGGATGAATGAACAGGGATTTAAACTCAGAAATCCCTGGTCTCCTAATAGGCCTCCCTACTGCGTGTACATATAAATTCTAGTTGTGACTACCAGAGGGAGGAATGTTCAAATTTCATCTGATCTCCGTTGGCAGAGGCACATTGAAGAGCAGCTGCCGTTTCCACACTCTGCCCCTAATTCACTGTAAGGCCCTGCCGCATGTTAGCTATTGATTTTAGACACTTCTGCTGTTGATTGCAAACACTGAATCACGAAGCCTGGATTCCTACGCCACTACTATAGCATTAACATTAGAATTACATGAAGATTAAATGTTCCTGAAGTACCACTGTTAGCTAGAAAAACTTCTAAACAACAGGGTATTTTGTTGAAACTTGTCTCCTGTGTTGAACCTGTATTTACTGGAGACAAAGGAACAAAGGTTTCTGGAGCACGAGATAACATACTGAAAGGCCTCCCATGTCATTGATTCCTATCCCCTGCTCTAACAGGCATTTCCTGCATCCTATAATCCCATTCAAAAATGTATTAAACTCCACTTTAAATCTACTTAAGTTGTTTCCCTCTGTTACTCTTATTGGAAGGCAGTTCCAGACAGGTGGAAGGTGGCTAGACAGTTGTATTGATCTCTGAATTCCCTGGAAATTCTATTTATAAAATGTTAAGCATTTCATTAAGGATTTCCAGGTGGGTGTTTCCGATTGCTCAATACATAACAATTTTTCTGCTGATAACAATCCTCTGTGTGTTTCATTTATAATGATCCATTTTATTTTCCTTGTAATAATAGCATATTGCCATTTCATGCAGCTGTTACATGCACTTTATGAGTGTTCCACTGATTTTTTTAAACATAATTGACTCAGTCCTTTGAGTTGCCAAGCACCTTATCTGAGATTTCAGTAAAAGATCCTTAAGCAATACCCTAAGGTAAGCACTGTATCCGAGGACCATGCTTCAGGTAGACACACTTCTTTTGTTAGTCCTGTATTTGAAGTGCTCTGTCTCTGTGCATAGGTCTGATTAATACAAAGTACTCAGCATAGCACTTCTAAGATCATCATGTGCTTGTCTTTACTGCATCTTTAGCAATTATAGCACACATTTTTGCATTCTTACTATGAAGGTCACATTCTGGTTTCAGTTATTTGAGTTTAAATCTGGGTTTAAAAGTAAAAAATAAATTACTCTAGCATTCATCTCTAAAGAATAGTGAAATTTAGCCTTGCCTTTTTAAAAAGCCTGAACGTAAAAAGGAAGCTAAATACAATGTGTGGTAGCAGTGTGTTCACTTCCTGTAGTTCGCTTGCTGCCATGACTCATTCGACTGCGCTCATAGACTCTGAAGCAGTTACAATGATGACGTGATCAAGAGATCTCTACTGCGGCATCCCTGTGAAAGTAGGCTCTTACTGCTCTATTGCATCTTAGCTATAAGGATCAAAACTGATCCAGCATTTGGTCTGGCCTCATGTTTGAAGGAAGCAATATTCGTATGCACGTAACCTTTTTTTAAGAGAAAACAAAAGTTAAGAATGCTATCGGGAAACAACTAAACCTACATATCAAACTTCTGTATGGGTACATTCTGCACCTCACTGGCATATAGAATATCTGATGATTTTAACTGTTCCTTTTCTATATCTACCTCTGAAACTGCTACCATTATGCATTATTAAGAGAAAATCTGACCCCTTTGAAGTTAATGGAAAAAAGCCTTCCTAGTTTTAATGTGAGTTATTATCTTTCAGTAAGGTTACTGCATGGATCGAATCTTTGTGCTACCAGCAAGTGCCATCCCTTGACTTGAAAAGGACTCTGCAAACATGTAGTTGTTCATGTTATTATATCCTGCTGAAGGATGTGAACATTTTACTTTAAAAACAGCCTTAAAAAAATAACAGTAAGTAATATATCTCATTGGACTGCTGTGAGATCATTCGCACAGTACAAATTAATATTTGTACTGTGATGTACTTTTGGATCTTTGGATGAAAGATGATGTGTTTAAGTGCAAAGTATTAAAACTCATCTCTGCATGGAATTTTTTAAGAAAAAAATGATGAGCAAATCAGTTTAATTAGTCAAACAATAAAAACATTAAAAATACTTAACAATCTACAATTTACATTTCTCAACGGAAACCAATATTATGCTTAGATTATAGTCAGGATAATATTATTAGTAGAATGACTGACTCAAATTAATCATGACTGAAAATCTGATTACTGCAAGGGATCATGCTGCTTTCATAGACTTCACATACCTTTCCTTTTATCTTCTTATTACAAGACAAAATTTCTCCCTCCGTGCAGAGGGTATACAGGATTTTCAGTTTCCAGTGTCTTAAAACTGCTGCTTTGATATTATAATGCACATCTTGTGAATAATGGGCCTCAAATTAATTTTATTCTTACAAAGAAGAAACTACAGACAAGGACAACTCTTTCTAATAATATTATTTACAAGGTTCTAATGTGGAATTTGTTACTTGTCAAAACAGTGGGAATTATGTTCTCATTTCATTTTAAATATAATTAGCTAATATTTTCCAAAGGTTATGCAGGCAGAAGAGGTATCTCATACTTATAGCTTTGTTGCAGATATCACTATTTGCCTTCACTTATTCTCTCCCTCAGAACGCAAAAGTTTAAGTTATGTCTCCAGTATGCTCAAAATAAATCTATTACAAAGAAGTTGGTTTCCTCAGCTTCAAGGGTATTCATGTTCTGTGTATGTACATAACCATAAAGATATTTTAAAGGAAATAATTGAGAATAAGGTTGTGTGCAATGAATTATTAGATAAATTTGCTTCTGGGATTACAAAAAAAACCAAACAAAACCCAAACCCCACTTTCTAGCCTTTGTTTCTTTTAAAAGACTTTTTTCCCCAAACAAATTATGTGTAAGTTTTGGTTTTTTTTTTTTTTTGGCTAACTAGATTAGTTTACAGCTTATTTACTTGGGACATTGAAAAACATTATTTTTATGGTCTTGCTTAATTAAAAGGGGTCTACAAGCTTATAGTGCAAATAAGCCCTACCCCAAATAGTTTAAAATAAAATGATGATGAGAAAGGTCCATGAAATAAGAAGTAGAAAAAGAAGGATAAGAGAACAGCCTGATGGCACACACCATTTTCTAGTATAGAGAAGCTGTGGGTACAATTTGTAGCAAATCAGACTACATCTAGTCTTCTAACTGCATCTACCCCAGGGAGGAATGCTTGGCAGCAAGCCTCAGAAGTAGTCTCCTCTAGGGTAGATTAGCCGTATTTGCATGAGCAGTTCTTGGCTCTAGATCCTTTCTGGGCCTTGTATAGTTCATGCAAGGGTCCATTTGTAGAGAGATATACATATATGTGTGTGCGTATACATAAAATATATATTTATATTTTTTTGTCCATCCGTGTGTGTTTGTGTATGTATGTGTGTATATGCATTTATTGATGGGAAGACTGAGGAAAGGACTTTAGATTAACACGTCTGAAATCACGAGACAATTGTGTTGCAGCCCACTTGAAAGGTTTTTTTTTTTTTATAGCATGAAGATGTGGCCATATGTCACATATCTTGAGGGGTAGATCAAGGACACAGTGGAATGTAGGAAGGTCCCCAGCCTGGTAGATAATAATGAAGAACTGCTCAGGGCAGGGGGAGGAAAAAAACCCTCTCATCTGTAATGCCTATTGAAAGCATTTGTTGGAGTGTGCAATGCACTGAACCATGCTTGGATTTAATTTAGGAGGGAAGTGCTTGGGTCAGAAGAGAACTTTTAGGAACAAACCAATATTTATAAACCACAGACAGTGAGTACACTGAGATGAAAACTGAGCTGGACAGAGAAATTACTTGATATGCTAATAACACTAATGAACTCCAAGAAATCTGCTGAAATCAGGCATTTCTATAAGGATCTACCAACTCTAGGATAATTAATACACCATAAATATATAAAAAAAAAATCAACTGCATTTTTTCATATGTGCAGAATTCACCTCATTTAGATTCAAATATCTAATAAACTTCAAACATATCTTTTTATAATTTTTATGATTTTAAAACCTACTTTAACAATCTAGGTTGACTATAAAGTCTCTCTGGAGACTCTTTCACTCCTCAGAAAGACAATCTGTCTCTGGAGAAGCCTGCTTTGCTGTACTAACTATAGAGAAACCTAAGGCAACTCCAGTCTTAATTATTAAGCCTTTTGTTTTAGTTATCTATAGATGGGTTGGGGTCTTAAGTTAGGTAATTATGGGCTACACCTCTCAATTTGCTCTCTTTACATCTCAGGGTTTGTAATATCATGCAAATTGCAATTCACAGCAACGACAGTTGTTTCAGGGGAAAAACAAACAGACACAGAAAAAATCCCCAGTTGAGTCAGGAGGTGAGGCAGCAGCCACAGAAGGAAATGGAGGAGAAAGCTCATATCACTATTACCCAGGCAATACAGATCCTACCTGTTAGGCACATACCTTTCAGATTACAGAGCATGTGGGGATGCAAAACAAGAAAGGGAACCCGCTTCATCAGCTGCTGAGATACGGCCAATATGTAGCCAAGATTACCAGTATCACGGAGGAAGTAAACGAGGCAAGAGGAAACCTGACATTGCAGTTTAAAGGTCAGAGCATAGACCTGACAGACAGTAATTATAAATCCTGATCCTGGAGTTTTAATGAATTTTACATTAGATCTCAATGGATTAAATGCTGAAGTAGTCCAGGGAAATGAAGCTAAAAGCCAAACTTGTTCTTACAGTGCCTAGGATGATAGAAATAAGAATGCATGCCCAGGTTTCTTCTCCCTTACTTTTCTTCTTGTTCCATGATTCTTCTTTTCTTGAGTATAAAATATACAAAGGGCTCAATGGCGAGGAACTCCCACATTCATCACCTAGCTCCTCCGGCTAAGAGAGGCAGGGTTAGGCATCCTCTAGGCTAACATGTCAGAGGAATTACTTCTTGGAAAAGTGATTTAACCATTAGGAGACAGTTCAAAAGTATCTACATCTGTGACTGCTGTGATCTGTGCCAAACTAAATGTTAGTCTGTCCTGGTTCAAGATAAAGAGGGTCAGCTTATCTTTGATAGACCCATTCAACAGACAGTGGTGCATTCCTGCCATGACGCCACCACATCTCACTGGCAACTGCTGCCATTGCTTCGCTGGTGCCCTGCCCTGCGCATGGACCACCACTGCTGCTGGTGGCCTTTATTGCTGCTTTTCCTTAACCGCAGTTTGAGTGTGCAAGCTGCCCCTCCCACCACCACCACCCCCCACCCCCAGCCCTCGTTGCATCAGTTCTGGTCCTATATCAACTTGTTAATATCTTGTTTTCTGTATACAATATCTTTCTATTGTTATTAAAATTGTTTTAGTTTCCCAACTCCACAGAGGCCTCACAAACGATTTTTTTCCTTCTTATCTCTTCCTTAAGCCTTTCTCCTTGGGGAAGGGAGGGGGTTAATTAGAGAGTCTGTCCCACAATTGGCCAGCCTTGGCCAAACAGTGACATAGTCAGAAATCTTGGACAGAAAGGATACACTAGCTATTCAGCAAAACCAAGACGGTGAATCTCTTCGGCATACATAGTAACAGGATACTAAATTAAAAAATTAATTTATCTTAAATGGAAAAAACTCCAGTGCCTGCCATCCTGACATTTTCTGAGACTGAAACATCTCAGTTCTGACCATTTTGATTTCTAGATTCCTGAATATCTTTAAAGATATTTTAGTTTCTTTATGCCTTTGTTTTCTATGTTTTCTCTCACTAGACAATAATTTTGTTGCCCTGGAAAGACAACGGAATTAACATTTCTAAACTGCTCAGACACCCATGTAGCGCAGACCAAAAAAGAACCTAAATAAAAAGGTTAAAAATTAAATGCAGTGATATTTCCTATACTCCTCTCCCTCCATTTATGAAAGCAGAGTATAATAAGAACTAGCAGGCAGAGATTTCTGGAAAATGTCTTACTGCCTAAAATAATGAGGAAGTTGTTCGATCGTACTGGAAATATTACTGAAATATTCTGTCAAGTTCAGATTCTGGCAAGTGACATTTTCTATTTGCTACATGAAATACTACGTGTTGAAGTTGCTGTGGAACTACCCCAGGGCTTGCAGAGTCATTGCATGTAACTTTTCAGAACCATTTTGTCTAACATTTTTATCTACATTTGTTGCTCCTTTGTTCCAGCTCTACGTGTGTTTCTTCTAATTCTCCATTTCAATATATGTTGGACCAGTCTCATTCCAGGTAAGTTCATTGTGCTTAAAGATCCATATGTTAATACTTGTTTAAAGTACACTAGAGAGACTCAAAACCACATAATCATTTTGTGATACACTGTGCAAATGAAGACAGACAGGCGAGTATGCCGTTTATAGATAAGATTCCAAGGGGTGTATCCCAAATGTTTGTTAAAGGATATGAAGCATGTCTATCAAATAAAAAAAAAGGAAAAAAATTTTCTGTTTTCATGTGACCTGTATATGCTGACTCACAGTGATACTCTAGACTGAAAATTCTCTGCATTTCCAAGGTGAAAGATCACCTGAAAAGCTTTTGTATAATATCACTCAATATTTTATTGCTATGTCCTAATATGGGAGAAGGTTGGAATGGAAAAGATAATTTATTTGGTGGAATCTAGAAAAAATACTTATTTATATATCCCTGTCTTTTACTTTTTCAGGAAAATAATACTTTGATACAAAAGCATCCAGCTCTCACTATACATTTCACAAATTCCTTCATTACAACCTACTAGCTCAACTTCTCACATGTGATGATACTGCTATCACAAAACCACAGTATGACTTGAGCATAATGACGGTGGTGATAGGGTTGAATGTTTATGGGTAAGAATCTGGAGAAAGCCAGCAAGACAGAGATCATGGAGGCAGTCTGTTAGAGACCACCCAACCAGGTTGAGGAGGTAAATTAAATCTTCTATAAGCAGCTGGGAGAAGTCCCACCATCATTACCACTTGTATTTGTGGGGGAATTCAACTTAGCAGATGTCTGCGGGAAATAAAATACAGCAGTCCAAGAGGTTCATGGAGCATGTGGAAGACAACTTCCTGACACAGCTGGTGAGTGAGATAACTAGGGAAGTCTCCCTCCTAGACCTGTTGCTTGTGAACAGAAGACTTGTGGGTGATGTGAAGGTTGGAGGCTGTCTTGGACATAGTGATCATGAAATGGTGAGTTTTCAATTCCTGAGGAAGCAGGGAGGGGGTCAGTAGAACTGCCAACTTGGACTTCTGAGGACAGACTTTGACCTATTTAGGAGACTGGTTGACAAAGTCCCTTGCGAGGCCGTCCTGAAGGACAAAGGACTCCAGGAAAGGTGGACATTCTCTAAGAGGGAAATCTTTAAGGCACAAGAACAAGCTGTCCCAGTGTGTCATAAGATGAGCCAGAGGGGAAGAAGACCAGCCTGGCTAAACAGAGAGCTTTGGCTCAAACTCAGGAAGAAAAGGAAAGTCTATGGCCTATGGAAGAAGGGTCAGGCCACTTAGGAAGACTATAAGGATTTTGCGAGGCTATGCAGGGAGAAACCTAGAAGGGCCAAAGCCCAACTACAACTTAACTTGGCCACTGCCCTAAAAGACAATAACGAATGTTCCTATAAATACATTAACAGTAAAAGGAGAGCTAAGGGGAATCTCCATCCTCTACTGCATTGCAGGGGGAAACATCGTGACCAAGGATGAGGAAAAGGCTGAGGCATGAAATGCCTTCTTTGCCTTGGCCTTTAATAGTAAGACCAGTTGTTCTCTGAGTGCCCAGCCCCTTGAGCTGGACAACAGGAAATGGGACCAGAGTGAAGCCCCCATAAGCCAAGAGAAAAGGGTCAGTGACATGCTGCACCATGTAGATGTGCACAAGTCTATGTGGCCAGATGGGATCCATCCAAGGGTGCTGAGGGAGCTGGCAGAAATGCTCACCAAGCTATTCTCCATCATCTATCAGCAGTCTTGGCTAATCAGGGAGGATACCAGTTGACTGGAGGTTACCCAATGTGACACCATCTACAAGAAAGGCCAGAAAGAGTATCTAGGGAACTACAGGCCTGTCATTCTGACGTCGGTTCCAGGGAAGATTATGGAGCACATCCTCTTGAATGCCATCATGCAGCACATACAGAACAACCAGGTGATCAGGTTCAGACAGCATGGGTTTATGGAAGGAGACATGTTCTGCTTGACTAACCTAATATCCTTCTATGACAAGGTGACCTGCTTATTGGATGAGGGAAGGGCTGTGGATATTGCCTATCTGGATTTTAGTAAAGCCTTCAACACTGTTTCCCACAGCATCCTCCTGGAAAATCCGGCTGCTCATGGATTGGATATGTTCACACTTAGCTGGATAAAAAACAGCTGGATGACCAGGCCCAGAGAGTGGTGGTGAATGGATTTCAATCCAGTTGACAGCTAGTCACAAGAGGTGTCCCCCAGAGCTCAGTGTTGGGCCCTGTTCTCTTTAATATCTTTATCAATGATCTGCATGAGGGGATCGAGTGCACCCTCAGTATATTTGCAATGACACCAAGACGGGCAGGAATGTTGATCTGCTTGAGTGTAGGGATGCTTTACAGAGAGATGCTGGATTGATGGCCCAAGGCCAATTGTATGAGGTTCAACAAGGCCAAGTGCCGGGTTCTGCACTTGAGTCACAGCCACCTCCTTCAACGTTACAGGCTTGGGGAAGAGTGGCTGGAAAGCTGCCTGTTGGAAAAGGACCTGGGGTGTTGGTCAACAGCCACCTGAATAAGAGCCAGCAGTGTGCCCAGGTGGCCAAGAAGGCCAACAGCATCCTGGCTTGTATCAGAAATAATGTGGCCAGCAGGAGGAGGGAAGTGATAGTCCCCTGTACTCGGCACTGGTGAGGCCACATCTCAAATACTGTGTTCAGTTTTGAGCCCTCCACTACAAAGGACAGTAAGATACTGGAGCGGAAATTGAGAATCTGGTGAAGGGTCTAGAGCACAAGTCTTCTAAGAGGTGGCTGAGGGAACTGGGGTAGTTTAGTCTGGAGAAAAAGAGGCTGAGGAGAGAACTTATTGCTCTCTACAACTACCTGAAAGGAAATTGTAGCAAGGTGGGGTCAGTCTGTTCTCCCAAGTAATATGTCATAGGATGAGATGAAATGGCCTCAAGTTGTGCTAGGGGAGGTTTAGGATGGATATTAGGAAAAATTTCTTTACAGAAAATGTTGTGAAGCATTGGAACAGACTGCCCAGGGAAATGGTGGAGTCACTGTCCCTGAAGGTATTTAAAAGACATGGCTTAGTGGTGACCTGGCAGTGCTGGGTTAGCAGCTGGACTTGATCTTAAAGGTCTCTCCCAATCAAAATATTTCTGTGTTTCTTTGTGATTCTATGACACTAAAATACAATTGCTGATGCATTAGCTGTGTTCTACCATTCAATTGCTGTTTCTTTTATCATTTCAAACATCATGTATAAAAACTAATAAAGCATTGGCACCCCTACATTGGGACAGACTTCTAACCTTAATGAGATATAATCCTTTTACAGCTGTTATTGTTTTAATCTTCCATGAAGAAACACCAGTTAACCTGACTGCTGTCCAGGTCCCTTCTCTTTGACAATGGCCAAGGATGACGATATACTAGAGTCCTAAAGTACTGACACTTTGCTGAGACATGATGAGCTGCTGAATGTGGGGCACTGCAAAGCTAAAGTGGGAGCAAAGGTCGTGGATTAGAATGAATTAAGCAAACATGGATTAAGAAAGATCAATGAGCAGGGACACAGACTCATCAGGCTCTGTTTAGATAATCTGCTTGCTTCGACTAACATTTTCTTCCAATGTTACAGCTGAAGAAAATGTACTTGAAGCTCACTCTTTCCAGCTCCTGAGAAACTACCAGTGAATCACGCAGATGAGAGAGTAACCTGAAATGTAAAAACTCTGCCAAGGATTGATATTGACCCTGCTCCCCAGATACCAAGTACCATGACTGAAAATACAGGTCTCAATCCCAGGTGATGAAACCATCAGGTCAGTTGCTCCAGCTCAGTCAGTGCATTACCTAGGAAGAACAGAGAGAAGCAACAAATGATACCGTAGTAAACTGGGGAAAAGATCAACAGGAAAAATCAGAAGGGCATTCTCCAACATTGTGTATTACTAGTGATGACAGGAATGTTGGCAGAGGAGACCTGTCATTTCAGAGAAAATAGCTTGTAGAAAAAAATAATCCTACAAACTGATCAGAGAAAACTGTCAGGGTCACAAAAGCAGTGGGAGAAAGTTGAAAAGAGTGATGTTTCCGTAAGCTACGTGATGAGCAAGGGCACAAAAAGTGTGAGCAGAAGTATTAGGACATTTACTGACTAAGAGAAGTCTCATAAAGAATTGGATCAGTCAGTCAGTAGAAAAAACAATGTCCTGACTAGGGCATAAGGTCAAAGTTGTTGGAAAAATAACAAGGAATTCTTACCAAATCTCCCACACTGAGATCTGCTTTTTATTGGTATATATTCTGCTAGCTTGGGAAGTTAGAAAACAACAAAAAAAAAATCTACCAAAGAGCTGAAAAGAAAATACTGTAGACATCATGCTGTAGGAATCACCTCAGAAGTGATGGAATGTGTGCTGAACATATCTCACCCTGTAAGACCTCATAAAACCTCAGATCCTAATTTCAACCCACTTTTGCTTCCTTAAGTGACACCTAGAGAACAATTATTCTGTAGAATTTAGAAACAGAAGAAACTTGTATAGTCAAGTTGCTTTTTTCTCTGTCACTGCAGGATTTTTCTTAGTGGTACGTTTTAACTGACTTGCCACACTAACTATATCACAAATTCCCAAAGAATTTTACGGATAAACCAACATGATTTTTGCTTAAGTAAAAGCATACAGCCAGAAACACTACCCACAAAATTAGTAGAAGGGTTGATTTCTCACAATGAAAACAATACTTTCCTCTCAGGAAAGAAGATCTTAGAAACTGCAAACAGTAAAAAAATGCATTTAACTTCCAGTCATCAAATTCCATAGGACAGGGATGGTTTCAGCACAAAAATGAACTACAGGATATATGAAGAAGATTTTAAAATCAGAAAACAATGTCAAAAAAATCCTTTATTCACATAATGAATAAAAGACTGAATTTGTCCCTTTTAGACTGTCAGAATAGAAAGCTTACTGCTTATCTCTAAAAACTCACCCATTCTAAAACAAATAAATAATATGATTCATATTTGCCTCACACTCAGATTGCTTTTGTATTTTTCCAGAAAAAGAAAAGAAAAACAAGCCAAACCCTAAACTTAGTAAATGGGTTTTGTTTTCCTGTTTTTCCATGTTTCAGTATCCAGTGAAAGATACAAGAAATGACTAACTCAGTGCTGGATCTGAATTCAGCCCAATGTAAATACTTACATAAAATAGCAGATTCAATCAGGGCAAGGATTCATCTCCCCCAGCATCCTTCCTTCAGCAGACTTGAGTATGTAGAACAGGCATGCCTAGAGTGATCCTTTCTCCTCACAGCAGTAAGACTCCCTGAGATGAAGGCTCCAGACTTCTGTGTTCAATCGAGAAGATGAGCCTGTCCTCAGTCCTTTTAAGAAGCTGATTACACTCTTGGCTCCTGCAACATCTTGTGTCAATGAGTGACACAATTTAATTACAAGCATGATATGACAAAGTACTTCCTTTATTTGTTTTAAAACTGCTGCATGGAACTTGCGTTGACTGCTTTCTAGATCTTGCATTATGAGAAATAATGAACAGTTAAATAGTTTACCATACATCTGTGATAAAGAGAAAATTATCGACCTTCAAGCAGCTTGAGCTACCTGGTTTCTCATCAGGATCATGTAGAACAGAATACATTGGGGAAAAAAAACATAAATATATAAAAACTGAATTTGTGTGAAAATCACAGCATCCTGAAAGGGGCGGGGAAGAGAAATTATAGCAGTTTTTTGTTCGCAGTTTTGGGGGTTTTTTGTGGTTTATATTGGCTAAGGAAGCCTTGCTTTTAACAATTTGGACAAGTAGATTGTAAACTATTGAGCCCTGGGTATGTTCTAGGACATATGCATTTTTAAAGGGTATTCTGTTAATGTAACAGTAGAATGATTCCTGAAAGCACGAAGTTTATAATGCATATAATTAAAAATTCCTTTTGCAATCTGTGTACTGCCTTATTCACTCCCTGATATTTAAGGGCACTTACTGAGAGAATGTAAGTGCTATTACAGTGAGCGACATACCATATGGCAAGCAGGATCAGCTGCAGCTTTGCACACTGTTGTCATTTTTCCGCTTGTACTACAGTTTTACATGGTGTAATATTTTTCTGTGATTGTTCAACAGTCTACCATTTAAGCCTGCCGTACTAAAAAATGTCATTTTAGGAAGTTGCAGCTGAACCTGCTCACCATAACTCCGCATTGATTTCACAGATGTCTATCACACTCTCATCCCACAGGTGCACTCAAACTTTAAAATTTTCCTGTGTCTCAGCTTCTAATGTAAGAAAAATGTATTATGCAAGATGAGGAAATGGCAGCCAAAAAAGTAAATGCTGCTGAATGTCACTTTACTATACAACGTGGGCATGCAAATGCAAGTAACCTTATAGGGTGATAATGTTTGCACTCTCATGTGCAAATGATATTGTAAGGACCAGATCCTGAAAAGTACAGGCCCTCTTCAGAGTAAAATTAAGGAATATAAATATGGGGATTTTTTTAATTAATATTGGAGAATTTTTTTTCCATGCTTCTGCTCAATTGTTATCAACAAAAATTTTCTAAAACTGAATTCATTTTCTGTTTTAAGTGGAGTTACAGCTGTTTCAAATTATAGAATAGAATCATAGAGTAATTTAGGTTGGAAAAGACATTTAAGATCATTGAGTCCAACCACTAGCCTAATGCCAAGTTCACCACTAAACCATGTCCCTAAGCACCACACCTAAAGGTCTTTTCAATCTGAGAAACCTGATCTAGTTGAAGATGTCCCTGCTCACTGCAGGGGGCGTTGGACTAGATGACCTTTGAAGGTCTCTTCCAACCCAAAGCATTCTATGATTCTATGATTCTACCTCCAAGGATGGTGAGTCAACCACTTTCCTACGTAGCCCATTCCAATGTTTGATAACTGTTTGGTTAAGATACTTTTCCTAATATCTAATCTAAACTTCCCCTGGCAAAACTTGAGGCTGTTTCCTCTTGTCCTAGCATTTGTTTGAAGAGACCAACCCCCACCTCGCTACAATCTCCTTTCGGGTAGTTGTAGAGAGCAGTAAGTTCTCTCCTCAGCCTCTTTTTCTCCAAGCTAAACTACCCCAGTTCCTTCAGCCGCCTCTTATAAGACCTCTAGACCTTCACCAGCTTCACTGTCCTTCTTCGGACATGTTCCAGCACCTCACTGTCCTTCTTGTAGTGGAGGGCTCAAAACTGAACACAGTATTTGAGGTGTGGCCTCACCAGTGCCAAGCACGGGGGACAATCACTTCCCTCCTCCTGCTGGCCACATTATTTCTGATACAAGCCAGGATGCTGTTGGCCTTCTTGGCCACCCGGGCACACTGTTGGCTCTTATTCAGGTGGCTGATGACCAACACTCCAGGTCCTTTTCCAACAGGCAGCTTTCCAGCCACTCTTCCCCAAGCCTGTAGTGTTGAGTGAGGTTGTTGTGAAGCAAGTGCAGGCCAGTGTAGTCCCATTGATCATTCTCAAAGACTGTTAGAAAATAAGCAATGTGGAATGTATAGCTAAAAAAAAAAAAAGGCAGAAAATAAGTTAAAAAATACTGTAAATGCTAAGTATAATCACACATTTAAGGAAAAAATGGGTTCCTATGACCGTTCCTGCAAAGTTCATACAACTATGAAGAACGCTTTCTCTTCATTTCACTTTGCTTTGCCTCATCTTTCCTCTTTCTGCTTTCATCAACATGCCATGCATTTTTTCTATCTGTAAGTCATCAGCAATATTGTGATCTAAGATTCCATTTCAAGGTCAAACTCTGTTGCTGTCACTGGTTGGCTGAGGTGGGCCAATCATGGGAAAGAACTCTCTCTCCAATCAGCCCTTCCCCCTTTCAGGAGAAAGGGTTAGGAAGAGAGATAAGAAGGAAAGAAAAAGTTGGTGAGGCTTCTGTTAAGTTTGGGAAACTAAAACAGTTTTAATAACAATAGAAAGATATTGTATACAGAAAACAAACAAGAGATTAACAAGTTTATGTAGAATTAGAGATCTGGTGCAGCAAGGGTTAAACCATGGTTAAAGAAAGAAAAAGCAGCAAATAAAGCTACTAGTCAGTTCAATGATGGCGACACGTGGCACGGTCGGGGCCGGAACCAGCAGGGGCCAGCACCGGCAGGGGCCGGCGGCAACGGTCCGCACGCAGGGCTCGGCCGGGATGCAACAGCAGGAGCAGGCAGCAGCGGCGGCAGAAATCTCTGCAGAGCCAGCAGAGCACATGGCAGCAGCAAGGGGCCAGGACGGGGACAGCAGCGGTCCGGCCGAGGCGGTCCAGCAATGCCAAGCAACATCGGGACGCAGTCACGGCTGACGGCACTGAGCCAAGTCGAAAGGCAGCACTGATCAGCAACATCCCAGTGCACGCAAGAAGGTGGGTTGCAGGCAGGCGGCAAGCGGCAGCGAGTGAAGAGGGGGTCGCAGCTCATCCTGGGCGGCAGGCGGAAAAGGTGCGATTTTCTGTCTGCACGCCATTCTTAAAGAAACACTGTCCCGCCAAAAGCTCCACAGCCAGTGAGACGTGCTGATGTGCAGGGGAGGAATACTCTAATTGGTTTGTTTGATATGTCCATGACAAACAAACCAGCCCTGTTTATCTTAAACCAGGACAGCTGCATATCTACATGAATAGTCCATTTAATTCATCTAGGTTGCTAACATACATAAATATACTGCGAGGAAGACAATAAAAAAAATAGGTAAGGAGAAATTTGTCCAGCAGGAAGTGCCATTGGTCAAAAAAAAAATTTTCAAATCTCTGTTTGAGTTTTGGATATCCATTAGAAAACTAGTTTTATTTATGCACCAATCAGGAAATCTGAAAAGATAACAATTTAAAAAATCTTTCAATAACAAATTATAAACCCTCCCACATTTCTGAATTAAAACCATATTCATAATAAAAATATTTTCAGCATGTAAAAACAAATACAAATTCACAACCAGTGTTATTTCTATGCTGAAACAAGACTTTTTGGTTTTGACATTTCTTAAATTAAAGACTGAATAGATGTGAAAATAACAAAAGATAAAATAAAATGTAAAAGAAATGAAAAAATCAAAATACAGCTAAACTTTAAATAAATCACCACAATTTGTTCATAATTTTGGAATACATGTCAATACAGTTCAATACCTATAATCCAGTACTCTGAGATCATAGTGGTTTTGGTGCCAGCACAGAGTTACAATGAAATTAGTGCCTTGTTGATTGTTAAATTACTTGAGATTAGATATGGTGTAATACTTTTGGCAAATTCTTCTTTGATCAGTCATTCTGAAATTATAACAGAAAAACATGGATCTATTGCAGCCACAATAATAGAAAACATTTGATATTGTTTTATTACTGCTGTTGAAAATACTGTTCTATATTGAGGCCTTTACTTTCCTTGTTTCATCAGGACTGGAAGACAGGGTAGCCTAGTAACAAAAGCACTGCAACAAAGAAAGTTAAAAACCTTTCTCCCTCATGGATATGTGCATTTCTTGTGTTATTTAGTCTGCTTTAAGTAGTCATTTACCAGATACTTTCTGACTGTACTTGTTTAGTAACTAGCAATCAGCATTGAAATATTTGCGTGAAATATTTGCGTAAAATATCTTAATTTTTCTTTGCAAACAACAAATATGATTATAAGAATCTTTCTTGGCAATAGAGATGTTTCTTTAATTAATTACCCACAATAAATTTCACTGGTGTCAAACAAACACCTAAGGACTAATTTTTTTTCCTCTTGGAAATAAGAAAGTCTGTTAAAGAAAAACATTTTCAGAGAAAACAGTCATTAGTTAGAATTCTGTTAATTTTGTATGTTATTGTCACTTCCTTCTTTTACATGATTTTATATTAATTTCCTGTTGAAGGATTTGCATTTAAATAACTGCAGCTGTCAAGATTTATGGCTGAAGATATTGGCACAAATATAATAGAAAAGTACTGAAAAGTCTATTGCAGTTGAATGAGATTGGGTAAAAATTGTACTTTCCTCTTAAATCTTTCAGTTCCACTGGTGAGCTTACTTGTTATTTATAAAGGAAACAGAAACAATTTCTCTTTACAAGCTTCATGCTCACATTTGTAATGCCAGCTGCAGATAATGTCCCAGCTGAGACAGAACAGGGTAGTTCTTTTTGTTCACTCTGATTCCGCGATTCACTGAAACTTAGAGAAGTTGGGAAACAAGGAAAAAGAGAGCTATGGAACAAAAAAAGTAAATGGGATACTAAAGAAAACTGAAGTCTTAAAAAGAAAGTGATGACAGCAGGCTACTGAGAGAACAAATATACTGTGATATGCCTGAAAACTTCAGAAAAATAATATTTTTCATTTTGTTTCAATGCTTTCAAATTGAGTTTATTCTTTTTCTAGATGATCATTAATAAACAGATCTCATAATGTCACAATCACTATTGAAAATAAATTATATCCAAAATAAAATTTTTCTAGCAATTTTCAATTAATGAGCAGTTTCTTAAATCTATATTTGCTCATCATCCATCTTTTAAGAAACTATTTGCCTTTATATGAAATTAGTATTTTCTTAGGATTCGATGAATTGCCAAAATATTTTTACGTTAAAAAAATATTTTATTTTTGAAGTTTTTGTTTCGTTACACAAAATAATGCAAACTATGACACATTTAAACTCATGCATTTTGCCAATTAATATGATTGAGCTATAAAAATAACCATTTTACTGGAAAGACCAAATAGTTCTGCCATGTAGCCTTATAAAGTACAGACTATAAATAGATAGACATTTTGCACAGGATAAAAGTATTGCAATAGCTGAAAATGACTAGTAATAAAAAATTAAGAAACATAATATATTTATAGCACAGCATTTAAATACGTGGTCAGGAGACATCTCACCCAACTTTAGAGGTCTACAAGACATCTGCATATTTACTAGTAATTTTAAATTTTGTCTATATCCCATGGAGATCAATAGGTAGGAGAGGATGGAACTTATGTGACCAACTATAGACATCTGCTTTACGATTATATGAATTATATGTAGCTTATTATAAAAATATTTATATATATATATATTTATACTTTAGGATTATATGAATTGCAACCCTGGACTTCAGGAGAGCTAAATTTGACCTCCTCAAAGACCTGCTGGGAGGAATCCCAGGGGTTAGGACACTAGAAGATAGGGGGTCCCAAGAGAGGTGGTTAATATTCAAGTGCCAGTTCTTCAAAGCTCAAGATAGATGCTTCTCTATCAGTAAAAAATCAAGTAGAGGAGGCAAGGAGCTTCTGGAAAAAGACAACTGGAAGAAGGAAATTTTCAGTATATGGAAAAGGGGACTGGCCACTTTGGAGGAATATAGGAACTTCGCCAGAGTATGCAGGGATGCAGTGAGAAAGGCTAAGGTTCACCTGGAATTAAATCTGACAAAGGATGCAAAAGACAGAAAGGCTTCCTCAAGTACATCAGTAGCAAAAGGAAGACTAGGGAAAATGTGGGCCCACTGCTGAATGAGGTGAGTGCCCTGCTGACAGGATACAGGGAAGGCAGAGTTGCTGAATGCCTCCTTTGCTTCAGTCTTTACTGCTGAGGTTGGCCCTCAAGAATCCCTGTCCCTGGAGGTAAAAGAGGAAGTCTGGAAAACGGAAGAATTTCCCTTGATCGAGGAGGATTGGGTTATAGATCATTTTGGCAAACTGGACACCCACAGATCCATAGGCTCCAATGGGATGCACCTATAAGTGCTGAAGGAGCTGGCTGATGTTACTGCTAAGCCACTCTCCATCATCTTTGAAAAGTCATGGAGAGGTGCCTGAGGACTGAAGAAAAGCCAATGTGATTCCAGTCTTCAAAATGGGCAAGGAGGACCACGACACTACAAACCAGTCAGCTTCCCTTCCATTCCTGGAAAGGTGATGGAACAGCTCATTCTGAAGGTCATCTCTAAGCATGTGGAGAAAAGGAAGCTTATCAGGAGTAATCAGTATGGATTCACCAAGGGGAAATCATGCTTGACCAATCTGATAGCCTTCTATGATGGTATGACTGGTGGGATAGATGAGGGGAGAGCAGTGGATGTTGACTACTGCAACTTCAGCAAGACTTTTGACATGGTCTCCCATAACACTCTCACAGGGAAGCTTAGGAAGTGTTGGTTACATGAGTGGACAGTGAGGTGGATTGAGAATGGGCTGAATGACAGAGCTCAGAGGATTGTGATCGGTGGCGTAGAGTCTAGTTAGAAGCCTGTAGCTAGCAGTGTTCCTGAGGTGTCTGTACTGAGTCCAGCCTTGTTCAACATCAGCGAGTTTCCTGATGATACAAAACCTGGAGGAGTGGCTGGTACACTAGAAGGCTGTGCTGCCATTCAGCGAGACCTGGACAGGCTGGAGAGTTGGGCAGAGGGCAACTTAATGACGTTCAACAAGGGTCCTGCATCTCAGGAAGAATAACCCCATGCACCAGTACAGGTTAGGGTTGACCTGCTAGAAAGCAGCTCTGCGGACAAGGACCTGGGAGTCCTGGTGGACAACAAACTAACCATGAGCCAGCAATGTGCCCTTGTGGCCAAGAAGGACAATGGTCTCCTGGGGTGCCTGAAGAAGAGTGTGACCAGCAGGTTAAGGGAGGTTCTCCTGCCCCTTTGCTCTGCCCTAGTGAGGCCACATCTGGAGTATCACATCCAGTTCTGGGCTCCCCAGTTCAAGGGTGACAAGGAACTCCTGGAGAGAGTCCAGCGCAGGGTTTTGAAGATAATTAGGGGACTGGAGCATCTCTCTTACAAGGAAAAGCTGAGAGACCTGGGTCTGTTTAGCCTGGAGAAGACTGAGAGGGGATCTTATCAATATCTAAAGGGTAGGTGTCAAGAGGATGGGGCCAGTCTCATTTCAGTGGTGCAACAGGACAAGGGGCAACAGGCTCAAACTGGAACACAGGAAGTTCCACCTGAATGTAAGGAAAAAATTCTTTGAGGATGACAGTACTGGAACAGTCCGCCCAGAGAAGCTGCGGAGTCTCCTTCTCTGGAGACTTTCAAAACCTGCCTGAATGCAATCCTGTGCAACCTGCTGTAACTGAACCTGCTTTAGTAGAGGGGTTGGACTAGATGATTGCCAGAGGTCCCTTCCAACCCCTACCATTCTGTGATTCTGTGATGCTGTGAATCACAGACTGAGTGCTTGCTTCTCTCAACTAATAATAACAGAAATACACAAATACACAAATACACAAATAGCTCAGTTGAAGGTGTCTGCTCAAAACAGATGTAAAGGTAAATTAAAAGAATCATCCCTGATAACTAGGTTTTCTAACCCTATATGGCTCAGATGACTAGTTTTCCACTACAATAAATTCAGATGCTGGATTATTTACAGGGATTATAATTGAAAGTACACATTCCATCATTATGTGGAAATAGAATCGTCCTATATGAACTTTGGCTACGGAGAAAATCTATATCACGTAGCTTTTAATCACTAAGAAATATAAAGTCACAGCACTTGATATCTCAACATACAGTGATTCTCAACGTCAGTTTGAACCTAAGTTTCATGGGAAAGTTCACATAAGAACATCTAGATTATATTACAACTCACTGGTAATGCCCAGTGCTTTTGGAAAGTTATTTGTCTCTACATTTGCAATAAAAGCTTGATTGTGTTAGGTAATATACAGAATTTGATAGACAGCACATCATGTCCAGATATGGTCATTTAACAACAATTATTAATGAAAAATTACACTCCTCAGTGTGTCAGAAAGTTGAGCGAGTTTAGAATGGGAATTTTAATGAAGATTATCTTCCAACTGCAATTATAGCAGACACAATAAATAGTAACCCTTAAATGCAGACATAAACTCTACCATTACTAAAAATGTTAGTGTTGTCTTTTCTGTTGAGCAGTGGGAAGAGCAAGGTGAATCAGGTGAAAAACTAAAAGCAAGAAATAAATCAGTAGATATGAAGAGATGATACAACACAGAACAGAAAAGGAATAGAATAAATTAACTGAAATGATGGATGTGGGGAAGACTTCATTATATAAAAAATACTGTTAATAATTCAGAAAACTAACTAGATTAAGTAGTTCAACACTTAATAGCAATGTATGACAAATACTTATATGGAATCATCTATGGAGTCATACAGTTTCCCTTAGAAGATTGTCTGGGGCTAAGTTCCTGTGCAATGACATGATAGGCGTGGCCAGAGGAAAGCAAAAGCTTCTGCATGTATTTTTCAACTACAGATGATGATCAATAAATTTGGGGCTTGTAAAGAAAAAAATACTAAAAGGTACAAGAAAAGAGTCAAATATTTACCACTGAAGTGACTTATCAAAGACGACATCAAATCCCAGATAGATTTTTTTTGTAGACTTGTATTAATTCAACACTAGTTTGAATGAAAAGATGTTTCAAATTAATAATTCCTTATAAAATCAAGACAAATGTTTTTATCATCTAGAACTCTTTTTCATAGCAGCTCTAATAATAAATGGGGAAGACATTTAGGTAAGATGAAATATTAATAATTTAAGAGTAAGTTTTTGTATTTTGTATCACAAAAGAAAATAATTGAAACAATATTCTTTAAAGAGTACTTTACGTTGTGTGTAGATTCTGTTTAGCGATAGTATTTGTCAGTGCACAACGTTTATGCATAAGACTTCAAACATATCTCATAAATTATCATATTCAACTATCCTGATTGATCTTGCCATTACTTTCAGTTGTAGAAATCCCAATTATTTAAACACAAGTGTTTGCTGCTAGTTAGGCTAGTAAATTTCGTCTGCCTCTGAAAAGATCAAGATATTACAATTTCATCTTTTTAAAAAGAGCTACACATTTGCTGTTAAAAGATTAAGGAACCTTTTACTCCATCTGGAACAGTATATAGATTCTACAAGAAAGAAATCTAACAAATCTGAGGAAACTGGCTGCTCAAACAGGTGAGTGAGCCATTAAAAAGGCTCATGGAAGCTCCAGGGTTTAAAATTATCTTTTTTTTATGTATTGTATCAACATGTTCTAGAAAAATGCAGAGCTCCTCTGTCTCAAGGCCTGAGTTGGGAAAACTTGTAAATAAATGTTTTCTGTAGCACTCTTCATCTCAGGAATTTTGAGTAACTTGGAAGTTACTCAAAAAAAAAAAAAAAAAAAAAAGTGCCATAAAAAAATGAGTATTAGATTAAATAGAAACTAAAACAGAGGAAAATAGAACTAAATTCTCTAATATGGACTCTATAATACACTTTCTGAAAAGATGAATTCTGCACTTTTCCATATGATGTAGGTTGCAAAATATTTTGGACCAGAGTATGGTTCTGTATCTAAGTGTCTAGGATACTTGGCTGTGGGTTGAGAATCATAGAATTGTGGTTGAGAATCATAGAATTGTTTTGGTTGAAAGAGACATTTAAGATCATCAAGAACCACTGCCAACCCACCACTGACAAGTCACCACTAAATCCTGTCCTTCAACACCAGATCTACACATCCTTTAAATACCTCCAGAGATGGTGACTCCACCATTTCCTTTGTTCCAGTGCTTTACAACTCTTTTGGTGAATTTTTCCTAATTTTACCTAATATCCAGCCTAAACTGCTGCAGCGCAACTTGAGGTCATTTGTTCTCGTCCTATAATGTGTTATTTGGGAGATTGACACCCACCCCACTACAACCTTCTTTCAGGTAGTTGTACAGAGCAATAAGTTCTCTCCTCAGCCTCCTTTTCTCCACGCTGAACAGCCCCAGTTCTTTCAGCTGCTCCTCAGAAGACTTGTGCTCTAGATGCTTCACCAGCTTCATTGCCCTTCTTTGGACACACTCCAGCACCTCAATGTCCTTTTTGTAGTGAGGACCTACAAGACCTACAAGAGAGGTGTGGCCTCACCAGTGCAGAGTACAGAGGAACAATCTCTTCCCTACTCCTGCTGGCCACACCATTTCTAAGTCCCAGAGAGTTCCAGACACAGTGTCTGTGTCTCATATTCAGCGCTAACTGGAGAATAACTAAAGGATACCAGTATACATGTCAATTTACCCAAGCTGGTACTAGGATACACTGTCATTTTCTCTCCTCTTGACTGAGACTTTAAAAGGATTTTGCAAGAAAAAACTCTTCCTTCTGGAACAAAACCACAATTATAAGCAAGTTCAGCCCCAACCTCAGTGTCAGTATGTTCAGTGCTCAGCAGAGTATACACATCTTCAGCTACTCGAAGAACCTGAGAGCAGCTTTGTGGAGTTTTAAAAAAATGTTAATATGGACTAAGGCACCTACATATCACTGAATATATTTAAATCCCCACTGCCTTTTGCTCCTTAGCTGCTTCTTTTGCTCTCCCCAGGGAGACCATCATTTCTGCCTAGTAATCTGTGAAGGAAAAGATCTGGGCCAGAACTCAATGAGGAAGACTAATAGCAAAATGCACAGTAAAATCAACAGACTGTCAGCCTGCTTTAATTAGTTATCTTCTTATTGCAATTTAGTCCGATGTGCACAAAGTAACTGTAAAAGCATTACTTCTTTATATATCCAAATACTAACATAAAAATTTCATTAAAAAATCTTTTAGTGACTTTCTATTATGTCTCACAATTGAAGTAATGGTTACTGTACAATGCATCTACTGTGCTACTCACATTAAGCAAACATTAGCAAAACCAGAGAAATTTCAACAAAATGCAACAATGTCATATGCTGATTATTATTTTTTTTCTGCAGTGTATCCTTCAGTCCAATAACAGCATTTAATGTGTTTCAGATTCTCACTGGCCCTGAAAAAAGTCACAAGAATTTTCCAGCCTGGTGAAAGTCTCACACCACTCTATCCTCCAGCACCAGTCCTCAGAAGCCTTGCTGTCAACTTTGGTGACCCATTACTGCACAAGAAAAACTCCAAACACCTTTTTAAAAAAATCCCACTGCTGACCTTAGCTACATCTCTTTGGTACATCAGTTTCTGCTCATGCATTTCATCTACCACAGGCAACTTTTCTATGACGGACCTTCTTTCCCAGCGTACAATCTTCTCCAATTTACTCACATAGGAACTTCTCTCCATATGGTAATCTCCCCATGGCCTGGGAATACATCGGTGTTGCCAAAATGTTTTGGATTCACTGGCTGCTTCTGTGTGTGACATTAGCTCCATCTCACCCCTGCTGGTACTCCTTCTGTCTTCTATGTTCATTATCGTGTAATGATTATTTGTTCCCTTCTTCCTTCCCATTTTTCCTTCACCTGATAACAATGTGTCCATCAGTGGTGCTGAAATTACCTTTAGATAAAGAAGAGGTGCCTTTTTTATTAAATAAGTTCTGTTGGAGCAGATATGTAAGCATGTGTCTAACTTCATCCATTGAAATGGACTCATTAGCTTAATGGGATTATTTACATGCGCAAATTATAATCATTACTACTTAAGAATGGTTGGTCAGGTTGTAACCGAAAAGCACCAACCATACCAATGTGAGCTATGCTTGTAAAATAATATAGTCAGTTTGAAGGCGTTGTAGTCTTTCCATTCCTTTCTAACTAACAAGTGCTGCTGTACTACTCTTAGATGTTTTGCTTACAAAAATATTTCAGAAACTTAGCGTTAGCAGCTTCTTATTCTTTACTTCTCTCACCTTCCTTGAGAAAAAGCGTGCAGAGAAAAGCACTTGGTAAAGAAGTATTCTCCCGCATCTTTCCAGTGTGTTTTACACTAAGGAGAGTCAGGCTGGTGAAATAATAGCTGGTCTTATCTCTGAAGACAGAGAGAACAGGAAAAGAATTTTCTATTTTTTAATTCTGCCTTTGAAATGAGATATACAAGGAGTATTGAAATTAGAAGATTGGAAATGTGATTCTCTGCCCTCTAACTTGAAGGAGTCAACAGAGGACTGAAACCAGAGGTAAACCCCTCAAGTGCAGGCACATGCATAATTGTGTTAACAATTGTTTAGACAACACTGAAGAAAAGACATTCAGATAAAAAAGGAGGCTGATTTAGCTTTTACTTTCCATGACAACATCTAAAGAAAATATTTTCTATTAGTAAAGAACAAATCTCAGGTTTGATTAGCACTCGAAAATGTATCCGGAACATTTCATGGTACGAAAGCCCAAATATATTTTTAGACAAAATTGTTAAGCTTCATTGCGGAGGCCTGAGCTTGGCTGGCTGTCAAATGCCCACCCAGCTCTACTCTTATTAGCAGGACAGGGGAGAAAGTAAGATGAAAAAGTCCATAGGTTGAGATAAAGACAAGGAGATCATTCACCAATTACCATCAAAGACAAAATCGACTTAACTTGGGGAAGAGTAATTTAATTTATTACCTATTAAAAATAGAGTAAGATAGTCAGAAACAAAACCAAAACTAAAACCCCTTCCCTCCACCCCTCTTTTTTTCCCAGGTTCAACTCTGCTGCTTTGTTCCTGACTCCTCTACTTCCTCTCCACACTGAGCAGTGCAGGAGAATGCGGAATGGGGGGTTGTGGTATAACCGCTTCTCTCTGCCACTCCTCCTCCTCATGCTTTTCCCCTGCTCCAGCATGGGCTCTCCTCTGGCTGCAACTTCCTAGCTTTCTCCTGCTGTATGCTGTGATCATTAAATCTCATCAATTTAATTAAAATAGACATTTTCTCACAAATTCTATTGATTTGGATGAATTCCCATTTCTCCATGAAATACTTCTCTTATTAAAAAATATCAACCAGCCAATTATTAATAATGTTTTAAACCAACTTCAGCGGGCTAAGCTTCCTTAATAACAGAAAAGGTTTAGAAAACAATCTGCCACAGAAATTTTAAAATTAAAATCAACCCCAAAAATTTCATGTGAATTTTAATATTTAAATACACTTGAGAGAGACGCTTAGCAACTTTAGCCTCTCTCATAGCATAGTCAGTGGTCATATCGTACCTAACAGATGAAATTACACGTGGCAGTAGATAGAAACATTTTCTCCACTGTTCAGAGGAAGCTGAGTGCTAGGATAACCGTTTCTATGATATTGCTAGAGGAAGGCAAAAATGAAAAATGCCCTGGTTTGGGGGTTCTGAAGGTAACAATAACTGGGCTTTTTGTGCCACGGTACTTTGCACCGTGTCCCCTGTCTTGGTAAATGACATCCTTATGCATACACCTTGAAGAGGCAAATGGAGAACTGGGTCCTGTGCCTCTGTGTAAGTGGACTCCTTTAAGAAAGAGGATAAGTGGTTCTTTGCCCTTTAAAAAAATAAAGAAAAAATAACGATAGTTTGTATTATAATTAATAATGATCACTTTGAGAATACCTTACAGCTTCAAAGCACTAACAAACCATCAAATAATTAATGTTTACTTAGTGAAATTAACATAATACGACATGCAAAGACAGTGAAACAACAGAAGAGTTTTAAAACACATAAGTCAAATCCTGGAGCCCAGCCGAGAGGCTGCACAGCTTCACACTCAGGTTCTACAGAAGTCTTGATGCACCGTGCATGCACAGTGTCCAGTGGCAGAAGAATAGATCAGCAGAATAAGTAATTTGGAAAACAATAAAGTTTCAAAGGACATCTGTGCTTTCAGATGGTTCTCCAGAGGGTCAAAATTACATACCTTAATATTCAAGTTAATCATACTACTCTTAGACAGGTAAAAGTTTCGGAGTTGTTTTTTTTTTTCTTGTGAATAATTTAAGATTTTATTGCTAATTGATTCTTACAGCTTATTCACCATATGATTCTGCATTTTT
Source organism: Bucorvus abyssinicus (assembly GCA_009769605.1). Lineage (NCBI taxonomy): Eukaryota > Metazoa > Chordata > Aves > Bucerotiformes > Bucorvidae > Bucorvus > Bucorvus abyssinicus. The sequence goes on along the minus strand of CM020024.1, from coordinate 79,341,680 downwards.
ATATACTTATAAGTTCCATTGACTTAAACAGGAGTAGTGAGTGCACAAGGAATGGAGAATAAGGCTTTTGAAGTTCAGTATCATTATTTAGATTTCAGGCATGCCTGGAGACAGCACTCTAGATTAATAAAATGCTTTGCTTCAATTAGCTCTGTGTCTCCTCATCCCTCCCCAATTCCCTCTGCCCTTGTTTAACATACTCCCTTATCCCTTCGCATTATCCAGACAGGTGCTCTCTGCTACCACAGTCTGCTGGAAGTTTCACAGAGGAGATTCAGTGTGGGGAGGGAGGGGGATATATAGTGGTTTCTTGGCTCTGGTGCAGGAAAGGAGATTGTGTCAGTCTATAAGAGTCTGTTTTGTTCTTCCTGAGTATTGTTTCAAAAATTCTTTAAAAAGATCTCTGGGGGGGAAAAAAAAAAAAAAGATTTTAAAAGATCTCTTAAATAGATATGATCACTTCTATGTATGGCAAGCACAATTTCACAATCTAGCACAGAAAATGTAAATCAAAGGAGTATTACTTACAGCTGATTAATTCTGGGGAAGAAGGAACTCAACATAAAGGAAAAATATATATTCTTTTGTATATATGAAAGAAATCTTTATTGTAGTGGAACTCAGATTTCTACCATGATTTTCTCTGGTTTTCCCCTGTAATAAGGCCCCTCATTTCAGATTTCCTTGAAAGAGGCTTGGGAGCATAATGCAACGGCCACTGAAAACTGATGCATCCTGCAAAGTGGGGGCAGCAAATTATAAGTTTCACATTGAGTTCAATGGGAAAGTCATAAGACCCTGCTCCTTCTCCCTTGGGGTATTTTACTATTTTATTGTCAGTACTATAATGGGCAATCAGTTCCTGAAATGGTGCCCTGCTGTCTAGATGAAGCATTTATAGGTTTTTTAAGCAGTCCATTTGAACACTGAAGAATAAAATAGTCAGCCCTTGTAAGTTCAGATTTTAGGGCCCTGATCCTGCACTGAACTCTGTGTCAGCAAACCTCCTGCCCACTTGGAATTCAGTGCAGGATCAGTATCTCGATTTCTACGTTTTCCACTGCAGTTCAGACTTTTATTTATCACATCTGGAAACAACATTACAAATGAAAATGCTTCTAAAAACCGAAGTGCCTGTCCCTTTTAAAAGTTAACTTTCCTAGCTTTATGCACATATATTTACATAGTAATCCTCTGAATGGAGATACTGCTTCTAATGAATTAGGGGATTACTACAAAAATATATAAAACATCACAGATGTTTTCAAAGCAGAAACACTTCTTTGAAAAAAAAAAATTCTGTTCAAAACTCAAAGGAAAAAAAGTCTTTTTGAGGGCCTAACATCACAAACCAGATCCAAGAAAAACCTTATGGGCCAGATCCTATATAAAATTTAGGCCTAAAATGAAACTAAGAGAATTTAGGGATCACTTAAGGTCAGTCTAAATTGGGATTTAGAAGCCCAAACTTGACTACAGCCCAGGTCATCTCTTTTCAGCACTGCCTAATCCTAAATCTATAATATGTCTTCCTGTGTGGCTCAAAGTTTCCTGCTGCTCAAAGCAGCTATACTTGTTCGGTCCTGTCTACGGAAGATAGATGCCCATTGCCCAGATAAATTCCAGGTTTAATCAGAGCACAGTAAGTCAGTGAACTGTCTACTTCTCTAGAAAAGACTGAAAATATTGCTACGTCTTTTTTCACATCTGCTTGATGATAACTCTTCTTCACAGACGCTGGAGGCCAGTGACTAGCACTGAGCTAGCATTGGCCATAACCTTAACAGCAGCCACAGAAAAGGGCATGTTCCACCTGCCTGCTGAGGTGAGATCTCTGTGAAGCAGGAGTCATGGTATCAGAAGTGATAGCAAGTTTATGAGTGACTCTCTTCTAGTTGCTATGGCATTTAGTAGGTAACAGGTAAATCCGTTATCTTTTTTCAGGTCTTTACTCCCAGGACTGTTGTCCCTGTAACCAAACGGCATAGGAAGTACATACCTATTCTGAGATAGAGCAAGAATATCATTTCTGTCCCACTCAAAGGACAGTAGGACAACCCTTTCTACAGACACTTGATTTTTCTGGATACCATGGCTTCATTGCAAGAGCAAAGCCAAACATTCATCATCAGCTCTCTTCACCAACATGCTGCTCATGTCTCAGGACATCACAGAGTTTTGGTGATCAAGGCCACTGCTGTACGAGAGGAACAGGAGCAATTGCTTTAAGATTTAAAAATCTGCTTACCGGGCAAATGGTTTAACTGCCAGCCTACAGTTCAAAAGACAGGGAGTGTAATTTATCACCACTTTTCAAACTCATTCCCTTTGGTGCCCACTCCCCTGAGGTGTGTAAGCTCTCAAAATCAGCATCTTACTCTTTTCATCTGAATTCTTTCACATCAGAGCAAGAATTTATTCATGGGAACTAGCTACTTACTCTCAGCTGAATGACATATGTGTGAGTTCATCATACCATTTCCACTCTTGGGCTCAACCAACCTTGACTTATGTAAAATGAAAAAGAAGGATGAAGGCATGAGCAGGACTGAATTTTCCATGAAAATTTAATTTTTTTTTTTTTTTTTTTGATACATTAAAAAACTGAGGACATGGCTCCACAGACAGATGTAAAGATTCATATGGCAACCTATCCCAAATTTCAGCTGGCCAGCTATAAGCTGACTCCAGTTCCAAGGCTGGGTGGTATTGTTAACACAGCACTATGCCCAAGTTAACCAGGCATCAGGAGACTCCTGAGAAAATGACAGCATTGGCAACTTTGCAATTTTGGAACGCTTGAGGCTGTGTTTTAGTCACTCCTTCAGCCTCACTGAATAGTTCTATTCAGTAGCAGGTGATTATCCTTAAGAGCAGGACCTATATGCACTCTGACAGAGAGCTAGTAGAGACACCCTACTGTGAGTGTTTTTTTTGGCAAGCTTCACCAGAGACTTTGGCAGCCTCTCTTCCTCTAAAGTGCTACTGTGTTTTTGCATGGTTGTATTCTTCATGCAAATATCAATGCCAACTCTAAGAACATGAAGAACTGATAATAATAATTGTTTTCACTGCTGGATAGCAGAGAACAACTGCAACATTCAGAAATATGCTTTTTGAGAATTGTTTTAGAAAATGTATCTATATCCTTTAGCTCAAGTAATAAAATTCAGTTATCTGACAACGTATTTGAATTGTGTTTTCATTATACACATGTACATTTCACAATGGATTACAATTTTTAATTAAGGCACCATGTGGTTATCAGAATAGAGTAATTAGTAACTTTCAATAAAAATTTTGTGTTAACGTTTGTGTAATAATGTATCAGACAATTTTAGAACAAAATAAATTAAAATGTGGAAAGTCTTAATGAACACACCATTTGAGCCCAAACAAAATGTTTCTTTTATTCAATTTTTTTACTCCATTCCATGTTTGACAATGTATTGTTAGTAGATATATGTTCACATAATTTCAAAGCTGGAAAATTCTTACTTAGGTGGATTGAAAATATTTCTTTACAGTATTTCTAATGCTTGCCTAACCTGGCCTCCTCTGGACTACTTTGTGAAGCTTTTTCTCTGAAGAAGGGCAAAACCAGCTCCACAAAAAATTCTGATAAAGAAAAGAGATAAGAGGGAAAGAAATGCAAACAGAAAGAGACATGAAAGGGCAGATGGTTTTAGGAATGGAACAGGAGCAATACATCATCTATTCACAAAGTTAGCAGTGAAAATTATTTCCAGCTTTTGCAGCAATGGTCTATTGTTTGCATGAAACATAATACTCAGTCTAAAAAACCACTTAGGGCAGGTGTTTGCCTAACTTCTACTAGTGTTGGGGTGGGAATAAGCAGAGTTTTATTGCTTGTCCTCTTGCCCGCAGGCTGCAGCTCTTTGCAATGCTTACCCTTCATGAACCTTGTTGGCCAAAATCAGGGAACAATAAGACCTGTTCCCAAGCGGGAAAGTCCCCTATCTCTAAAAAAGATAAAATGTTCTTGGCAAGATGACTCCAAAGGTTGCTCTGAGACACTGAAGATTTGTGCTGGCCTGAAGGCTTTGCTCTGCCAAGCAAGCACAATTGATTCTGTCTTGTGAGGAATGCCACAGTGAGTAAGTAGGGAGCAATGAAGTTTCTGCTAGGCAAGGTGAGAGTTCCCATCTAGAGTTTTGGCTTGTGATACAGGAACAGTTTAGACTGCCAACAATATGTGTGTTAATGACTAGTCTGGCTTCCAAGATCTCAGCAGCAAATGACTCATCTCATGCATCACAGTACCTCCTAACCTCTCGATACTAGCAAGACACTGAACAGATTAGAGACCTATTGGAGAAAAATGTTATTAACAGATCACTGAATTATGCCATGTTCTAAAAGCACCAAGGCTGACAAGGCTGTGTAGGTGGAAGATGTCACTCCTACTATATGCATCTTCATTACCAAAATTCCCACACTAGCTCTTTTTGACTTCAAACCTTTTGTTTACAAATGAAAAAAGAGATCTCTCAATTGATAATTAATTCTCACACCAGGTATTTGTGACTGTGTCTTTTGTTTAAATGTAGATGACATACAGGGGTTTCCTGGTCTACGGGCCAAGAGACAAGCAAATAATGTCATAAAACCTAACCACCCTTTATGTCCATTTTTGGTGGCTGTCTCCTGCATGTAACCAGCACATACACGTTTATTTTTTAGAACTGTTTTAAATTATTTGGGCCAGCAGCAGAAAAGCAAAGTTTACTGATGATTTCTATCAAAAAATCCCCTTTTTGATAGACATCCCTTTCACTCCAGTACAAGCTCTCTCTTTTATTTGTCTTCAACAATCTACTGATCAAATATTTATCCTCCCAGTGTTCTTGCCCAAATGGGGGAATTCCATTGGTGTTTCCATGGAAAATTCTGTTGCTTCAAAAGGAATAGACGACAAAAGTTTTCACTATCCCAACAATAGGGCATATGACCTTAAAACTTCCCATTTGTTAACACCTTCTCCCCCACAATCTCTCCAAATACCTTTTCTCTCAGATGGTGTAAATGGATAATGTCAACAAATTAAGCTCAGTGTTGTTCTCTTCAAACTAATTTAAATTTGAATGTTGATATTTCTATTTCAATATGGTAGAATGTTTACACATGCCTCTAATTTTACTGGTTATGAGTTAACCTACTGTAAGGCTTTGCATCCTTCATATCTAGTCTCACTTACTCAGCAAAAATTCCTGTCTTTTTTGTACCAGCAGGAACTTTGGAGGAGATACTATCTAATAGTTGCTTAAAAAGTTAGTACAGGGACAGAAATGAACCAGACCCAAAAAGTTTTGTCTGACATGTCTCCCAAGACTCCATGACATCTGCTTCTCAGAAAAAGGAATCCTATAAAGTGTGCATGCCTTAGAATAGAAGAATATTTTCAGCAGTTTGGAAGATTTTAATACAAACTAAAATTTCAAACTTAGAGTTCCGTGTACGGAGACATTATCATTTCTCTGTTTGTACTGTTTCTGCAGAAGTAATTTTACCTGACACATACCAGGGTTGTAATTGCCTTCTGAGGGAGCCGCTTCATGAAGGGAGTGTTGTTCCCTGATAGACTATTACAGCTAGTACTTACTTCTTTTTTTCACTCCCACCTGAACTACCTCCCAGTTTATTGCTCTCTAATATAATGATACTGCATTAGACACAAGTATGTTTCACTCTCTTTCTGCACTACAGTCATCTGCGTCATCCTTTCTTTTCATATCGTGTTCTTCCAATGAACTGGTGATCCCTCCCAATGCTCTCTAGTTCATGTCATTTATGCCAAGGTCATCAATAGAATATCAATAAATTCCCATCAACGATGTTCCTGGATTTTAATATTTTTCCTTCTAACACAAAACCTTTTTCTAAAGAATGAACCCTTGTTTCTAGACTCAAAAGTATTTTCAGATGTTATCAGACAATGATCCAAATTGTAGTAGTGATTGTGTTGAAGAAAAAGCCTTCTTCAGATATGTGGGAGCTGATATGTCACTGAGGTGGCAGCTCTGATATGTCACTGCCTGGATGTCACTGCGATATCCTGTTTATTCAGTTGTACCTGGCACCAATTTAGCAGCTTAAGAAAGAAAGAAAACATAATCTTTTGTTTTTAATCTTTTTTTAAGAAAGGATCCCCAAACCACAAACAGTACCTGAAAATCTAATGACTTTAGAATAGCTTGATGGAAGACTTAAGGATTAGAAGGTATGTCTGCATGAGGAAGCAGTCAATCAATACGGGTGAATCTATGGATTCAAGCAGCCTATCCTCTGCAGTATAAGCATTTTAGATGGGGTATTTTAGCAATGCTGCAGTCTTGTCTTATGCTGAAGTGCAGGGAGTGTGCTCCTATTGCACAATTCTTTGCCTATCTTCCATGTAGACCAGATAAGGCATTAAAAGGTATTCTTCAGCCATCCCTTCAATAATTACAAAGACTGGCAAAAATACAGGGTGAAAAATCTCCCTAGAGATAAAGTGACTTACTGTGTACTGACTTTGACAAGAGACATCAAAGTGAATCTACATCTAAGAACTCTCAATTTTTACCAAAGATATACCAGTTACACCCACAACTTATGACATCCTGAAAAAGAATTGTCTTTGGATCTGTGCTAGCTGCTTATATAAGTTAGGAGAACTAACATATCTTTCTTTTCACAGAGTCTTATATAAATTTGAATTTTGAATGTTTTTTATTTGACATCATTCATATAATTACTATCTTGTTTAAATATCACTGTGCTATTGCCTGAGGTAAATGCAGCAGAAAATCACTATGTTCAATGTTATAGTCTTATAGTTTCATCCCTTCTGTCAAACTGAGAACTTTTTTTAATTCTGCAACGGAAATTTTATTTCATTTGCTTGATCATTCCTAATGTGGATGAACAAGTTGCTGGCTATCTAGTTACAGATATAGAATATTTCCTATGTCAGTCAGTCAAGCTTAAAATGGATCTGTGCGTTTTGTCATTGCCACAGTTTTTTTTTCTTTTTCCCACTGCACAATAATGAAAAATTGCGTTAAAAAAATACATATTAACTTTTTTTAAAAAAAAATGTATTTAAATGATTGATAGTCAAATCAACTGCTATTCATTCTAAATCAGATTCTAAAACTTAATGTAGACTAACTTTATGAAAGAACTGAGCACACACTTAAATCAAACTTTTGCTTCAGAAGATCTTGGAGTGAATTCAAAAGGTAGGTGCCAAGCAGGGATTCTATATTCACATACAACAGCTACAGAACAATACAGCACAGTGCTTGAAGGAGTCAATAGCAGGGGGAACTGGGCATTGGCTTCCCTACCGATTTTACATTAAACTGACATTAGATAAAAAAACTTATGGCGATGGCAAGAGTATGAACCAGAATGCGAATCTGCCTCCTCTCTACTCAGCACAGCACCTTATGAAATAGGAGAAACGGGTTTTAGTCCAAATCTCCAGCTTCTGTGGCAATTGCTCTAACCACCAACCTGCTGTGTGAAAGGTAGACTCCTAAATGAGGTCCTACTTCATCCAGGCAGCTAATTTTGTCTCAGAATTAGGTTCTCAAATTGGAAGGGAAAGAGTGTTTCGACAACTGTTTTTATAATTTCTAGTTGACTGACTTTAAAATCTCCCTGCTCAGTACTCCAACATCTGAATATTGTGTTCTTAGGTGCCTAACTCGGCAAAATTCAGTTCCTGGAATGCAGGAAATAAATAACCTATACTAGCACACAAGCTTTCCTTTGGAGCTCGTCCTTAGGCTACAACTACCGCTTTAGGTATCTACATAAGAAGGTTTTGTACCAGTGACATTTGCAAATCTCTGATACCACTTAGGAGGTGACTAACATTTCCACTGGTAATATTCCCACTATAACTAAATTATTGCCAGAAGCTATGCATATTAATACCGAACTTCTGACATCATTAAATCGGTAGGTGTCTAGATCATTAGATTCAAAATTCATAAAATAGACCCTACTCAGTGTACTCCATAGCAAAGCCTGAAACACATTCTGAGTATTTTAGCTGTACTAGAATATTTACAAGAGCTTTGGCAGGGCCCAAATCAGCCAAATCTTTGAGGTGGACTAGTAAGATCTTTTCCCTAGGGCGCCCTCTTTAAAAGAGACTGAAAACAGAAAATCCAGGCTTCAGCATTCTTTCAGCTAGCTATTTTTTTTTTTCTGACAGAAGAACTCAAAGTGAGTAATACAGATAAATAAATAGAAAAATAAATAATTAATTTATAAACCATTTTTCCCCACCGTGATCTTAAAGGTAGGTCCTTGCTTCTATACTTTATTTCACTAAAACTTGCAGCTTCCCAGCTGCAGCAAATGGCACAGTCCTCTGGAGTTAGTAGGGACCTTGCTTCTGTCATCCCTGAAACCTCTAACAAGGCTTTCTGTTTGCCCAAGATCTGCAGGATCCCAATTATTGCTGTAGCTGTCACTGCCTCCTACTCCTCTCACCGCTGGCAATCCCCAGAACTTCCTAGCTCTGTGCTTGGGCAGATGTTCCCCGGAAATGGCCCAAACTCCCCTTCAGAGGGAATCCACATGGTCCACTCATTTTGAAGGAATATAAAAATAATTTCGAATAGTGAATTAAAAGAAATTTAAAAAAAAAATTCTCTGAAGGATTTGCAATTGTGAACCTTACCCTAGGAAAGTGATCTTTACAGCAGGCAAGTAAACATCTAGGTCATCCCATTTCTTCATGGCACTCATATTCACCACTTTCTTGTTCAGATCGCTAGCAATTATGTATTCCAGGCCTATCAACCCAACACACCTTTACACTGCAGAGCAAGGATAGCATCTAACTGCAACACTGCGGCAGTAGTCAAGGGCTGCAATATTCATTTGTAACACTGCTGCTCTCTTAAGAATGATGCCCAGATGCCTAGAGTGCCTAAAGAAAAATCGACATCATGGCTACAGAAATTGAGACACAAATTGAGCAAAGCTCAAACTTGAAACTATATTCAAACTGGTTTTTTTGGTTGGATTTTTTTTTTTTTCCAAATTTAATAATGCCAACAACATTTACGGGATTGGTTTCATAAAGGCAGTTTGAAGCTGTTGATTTCCTATGGGTCTTATTGTCTCTCATAGGAGCAATGGAAAAAAAAAAAAGAGATTCTATGCAGAAATGTTTATCCATTGGTATTCATCTCTTAAAGCTTTCTCTACTCTGTGATAACATGACCTTTGTATTTTCTATTGACCACCAGACTTATATTCAATACAATACTGTGTTTAAATATTCATGTATTAAAGCATACAGCTGCACCATGTTACTTTTGTGTTCCATTTCTATCTTAAGTTACACTAGAGGGTTTAGATTTGAAAAAAAGTAAAAATGTGAAATACGTCCTTGAAAACTTGTAACTAGATCTTTATAAATATTACAAAAACAATAATTTTGCATCAGTACGGGGAACAAGTAGCAAAGTGCCTCAAGAATATAAATTGAATGTTCTCTAGAAGAATCGGTAAAGGTTAAAATTCATCATTTTAACTGATAGGCTTTCTTTGGGAAAAACTGATGCAGTGAATACAAAATGCTATGATAATTTTGTGTTTCTCCTCAGTGGTTTTTTGTTTTGTTTTTTTTAAAGAGTATCTTTTCAATAATAAAGCATACCTTTTTCTATTCATTCTAGAAGTAAAGTTTCCTGCAATGCTTGTCTTCATACACAATTGATAGGTTTTTTCACTTGACTTTTTCACTTTAAATGGGGACTTTTTAACTGAGTGGAGTGAACACTTCTGTCCATTTCAGGAGAGGCTTCAATCCTATAGGAAATACAAGGTGACTTGGATCTTTTCAGGAAAATATTTAGCCTAGACATGGTATGAACACTGGTTCCTAAATACCACATTTACTACCACAGTTTCCATAGTGATTTTCAGACTGAAGCAGGCTGGAGGCTAAACTAGAAAATTAGGCATAAATACAATTTATGCTAGAAATAATAGCAGTATTTAGGAGCACCTGCTTGTCCCAGACACTGCACCAATGCCAGCAACATATCTTTTCAAAGCCTTACTGTCTACTAGGTGAAGTAGAAAGGTACTGCCATCTTTCTGTAGTTAGGAAATTGAATTACAGAGAAATTGAATGCCATTTTTTTCACAGTCACATAGGAAGACTGTCACAGAAATAAACCCAGATCTGTTGAGTTCCAGTCCAGATTATAAACCAGGCTTCAGCTTTCCATCAAGTAACTTTACTATGTTTAACTACTATTCAAACTGTAGCTTAACCTCATGTGCTGATAGCCCAAAGCAGATGGCTTGCATGTTAAATCAGGTATCAATTTGTGGAGATTAGCTAATTCCAAGTAATATTATTTCTTTCCACCGTGTCAATACTTCTCCCCTCAAAAGACTCTCAGTACAATGCACTTTGTTAACTCGGGGTGCGAAACAGCTTTCTAATTGCTTTGGTGATTTAAATCTTACTAGTATGATTAGACTGTGGTAAACAGGGACATACAAGGTCCAGATGCAATTACTTAGCATTGCTGACAACCTATCACGAGTTCAAACATTTTCAAACTTTTTCCATGAGATATTTGTCGCCCATGCATCCGATGGTCCCTGGGAACAAGCTCTATGGCAGACAGACCCAGTAGCTTGTCACGAAGCACCATTTTGGTAGGCTAAGAAAGGAGCTGCAGGTACAGATACCCCAGCCCCATGTGCTGAATCTGCACTGTAGCGCTGCAGGTTAGGGATGGATTTTGCTTTCTTAATTCACCTTCAGACAGACGTATCCTCTTCGCTCAAATCTCTCTAAAAGTTCACCACAAAAGGCACAATGACTCCGAGCATGTGTTTGTGTGAAGTTCACCCCTAATCTTTACATGAGCTAAGAATTATTCCTGCTCCTTTTATGTCTTTCTCTCTCTCTCTTTTTTTTTTTTTTTCCTCTTTTCTTTCCGCTGGCTATTCAGATAAGGATTTTCATTGTCACTGTTCCCACTTTACTCTGAATAAGTGGAGTGTATGAAAAAGCAAAACTCACAAAAGAATCACTTGCAAACACTGATGCCACCATTGGACTTGAATTTAAAGCTATCACACAAGGACACTGTTAACATTTATCTCCCTCTCTGTAGGCAGACAAATTAAAATATTACTTGAAGTCTCGGATCAGTTTCTGCTACAGCGTTTCATTTTGATTGATGTCCTCTATTAATATCAGTGATGCTAGTTAGCTTTAAGACACCCCAAAGGGTAGTCAACTAGTTAAAACTCCAAAGGAACCTCATGCCAGCTGTTTAGCCCCTTGAAAGTTTTTCTGAGCATTGACAGAAGACCTTATCAATCATTACAATTAAGTGCTTTCAGTCTGCCCCTTCTAAGGGGAGTCAGTTGAAGTACCATCTGCTATTTTGCTTTTAAAACTCACTGGTGTCCTTCTCTAAGGCAGCTGTTTCACTTTTGAAATTATGTTTCTGTTGCAGGAGAGTGATGGGCTGATGAAGAAAAGTTTTTGTTTTAATAATCAGCAGTTTCTATACTGTGACATAATTTTTGCACTGCTCAGGGCCTTTTACAAATCAGAAGGAATCCAACTAAAACAGTAATTAATGTCAAATGACTAGTCACATACGGCCCTATTTAATTAAAAAGTTCTAATCTTTGATTAAACCTCCTCACACGCTCTTGTGACTGCAAACTGTTGTCTGAAAAGAGAAAGTAATTGGGTACATAATCTATTGTGTCTTCTAACTGACACCTGCTAATTGTCTCAGCAGCAAATGGCAACAATTTAATTTAGAAAGTTAAAAAGTGTTTCTCAAATATTCAACAGATTTCTTTTTTTCCGTATTATGTATTCATTTACTACATTGGGAAGATCTCTTCCTGAATTTATCCTTCTAAGAGTTTTCTGCTCTCTAAGAAAATTATTCCGTTGTTTTTCAATAATATGCTTGCTTACAGAAAACACAAAACGTATGATTTACTGGTCCATTTTTTAAATGTGCAGTTAATGTTTTAAATGCTATTAATCTATCATTTTTTTTTTTCCTAAATATTGCCTAATTGGCTCATCAGCCATTGCAAACAGGTTTCTATATCCGCAACTAATAGGAAGAAAACCAGGAGGAATGAGCCACGGAAATTACCTCCACAGGAATTCTAATTCAGAATTTCAGCCCAGAAAAACTGGCAGCTATAACCACCTTCTGCACTATGGTGAAGGACCTCCCCCCTCATCCTCTTGGGTTCTTAGCTTTAGCATTAGCAGTACAAAGAAGACTGTTAATGCAAGACAGGCTCAGAGGAAAGAATATCCTTTACCAGCTTCCACCTTTTTTTTTTTTATTATTCATCAGTGTAGAGTCTTAACTCTGTGATTTAGCAAAAATTATAGTCACTATTATGTCTGTGTTTACTGCTGAGGTGTTCTTGCTTTCTAGGCTTATGGCTAATTTACTGGTTAGAAATTTTTTCTCTCTCTTCTACAGCATGATCATTTGTTGTTTGCAGTTTTTTCTGAACTACAATTATGACACTCCAAATATGTTGGTACTTTCAGCTGAAATTCCCAACAACTATTTTGTCTGCTTTGTACCTTATTTTAGCAACATTTTTAAAAGTCCTTTGGCATGTTGAATGAAGCATTCTCAGGGAAGAATACCACTCTGTCTTTTGATAGCACATGTTTCAAAGTCATGGACAATCCTCCAAGCCAACTGGTAGGTGAAGTGTGTCTGCAAATATTTTTTGGTTATGACGGCTTCAGACACAGCCAAGTTCTCACAACTCCAGTCAAAACTACCTGCTTGGGCAGAGTAATTTTCAACTTTCTTGCAACCCCAAACACATCTGGACCCACCACAGTATCTGGATGGAACTAGTGTGCTCCCACTATAAAGGGACCTTTACATCCCAGCAGTGATTGTGAAGGTGTCCATGTGGGATGATCAGAAGGCCTGAGGACATCTTCTAGCCAAGCTCTACAAAGAATTCTAAGTTCACTGAACAGTATCTATCCTTTTTCATCTATACATGTACAAAGAAAGGAAAGAACTGTTTTCACTGTTTTACAGATGGAGAAACAGTAGCACAGCAAACAGAAGTAACCTGTCCAAGATCACAGGGCCAACCAGTGGTAGTCAGCAAAATAAACCTGTGTCACCCAATTTCCATATTGCTGTGCTATGTCAAAATATAAAAATAGCTATCTATCAATACACGTGAATGTGTAGAGGCAGATAAAGATATAGATGATCTAGATAGCTTTGTGACTTTTACTACAGCAAATTAACTGCAGCATGCCAATAGATTAGTAAATAAACACAGCAGAATCCTCAAATACAATTTTTTTTACATAAATGTTGACTTTCAAATGTCTAAATTTGGGCTCCTTGGCCAAATTGTATCTTTTCTCCATCTACAGTGTCTTCAGTTATTCATCTTTTTTTCCTTCTTGCTTCACGCCTTCATTATCTCTCACCTGCTCTGACCTCTTAGCCACTGTCACCTTCTTCCCTTTAATCTCCCTCCTCCAGTCCACTCCAAATGCTGTGGCCAAGGTTATCTTTCTTGTTCACCACTGATCATGTCAAGTCATGTCTCTATCCCGCAGGTGGTTTTCTGTCACGTTACACTACAAGGTCAAATTTCTCCTCTGCAATTTCAGGGCTTTGCAAGTCTGCCTCAGCCTACCACTGGACTGAGTCCTTACTCTGTCCTGGCTCAGATACAGTCCTGCCTACTGTGTGTATCCACATCTCATGCATGACTTCCTATTTCTATTCCCCAAACTGTTCTCAGTGCCTAAAATATCCTCTCTGCTCTATCGTGCCAACTAACCTCACTTTCCTCTTTCAGGTCTCTTTACGCATTCTGTGTAAATTTGGTTATGAGTGCTCTAGGGAGATAGTCTTGGTTTTGAAAAAACGAGGCATCTGTGAAACTGCAGGTATAACAATGACATTGAAGAAATAATAATTATGGAATTTACTTTGTTATCTTGCACCACACTGAAATAAACATACAAAGTAGCATTAATATATTTGGACTAAGTAAACAACAGAAATGTCTCCATCTCTCTTTTCCTCCAGATTTACACTCAAGCAAAGGAAAAGAAACAGTGGTTACTACATGTGAGTCATATATACTTGACAAATTTTATTCCCTTCACCAGATTGCCTTTGTTTTGAAAGTTGACCACAACCATCAGATACATATTTAAACCACAGCTTGGACTTTATCATGGACTAAAGCAGACGTTTGATTCTCATTAAAACAAGACCCCTGACAGCATGCTATGAGCTCTGTGACTTTCTCAAAAGAAGCTTGAGACACAGTTAATTCTGAAATAAATATGCTGCCTTTCAACCAAACAGTTCCTACTGCAAAAAGGCAGGTACACTTAAACCTGTAAGATAGAAAAGAGGAAAGTCGATCACGGAAAGAAATCCCAGACAAGACTTACACCAAATAAAAATGTTGGCAAAAAGTTTGTGGTAGCAGTTTCATCTCTTCTCTCAACAACAACAACAAAAGGAAAGGGAAAAAAAGCCACAGACACAACAGAACCTTTCATTTCCAGGAGTTCCTCCAGCTAAGGGGTATTTCAGCTTGTTTATCATACAAATCTTTCCCATAACTCAGCTATTAGGCAATGAGACTCTATAATCTTTTGTCAATTAAACTAATGTCTGTAAATCTTTATCGCTGATATTATAATATCAGAGGCTTCTAAGGGCAACTGTTTTCATTTTTATTCACAGAAGCAATGGGAAATAGAAGCAAAAACTTGCAGTCACAAAGCAGTAACTCTTTCTAAAGCAAGTGTGGTGTATTTCTTTTAGCTTAACTATGAAGAAAACTAACAGAAGACATAAAATTTTAAAAAGCCTAGCCACATATCTTGATAAGTAATTAACTTGATTAATTAGTAGTATGCTTCTTAAACTGTAACATGTAGATGAGTTAAGTGAGAAAAAAAATCCACTAAAAATTTCTGTATCTGATGCTGCTGTGGGAAAACAATCCCCCTCCCCAATTTATCAAAGTAATTGCAACAGCAAAAGAGATAAAAATGTGTCATCATAAAGTGATATAGAAATTAATCTGCTTGAGAGCTCAACATGTTACGCTGATCACTAGCTGCCTAAATTCAAACATGCTTTCACATTATTTGAGACATACACTCCACACATCTGGAGACATAGACTATAAGGCATGCCAACTCTTCATCCCTCTGCTCTAACAATGTTGGTAGAAGTTTGCTTGTTATTCTTTGACATACAGCAACAACACTAAAAACATTAACACCTACAATTAAAACACATCTTATTAAATTTTACCACACCCGTTAATGTCAGGTGTGATTGCGCTGGTCTTAGCAAAAATGTACCAGAGGCTGTACTCTCCACTTTGTGGTGCTAGTGAGTCAGTGTTGATAATGAGTATGTCTAAATATTTTGATGGAAAGGATCTTATTTGAAAAAAAAAATTAAAATCAAAATCCACTGGAACAGACTACATTTTCTTTTTTAGCATATCTCTGAACCAAATTAGAGCAATATTTCAGTGTGACAGCCAAGTATATTTACATACTTAATTTTAAATAATTTACATTACCTTTTACTGGGATGGTTTTACTCTGGCTGGTGTGGTAGAAATCTTATGAATTATTGATTGTAAACTAAATCGTTGTGCTCACCTATATTAAGATGAAAAAAACTATTTTCAGTATCACATTTTACGGCCATGGTAATCAATGGCAAAATTTTATCTGATTTCAGAAGGATGAAGATTATTCCCCATATTTAAATCTCACTATCTGTCTCCTAGACTTTCCTTTCTAATGAATTGATGACATTTATTCAACACAAATTACTCAAAGTTGTTTATTTGACTGCAAATAAACAAGATATGATTGGAAGTGAATTCTCATTTATGCTTTTGCAAAAAGTGTTGTATGGACAGAAGCAATGATTTAAAGAGATACTGATATTTTTACTTGGGGAAAAAAAAGAAAGAAAAAAGGTATATGCCCTTATTTAGGATCTGCCAATAGTCATCATTGGTTTTAAGTTCATGGATCTCAGTTTCCTGGTTGTTGCGGAACACAGTATCTTTCCATTTAACATTACAATTTTGTTCCTGTGTGATTTTTAGTGCTGTGGCATTTAGAAAGGATTATGAAACCTCAATACTTGTTTATTCTCCAGGTCAATATTCCAAATAATTGTCCTGATACTTCAGAAATGTTAGCTGCGTTACTGTTAGTGTTGACACCTGTATTTACCCCAGAGAAGGGAAAAAGCACATGTTTTTACCATCTTTTCCTTCCTAATTAATTGCATAAGTATGCTTGATACCAGAAAAGGCCTGTTAAATCCAATGAGAATTTGTTCTTCTACTCAGTAGGGTAAGAAATGGGCCTTGGTTATACTATAGCCGAGTATGAAGTCATTTAATCCTTTTAAATTCATGCCAGCCATACACAACAGAAAGTATTAGTATTTGCCTGACCCTTTATCAACCATCTTTGTCTCCTTTATGTGATCAGGTGTGAAGACTATTGTCATTTTTATTTTTGGTCCACTGACTGGAGGAAGAACATGTGTATTAGAATCTGCCAGAAAACATCCACAGCTTCAACTCTAAATGAGTACACTGAAAAAGAATACTTTCACTAAACAGAATAAAGAGATTAAATATTAATCCGCAAATGAACTTTAGTTTCTTAGCAGCAGCTATACACTTTGTGTATGTGGACATTTAGTGATGTACTGCTTAGAGCTGCCAGCTGGAAGTTTGTATTATTCCTTTATTTTAAACTTTCTGAGGTAGACAACATAGACAACAACTTGGTCTCTCTAAGGTCTTTCACAATCCTCCTGTGATTCTACTCTGTATTTTGTATATTTTTTTTTATGGACTTACTGTATGCTAAGTGGCTTTTCAGAGGTTGGGGCCCAATTCCCAGGGTGCTGTAGCCAGTTGTTTGAGACACTTGCTGTTTACTACAAGACAATAAGCAATGTCCCCTGTTTGTGAACTCCTTCCCATAAAGTCTGTAAATCAAAGAACTTGCCAGATGAAACACTTCAGAAGAGTCACAAGCTAAGATTTAGAGTTCTCCTCACACATTGGTTAAAACAGACAAACAAAAAAACCTGAAACAAGTCGTGATTCAAAGTTCATTAACTAATTAAATGTGTTTCTCTAAAACATCAGTTTCTTGAGGACTTCCTTGATTTTTGCTACACGTGGGCCAAATGATAAAAAGATGATCATGCAGGTGAAGACTTAAATCTGGCTGTGCTTTGATGAGCCTTATGTCGGAAAACTCAACAAGTAGCTACTAAAGCTCTGCAATAGAGCAGAATCAGGATTACAGCCATAATACCGTAGAGACAATTTACGTCTGCTGAAGAAGTGAATGCTATACTAACGTGACTACAGCCTTTACAGATCAAAGACAATGATCAGGAACGCCACTTTCTCTTAGAGAAGAAAATAGCAAAGCAATTTAAAATGCACTTCTTCAGCAGTTTTCTATATGATTATGTCTTGCAATAAGAGCTCAATAATGTCTGAATTCAGACATTTTGGTGACCTAATATATTTCATACAGCTGAGGTCCCTGCCACCACATATTAGCAGCGATTTTATCTTTCTTTTGGTCATATGTGGTTTTCTCTTCTCCAATATAAGGTTTTTGATCGACATTCATCACTGTAGCACGAGAACATCTAATATTAGTGTTCCAAGGAGTACAAATTGCTCTATTTTAATTTTGTTCTGCCATCCTTGCTTCAAAGAGAAAACTGTGAGATGTTTTGCCTTAATAAATTAAAGCTACTGACATATAAATTTTGCTATAAACTTTCATTAAAGCAGGCTAAGTAAAGAGAAAAGCCTTGCCCCTAAAGCAGAAACTTGCTGAGGTGTAAAAGGGTCATTGTTTCTCGTGGGATTTAATTCCACTGACTGGGTCTGTCCACCGAAGGTGTCAGGTCCTTCTCCAGATAAACTCCAGTTTGGCGGGCCGCACCAGTGGGACAAAACCACCAAAACAGTCAGCCACAGTCTTCAAGAAGGACTCAGTCGTCTCATTACCCTGTATCATTACGCACCTTCAGATAAGGGTGAGAGGCTAAACTTGCCTGATACACCCTGCGACAGGCTTCGTGCTCCCCAGGGTCAGCTGGCAGCCAGCGTTACGGCAGCGTTGCACTGCAGTCAGCCGGCGTTCCCCATGCAATGAGGGCGTATGGCCTTGCCATTACAGAAACGAGGATGTAACTGATGCCGAGTCATCATTCACCCCAACAAAATGCCACGTCCTTGTGCCCCAGAGATGTTTACATACCCTTAATTTGGCATGTAAATTAAGCAGTTAATTAATTAAAAAAATTTACTTCAGTAAAATTTTAAATAGCAATCCTCCAAAAAGCATTTAATTTAGGTTTAATACGAGTAACTACACATTATACAGGAGCTAGTTATTAAGAGATACAGAAGTAAAAAAAGGATAAAAATCAATTATATATTCCCTACATCTGAATAAATACATTTAAAATACCTATACTATTTCAGTAACTGACTCATTTGAACCAAATTAAACACCTGTAATGTAAACCAAATCTTAATTTAGAATATTACCCATCTTAATAGAGTACACTCCCCTTTACACATTACAGTGGACACATTTAGTGGAAGAGGCAAACGGCAGAAGTTAGCCATTTAAATACTTAAACCTGTCTGCAACATATATTTTGTGGTGATTTATTTGCAATTCAGAAGTTATCTCCAGCTGTATGTAAAGCCGTTAAGTTTGCTAACAATTGAAGATATTATAATAAAACAGAAAATTGTGGCAATTCTTTTATGTTAATTTATTGACACTATAAATTCCCCAGGGTAGCAGACAAGAACACACTTTCCTGTATAAAACTAAAAACTATTTTGGTACCTAACAGGTAAAACTTAACAATAGAAATACCAGCTTATATTTGCATGGATTTGTTTGTTTGTTTGTTTCTCTTTCTTTTTCTATATTTTACAGAGGTGATCCAACAATATGTACTTTCTAAAAAAATATTTTCAGATTAGTAAGTAATTTTACGTACTCATTGATAAGATGCCTCAAAGGGTCTAATTTCCATGACATGGACACTTTGCAATTTTAAAAATATAAAGTCTCTTTAAAATGCCTTTCATAAAAACAGATAAATTCACTAAGCATTTTTAGTGGTCTCAAGGATGCAGTATTTCGTATTTTAATTTTAGGATCTGGTTTTGCAGCAGGTTATGGGATTTTTAAAACATTAATTTTGCACCTTGGTTATTACATTTGGTTGTGGGTTTTTTATAGCACTGGATTCTGACTAATCACTTATGACAAGGCTGTAAGACAACAGTTTGCCTGCAGAAAAGGGGATGCATAGCAGTACCATCCCAGGAGCAAATGGAGAAGGGAATTATGACTTTTAGAAACACCATTTCCTCTCTTGCTTGCCCCTGGCTTTAAGGGGGGGCACAAACTCCTACTGCTCTGTGCTGGCAGCCAACTGTCAGGTCAGCTTATCTCAGATGGCCAGTGTGTTGAGGGGATGAAGCCAAAGCACTGCATGTCCCTAAGCGCCGGCTGCCAATGCTCCATCAGGACAGGGACCGGTGGCCCCGCACAGGCTGCTGTCATCACTCTCCAGCTATTGCTGTGACCTGCAGTCCCACAAGCCCATGCCAGGAAGCAAGCCCTCAAGTCCCCCTTATTTTCCTGCGCACTGGGGATAAGAGTGTTTGACAATCCTATTTGGTGATTCGGAAGCCAGCACTGAGACCTCAATTTGGTAGGCAAGCAAGGCAAAGCAGTCATCTGCTACCCTGTTATCCAGTTGTAGCTATACTGGACACATCAAGCAAAGAACCTCATCTTGTCATTCCTGTGAGCACTTGCAAATTCGTCAGAGGTGGGGCCATCCCTGGCTCCTCACTCGCCGTCAGAAAATGAAAGGGAGCTTCATACGAATAAATGGGTTGTGTTGCATCCACAGATGTGTCAAACTTTGAAAACCTGATGCTCTAGACAGCCTTGCTTTGCTGCTAATTGGTATGTTTTTCTTTAAAAAGTGAAGATTCTAACCTTTTACTTGACAGATATGTGGGTAAAATGACACATAACATTTAGAAATCTTATCTATAGTCCGCTGTTTACGAGTCTTGTTTATGTTGGAGCTCACATAGGAGTATACACGTGAAAAGGGTTAGCTGGAACAAAACTGAATGGCTGGTTTCAGATAGATGTGTAAAGCAGCAAAGAAAGGTTTTCACCTACAGAAAGTCTAAAGATGTTGCTCCCTTTTAAAAGGCAACAGTACAAATGTGACACTTGACTCAACAGATTTTTTTATTATCATTATTTATTCCTAGTTGTGTCCCTGGACTTTAAGGGTGGAGAGTAGAGAGAGTTTCATTATCTGTTTGGTGGGGTTTTTTCTTTTCTTTCTTTCTAATCTTATGAAATTGCAGCTAGGAGAGAGTAAATGGGATTCCATTTCTCAGCGAAATTTAGGAACAGAATTGTTTACAGTGTGGCAATCAGTCATGTTTAAAGTAGAGCTACTAACCGCATATCTGAATAAGGGAATACTTTGGAAACAAAAGGGTTGCATAACAGGCAAATTTAGCTTGTAGAATCTTTGGTATGCAATGTATAAGAAATTTCATAAACTGTAGGGAGAGTTTGCAATTTTGTCAGTGGATGCAAAATGCTAACTTAGAAAAACGAAAATGACAAAAATATGGAAATAACTGACAATTGGAAAGCTGGCTTAATTCCTTTTTTTTGTTTTTAATATTATTTTTTGTTTTGTTTCCAGAAAGAACTTATCTCCTGCAAATTTGTACACATGGATTACTTTACATTTATTGTTTAGGCTTATTCTCTTCAGGAAACTAAGCAGTGCACTTGCAACCCCAAAGTTTCAAAGACCACGATATCTTCATCCCATTTGGGGAGTAACTGTAAGAATGCCAAGAGAGGTGAATTTCTGTGGCTCAGGAATACGTAAATTATTTTGGAGTCTTCCTCAGTCCTCTGTCTACTTTCTGCCACTACTTGGAGGTGGCAGCACCAGCTCTGAATTTCCACAAAGACATGAGTCTTGCCTTCACAAGCAAATTGCTGACCTGTCTGATTGATGTTACAGCCTTCAACCTCTAAGTAGTGCTTTGAGAGGAAAAAGTGATGTATTGAACTCTACCACAATTCACTGACTACTGCCAGTAAACATTAGCTCTGAAGCCATTGTAATTCTGAAATACTAGAAAAGAGTAAACAATAAAAACCTACCATTCCATAAAAAGCAGTTCCCTGATGCTTAAAATTTGAGAAAATGTTTTGAATAAGTGACTCAAACCTACTGCAACTTGGAGGTGTGAAATGTGGGAAGCCTGCAATGTTCCAGTTAAAAAAGTTGTTGGCTCTGCTGTGTTAGACAGAGATTCAACTTGACTCAACAACAATGCCAGCCTGATCTTAATAATATTGTAATTTAGAAGGTGCAGTTATTTTCTTCCTAAAGGAGGTCTGGTGACACACTATATTTAGATTTCTGTGAATTCCAAATTATTAATTATTGTTAATAATAATATATCTTAATATTAATAAGGACATTCCTGCATAAGAAACATAAGAAATATCCAGCAGCTTCCTTAGACTCTGTTGGATCAGTAATCTTGGTTTTAGTCTTTTTCTTTCATTGTTTTTTTAACAAAGAGAAGGAAAAGGATTTGTTCCGCACCTAACCTCACTGAGCATAACCTTAAAGTCTGTTTGGCAGAGCATCTTTCTTAACAGTTCCATGCAGCACGTGCTTATGCCCTTAGATTGCTCTCATTAAATACATTTGTCAAGACTTTCATCAGGGCCCCCATTTTCTTTGACTTTTCTGACCTTTCATATCATCAGATATGTTCTTCTTGAAATGTTACTTTAATTTTGGCTTCTCCAACTTTGTCCTCTATCAGTACTCTACCAGTACTTCTATCTGCACAATGGATATCACTTAGACAGATCTTTGAGCTGGATCTGCTTCCACCTTTTCCCTTAAGTGAGCACTACCAGTACTCCCAGAAAAGTTCTAAACCCCAAAGATCAGATTTTACTTCAAAACAAAGCCTCATAAAACATCCAAACTGAGACAAAATAGAAAAGGTGTACATGAACATCCCCTGGCTCATGCTGCTGCAAGATGGCAAGTCTGCTTGTCCGTGTACGGTCTCAGTCCAGCAGCTCCGCAGCTTTGCACAGTCCCCTCCCCAAGCCCAAGACAACATTTTCTTTCCTTCTCCTCTGAGACTAGAAGAGCAGTTCTGCTCCCTGCTTTTCTCAGCACTTTCTGGAGTTTCTGCTCACTCTTGGGGTTTTTTTTGCCCCTTCCTCCTTCTTTTTTATCCTTCACTTCTGTAAATTTCTTGTACATTCTCAGGGAAGGCACAATCTCCCCACCTTCCAGAGTGCAGTCTAACCCAGAGGGGAACAAAAAGACAAACATCTGTCCTGTCCTGACACATAATCTTTAAAGGACACAGGAGAAACTAACCCACAATAACTGCAGAGAAAATAAGTACCAGGTACTAAAACAAGTATTTCATAAATTTTAATGATGTTTATAAATTTCTAAACAAATATTTAAATCATTATAATACTAAAGGGTGTACGTGCTCTAATCTCTAACAAACTTGTCACAAATAATTCACAAAACAGATTTTCATCAGTAAAGTACTCCGTTATTCAGTGAAACAAAACATACTGCTGATCTTTATTGGGTTTAATGCAATTTACTGTGAAATAAAAAATTGCCAGGTTTAAGAAAAATCCATAAAATACTTTCTTCAGAAAATTTTCTAAATGTTTCAGAGAATATCCTTTATTTGAAAATGCAAGTATTTGCTATCCTATGTTACAAAATCCAAAGTCTATATTTAGAGTACATTCCTATCTCACTAGCAATATCAGTGCATACATTATGACACGTCATATCGTATGATCATATCACTCTGCCATATCGTACCCCCAAGATTAGTGTTATATTAAAATGTCTAAAATGTCTTAATTTTTAATGTTCTAGGTTTTTTTAAAGGAGGCTGTGTAAGTAAACAAACAGCCCACTTGACCCTTACCTCAGTGTCTCTCTGTCTCTCCACCATTCTGCTCAGTAACTTTGTGACCTACTGGATAATTTCAATCCGATTTGCAAGTGGGGTAGGCATTTCAAAGGTGATCGTACCAACCACCCAGTTGGTGGTTGTGTCTGGGACATAAACTGATGTATGAGAGATAAACTGATACCCTAACTGAGAGAAGGAAAAGTAGCCATTGTACCTTTCCAGGCAGCTGCTGCCTGGCCCGACAGCACGTCCCTCTCAGCCAGCCACTCACATCTGCAGGGTAATCATCACTGAAGACACAGGAGGAAGCTGGTAGTAGTGGCAGTGGGAAAATTAAACTGCACATCTGTAGAAAACTGTTTTTCATCAATTCAATTAGCTTAAATAAATTGCTTTTTTAAAAATCATTAAGAAAACTCCTACTTTGTCTGAAACACGCTGGCTTTGATCCCGGTGTGTCCTGTTTTCACCGTAATAAAACAAAAAATAATGTTCCTGTGTTCTGTGCTAAATAGACATTAGATAACACGCCTGGAAAGAGGCATGTGAACCCAAGTCCTAAGCCACTTACCTGTGGCCTAACAAGTCACCCTTCCTGTAAGCTCTAACGAATCTTTGTGTTTGTTTGCCTGTTTGCTTGTTTCCAAAATGACACTGTAAATGTAATACTTCCCACCTAGATAGAAGCAGGTCTCAACTGTTTCAGCAGCAATCTCAGGTTTATCTCCCGCTTGCTAATTCCCTTTGCCTGAAGTCTTTTTAAATAGCCTTATGACCCACTTCAGCACCCTTTTTCTCTCTCTTCTTGGTTCCTGCCCCTCCATTAGTCCACGAACCCCATTTGCAGTCATTTACCTTCTCTTGCCTTTACCTACTGCACTGTTATTTTTATTCCCTTTCTCAGCAACTATCCTCTCTTCTGGTGTGGACTCACATTTAAACGGACAAAAAAAATGCTTACGTACAGAGTGACATAAGAAATTGTATCTATCGTTCTGTTTCCACTTTAAAGCAATACTAATAAATGGAAGTAATGTCCTATTAATCTATGTAACTTGTGCTACTTTGCTATTATGGGATGAATCAAATCAGGGGAAAGGTTCCTATTGATTTAATTGAGTTTCTGGACAGTACTCTTACACTTCTCTAGATGTCCTATAATTTCTATTTTTAATTGTCATTTTAACTGATTTTCCTAGTACTAAAACTAAAGCTTGCGACATTGTAATTCCTTCATTACACTTTTAGTCTTTTCAAGAGACAAACAGATTTTGTACCTGATCTTAATGACTGCATATTTTTAACAGTTCATTTACTTCTTTTTCAGATTCCGTTAAGAACGCCTGATGACTACCATTTAGTTAGATGCTTTAAAAATCTCCCTGTTGACACCTCAATACACACCCACATCTCAGCTTTGTAACTAAAAAAAAGTTGACCTGAGGAAATGTCTTCTTTTACTATGAGTACTAGAGTACAAAATTTTACTTTCTCTGCAATACTTTTTCTTTTATAGATAGTCA
Organism: Bucorvus abyssinicus; assembly: GCA_009769605.1. Lineage (NCBI taxonomy): Eukaryota > Metazoa > Chordata > Aves > Bucerotiformes > Bucorvidae > Bucorvus > Bucorvus abyssinicus. The sequence continues at coordinate 79,316,955 of CM020024.1, read as the reverse complement.
ACTAATAGGCCCGCCAGTTCTGTCGTGGATTTCCTATATTGGTAAAGCATATCTTTGGTTTTTAACAGGAAATTCATTCTCTTATAAATGAATTCTTTGTTCCTCAAATTCCCTCCTTGGCTTTTCTAATTTTACTTCTTTCTATTGTTTTCAAGATGATTGGATTTTGGCTTTCTCAATGATACATTTTAGGTTCAAATAACTTAAATATTGAACCTTGACATTTAGCTATATTGATCTTTTGCTTGCCTTCCTATTTGCTTTTATTTGTTTAGGGATATTTGTTCTGAGACTTTTGAGCTATGCTTAAGCACCTTCCATGATAAGACCAAAGATTTTCATTTCAACACTTCTCATTGAGGATATTTCTTATTTATTTCCTTTTTTTGAGAGTAGAATGGTTTTCTTGTCTTTGCTGAGGACAGAACAACAAACTATTAGAATTTGTTATGAACATTTCCCCCAAGAAGTCTGAATACTGTGGTATTATGTTCGTGATTAATCAGCATTTTTTTAAAAGTTGGTTTTGACATGTGTCCCGTTACTGTTATTTTGGTTTATGTCAGACCACAGTTTCCAATAAACAAACATTTCAAGTATCCAAAAGTAATTTTCCAAAGCATAATTTAACCCCTCCATATATAGGTTATTGTTAGGGCTGTTGTATTGGACTTGGCTCCTTTCTTGAGCTTCTCCTATACGGTGTATTTAATCAGCTTTTCTAGATCCGTCAGATAGTGTAAGCCTTCCATATGTGTATTCCTATTACTAAGGATTTGCATTTTGTCTGTGTATTAGCCTCTTCACAGTACAGCTTTCTTACCGAGCTGTTAATAAGCATTTTTAACTTTTTTTTCATTTTGTTTCCCAGTAAATATAAACCATATATTCAATAAACAGTGACGTGTCATAGCATATATTGGCACGCATTGGCATTACCTTCATACACTTTATTTCTGACTTTCCTATGTGAAAAATACAGCAATTTCCTGATGAATGCATAGAAAATTATGATGCCAGTCTAAGCTATCAAATATGTAGTGTGTGCTTCAAATTTGACAGAAAAGGGATTTTAGATATACTGTAAAATCATCGAACAAATAAAATATTCATTACTTGCACAGGTGGATTAAAATCAATAAATGCCATTTTGTTGTAATAAACTGTCTGATGTAACAAACATCAGCCTGGCAGAGGCATATATTCATATGCAGGTATAATTTTTTATCTGGATTTTTTCCGTTAGGCACCAAAGTCTTGAAGGTTTTGAAGATGTCAAGATTACACGATTTCCAATAAATCATTAGAAATCGCTAATAATCAGCCATACCAGAAAATGAGTAGTAAAAAGTAGCTCTGTTGAAGTTAATACTAAAAACCACAGTGACTTGTAGGGCAAGGAGTAAGCATTTCATTTATGACCATCACCTGGTAGTTGGTCATAGGTTTGAGGATCCAGTGCTAGCGATTCAGATTTTATTTTTCCTCTAAGTATTCCATGCATGTCGTTGGTATCAATGGGATGTTGTAAGCTGCAGGATGTTTGATAAAAAAAGGGAAGGATTTACAAGCAAAGACTCCAGTTACTTGAATAAAGGGTTATATAGTTTTCCCTTTAATTCAGAGTCCTGAGTACTTTTTTACAAACTGCAAAGTGCCTTGAAACGTATTGACTTCACTCTGGAGTCAGAGTATATATTGTGTAATGCTGAGTCATATAAAAACAAAAAAAAAAAAACATTCTCTAGGCTGGAGAAAAAAGTGATGGAGACACTAGCCTCTTCAAAAAAAAGTTAAATTCATCTTGGGTTTGTAGCTTTTTTTTTTAACGTAAGTAAAGCATGACAGACAATGTCAGAAATATATTACATAGCATATGCCACAGTACTAGTGAAATTATTGTTTTATCCTGACCGTGCTCTCAGAAAGGAAACTGGAGTTACCATACATGTACACACGCACACGCACACACGCACACGCACGCACACACGCACGCTAGAGGGAGCCATTACATAATTGCAAGGACCCTTTTCTCCCCCCAATTAGCAGAAATTGCACAGAAAATCTCTGGACATCCTGCAGGTTTGGCATAGGCTACAGGATAAGGACAGGAAAGCACAGGACTCACGTTACAGAGAAACGAGGTTTCCTGATAGCTCAAGGGCTTACTCTGGTGTTTGTTCCATTTTTAAAATTGCGCTGCTCCTATAAGGGACTTCTCCAAGTAAGTGAGTTAGCCAAATATGCCGATTTTCATCAGCCAATCTGAAGCCCTCATTTAGAAAGCAAAGCCCATTTTGTAAACACATCCTTCGTCTGTCTGTCGCTCTCACACAGAAAGCTGGCACGTCTGAGAGTAGTGATTTTACGCTGCCACTAATGTATGTATAGTTTATTTATATATCGCATTTTAACACCGTGTTAGTTTTATAATGGTTGCTAGCAGACTCGTTCTACATGGCAAACTATCCGTTTCAAAGCTACAAAGAGGTCTTCCGGACAGGAGGATGGATCTAGAAAGAACACTTATTTGAATTTATAAATTTGTGACACTTTCTCCAAGTGAAATGATTTTTATGGACATAATAACTCAGAAAGGGCTGAAGGTTATCCTACTGAGCAAGGCGAAAGAGCAGCTTTTTTAATCTTCTAAGAGCCGCTCCTAAAATAATTGTCAGGAGCGTCTCATAATTGCTCCAGAGTCGATTTTTTTTCTTTTTTTTTTTTTTTTTTCCTTTATCCCTAAATGATTCATGCTACTTACACGCTCGTCACTCACAGCTCACAAATGGCAGCTTCATTTCAGTGCGCACGGGTCGAGACCGGCGCTCCGGCAACCGAGCACTCACCTCTCCAGCCTCCGTCCTCCCCCCGCGCCCGCCGCCCCCGGCCCGGAGCCTCCCGCCGCGGCGGGGGCAGAGGCGGGCGCTGAGCCGCGCCGCGCCGGCGGGGCGGGGAGGGCAGGGCAGGGCAGGGGCTGCTGCGGCCCCAAGCCCCGCACCGCGGGACTGCCGCCGCTGCCGCCACCCGCGCTCCCGCACCGCGGCCGCGCGGGCAGGGGGGGATGATGCCGCGCTCAGGACCTGCCCCTCGGGGAGGGCGAGACACGCTCGGGGCGGGTCCCGTAGGGCCGGGGCGGGGATGGCAGGTTAGGGGTGGCGGGGTGTAGCCATCCACACAACCCCGTCCGTCCCCTCCCCGCCACGCATCCCTGCGGCGGCTGGGGGGTGCGCCGGGCGCCCAAGGGACTCAGGGACCGTGCCGCGGAGTCCTCGCCCTCGCAGTGCTTTGGAGGAGTGCGGGGGTGTCGCGTCACCCCGGCTTTCCTCACCCTCATCGCGGAAGGCTCGCTAATATGTCTTAAAAATAAATAAAGGGGAGAGGGGATAAATAAATAAATAAATAAATAAATAAATAAATAACGCGGGGCCGGGGGCGCGGCGCTGCGGTGCGGTGCCCGGCGACGAGACACCGCAACCCGCCCGCCCGCTCGAGCCCTTCGCACGTTGCGCGTCTCCCATCGAACCGATCTAATCAATGACACCCAGCGCCCGCCGCGGCCCCGCCCCCCTCCTCCCAATTGGCGGGTCGGCGCCGGGGCCGGTCGCCACCTCCGCCGCCGATTGGCTGGCGGGGAATCCGTATCAATGTTTAAGCCGCGGCGTGAGGTGAATAGAGGCAGTCGGCGAGCGGCGCTGGGCGAGCGCGGCGCGGCGGGGCGGCCCCGCGAGTGCTGCAGTGAGGGAGGCGAGGCGGAGAGGAGGAGGAGGGGGGGAGAGAGAGAGAGAGAGGCAGAGAGCGGCTCCAACTGTTGAATTTTCGCTGAATTCTCCACTTACCTGCGGGCGGCTGGTGACATGGATCTGGTTTATCGGGGATCGGCGTTCCTTTCGCGTGCTATCTGGCTAAGACTGGCGACCGTCTGTTTGAAAGGGGCCACTCATCAATGAGGCAGAGAAGAATATTTATTTTTTCTTCTTTTTCTTTTGAAAGCCTCTCTACCACAGGTTGCAGAATTAACTGTGTACTTTTGGGTCCGGACTCAAATAAAGGAGAAAAAAACAGTGCAGAACTGAGACTTGGAGCTAGATCTGTGAGCTATGTATTGGGAACCTATGTTTTTGTTGGTTTTTTGCTTTTAATATGAAAGATCTCTGATTTATTTCACACATAACACTGAGGAAAGGTGGTTAAAAACACTCAGCAAAGCAGGAGACAGACGCGCCTCTGTGCCAGTGAGTGGATAACAGCCTTGTTTTCCTGATCCTCAGTCTCCCGGAGAAAGAGGTATAGTAAAAGTGTAGCTGGATCCGACCACCCCCCACCCCTTCTCTTTTTTTTTTTTTTTTCCCCTCCTCCCCTCTCCAAAATATAAATCTGATTCATTTTTTTTTTCCTGTCTATAGAGTAGCGTTAGGAAGAAGCTGCAACTAATGTCTGTGAAGGGAGGAACATGAGGCGATAGTGAATGTGATTTGTTCCGCTGGATCTGACTCATCCGGCGAATTGAAACACCTGCATTTCTGGATGTGCCATTCATTTATTTCTGGTTGTTAACAGAACCTGAAATAAAATTTAGTTACCCTTCCCCAATATTTACGTAGACACCGTGTTGCTGGGAAAGGTATATCAGCGAGGGGAACGCATCTGGCGCTGCCGCCGCTCTTCTCCCCTGTACCAAGATACCCAGGGAGACTGTTAGAGCTTGAAAGGACTGCAAAAAATGCATCACGCCAATTGCGGAACTGCATAGGTTTTAATATAAGCGAATTAGTCGATTAAAAGATCTCCCACTTTATTCACAGCCGGGATTGTTTTTCCTCCTCTTCTCCCCTCCCCTAAATGAAGAGGACTAGGCGGCAGTGTCATTGGAAGGAGATACTGAATAGAAGAAAAGAGAGGCACTTGATAGCGCAGCTCCGTGAATACAGAGACTGTTTCCCTTTAGCGAGAGACTAAGAGAGAGAGAGAGTGTGTGTGGTGGCTTTTCTTTCTTCCTTCCCCCCCAACGCCCCCCCCCCCCCCCCCCCCCCCCCCCCCCCGCCTTCCTTTCTCCTCCCTTACTCTCTTTTTTCCAATCTATGCGTCCAGCCATGGGTTGCCTGTTGATTTCCTCTCGGCTGGAGAGAAAAGCAAACTGGAATTAAACTGCATGGAGAAAAGTGCAGCTCCTCAGACACGCATACGCACACAGGCATAGATACACGGAGAGAAAGGATGTGGTGGTGGCGGCGGCTACTGGCCTGTCTTAAAGAAATCCAAGTGTGCATCTGATTGAGCACAGCCTGTGATTTCTCTCAAAATATATATTTACTGCTAATCCTGACAGTCAGCTGGTGGGTTTCTTAATTTTTTTCCCCGCAAAAGGACGAGTGGGAGGCTGGTAGTAGAGGGAGAGAAAGGAAACTACAAATCCGGACACTAGTTTTTCCTGGGAGGTTTTTTGTCTGTGCTTTGTTTTCCCCTCTTGCCCTGCAATCCTCATTCCCTCGCCTTCTGATTCGGAAAGGAAACAGTGAGGGTGTACGAGACAGAGAGGGGGGAAATACCGACGGCAGCGAGATGCAGTTCTCCGCCGCAAGCAATGCAAGATTAGATCTCTAAATGCAGCAAAACACTCCCTGAAAACCAACAACCCCGCGGTGCAATCAGACATTTCACTGCCTCTCACTGCACGGGAAGAAGGCTTCAACAACAAGCTGAGACTTTTTTTCCCCTTCTGTCTCTCTCCTACCCCTCCACTCCATCAACCGCATCGCAAGCGATGAGTAGCTAATAAGCTTTTCTACCCCTGCTTACAGACCTGTGGCCGCCCTTCTTTCCTATGTATATATAAATACACATATTTAAAAAAAAAAATCTTTTTGATAGTTTTTAGAGAAACAACCACTGCCGCCGATTTTTTATTATTGTTATTATTTTTATTATCCTTTGTACATCTGCGGGGATTCAAGGATCGGGAACGCTTCGCCTGCCCGGAGGAGAAGATCTTTTGCAAATTTTCTGATTTTTGAAATCCTCTCACTGCCGAAGTTGGACAGCCAAAGTAACTGCGAGGGGACTGCAAGCACGGCAAGCGCTTGCTGAAACGCTGCCGAAGCTGCTCCCTCCCTCCCTCCCTCCCTCCCTCCCCCCGGCCCCCCCGATTGCTCCCTCCCTCTGAGCTACATGGTCTATTTGCTGCCTCTCATCCTGTGTCTCTGCAGATGTTTTAGAGCAACAGGTTCAGGAACTTAAAATACAGGGGTGGGGAGAGAGAAGGGAAGGAAAAAAAAAAAGGCAAAGAAAAAAAAAGAGAGAGCCGACAGAGGAGGAGAAACAAATCTAGCTCAGGAGGCAGAGAAGACGGGGACAACCCTGGTCGCCGCTGCAACTGCTGCCACCCCCACCCCTGCTCGGGGATGTACCTTTCCATTTGTTGCTTCTTCCTCTGCTGGGCTCCCGCCCTGTCGCTGAAGAACCTGAATTACTCGGTGCCGGAGGAGCAGGGAGCGGGCACAGTGATCGGGAACATCGGCCGCGATGCGCGGCTGGCGGCGGGTGCGGCCGGAGGCGGGATGCCGCCCGCGGAGCGCGGCGCTCCCGGCGGCAGCCCCGGCGGCGGGCGCGGCTCCAAGTCCACTTTCCGGGTGCTGGAGAACTCAGCCCCTCACCTCCTGGACGTGGACGGGGAGAGCGGGCTGCTCTACACCAAGCAGCGCATCGACCGTGAGGCACTGTGCCGGCGCAGTGCCAAGTGCCAGCTGTCCCTCGAGGTGTTCGCCAACGACCAGGAGATCTGCATGATCAAGGTGGAGATCCAGGACCTCAATGACAACGCACCGTCATTCCCCTCTGACCAAGTGGACATGGACATCTCAGAAAATGCTGCGCCGGGCACCCGCTTCCCCCTCACCAGCGCCCACGACCCAGATGCTGGGGACAACGGGCTGCGCACCTACCTGCTCACCCGTGATGACTACGGTCTCTTCTCCCTTGATGTGAAGTCCCGTAGTGACGGCACAAAGTTTCCGGAGCTGGTCATCCAGAAGCCATTGGACCGTGAGGAGCAGAGTCACCACACACTGGTACTGACGGCACTGGACGGCGGTGACCCACCACGGTCGGGCACAGTGCAGATCAACGTGCGCCTCATTGACTCCAATGACAATAGCCCCATCTTTGAGGCAGCGTCCTATGTGGTAGAGCTGCCGGAGAATGCACCACTGGGCACTGCCGTCATTGACCTTAATGCCACTGATGCCGACGAGGGTACCAACGGAGAGGTGCTCTACTCCTTTAGCGGCTATGCACCTGAGCGCGTCCGCGACCTGTTTAGCATCGACCCGCAGAGTGGCCTCATCCGCGTCAAGGGCAACCTGGACTATGAGGAAAGCGGCCTCATTGAGATTGATGTCCAGGCTCGGGACTTGGGGCCCAATCCCATCCCTGCTCACTGCAAAGTCACTGTTCGCCTCATTGACCGCAATGACAACGCACCCACCATTGGCTTTGTCTCTGTTCGTCAGGGAGCACTGAGTGAGGCTGCCCCACCGGGGACTGTCATTGCCCTAGTGCGGGTCACTGACCGTGACTCGGGCAAGAACGGGCAGCTCCAGTGTCGGGTGCTGGGCAGTGGCAGCGGGCCTGGAGCTGTCCCTTTCACTCTGGAAGAGAATTATGACAACTTCTACACAGTAGTCACTGACCGACCCCTGGACCGTGAGGCACAGGACGAGTACAATGTGACCATCGTGGCACGTGATGGGGGCAATCCCCCACTCAACTCCACCAAGTCATTTTCCGTCCGTATCCTTGACGAGAATGACAACCCACCACGCTTCAGCAAGAACCTCTACGTGTTACAGGTGCCTGAGAACAACATCCCTGGAGAGTACCTGGGCTCTGTCTTGGCCCAGGATCCTGACCTGGGCCAAAATGGGACAGTATCTTACTCCATTCTGCCAGGACACGTGGGTGACGTCTCCATCTACACTTACGTCTCTGTCAACCCCACCAATGGTGCTATCTATGCCCTGAGAAGCTTCAACTATGAGCAGACAAAGCACTTTGAATTTCGTGTGCTGGCCAAAGACTCGGGTTCACCCCACCGTGAAAGCAACGCCACGGTGCGAGTCACCGTGCTCGATGTCAATGACAATGCGCCCCTGATTGTCCTGCCTACCCTCATCAATGACACTGCTGAGCTGCAGGTGCCACGCAATGCTGGGGTGGGCTACCCTGTGGGCACCGTTCGTGCCCTGGACAGTGACTTTGGGGAGAGCGGGCGCCTCACATATGAGATTGTGGAAGGCAATGAGGAGCACCTTTTTGAGATGGACCCCACTAGTGGTGAGATACGCACCTTGCACCCCTACTGGGAGGAGCTCAGCCCTGTGGCTGAACTGGTGGTAAAAGTCAGTGACCATGGCAAGCCCAGTCTCTCTGCAGTGGCCAAGCTCATTGTCAGGGCCTTGGCGGGTCCCCTGCCTGAGGCTGGTGAGCCGCAGGTGAATGGCGAGCAGCATCGGCGACCGCACTGGGACTTGTCGCTGCCCCTGATTGTGACGCTGAGCACTGTCTCCATCATCTTGCTAGCAGCCATGATCACTATTGCCGTGAAGTGCAAACGAGAGAACAAGGAGATCCGCACCTATAATTGTCGCATTGCTGAGTATAGCCACCCTCAGCTGGGAGGAGGGGGAGGCAGTGGCGGGGGAGGAGGAGGCAGTGGCAGTGGAGGGGGCAAGGGCAAGAAGAAGAAGATCAGCAAGAATGATATTATGCTGGTGCCCAGTGAGGGCGAGGACAGCCGGGGCCCCCTCAATGTCATGAATGTGGTGAGCAGCCCATCCCTGGCCACTTCACCCATGTACTTTGACTACCAGACCCGCCTGCCCCTCAGCTCTCCCAGGTCTGAGGTGATGTACCTGAAGCCCGCCTCCAACAACCTGACTGTACCCCAGGGACATGTGGGCTGCCACACCAGCTTCACAGGGCAAGGGACTAACGCCAGCGAGGCTCCCCCGAGCCGGATGTCCATAATTCAGGTAGGAGACTTTTAGAATACCCTGGACCTCACTTTAGACACTGGTTTAACTTTACCTTTTGTCTGCAGTGAAATCTGCTGTACGGCACCACTGAAGGGACCGACACAAATCACTAAAGGGAGGTGGACCTCATGAAAGTGTAACCAGACCACATTTGGTTGGTCTGCTTCTGCTGTCACACTGGTGTTTCCTGTGTGATTCCAAAGTAAATGCCCACTAAAACGAACAGATTTATGGCAGTGCAAAAGAGGCACGTAAGAGAGTGCAGGCAGGCATTTAGTACTTTTGGATCACAGTGGGGTATTTTTCCAGAGGATTGCCAGACAGAGGTGGGCACTTCCACAGGTTTCACTTCGCTTTGGTTTGGGGTGGAAAAGGGGGAGGGCATTTCTGAAGTAGTCGTGCCATCTGCAGTAACTAACAAGATGTGGAAGAAACTCTACACACTGAGGACATCTATTGCAACAGTGTATTATAGCCCTCTAATCCTGTATGTAAATACCAGCTATCTTTCCAAGATGTATGATTTCTTTTTTTTTATTTAAATCTTTAGAATATATATATACATAAATATTTATTTTTTTGATGCAGAACAGTATCATTGGGGCCCCATTGCCTCCTCCTCTCTCTGTAAACAACCAAACCTTCAGCACTGAAAATTCTGCTTAGTCAAATAGAAAGAAAATGTATGTGGTGATTCCCTCCTACCCCCAAAATGTTAACAAAACTCACATCCTGTCATAAAACAGCAAAAGAACTAGTCAGATTTCCAGTAGCCTGAGTCAGTATTGATGATTGCTTTATAGCAAAAGACTTACATGCTCTGTCTTCTACCAAAGCTCATTTAGAAATTACAGCTGGACTGCATTCTGCTGCCAGTTATATCCATGCTGTCCTCTACAGACTTTTGTGAATGTGAGAAATGGCAGAATTTGGACCATTGGATATAGGCTGCTAATCAAATAATGGCTTAATTTTTAGCAGGTAGTTTAAAGTCCAAACTCAGAAGATGTATTTCAGAGCAGCGAACTCGCAGAGTGAAGGTGAGGGCAGAATTTGGCTACAGTTGATTTAATTTGAAGTATTACTTCATGATTAATGCAGCTTAATGTTCAAATACTACGGGTATGTTCCAAAGTGATTTTCAACATTTGAATCGAAAGCAGGCTCTGGATAATGACTATTAAATATATTTGAAATGTCATATCTGTTTTATCCTTTGGTTCCTCTAATATGCTGTTCTGAGTCATAAGGGAATGAGCTGAGTGTATCAGAAGTGACACAGACTCATTTTGTGTATGCAGCAAGTGGGAAAGAAGTTGCACTGTAGACACTTGATGTACCAAAAGAAAATGCATAGTACCTTGGAGTTATCATACCCTGTGGTCTGTGAACACCGAATCTTCTAGTTGCCAGCTGCAGCCAATGTTTTAAACTAAATAGAAGTGGTCATCGGTAACTGGGAGGTTAAGTAACCAAAATTCCAGTAACTGATGGGCTGTAAATTGAGTATTTATAACTGGAAAAAAAAAAAAAAAAAAAAGAAAAAAGGCTCTATGTACAAGGTCACTGTGAACTAATCCTCAACCTGCTATTGAGTTGTGTCACAGAAACAGTTTCATTTTATGCTTATCATGAATTTCTGTAGCTATCAATTAGGTGAGTGGAGCAATACTTAAAATCTGAAATTGAATTTAACAAAATGTGACACTTCAGGAAAGAGTTTAGGTTAGGGCACAACCGGAGATAATTTGATTTATAATCCGTGCTTTAAAAAACAAATAACTTTCAATGACATTTGTTTAAGTAATGTCAACTTTTTTACTGTAGAATGGAGTTGTCAGAATGCTAAAAAAAAAACACCCCACTTTTTTTCCTACTGACAAGTGTAATAGTTACTAAAAGACAGAAAACTATACTTTCCTATAACCATGTAATGTCTATATAAAGCAATTAATTCATGTATTGATGCTACTGAGTAGTAAAGATTCAATTGTAGTGTAAAATCCCTGTGGAAAATATGATTCATTTTTTTACAGTGTTCACTGTATAATATCAGTTATGATTTTTTTTTTCTGAGATCTATATAAAGCTAAAAGAGGAATTTCCTCCCTTAAAAAGGTGTGTTGTGGTTTCTATAAGAGTTTTCATTATGACAACGTGGGAAATATTAACTGTAACTCCTCATAGCACATACTGGTATGCCTAACGTTTTTTGCTTTCTCTGAATATCTACGCAGTGTGTTGGGTGTTTAGAAAGCTAGTAGATTAGGAAACATTCATTTCTCCCTAGTGAACAACCTGTTCAAACATACTTATTGATACTGTATTTTGTAGTTGTATTGACAAAAGAAATACACAGTGTGAAACAGAGTAGTTGGTTTCTGTTTAGGGAAGGCCCAGACTCAAAGAAGCTAGATGGGAAAAACCTGATCCCCTTCACTATAGTTTTGCATTACTAAAATACATTTTGTATTCTCCATCTCAACATCCCTGGAGTAAATTTTATATGAAATTTGCATTTAGAATGTAGACACTACTTTGTGTCTGGTCCTGTGCTTCTGCCTCATGTAAAATTCAAACTGCAGACTTAGGAAGAAATAGTAAAGGACCAGCCTTCTCTCTGGGTCTGCTATATGCTCAGTCACTCCAGGAAACCTGTGTCTGGAAAAGTAAATTGCACAGTTAAGAATCAAAGGTATAGCCACTGGAAAAAAAGATAGAGGATCCAAACAGCTGCTTTATAATCTCCTTTCATTAGTCAATTCAGAAAAGCAGTTTTCTTTGTTGACTCGGTGAGGGAAAGGTAAACGATTGTGTAAGCGTTCTCTAGCGAGTATTCTCTTCAGTTTTTCCAGATATAGTACTGAACCATGACAATCTCACACTATATAAGTTATACAAGAGAAATAACTGCTTTCTCATTTTCTCAGCAAGTGTTTTATGGCAGAATTCTCTAGCAGGTGCCTGTTATTAAAACTTTATGTATATATATATGTATATACTTATATATACGGATATATATATACATGCTAAATATTATATTATTACTTAGTGCATCCAGTTGAGTCTATAAATATTTAAAATCAAATAAATCATTTATTTCTCAGTAAGATCCAAATTTTCTCACTCTTATTAGGAGTGCATATTTTTTTTACTTTGCTTACTAGTAAGAGCTAGTGAAGTCAGTAGGCTTTATGATTCCCTTAATTCTCATGAAGAGTATTTTCTTCTACAGATAGCCCCATTTATATGAATGAATACCTGTGGAGCAAACTGTTACTTAGTGACTACGGGTTTCAGACTGACCCAAAATGACCAGCAGTTGAATAAGTTACTGCTCGATATATGTGAGAGTGGTGTAATCTTGCCTCTCTTTAAGTGACTGCTGTTACACATTAGTCACACGGTTTAACAACTTGTGTGTTTACTCACAACCTTGTCGCATCCAGCTGTGGGCCGTGGTTGCCTGTGTTACTTATGTGAATCAGTGAACTTCTTCAGTGCCTTAAAAAACAAATAATTTAAACACGCATACGTAAATATATATATATAATTTTGGATGGACAGCCAGGTTTTCTGCGTACCTTCAGCTTTTATTGGTGCAAGAGACTTGAAAGTGCTGAGGGCCTCTGGAAATAGACCATTTCTGATCTGAGGTGCGCACATGAGGTTGACGTGTGTGAAGAACTGTGGTCAGTAACACACCGGGAAGTTAAAACTGCTCCGCTTCAGGATGTTTCATTGCTTTTAACTACAGCACTCATATGCTAAACATTATTTAAAAACAGTGCTTTCAAGCACAAGTCTGTTAAAAATATTTATACTATAGGCCAGTGCTATACAATTCTCATTGTCAGATTCAAAATTCCATGCAATCTTTGGATCACTTAAGGTCCAAACTGTTCATTTTTATTGGGGAGGAAAAAAGAGGAAAGCAGAGGAAAATGGAAACTACATGGCTGAAAGAAGATTTCTGTTCACTCTAGAACTTAAAGACTGCTGGGCAAATTCTGTTCATCTCATTCTGGTGAGTAAATCAAGCTGAGCTACTCACTTGATGAAGAGAAACAGTATTTTGCTTTACTTTGAAGAGCAGACGTTAGAAAAAAAGAATACCATGTACAAACGTGCCCATATATGTTCATATCTCTCCTACCAAAAACTTCTGAGTTAATCAGTTTGCCTGTCCCTGGGTGAACAAGTTGCAATTTCTTCACACAGGTTTCCAATACATAAAAGAGTGAATGGATAAAGGGAAACAAATAGCCCTTTAAATAAAATAGGTTCCGGAAATAGGTTCCTCAAAGTGAGATAACAGTAGTGTAGAAAACTGTCTATATATGCAAGTAGCATTGATCATCCTAGAGATTATTTATTATTATACTTGTGGTGCAACTTGGAGAGGTTTGTAAATGTGTCAGGAATGAGGCAGGCATGAATAAAGAAAACGTGGGTCACAGCTTTTGCTAAACAACAGCTAGAAAAGAATGACTGTACTGCAAGAAGCTCTCAAGCTGGAAATCACTGTTGCTGCTGTACTAGGCAGTCCTGTGGCATTTTACGATAAAATACAGATCATTCTTAATAATTCAGGCACCTGATGTTTATGATGTGTCAACAGATTACTGTCAAGATCCAGTGCAGCTTCATCGCCAGGTATCTAGTAGTACCTAAGAAGATAGAGTCTTCAGGGGATTTAAGCTATATTAGTGCTGCTCTCTCTTTAGATATACTTTTCTATGCTTTAGCTTGAGAAACTTCAGCTCAGAAATTTCAAGATTGCAAAAAGAATTCTGCAGCTGCTGCAGTATAAGGAGAAGCAGCTTTCCTCACAGAAGCTGAATTCAGTCTTAGTGTTTTAAATTCCTATCTGGAAACAGAGGTATTCAATTTTTTTATTTTTATATCTTCTGCTGCAAGTGAGGAATATTGTTCTCTTCCACTAAAGCTAGTAGAAGTTAACATTTTGCACCAAGAGGATACTGAGGCAGTCCTACACATTTGCAAGTTTATAGGTTCGTACTCTATAATCCCCCAAATTTTGCAGCTGCATATTCTAGGGCTGTATCTAAGAACACCAAATTGTAATCAGGTGAAACTTCAGAACTACCTGGCTAAGATATGTTATGATACTTTTTACAGTGTTTTACAAGGCTAGATGTCTTGCAAAGTAACTCCCGTGAACGTTTGCATTGTGCAAATACAGTCTGCAGTTAGTATGATTTTGTGTTCTGCCGTTCTGTAGCTTTAGTTTTACTTATTCAATGAAGTGAGTATCAGAGTCAACTGTGTAACAATTTCAGGACAGGATCTTTTCTATATTTTCATGAAGGATTATTTCATTTTTCATCAAGATATGCTGGATGATACAACGTGCATATATTCTAGGACCAGATCTGGCAAAATATTGCTCACTATGGCATCCCCCCTGGCTACTGAAATAGGCAGAGTAAGGAGAATTGGGTTCCTGTATTGTGTTACATCTACTCTGATCTTGATCTTGAGCTCCTTGCCAGTATTGTTTATAGCAATATTATTTGAAAAGGGTCACTCTTGATAGGTAGGTTCATAAGAGAACTAAAGAACTTTCCGGGATAAAATGCTGTAATACAGGACAATAAACATAATAGAGAAAAAGACAATTTAAGAGTCTGAAGTAGAAAATTGATGAGAAAGAAAATTATATTGCCAGAAGAGAAATTCTCATTAACCAATAAAGAGTAATAATGTCTCCATAGAACTTGCCATTTTACAAAGTATAAGAGCTGAAGAAGCTTGGTGCAGTTAAAATAAAAGATGTGAAGCAAGCCATGCAGGATTTGCTGGATCACAGTTCCAAATGTCTCCTAAAGTTGTCTGAGCTTTCCTCATCTTGATGCTCACCATCACTACTTAATCTTAGGTGAGAAAATCCACACAAATTTGTGCTTACCAGTGCAATTTTGATGACTGATCCTTTGAAGAGCTATCTTTTAACAATAAATTTGGTCAGGTTTCTGTTATCCCTGCCCACGTTGATGAAAAGACCTGTTCTTACTCATATTCCAGCCACTAATATAATTTTGACTTCATCAATGATTTCAGTGGTTCAAGAGTAAGTTGTGACTAAAAGCCTTACAGAGTGCAGCTCAGAATAGTATGATTGGGTCTTTTGTTTTTAAATTTCAGCTTTTTTTGTGATGTTTTCTTACAGCTTTTTAACAAACAATTAAGGGGAATGGAATTTAGAAGATTTTGTAACTTGATGGGAACTGTAACATAAAATCATAGAATCATAGAATTATTTAGTTTGGAAAGGTCCATTAAAATCATCAAATCCAACTGTTAACCTAGCATAATCTGGTGTGCAGCTGAAAGAATAAATCAAAGACTCCATTGAACATATTGTTGAACATATATTTTCAGGTTTTCTTATATTTTTGAAAGGGTGCATAATATAGCATTATTCTTAAAATACAGCAAGTATTGTTGCATGGAAAATTATCATCAGGTATGTGGAAAATATTCGCAAATCTCTCTTTGTAATAAGAAAGCATAGATACAAGCTGTCTTCTCCAATGAGACAAAAATGTCATTAAAAAACAGTTTCTTCCCAAGTCATAACATTTGGCCATAAACCGGTTCGGATTTTGTTTTTAAATGAAAAAAAAAAAAACAACCAAGTTTGTTTTTTTTTTTTTCTCTAGCAATTTTTCCTCCTCTTCACTACATTCCTCCCCAGGAAACATTAACATGCTGGGTAATATTTCCACGTATGTTTTAAAAGATCCTGCTTGATTTCTCCTCTCATTGTTTCTACAGAAGTTAAAAAACCTGTCAAATTAGTTTTAGGTTTTGCTATGCAAAACACTTATTTTACATATTAAAAAAGTATGTATATAGGTGGTTGGTTTCTTTCTGAAGAAAACATATAGGATGCATTGCTGAAGTCTTGAGATACCTTTTCAAAACTGAGGAGTGCCTGAACACGTAAAGACAAGACATTCTGACACAAGTACTTGTATTTTCCAGCAGGTAAGAATTTTCCGTGGGCAGAACTTAAACAACGATTTGTTGACCAGAACAGAAACACAGCTCTGTTTTTATCTTTAAAAATATAGAAGCAATCCTTTGATGTCAAAAGGTCAGAGTAGAGCAGTTGGGACAAATTTTTGCAGCAGATAGCCTGAGAGCTTTATACTTTCAATTGTATCTCTACTTCAGCTGTAAGAAGAGAAGTGGTGAAATTAATGCTAAAGGGTTCAAAAATATAGGAAACAAGTGAAACTCTCAGGAGACTGCAGGCTCTTACCTAAACAGAAAAAAAGGAAAAGAAAAGAAAAGTAAAAGATACTAGGAAGAGAGAGGATTTTTGGGAAAAGTTCCTTCAGTTCAAGTGCTTCATTTGTTATATTTTTAAGGGGCAACAAGGAGATTAACTAGTTGCTACTTCTGCTGATATGGTGAGATGAAATGGAGTAGTATACAGTCTGCCATAAATCTTAGCCAGGGTGTGTTCTAAGCCCTAGTAATATATTTGTCATGGTCTTTTTAGTGCAACCTTTGTTCTTCGGTCTGTGGTTGAATTTTTTTTTTTTTTTTAAACAGAAGAAGATTCTGGATTAATTGCTGTAAATCCTATGAGAAAGAAAAAATAGATAAATTATTAAGCATTTTAGATAAAATACTCAGTATTAAGTACTACATTCAAGAACAAGCAAATTCATATGAATGTCTCTGTTAATTAGGATATTAGGCAGTGCTTTAAATAACCTCCTTGAGCAGTCATATATTTTCTAGCTAAATCCCAAAGGCTGCTGCTGCATTTTCTGCTTATTAAGGTCACTTCAGAACCATCTCTTTCTTCTACTGAATTGCTTCCACTAGTTAGTGGTGTTACCTGTACAGAAGCATAGCAGAAGATCAATTCATCTCACTTGCTTGAGATGAGAAGATAGCTCCTTCTTTGTTTGGTGATGTGTCCTCAAAATTGAGGAGTCCCTGTACATGTAAGATATAACTGCATGGTTTCACTCAGTTGTTAGTGTTACTCGTATAGAAGGGACAGCATAAAGATCAATCTGCATCTCATTTTTGTTGAGGGGATATCTTCTTTTTCAGCCCTCAAGACAATCAGGCCCATGCAGATCTGTTTTCAATTTAGTATGCTAAAAGCGATCTAGGCAAGTAAAAGCCTTCAAATGAAGAGTATTTTATTTTAGCCATAGACCTTTGCACTGGCTTTGTGATGTATGCATCAGATCAGAGTTCCTCTGGTTTATAAAATATTTTTATCCATAATAGAAAAGTTTCTAATCTCATCCTGTTCCTGCTGGGCAGTGGTGCGCTGCCGTCTCCATGGCACGCCAAAGGAGGACTCTAAAGGGGAGAGAAAAAGTGTTGTTACAAGATACAAATGCATAATTTCAGCTGTGTGGGTGGGACCCTCTGATCGATGCATTGTAAGTTCTTGCAGTGATAGACATGCAAAATTAGTTTCAGGCAGTGTTTCAGACCATCTATTGATATATGTGTGACACGCTTGTATTTGCCTGTACTAGTTCTAGTGACACTATGATTACTGATATTTGCAGTCCTTGCCCTGGAACTCTTCCAGGCAGTTTTATTGTATTGAAATGGTTCTTACAGTTCATTGAGCATCCAGCATAACACTGCTGAATATGATTGGCGCGTTTGCATATATTTATTAAAAAAAAAATTCAGGCAGTTAAACTGCATAATTATGGGAAAACGAATCATAACAATAAAAGACCATTTAAGTTAACAAGCTTTGTGATCAAAGGATAAATACAGGTTGGATGAATGAGACTCTAGATGTAACTAATCTACATAAATAGGCTTTGGTCTGATTAGAGGAAAGGAATATATTAAAATAATCTAAAGGTATTAAAAAAGCATTTTACTCCAGTACTTCGATGATATCTAGTTTTATTTCATCATATCTTTACCATTTCTATCCGATAAAAATAGCTGTGTTCAGTGATAAACTACTTTTATGTTTTTATTTATTAACAATACTTACAGTGCAAAGAAAGTTCTAAACTAACACAAATAAACAAAAGTAACATTATGAGTTTTCATTCTAGTTTGAATGCGTCTTGTGTCAAAAGCTTAAACAATTTGTAATGTCTTAATTTTAAAATTTCTAATGTTGCAACATTTTGATTGATTTTTAATTAAAGAAAAACATTAAAGGGAACATTTAAAGGACAATTTCTTGTTTACTGTCTTTATCAGCAGAGAGCAGCCTTTGTAGTGTTTGAAAGCTGGTGCATTAAAATCAATTTCAAGTCTTCAAAGCTATAACTTTTGCTTGCTTTGGAGATATATACTGTTTTTAAAATCACTGAGAAGCACACTTGACAAATGAATTAGAAACAAAAGGTAAATAATGGCTCATCACAATTTGAAGGATTTTAATGTATTTTTAATAATAGCTAAAGGATTTTTTTTTATAGAGAGCAGGACATGTGAATCACATTTTGTAGCTTTTAAATGCATAATTTGTTCCTAAGACAGTTATATATATGTTCTTTTATTAATAGAATTTTGTTTTAAACTTCCGTTGGTGTTATTCTATTGTTTTAATGAATGCCGGGATTCATTCAACATGGAATATGTCAGTTTCTCTACTTACTATATTTCTGTCTTGTTCTTTGCTGATTGCTAAGGCAACCACTTATGGTTAAGATTGTTTAGCTACAGCTCAGTTTAAAAGAAAGGTGAGCTGAAATGGACTGAACAAATTTTCATTCATTCTTAATGAAATATTTAAATTCTATAAAAACTTTAAAGGTGACAAAAAGAATAATATTTTAATAACGCACCTCAGATTCAACACTTGGGCTTTGTTCTACTGGTATTGAGGAAAAAGACTGCTTTTCCACAAATCTAGAAAGAGCAGGATCGTGTCCTTAACCAGCGCAGAGGTAATTTTGAGGCCTGTGGAAATCAACTTACGTTGCGTTAGTATTATGTCTTTCAAGACATGATCCTTAAAACTGTTTTTCAGTGAATATTTTAATTTAGGTCAATAACACCACAGAACTAAATACATCGCTTACCGTAATGGAGCTGCGATGTGCATAAGCATGTGCAGGATTCAGCCCAGAATCTGTGAGTCTGTGTTGGCTGAACGGCTCCCTGTTGCTTCTCGCCTTTGCTTTAAAAACATGGCAAAGCTGCAAAAGCTGTTTGTTTCCCTTAGCCTCCAACTCCATTCTCTAGTACGCTGTTGAGACGGTCCTGATGTCTGAATATTTGATATTTTGCTTTTTTCGCATAGACTGAGTAATTTGATATGCAGATTTGAAGATCATAAAAACAATCCTGCTTTGATGATCATGAGCAAGATTATCCAGCCACAGCTGTAAAGTGCCAAGTGTGTTCTTTTCTGATCTGTTCATCATTTCAGTGGATCAAATGACAATAGCATATAGTGGAATTAGAGTGTTTGGGAAATAATGAATTTAAAAAGCCTTTTAAAAGGGGCAGCCATGAAGCCTTAGAAACTATTTCAATTTCTAGACTACATGTCAGATAATTTAACTATGTGTATGAATGCGTACTTAGACGTACATAGATAAGAGAGCAGCATGGATTCAAAAGAACTATCTAGCTTGATAAAAGGCATTATTAACGACCCAATGTGCATCTAGTTTCTCGGCTATTGTGTATGATCCGTACATAGCTGTGTAGCAGTGTTTAGGAAGATGCTGTCAATCCACCCTTTTGCTGCAAACTAGAAAGCATCAAGTTCAGAGACAAATGTTGTTGTCATCTTTTCCTGAGGCAAGAGTATAGGTAAGGACGGACCTCATTTTCCACTTCATGGTGGAAGTTATACATCTTACTTAAAACTGTGTATCCTGCTATCAGACTTCAGAATTGAGACCAGTGACGATAAGGAGGTATAAGTCATGCGACACGTGAGAATAATCAGCTCTCTCAACTGCAGGTAGGTATTAAATAGCACCGATAATTTGCATGTTGTATCTCCAAGGCAGGGAATATATCAGTCAGCTTTG
This sequence comes from Bucorvus abyssinicus, assembly GCA_009769605.1. Classification (NCBI taxonomy): domain Eukaryota; kingdom Metazoa; phylum Chordata; class Aves; order Bucerotiformes; family Bucorvidae; genus Bucorvus; species Bucorvus abyssinicus. The sequence goes on along the minus strand of CM020024.1, from coordinate 79,296,896 downwards.
TATCATCGGGTGAAAAAGAGGGGAAAATGTTTTATGTTATTTCTTTCACTGCATAGACTTCATTTTGTCTAAATCTGTAAATGTATTGTGTCTATTTAAACCACCTGTAGCTTGTTTTCAGGTCTAACAGGATATGGTATTGCAAGGGGCAGAAGTATCTGTATTAATTGATTTTATTATTTATTAATTTGCCACCATGCATATGATCTTTCCCCACCAGTATAAATCTCATTATTGCAATAATGTGACATAATGTAATAATAATTCCTTCAAGCATGAAATAACTCATTTTAAGTACTTTCTCATCCTCGTTTGTTTCAGGCTTCTAGAATTTTGAAGAAAACTTTCATTTGGTTAATTTAGAAGATATATAGACCACACACACACTCTTTTCTTTGTCTTCTGGTACTGGCAAAAGAACCTTAGGCAGGAGTAGCTGGATTTCCAGTTTTTTACCTACTGTTATTCTACTTTACTTGAATGAAAGTAAAGCAAGAGAAAGCTGTTTCTATTAAGCAGTTGTAAGCTTCAGGAATTTTGGTCAGCATTGGCAAAGATCTTTAGATAAGAGTAAATTACTTGCAGTCATAGCGGTCTTGCTGATACCGGTGAATGAAGAAATAAGTTGAATAGCCATGGGAGGAGACGACTTTTTATTTAAAGGAAAGATTTTGTTCCTATTTAAATTTGAACCATAGGTTTTCTATAGTATTTTATAATAAAGACAATTACCATAGTAATATGGGTTAGAATGCAAGCCCTGTTCCCCATCTCAAAAACCCAATTTGTTACTACCTGTGGCTATTTCTATTAAAAAGAAACATAATTACTATGAGTCTCAGCAGTCTAAGAGTAAATTTTTGCAATTACAATACCTCCCTTGGGCAGATGTGTGAAAATGGCAGATTAATTCCTGCCAGTATCTGTCTGTTCCTTGCACATTAAGAATGCTGGTAGCTTGGATTATCATTTTATTGGTGCTGTTTGCTATGCTGTGGTTAAGATTAAAGCAGCAATCCTATTATAAATCTTTAAGAATAAGGCTCTATACCATTACCTTGCAAAGTCTTTACGCTGAAGTTTGATACACAAGGTCCTAGGAGTAAGTTCCTAATTCTATTTTCATGGAAAGTGAATGAGTTTGCTTTTGATCTTGGTGTACTTTAGAAGGACATTTGTATTTTATTTCTTTATGCCTGAGAAGGTTAAAGAAAACCAACCAACAATCCCAAGTTTACTTATTCTTAGGAATTTACAGTGACATTAATAAAGTTACATGTGAATTGAAGGCTGTATAATGGTCCCTTAGTATTGTATGGCTTTGGTTTACTCCCAAAGGCACAATGGTGTGTTTATTTAGAAAGAAACATCAGTAAATTAAGATGGCCCTAAAATTATGTAAATTAATAACATTACATGGAAATAATCTAATTCACCTCATAATGAGCTTTTCTACCTAAAAAGAAATTTTTGAGGCGTACACGTAGACGAATTGCATGCAAAGGCTCCGCTCCTGGAGATCACTCTCTGCAGCTAAGCATCAAACTCCATGTTGAATTCCAGCAAAGTTGGAAGTTGGTGTGGCTTCAATGTGGGCTCATGATCCACTGCAGGGAGCAGCATTGAGTCTGTGTTACACATTATTCAGTTTGAATATTCAGGAAGAGCAGTGTGAATGATATTAACAAGTTACTTTTTTTCCCTTTCCATGAGTTTCTGTTTAGAATTTCTTGCGCTGTATCTGTCGTGTTTTCATTTATTTGCCCATTTTGAAAGAGCCTTACACACACACACATAGACTTTTGAATGTTGGCTTGGAGACTTTTGTGATGTGGACATTATTTAGAGAAGGTTGCATTGACTATATTCTTGAAAGTTCATGACTAAAAAAATAAAAATAAAAAAATAAAATAAAAAAACCTGAAAATATGTATGCGTCTATCAGTGGCTATTGCATGCATTCTCTTTTGAAAAAAGTGCTCACTTGCTGGGTAAGCATCCTGCTAATTAGATACAGCGGCACATCCATAATTAATCACTGTATCTAAGTAGCTCCTCAGTCAAATATTAACACACAAGTTTGGTCTTTCTATCCCTGGTGAAACTTGCAGTAGTGTCCTACATGTTGGGAAACCAGCATTGGTTTGGAATAGAAAGAGAACTTTTTCTAATCCTGGAATCTTTGCAGAGAACATTTCTTATGTGTATCTTCTTTTCTTTTAACAGCAAAATCTGATTTCAGAGTCTCCAATACTGCAAGCTCTAATGAGGGGTAATCCAGAACACTTTTTTCCACGGCTGTTAAGGAATTACAGGTCAAAGTCAGCCCTTAAATACCTATGCGTTTATAGTTTACCTGTGGCGATCCCTACTTAAGTGAGTGTCGTGTTCCAGATGAGGTTGATCCTATCAGAAAAGATAACTTTTTTTATGCTTGTTCTGAATCGAATTAATATAGATTCCTGAATGAAGACATTGAAGCAGGTTAACAGACGGTGACAGAGTTGTGGATGGTTATGCAAAGCCCTCTATCTGAAAGGCCTTATTTTTTTTCTATCTAAGCCTACCTGACCACTGCTACTATATTCATGGTGTATTTGATCAAGCTTTCCATTTTATGAGGTACCTCATCATAGGCATGTGACTCTTATGGCTTTAAATATATTAGGGACAGAACCTCTTGCTAAATTTGTGCAAGCTTAAATTATTTATCTTATGTCACAAATAATAAATCAACTCATCACCATTTTACAGTTGAGAATCTCCTTGCACAGGCGTTGTGAGGCTGTAAAGTTTGATGATCTACTACTCTGTCATAAATTCAGCCACTATTTTGGCAGCATATTTAGTGATGTGTCTTTTTCTAGTGTTAATAGGAAATGATAATGTCAAGGTATTTGTGTGAAAGTTGGGCTTTGTATCCTGTCACAAATGTTCATAGAATACCTTGTTCGGGATTTTTAACAAAATGTTGAAGTGAAGAGGTTGCATGACCTAAATAAGAAATTAGAGAGAATGTATAATGTAAGGTTTAACATCTGTGATTTTCTTCCTAATTCCTAAGGAATTTGAGGGAATCATTGCTTTTCTGGGGAATGATTTTAGGAACACAAAGGGGATAAGGTGGAAGCTTTAAAGGAACAGAGGTGATCTAGATTTACTTCTGTTCTGACCGTCACCTAGGAAGAAAGCTTCAGTGTTCCTCTGTGATTTCTGTGCAGGCAGCGTGGCTTCAGAACCAAGTTCTGCTTTATCTTTGTTGCTAATTTTTTTCTCTCAGTAGGAGAAACATGAACTGGGGTCTTGTGCTACATAGAATGTTTGCTGCCTAGCTAATCACCTTTCCCTGTCACTGCCATTACAAATCTGTTTAAATGCCATCCACATAAGACCATATGCTGGGATAAAGGAATATTACGTTTAAGAGTTTCTTCTTCTTTTCTATCACTATTGTAATTTCTTTCTGCTCCTTCACAGCTTTCTTCAGCATACACATATGTATCTGTGGGAATGTAGCACGCTATGTAAAGACTCGTTTATCCTGTAATTGAAGTAAGCAGACCGATCCAAGAGCTATTGAAACTACTTTGAAAACATCCATTGATTCAGTGGACCTCAGGTCATGGCTTGTGGAGTTTATTGTTGCCTTTAGTGAGAGTATGGGTTGGACAGAAGGAGGTAAACATAGTTGATAGATGTTAACACAAACTTAACAGACTTAAAATACTCAGTGTCTCTGTTTCCCCTTACTAAATATCATGAGTACAAAAAGTTTGCCAGTGTTAAAAGGACATAATTTGATCTCCTCCACCACATAGCACTGTAGTGTTTATAAGCTTTTATCTGTTCAGAAAACATTTGTGATATGTTGCTCTTAGAAACAGGAAAACAGCTGTGGTAAGAGTAGGACAATTTTACAACAGTTACTGCTTCACTGGGAATTCTTGCTGCTTAAGAGCTTTCAGATATGCCTCAAAATTAAAAATAAAATGCCAGGAGTTCACAATTGCTCTGTAAAATCTGTGTGCATGAAAGAAAGAAAGAGAAGATAATGTTTATTTTCATACAGAAAAAAAAAAAGAGTTCTAAACATGAGAGAAATAAATTTTTGAAATTGTAAGAAATACTTCGATTTCCTTAAATTTCAAGGTACTATTTTTTTATGTAGATTGGAATGAAATTCCAAAAAACCACAAATGTTATAAAAGATAAACTCCCAAATGTATTGTTACTTTAGAGTTCATGGTATGATATTCTTAGAATGAGCTGGTTATTGTGATAAGTGCAGATTTCATTCTAGTTAGCTAATTGTTGTTGAGTCTGTTATGAAGTAAACTTAATATCTGTTAGGAATACTAAGGTAGACTCAACATGCTGGAGCCATGGATAAAAGGTGTATTAAAGTGTTTCAAATTCAATCATTAGGTTTTCATTGAACCCATCTGCTACCAAGAAAATATAATTTGATTCATTGACCTTTAACTGTCATTTTGGACCATGGTTTTTTAAATCCACATTTCAAGTTAGACCTAGAGAGTTAATTTGGTAAGAGAATGCCCAGTACATTTAATGCAATTACTTTTTTCTTTTTTCTTTTTTATTTAAGCAAAGGGTTGGGTTTTTTTTTATATAATCAGGTTTAATGGTCTGTTGTATATTCTGATAATCCAAAGTAGTTGTTTAATATTGAATGTGGTTTAAAAGCAACTAATGTTCAACTTCATTAAGGTTTATATTAATAGAATGCTTGCTGAACTTCTACTGGTTTTTATGCACGAACTACTACCTCTTATTAATTATTTCCAGGGGTTTCTTTTACACTAGAATCATACTTACAAGCTTCAGTTCCACCAAGATTATACAGCACTTTACAAAGGCTAAATAAGCATTGAAATTGTGGAGTGCTTCATATTTTGTTCCTAAAATAGGTTTTATCTCTTTCCTTTTATTTTCTGGAGCAGATAGATCTTGTGCAGGTGGGGTAGAGTGCATATATCTCTTCACAGTTCTGTATGTGTGGCACACAAGTAGAACGTATAGAATAACAGTGGCACTTAGAGCAAGCAGGAAACACAACATGATAATGAGGATGATTTAATGTTTTCTTAGCAATGGTAAACAATTATACTGTTCTGTCATCTGAAGTTTATGTAATGGAAAAAAAAGTGATTACATGTGTTTCTTAACACAACAGGATGCAACTCCTGAAATATTTATGTAACATAGAGACAGATGTATGTAACCTAACCTTATAATCCCATTTCACAGCTTTCCCCAATACTGGGGAGCTCAATAAATAGGAAGCCGATTATATTGGCAGTGTAACTCCATTATAGGATTCAGATTTGCCTTATTGACAAGGCAGTACTGTTAATATGATCCAGTATATTAAACTGACAGGAAAACTGGAGCGCTAGAATGTATCTACAGCCTAATTGACAGGGAAGCTCTTTCAAAGGTTCTTAATGTGGTTTTTATTGACAGAATAGCTTCAGTAAGTACGTATCAGTGGTGAACAGTGTAAACATATTGGATGCACTGTACTAGGAGATTCAGGTGAGTAGTTATTGTTCTTTTTTTCCCCTACTTCCATCTTTACTTTGATGTAAGTTGTATCAAGCTCTCCTCGAAGATCTTCATAAACGTCTCTTAAAGCACCAGTGTATCTGCATTGCTCAGAGACGTTTGACAAGCTGTGAATTATTTTAAATGCATTCATCATTTTTAAATGAAGAGAGGCAATACAGAGCGATGTAATAATGTGTCATGAATTCATTATGTTTATTTATTGATGCTGTGATAGCAGAAGCACAGTACTTTCAGCTGGAGGTTTTTTGGGTGTGATGTTTTGGCACCTCTTCCTAAGTTCAGATCTGCACCTTCTCCAAAAAGTAGTTCATCTTAAAAGCTCATCTCACAATTACTTTTTCCTAGTCCAGTTTGACAACTTTCCACATTCTCTTCCCAGACCATGCTAATTTCGTTAGATGCTTACATTTCATGTTTCTCCGGTGCAAAAGAAAATGAGGCTCAGAAACCTGAAAACCGTTGTGTGAAGCAAACTGCAATTTGTTGAGCTGACTTGCTGCTGATGAGAGGCAAACTCGTTCCTGAAAGGGTTTTAAACTTTATTTCCTCTCAAAAAATCTGATCAGGGTCTGCTCTCACCTCATCTTTTGAGAGTCTTTCAAGTCTACTTTTTTATCAGGGACATAAACATATGTTGTCTCTCTAGTGACCTTTTATCTTCTTCAGGCTCAATGCAACTATCAATGAGCTGAGAGAGAGCTTGACTCTAATCCTTGCACTGTGTTAAATCCCTGTAGTCTAGGCTTCTCTCTCCTTTTGTGTCCTGTGCATCGCAGAGTAACTGTTTGTTGTAAAATTTAAGAAATAGTTGTTTTCATTAAGCCAGTAGTACAAACACAATACCTTAATATGTACCTGCAATACCTTAATATGAAAGCTTAAGCAATAAATCAACAATGTTTTTTGGTTGGTTGGGTTTTTTTGGGTGTTTTTTTTTTTTTAATAACAAATGCAGTGCTTACTAAGAGAAAATAGTACATTGACTAGGCATTTCTATGGGGAGAATCTGCATTCCTTCAATTACAGGTAAGGATGTTAGTCTCTGTTCCCAGAGTTTCACTTTTCAGAATTCACTCTGTGAATTTGACTGAATAGCCCAGGACCTCTTGCCCTCACAGTTTTGCTTTTCCTATTCAAGAGCAAGAGAAAATATTAGCACCAACACTCTCCACAGAGTACAGCAGGCGTGGTAAATGATATGGTCTTGTGCATGTGACGGCTTTTGTTGCCCTGTGTTTTTCATGGGTGCTTTTGAGGAATGTTACGTATGTCAGAAATTCACATAAACACACCGCAGGTCTTTTAGCACCAAAATACACATTTTGCAGCAAGTGTGAAACTTCCCAAATATGTGCGTGTCATATGAATTACGTCTCAAAAACATTTTCAAAATGTTGAGAATGGAGAGTACATATTAAGAGCAGGATTTGTTAAACCCGTTTGTTTTGTCCTTCAAAAAAGGTAGAATAACTTATTAAATGTTTATGCCCAGGTTTTGGTTTGTTTTGTTGTTGGGGGTTTTTTTGGTTTTTTTTTTTTTTTTAATTGCTATAGGGCAAATACATTTTCTTAATGAAGTAAGTTTTGTGAAACCAAAACCTACCATTTCAGCTAAGTATACAAACTCACTGGCAGTCTTATACTGAGAAGTCTGTGTGAAAAATTGTACTCTGTTCAACCCAAAACCATTCTAACAAAATAAAGACAATTGTCTGCTCTTCAAAACTAGATTTGGCAGACTACAACTCTTTTGTCTTCAACATGATTGCCAATATATAAGATCTTTGTTTCATAGCAGAAGGGTGAATGCTTGGGATTAGGCTTTTCCAAGAAAAGACACAAAGAGGCTTGAGTTAAATATTAAGTGGCAGTCTGATAAAGGGGCGAGATGTTTCATTTCATTTTTGCATTAATATTTAATTAAACATTTAGCTTTATTGTAGTTCCAGGTATGAACACCTACATAAAATGGAGTTGTATTGAATCATTTTGAAAATTGATACTTGTTCTTGTAATTCTGAGACCAAATTATGAATATTCTATGAGTCCAATATTCATAAATCTTATTAATGTCTAGGTTCCCTTTTTTTTTTTTTTTTCCATTTGGAATACATCTTCCCCTAATATGACAATTATTTCTGGGCATAATTTGTCAAGAATACTTAAATATTGCATTTCTCTCACTCCTTTACTCTTTCTCTAGCTCATTTTCTCCATCTTTTGCTTGTAGTCATGTTGATTTTACTGTTTGGGGCTTGGTGGTTTTAGGAGAGAGACTTGTCAAATAGAAAACTTTTATTTTTCTCTAATTTTATTTAAATAGTATGGAATATACCAAAGATTGCGGAAATGTTCGGAATTACAGAGTAACAAATATTTTGATTAAACAGAAAAAAAAAAAAAATGGAAAATAGCTAGGAACCTCTAATTTTTAATAGGCAGCCTGATTTTTATAGGAATTCTTGAAACGGTAGCCTTGTCAAGTTCCTCTGTCATTGTCTTGATGAGCAGTAGTAGAAGCCCTGAAATCTGACTGGTTACTATAGGGCTGTAATTTTAATCCTGACTTTAAAAAAAATTATATATGTGTGTAAAAAAAACCACAGTGGCATCCTTTTTATTTTGTAAAAATATAAAAAAATTTCAAAAGAAGTAAACACATACACCTTATGAACATGAACTTAAAAAAAAAAAAGACAGGAAAAGAGACTAATGTAGCCCGTTGCTAAAAATATTCCCCATAATCGTTGTGTAATGTTTTGCCCAGCCTGTCAAGAAACTTTCACTCCTTTTTTTTCTTATGAGATTATTTAAGGTTAACGGATCCTATGAGGAATTGTTTCTGATATTCTGTTTCTTGGCCATATTTTTAATTTTTCCTTTCTCTGAATGAAACTTGGAAATCTTAGCTATTCTAGACTGGCCAGTAGAACCTTAACAGCTGCCTTTCAAACTTTTGAATGGTTTTATTTTGAATTTATAAAATTCAGCAATTCCAAATTCATCATATGAGAACAATACTTAGCAACAATTGCAGTTTATCTAGGTCCTTATGTGGTCTTAATATGCAAGTTCTAACAACACCTAACAGAATGAACGGTTTTATAGGCAGTTGACAGTAGCACTTGAAAGATGTTCTACATGTTGTTCATGCAAACACTGGTCAGGAAATGATTCTTCAATCACATTATTAGACTGTAGCAATTATATTGTCACGTGTGAAGCTCCATACCAATAAAAGTGTATTTTTCACCAGTTTAATTTTTCCTGTTCTTTTACTTTCCTCCTCCTCAACTCCCAGATGAAAAAGGGAGCACAATCAAACTGTAAGATATTATCTAAAAGGTAGTAACCTTCTTTTCTAAATTTTGGCAGTTTTTGAGGTTTTTAAGTGTTCTGATCTCTTTCAAAACGACATTTTTTCTTGGCTTTCATCCTTCTGAGAAAGCTGTATTGAATGTGTGCACAGAAAAACTGGGAATTTTTCTGCAATGTCACTGTAATGAAAGTGTTCCTAAAATTTTAAATGTACTTTAGGGTCACATAGTAGGACAGATAGATGGAAGAAACTATTTTTAAGGGATCATTGTAGCAACTGTGAAAAAATACAGCTGTTGAGTTGTTCAACAGCATAGTCTAATTGGAAATGTACTGGTTCCACTTATCTCATATGAAAATGAGCCATAAAAACAGGAACTCTTTAGGGAGCTATGGAGTTAGGTTGACAACACAGTCCTTAATTCTCTGGTATCAAACAAGGGCAGTTTGCTTTAGTTCTGGAGACCATTTGTCCCAGTATATTTTCTTCCTACAGAAGAACATGTGTCTTAGTAGTTGGTGACCTAATTGATACTCCAGCCCTCAGCCTTGAATCACATAGAAAACATTTACTATTAACTTTGGTGACTTTGAGAGATGGAATGTTTCTGGGAGTTTTCATGGGGGAGGGTAGAGCTCATTTTATTTTTGTTCTTCAGGAGGTTAACGGTTTCTGGCATTTGAGTAATTTTTTGTTATTTATCAGGAGAATGTAATCCGTGTAATTAACTTCTGATTCAATGCATCTTACTTAGCTTTAGCTACTACACTGAACGTCTTGCCGGTCATCTACATTCCTCTGTAGTTATTGGTGAAAGTCATTTCCAGGAGCAGTCCGCACCTAAAGCTAGATGCTCAAAAAGAGACCAATACCTTATATGTCTCTAATGCTTATAAAAGTTTCTTAGCTGATTAATTTAGGGTAGGTGACTAGCTTTAGATGGTTATCTGCAGGTGAACTGAACCCACCTTAAAACTGGAGGCAAACAGAGAGAGACATCATGGTTCTGATTTCCTAGAAAGGGTTTGTATACCCAGAGAAGAACAAAGAGTTATTTGCTGTTGATAGATTTTAGAGTAACACTCATTTCTTGGAGTTTACAGCTATGCAGTGTAAAGAGGTATGATTAATGCGTGAGCTGAATGTGTAATATCACTTCCATAGAAGTAAAGTGTAAAAATGTTAAGATATGACCTCTCACTTAACTGGGGATTAAAAAACCCACCCTATTTAAAGGAGTTAGACATTCATCTCTCTCTGTAATATGTTGTGAAGCAGATGCTTACCTTTCTAAGATTCCTCTAAACTGCCTAGCCTTAAAATTATTTGTTTATTATCCCAATTTTTATATAGATATTATCATGCATGAAGCAATTCTCATCTTTGCTGCCTGTATCTTGAGGTGCTCTGTTAACAGCTCAACACAAGCATCACACTTTCATAGTTGATAAAGGCGGCCTAATGCTTCTAGAGCAGAAGGAAAAGAATTCAACTCTCAGCTCTGTGGCTGTATATGGCTATCAAGTATTTACATTTGTTCTTTTGCAGCAATGAACTCACTGTAAGATGGCACACAACTGTATGTATTGCTGCAAATACAAGATGAAGGAAACTGGTCAAATTATTATCGAGTTAAAGGTCACTAATGATTACCATAATACAGAAATTCTCAGAAGCAGCTCCCATTTTTAGGACAGCAGCTAAAATGTGGTCGTAACTTCTATTTTAAAATTTATATCTTGGCTAGTCCAGGGTGTGCAAAATGCCTTTATTTTTTTTTTATGAAAAAACAGAAGCAAAAAGTATGACCACAGTTCTTTACTGTGGTCCAGCTTATAGATAAGTTCTTAGCACCATCTTAAGGACGTGCTCTAATAATTTTCCAGGCAAAAAGTCCGACTTTTCTAATGACAAAGAATTGATGAAAAGAGAGTTTATAGCAGGCATTTTGCCTGACAATGATAACAAAAATGGAAATGTTGATTCTAGCAGCAGCTGTGTTTAGGAGGAGACAGATGTTTTACGTAAGTAAAAGAATACTGTCAGTTTTCCTGGGCATCTATAGTTGAGATATTAGACTTAGAAAATAGACATGAGTTCTGCAATTGTAAAGGTTTATTTGAGCTGAGAAGTATTTGGCTCTGGTGAGTGTCATAATGATTATATGTGAATACATATGGGATAGATTTGTTGCACACAAGAGCGATACTAGCTTACAATTTGCAAGAAGAAAAGAATAAGCGGCAGAATTAAGACTGATTCCAAAATTTGACATGCTACACTGAAGATATTACATATAAGAATGATGAAATATTTATCTGTATGCCTCCATTTCTTCCTTTTTTTGTTTTCAATGTTTGTTTTTAAAATTTGAAACATGATAAAAGTTAAGGCAAGCTTTTATTCTAGTTGCATATACTAAAACTAAGCTCTTGTCTGTTTTTGAGTGCGAAGCACTAAACCGCTCTCTAATCCAAGTGGCCAGATTTTAAAATGTTTGGATACCTGTAGCTGCATTGTCAGCTTCTGAAACACTGACTTGGAAAAGCAGGGACACAATGATGAGTTTGATGTCCCAGGTCCTCAGAATCTCTTTCTGTATATAGTAATTTTTTCCATTTCTAGGGAGTATTTAAGAATTTTCATAAACCCATCTTTTAATAGTGCTGCTTGAAGAAGTCTCTAATTGGACATAAACATCCAAATTTCAAAATTATGTACAATTCTGATGTGATAAAAATAATTTAGAATTTTTAAATATAGATGCTTTATGCTGTATTTTGAAAACAGACGAGTAAAACCTGATTCTGTCATACAGTTATCATAAAAGAAAATTCACTGAAAAAGCATCAGATTATTTTTGTAATGACATATGCAGTGCTATGTATGGCACACACTTAAATTAGAAACAGCTTCAAAATGTAAACACAATATTTGTTATAATCCTAATTTTGAATAAAAGGATTTAAGTAGAAACAAGGAAAAAAAGTACAGTGTAAATTGACTTCATGCATACTGAACAGAAGATAATTCTTTATCTTCTGCCTCTTCTCTAAATCACACGAGATATCCATGGAATATAGCACATCTATTTCACATGTACCTTGAGAGTGGCAGGTGGTTACCTGATTCTGTGGCAAACAGCAGGACTGTTGAATTTCAGGTATAACTTCATGCATCTTTTCCAAGCTCCAATATTCCAACCACACAAGAAGTAGCAAATATTTCTAATTTACAGCTACCTATAATACCAAAACAAAGATAAAAAAGAGAGGTGGGGTAGTGGCAGGGAAAACCAAATATCTAAGAGACCAGTCACTTGTGTCAACACTTGTTCTGCGACATTAAAACTTACCTTGGGCCTTCTGGTCCGTTAATGGAGTGCTGCCTGTGTTACCACTACTGATACGCTAGATGTTGTTTGCAAAACTCATAGCTTCTGCAAACAAAGTGCTGTGATATGAAGTGATGTAGAAAACAATAGAAGCTCTGTCACTGGGTCAGCTGCAAGAAGAAGTGACGTGTGTGAATGTACAGTATATGGAGTTTTGTGAAAGATGCAGTCTCTCTTTCTCCCAAAGAAACTTCAGCTGATGATACAAGGGGAATTCAGTTCCCTTTGGCAGGACTCCATGTTATTCTGGATGCTGTAAATACTTCTGCTTCTACAGTTACTTAGCTCATGCTGCTAAAAATATACTCGTGACAGACTTAATGAAAGTACATTCTTTTAAAAACTACTTGTCTACAACAATCATTTAATGCTCTTTTTTGCATGTGTGGTTCTCATTATTCTGACACAGCTATTAATACTGATGAAAATTAAAGAGAGAAAATCCAAATATTTTCATACTTGCACTTTTCCAGTAGCATTTAAAAAAAAACCCCACAGCTAATCAGCCAAAAATTTTCTTGATTTTTTTGACTTTTTTTTTTAATTCAAGAGTATATAGCAATATATGAAATTGTATTACAGCAGCAAAGGCTTCAGAATCCCAGTAGATGAGTAATTATGATTAAAATTTAGCATGATTTGAATAATTCACTTTTGTAATGTGCAAAAGTAATTTTTTCTCTCATTTTCAATAACCATCAGTCTTAATATCTAACTAATGAAAAAAACATAAACAGTGTCATCTGTCAGGTTACTAACAGAGAATGCACTTATTGGAGTCTCATTGTTTACTTAGCAGGTAATTTGTGGACCGGAATCATTTAATTGTTCTGAGCATATAATTACATGCCAGCATTTTCCAATTTAATTAAAATGTACAAATCTGAAGATTAAGGGAATTTTGACTTATTAATCATTTCTCCTCTAGGAAATCTTGTTGCTCTGCAGGAGATTTGTCCAGTGTACAACTATACGTATTTTTTTCCTTCTCTTTCACAGACAGACAATTTTCCCGCAGAGCCCAATTACATGGGCAGCAGGCAGCAGTTTGTTCAAGGTAGGCCTATTAAATAACTTTCTCGGCTTCCCCATTTGCATTCTTGTCAAAATTGCTTTGCCAGAGAGTACAATTCAAACTTAGAACAAGTAAATACAACTCTTTCTCTTTTTTCTTTTTTTCTTTTTTTTTTTCTTTTCTTTTTTTTTTTTTTTTTTAATATGTATTTCAGTAGCTCCACGTTCAAGGATCCAGAAAGAGCCAGCTTGAGGGACAGCGGGCATGGGACAGTGATCAGGCTGACAGTGACCAAGACACTAACAAGGCTCCTGCTGTGACATGTCTGTTAGGGAGGCACTCAAGATGAAAACTACTTCAACTAAAAGCCAGCACTTGAACAAGGTTGAGTGAAGCCTCCCAAGCTTACAAAAGCATAGAGCTTAAGCTGTCATTATAAACCTGTTAGTATTGCAGTTGTGGTTTATCAGGGTGGAATAGCCCACTGATAATACTATCAGAGAAAAAATGTAAATCTTGTAGCTAGCCCAGAGCAAAGAACACTCAGTATCTTTCAGAAGAACATGAAATGAAACCACAAGTATCCAAAGTAGATTAAAAAAAAAAAGAAAAAAATTAGTACTTTTCTAAAATGATTAGAATACACTTTATCTCCACTGGCACTGCCTGTGATATATATATCCTTCTGCCAAAGCGTGATTTGGAAATTCAAACTAGACATGACTGCAACAGATAAAAGAATGCCAGTCATTTACATTCCATGTAGTTTGGAAAAGAGGAAAAGAAAAGAGGCTTGGGATATCAGACAAGAGTGAAAATGGATCAGAAGAAGTTTTCATTTCATGGATGTATTTTGCTACTGGTAATTTTGATTTCACAATTAATAGTAGTGTGAGAAGTGTCAAATAATAACATAATCTGATTTTCAATATAATTTCATTCACATCCTGTGGCGGTACCAAAGATGAGAGTCTGTGAAACAGCTAACATTACTTATATTTGGACAATGACAGATCTTCCTGCAAGCATTCGTTCTGACAAACAAGCATGTTTATTTCATCAAACTCTGTGTTCATTTTTTTCCAGATGTGTTTTATCTAATTATGAGGTCATTTATTTCAAAAGGGATACTTCTTTTTAAAAAGGCATCAGGTAGACTGAGTACTCCAGCACCATGTGTGCTTGTGTTTTGCTTCTAGTTGTAAGCAATAAGGAAGTACACCACTGAATTGGTTTTAGATGTTTTGTATGTTTGCTTTTATTTTAGCTTGTTGAGGGGAAGATGATTCAGTGTTAAAGACAGTTAAAAGATTATTAAATAAGTCTGCCTTAATAAGAAGCTATATTTATAGTTAAGCAAAAATATTATAATCTTTTTATTAATTTTGATTAATTGTACATAGGTTTTTTGCCTCTTATCCTAGCCTGATCTGTACACTCATGAGGAAATACATGTTCAGCTTCATTTATCGGATTATGTTGAGATTGCAATATAATTTTTGCAGTGTAGAATATTTAGAATGCTGCAGTATAATTTATTCTGTATATATTTGAAGGTTGACCTCATATATGACCTTATTTTCCGAGTAATAAAAGCCAGAAAGATTATTTTTTCCTGACCTTTTGCCACAGCAGCTCTGTGCTTATAATTGGACATTGATCTGTATAAGATGCAGTACTGGACTTTTGTATTTTTTTTTTAAGAAGCTGTTGACCATGTGGCTAATTTTCTCAGTTTTCTGTAAGAAAAAGGACATCTGAATTCCTATCTATCAAGCATAGCCATGAAAGGGGGTTATAAGATTCTAAAGGTTTCATTAGCAAAATGATTTACCACTCACATTAAAAATGTGAGTATGTCCTTTTAAAAATGTCATTTTAAAAAAGGACAGTATGGCCAGAGTTCATAATACTGCAGTTTGTCCAGTATCATCAAGCCCAATACTGGTCAAAACATAAAAAAATCTAGTAAGCAGATTAAGACAATCATTCCTGTTGTTATTTTCCTTATAATGCAGAGTTACATGGAGGTTTGCAGTGGTCATTATAACTAGATAAGAGGCCCTATTCGTCGAGACGTATCTTATTCCTGTGGCTCGTGTGAATGCCTCACATTATTAAACATATATTGAACTGTGAATGTTAAATACTATCAGCCACCGAACTGCAGCAGCAGATGTTTATGTGAGTTTTTCATAGAATCTTAGAATACAGAATGGTTTGGGTTGGAGGGGACCTTTAAAGTTCATCTAGTTCTCCCCTGACCCCGCCGCAGGCAGGGACAGCTTAATTAGATCAAGTTGCTCCAAAGCCCCATCTGACCTGGCCTTGAACACTCCAGGGATGGGAATTAACAGCCTCTCTGGGAACCTGTTCGAGTGTCTCACCACCCTCACAGTAAAGATTTCTTCCTTATATCTAATCTAAATCTACCCTTTTCTGGTTTAAAGCCTTTGTCCTATCACTTAATGCCCTTGTAAAAAGTCCCTCTTCAAGCTTTCTTACAGGCCTCCTTTAGGTACTGGAAGGCCACTATGAGGTCTCCCAGAGCCTTCTCTTATCCAGGCCTAAACAACCCCAACTCTCAGCCTGTCTTCATAGGAGAGGTGCTCCAGCCCCCTGATCATCTTCATGGCCCTCCTCTGGACCCACTTGAGCATGTCCATGTCCTTCTTATGTTGGGGACCCCAGAGCTGATCGCAATACTCTAGACGGGGTCTCATCAGAGCAGAGCAGAGGGAGAGAATCACCTCCCTCAACCTTCTGGCTGCACTTCTCTTGATGCAGCGCAGGATGCAATTGGTTTTCTGGGCTGCAAACGTACATTGCTGGGTCGTGTTGAGCTTCTCATCAACCAGGATCCCCAAGTCCTTCTGAGTGATGCTTTCAATCCATTCTTCACCCAGCATGCATTTGTGCTTGGGGATCGCCCTAATCCAGGCATTGAACTTCATGAGTTTTGCATGGGCCCACCTATGCAAAGCCTGTCAATGTCCCTCTGGAGGGCACCCCTTCCCTCCATCATGTTGACTGCACCACACAGCTTGGTGTCGTTGGCAAATTTGCTGAGGGTACACTCCATCCCACTGTCCATATCACTGACAAAGATGTTAAATAGCACCAGTCCCAATACGGACGCCTGAGGAACGCCACTCATCACTGCTCTCCACTTGGACATCGAGCCAGTGACTGCAGCTCATTGAGTGCAATCATCCAGCCAATTCCTTATCCACTGAGAGGTCCATCCATAAAATCCATGTTTCTCCAATTCAGAGACAAGGATGTTGTGCGGAACTGTGTCAAGTGCTTTGCACAAGTCCAGGTAGGTGATGTCAATTGCTCTTCCCTTATTCTCCAACGCTTTAACTCCATTGTAAAAGGCCACTATAGTTGTCAGGCAGGATTTGCCTTTAGCGAAGCCATGTTGGCTGTCACCGATCACCTCCTTATTTCCATGTGCCTTAACATGGTTTCCAGGAGGAGCTGTTACATGATCTTACCAGGCACAGAGATGAGACTGACGGGCCTGTGTTTCCCCAGTTTTTTTTTTTTTTTCTTTTTAAAAATGTCTCCCCTTTTCTAGTCAGTAGGAACTTCATTGGACCACCACGACTTCTTAAATATGATAGATAGCGACTTAGCCACTCCATCTGCCATTTCCCTCAGGACCTGTGGATTCATCTCATCAGGTCCCATAGACTCTTCCATCTTCAGGTTGCTTAGATGCTCTCAAACCTGATCTTCTACAGTCCACAATTCTTCACTCTTGTTGCCCTTGTCATCCCTTGCCAGCTTTAATTCCGTCATGGCTTTAGCTTTACTAACCTAATCCCTGGCTTCTCAGACAATTTCTCTGTATTCCTCCCAGGCTATCTGTCCTTCCTGCCATAATCTGTAGCCTTCCTTTTAGTGTTTGAGTTTGTCCAGGAGCTCCTTGTTTACCCATGGAGGCCTTCTAGCATTTTTGCCTGACTTCCACTTTATTGGGATGCATTGCTCCTGAGCTTGGAGGAGTTGATCCTTGAACAGTCTCCAGCATTTTTTGGGCACCTCTTCCCTCCAGGGCTTTATCCCATAGTACTCTACCAAGCAGATCCCTGAAGAGGCCACTGTCTGCTCTCCTGAAGTTCAGGGCACTGAGCTTGCTGTGCGTCCTCCTCTCTGCCCTAAGGATCTTGAACTCCACCATTTCATGGTCATTGCAGCCAAGACTGTCCTTGAGCTTACCTCCCCACCAGCCCCTCCTCGTTGGTGAGAACAAAGCCCAGCGTAACACCCCTCCTTGTTGGCTCCTCTATCACTTAGAGAAAGAAGTTCTCACCAAATAATTCCAGAAACCTTCTGGATTGCTTACGCTCTGCTCTGTTGTCTCTCCAACAGATACTAGGGTGGTTGAAGTCCGCCCTGAGGACCAGGGCTTGTGAACATGAGGCTGCTCCTATCTGTCTAAAGAGAGCTTCATCCAGTCGGTCTTCCTGGTTGGGTGGCCTGTAGCAGACTCTCACTATAATGTCACCTGTGCCAGCCCTCCCTTTAATCCTGACCCATAAGCTCTTGGTCAGCTCCCCATCCATCCCCTACTGAGGAGGGAAAAAAAAAGACAATCTACTTTTTTGGCACCCCAGATATAATTACAAATGGTAACAACATCCATTGTTTACCAGTACAAACTGTTCTGTCTCAAGTGTGCTGTAATAAAATCGTTGGCATATTATGAAAACTGAACCTGCAGCAAGCAACTTCTGGGGTTACAGATGATTGCAGTAACAAATGCAGCACAGTGTGGTGTTCCCAATGAAATAAAAGATTGCTTGTCATTGAGCTTAGTATGATTAGGGCTCTTAGCCCAAAGTAGCTGTCTTACTAAGCAGCTTCTTCTGTATGCTTGCTACTCTTTCAGTAGAATGGTTTCAGATAGATTTGTTTTGTTTACTGCTCTTTTTTTTTCACTTCTGTTGCTGAGACTTTAAACTCCATCATTAGTTTGGACAGTTTGAGATCACCCTACTTAGAAGTCTTAGAAGAATTAATACTTTTGAATACATCTGTCAAGTTACCTGTTTGTTCCACCTAAAGTAGTGTATATTATTCACATTTTATATTTATATAACAGAATAATCTTTCTGTTTGGTATGGTTTAAGTATAACAGCAATAATCTCTATTTCTTGAAAAGATATCCAAAGCTGAAAATGATACTGAAACCATAAATGATATCCACAAAGAAGCAGTACAACAGCAACATGTACATTTTATACTTTTCTTAGTGAATCCCGAATATATTTACCTTATAATCAATAAAACAATACAGAGTTATGGACTTTTCTGAAATTACTCATAAATCACTCTCTTCGTTAGATTTTCCCGGAAATTTTTCCTTCCTTTTTCTTTTGTTTTTTGCTGTCTGTGTTTCTTGCTTTAACATAATCTACATTTCCATGTCATTGTCAAAAATGTACAAGGATTAAGTATCTCCAAATTCAGCAGCTTTGTTGCTCAGTTTTTGTTTTATCACTGTGCATTGCATCTTTCTTTCAACATGTTTGCTTGCCGTTCACACCTGCATCCCATCGAGGGGGCATTTCTGCATGTGCTGTTGCCTTGTTAACAGTAGCACAGATCCAGAGAACAAAGGAAAAGTGAAGGCACCTCCTTGAAGGAAGGGTAAAACAAAACTCTTCAGCATTGGTATCAGAGACTCCTCTAGGACTTGTATGCTCGCCAGGCTTCTCTGTAGAACAGCATTGTTTTAACCTAAGATATAGATGAGTAATATTAATGGACTGTAATGTGTCTTCAGAAAAAAAAAAGATATTAACTATAACTTTAACTTATAATACTTCTTTCTTCATCGTCACGACAAAAATATATTTGCATCACAATTGACGCAGTCCTGCATGCATCAGTCTTAGGAATAATAAGAATATCAGTGTTATAGAATCTCTATGAATACTGTTAACCCTTGAGTTTGTCCACTGAACGCATTCACAGAACAAGTCTGTAGTTACTTTTCATTTATATTTTTAATTTTCTAAACAAGAATGATCCCTGAAATGAGTATCCTGCTTTATCCATCTGCAGCAGAGCAGAAATTATCATAATTTTTTACCAAGATTTTTTCTGAACTATCCACTGACTTCCTTGCCGTAATCTTGTTTGAGACTGTAGAATAAGTAAAAATCCATTCTGTTTAACTGAGTGAGAATCGGTCTAGACTGATAAGTGCAGAAAGACCATCAAGCAAATTTCTGCCTTCTGACATCATCACCAGTGCTTTCCGTGCTATTGGGGATGATGGGTTCTTTATGAGTACATCAGATTAATGAGATAATGGAAAAAGAAGATTGTGGAGAATTATTTCTTTCCAAAGTTCTCAGAGCTGGTGATGCCCTCTGTTGAGAATCTGGTGGAAGCTGACATGGCCTGTGAAATATTTTATCAACACTGCTTCCTCCCATAGGTTTTTGTCCTGGTCAGAACATCTCCTGTCACATTCTCTCTGTGAATGAATTCACATTCTCTCAGAATGTGAATAGCTGTCAGTCTGCACTGCTTGTTCTGATGCCACCTAAGAATCTTTATGTTTAGGACTATTGTCCCTTCCAACTCACTTACCCCTAACAATGGTTAGATAAGATTCTAACTTGCTGTTGAATGTCAGGACTCACATGCCATACCCATTGTTCACTTTAATCTGATTAATTGTTATTCAGGTAAGCTAAAAGAGCAATTTAACTATATTGAGAGTCTCTTTCCTTTGCTTAGTATGACATAGTAGTAGTATCTGTTTCTAGAACTGTAAATTCTGGAAACGGTTATGTGAAGCCCAACAAAACAAGATTTTATTTTCCCTTTCATTTATTCTTTTTCCACCTATTTCTTTCTTTCTTTCTTCCTTTTTTTTTTTTTTTTTTTTTTGGCTCCTGTGCTTATGCAAGCACACGTGTGATCCTAGATGAAGACTAGCATAGGTCAAAGATTAATTTATCTATTCTGTAACTGCTTCTGACTGACCAAAATTTTTATCAACACCCTGGAGATACTTGGTTTTGGCCTCATTGTAATAGTGGGATTTTTAATTTAAGACTAAAAAATATATGTAGGTTTTCAGACTTCTATGAACAATAAGGCCATATTTATACCATTCGATGTCCAATCCAGTGTGCTTAACATATTCATGATGACACTTAAGCCACTGCCAGTACTTCCTTCCTATTTTTCTGCTGTGAGTACCTTGTTCAGTGAAAGACTACTTCTAATTTAAGGGAATTATCAGCATTATTATTGGTATCATCTGTCTTATGAATGATAATATTGAATTTCTATTGGTATTAAACTTTTAAATTAATACATTTTCAGTTTTAGTCGAAGGGGTACTCATAAAATTTTCAAATGTTCTAAGTGCCTTGATCTCAAACAGTCATTTAAAGATGATCTAGGTAACACTTTTGCAAAAATTCCTTACCTAGGCTAAGCTAGTCTATGCAAATGTTCTGTAATGCCTCCCTTTGAACCGAAGTAAATGAACTAGAGAGTGGAATACGGGTCGGTTGCCTTTGCTGTGCAGATGATTGTCACAACCTTTCTCATATTAATATCCAGTAATCTATGACATATCTATTACTGTATTATGTATTGAGCAAGTTATATAATAGATTCTGGCAAAATAAAGACAAAACTCTTGTATCTGCAACATTCATTTATTCACAGTCTTTGTCAAGATTTTCTTTTTTGACCTCTGTTGCAGTTATGTTTAGTATCTTCCTGGTTTTAAGCTTTATTTTTAGACTGTCTACTAGTCTATCAGTCAACTTATGTTCACTTTTTACATGTTGGTTCTTTCAATAGCAAGTCTAATTTCATGAGTGACACTGTGTGACATCAGGTGGAACAATAATGAAGTGTGCTTCAAAGCAGAGTGAAGTTTGTTTGGTGCTTCCCTGTTAGAGATGGGAGTGTTCCCAGGCACAGTTTCCCTCTGTAGTGCGCTCTTCACATATGAGCAGCTTTGAATTTTAAGGAAGGCTATCCAGGTGAGGAATAAGTTTGAGGAAGGAGATGTTTGTCCAAAAAGAAGTCAGAAAGGAAGTAAGTGACATCTGATTGGAGAACGGTTTATTAGCTTAATGCCTCGACTACTCACTTATCTGTCTTCATTGATACAAATAGGAAAGCAGTGCAAACATTCTGGCAGCTAAAGTGACAGTGAATACCCTTTGCATCAGAGTACTGTAGCCTATTATTTCCGCCTGTTATTGCCTATTATCCTGCTTTTCAATTGGAGTTGAGTTCTGCCAAACCAGGTTTTTAATCAGGTGCATGTTTTTAGCATTTGGCATATTATTATCATCATGTAGCTGGTAATAGCGAAGCTTTGTGAATAACATATCCCACATTTAATTCATGTATTTATGCACAAATTAGGGAGGAAATTTCGGTAACTGTCATCAATACATGCAGAAAGAACTTTCTGCATCTCTACACACAAAAAACGTCACTGTGACACAAAGAAGGGATTATAGCCATTCAGCACAGCTTCATCTAAGCACCACTGGTGTGTTATGCTACACTTTTCAGGTAATTTCATTTCTTCCCCTGTATTTCTACTTATTTTATAATTACAAATTAATTCAGTGGTTGAAAATTATCTGTATTTTTGCCTGTGTTTCTTTTTTTCATTGGAAGCTTCACCATCAAATCAGTTTAGCTACATGATTTAACACCTTAAACTTCAAGACTGTACCAATTAAGGTATTAATAAATTTCAGAAGAGTTTTCTTTAGTGATCTTATTTCCAAATTAATGCATGTTATGCACCTCAAGATCACAAGTCTGTCTCCATAAGTCTTGTATCTGAGATGTGAGTGCAAATTCTAATATTTAGGTCCTGTAGCTATTGGTGCTCATTTCTTCATGCTCTACTTTAGAGACAACAAAGCAGAATATCCCTCCTCTGTCACTAGTGTAAATCCCACTACTTCCTTTCTGTACTCCCTGTTTTGACACTGCCTTTCCTGAGGCTGAGCACAGTCGTTGTACTGCAGTTTGTTCTTGGAAAGCTTAGAATCCATGAAGTTATCTTTTTGTTTTATTCCCACTAGAAGACCAAGAGAAGGATTTGCAGTTCTCAGTAAGATGAGGCCCTTCGATGTCAAAACATACCTTCAGCTAACATTTCTTCTTTTCAGATTCTTTTCATAAATTGAAGGAAAACTAGGGGCATAGAAAGATCAACAGCTTCTGAAACAAGGAAATCAGAAAATAGATAGTTTTCATTGTTTCAGCCTTTATGCATTTCCCAGGGTGGTAAATGGATGTTCTCTGGCTGTGCTTACTTTTGTTAATGAAAATTTTAGGGCATATATTCATATATTGGATGGATACTTAATATCATGGAAACTACTGTAATGGGACTAGAGAATCTATTCCTGCCTCTTAGTCTACGTCTGAAAATATCCTTTTATGGGGTACTTATTTTTTTTTTTTTTAAATTAAGCTTGCACAGAATTATAGTTTAAAAACCATATGAGAGCATATGTGTTAATTCAGTTATATAAAGGAGACAATTAAAATAAATACAACAGCTTCCCCTGTCTTTCTCATTTTAAATCATCATTGTATGATTGTATCTCCTCTTATTGAATCAGCAGCAAATGCAGATACGATAAACAGAGATAGTAGTCAAGTTTTAACACGATGCCATTGTGTATTCCAGGCACATTCTTGTTACCAAAAAGAAGGAAAATTCTGGAGATAGAGTTACTGTAAAGCTATATGTATTAGTTGGAAACCTGAACTTGGACTATATTTTCAATAGTTTTATGTCCAGTTGTGGAAGGCAAAACAGAGTCTTGAATAAGAGATGGGAGTTAATTATTCCATACAGCAATGTTTCAGTTGAAATAATACTAATTGTATTTTGCTCTTCTGGAACAAAGAGTATCTGTATACAGTAATCCAGTTTGTTTCCTGGCCCTTTTTCTGTGTATATACTACTTTTCTCCTATGCCCTGGTTTTCAGAGGGAGTATAAGTGGTGTAATTTAATTTGGGCCTGAGTTGTAGCATGCTAATTAATGACACAGCCACCGTACTCAGTTTGTAGGCATATTTTTAAGAAAGATCTGGACAAATACAAAATCAACAAAGAGGTAGAATAACAGCAGAAAATAGAGGTTTATGAAACATGGCCTGTGGGTGAAGTTTGAAAGAAGTGTTTGTTTAGAATTTGTGTTTATTTAAATAAATGAAGACTGGGGTGAAACATAATAAATGTCTTTGTAAGTATAAAGTTGTTATAAATAGGATGGTGATTCTTTTTTCTTTTTCTTTTCTTTTCTTTTTCTTTTTTCTTTTTCTTTTTCTTTTTTTTCTTTTCTTTTTTCTTTCTTTTCTTTTTTTCTTTTTTTTTTCTTTTTTTTTTTTTTTTTTTCTTTTTTTCTTTTTTCTTCTTTTCTTTTCTTTCTTTTTTCTTTTTCTTTCTTTTTTTTCTTTTCTTTTCTTTTCTTTTCTTTCTTTTCTTTCTTTTCTTTTCTTTTCTTCTTTCCTTTCCTTTTCTTTTCCTTCCTCCTCTTCCTCGCTCTCCTCTCCTCTCCTCTCCTCTCCTCTCGCTCTCCTCCTCCCTCCCCTCTCCTCTCCTCCTCTCTCTCCCTCTCCTCTCTCATCTCCTCTCCGTCCTCCTCTCCTCCTCCTGGCTCCTCTCCTCTCCTCTCCCTCTCCTCTCCTCTCCTCTCCTCTCCTCTCCTCTCCTCTCCTCTCCTCTCCTCTCCTCTCCTCTCCTCTCCTCTCCTCTCCTCTCCTCTCCTCTCCTCTCCTCTCCTCTCCATTTAGTTTGCTGCTAGAGCTATTTAGGTTGCATATAAGGGAGAACTTTGCTGTGAAGATAACTAGGTGCTGAAGCAGGCTACCCAGAGGTTCCACTCTATCCCTGCTTTTTATGATGCTATAATTAAATGTAAGGATGTGATATACTGTCTAGTCCTGAGTGAAACATACTGAAATGGAACATTTACACTGACCTGTTCTGTAGCCTTTTCTCTGCAAACATCTTCTTTTACGGGAAGAGCTCACTGTGTTAGAGAATCACAGGGAACATGGATTATCTAGTGCTTCACAACAGGAATCCTTGATATAATATAATAGTACTTAGCATTTAACATGTACTTTGCTCAGAGACAGAGCTGCAGCATGATTAACTAATTACTGATTAGTGAAACTTTGTCTAGTCTCTGTACATCACTGATACACGCATGCCGTCTATCAGTCAGTGTGCACCTACTACCCATCCTGATTTCCAGAATGGTAGAACAGCTGGTTTCCATTCCCTGCTGCCACTTGCTCCTATTCCAGCTGCTGCACTCAAATAATCTCCCTTCCCCAAGTGGGCTTCATATGGTTTGAAAGGGACTTAATGTACATCAGTGCACAGGGAACTTTTGATGCATATTTCATCATGTTTCAGCTCTTTCTACAGGGAACACTGCATGTATAACAGATGTTGTCTTACTAGTATCCTTTCCTGAAGGTGACATGCCCTTTTTTGTGTTTCATCTCTAATGTATATGGAGCTGGTAGTGCCTGCGTGGTACTAAAAACTACTGCTCCATGGCTGCCCCTGTGCTGCATGCCAAGCTATATTTAATTCCATCTGCTCCCTTCTGCAGCATAAAATGGAGAGATGCATATGCCCAGTATAACCAAGTCATAGTGTGGCACAGAAAAAACCCACTTTATTTAAGACAAGTAAACGTATAATTTGAATTTAGGACCATATTCTTCAGATTTTTATACATAAACTGCCTCATATAAATCAGTGGGAATGTTCATGTAGCTAGATGTCAGAAATCATTCATCATTTATTATTTCTTTTAATATTAATATTGTATATATATATGTAGTATATGTGTGTTTATATATGTACACATGCATATCCGTAAATATGAAAATAAGATGTCATTACCTGATATCCCTGAAAATTTGATTTTGTAATCTATATAAATCTGTATCTTAACACTATGTAAATTTAAAGCTTTAAAACATTTTATGCTTGTTTTAAAACTGCAAATACGAGAACAATTGACAAATTTGTTTACATAAAACACTGTTTTCATCATAAAGCTTGTTTTGGGAAGTATACTAATACTGAGGCAAAAATGTCCATGTATCATCAACATAAGATACAGCTGAATAACAGTATTTAAAAAATTAGGGGGTTTATATATATTGTTAATAATGTCTAGTATAATATATACACATATATAATTTTATATATATAACAATATAATTGCAGTGTCTGTTTAAATAGGGATGTGCACCTTGGATTTTTAGAGGATAGTCTATCAACTTACCTGTTTCTCAGACTTTTGAATTAGATTTTTCATACGGAATTTTATCTGACCCAATTTTTGCTTGAATAAATGAATGTAGTTCTTACATAAAAAGTGCAATTTAGGTTGCTCTCTTGGCAAATGATCTCTTGGCAGCTACACAGTCCAAACATACTTCCAAGCTCTGAGTCAAACATACAGGCTAAGGACAACAGGAACACAAGTGGAATTGTGTCTGTTCTGATATTGTGAAGAGACTTTTGCAGCGTGTCTGTAATCTGCGTGGCCTAGGGAAGCGTATATTGGATCTGTGTGCACTACTGACTACGGATAGTCCTACACTTCACGTCTGTGATTAGTTTTACTTGTGGTATTTTGCTTCTACTTTACCAGTGTCCCTTGAAGAGAGGATTCTGTCCCTTATCCCTATGGTATTTTGTTTTTGTAAGCAAAGGTCACATAAAGAAAATACAGATATATATGTTTATCCAAAATTACTTCTAATTTAAAAAACAAACAAATTTTTATATTTTTTCCTTTTTCCATTTCCTGAGGTATATAAAATTCATACTTCACCTTAGTGTACCTTTATAATAATTTCAGGAAGTATCACCTTCACGTCTTTTATAGGAATATTTTACGTTCAGTAGAAATTTTGCACATCTAATGTGGGAAATCTTACTATGTGGCCTTAACACTATGTCATTTTTGGGTGGCCACTCCTAAAAAGGACAAATATTTTTCTCTATGAAAAAAATGCAAAATAGTCTATGAAATAAATTTCTGTCAAATTCTCAGCCTGCTTTCTTTTATAGACTTAGTATTTGCCCATACTCAAATAATTTCAGAAAAGACAAAACAGTTCAACTAAAATATTTGTAAGATTTGTGTCTACTTTATAAAACACAGAATGTTGAATGTGACCGTGAGTTATGTCATGTCAAGTATCACTTTCTTTTCTCTCTTTTCTAAATTCAAATTCAAACTCAAAGTTTTGACCCAGCAGTACCTGGCTGGTACGTAGGTAGGAATACCTAGATGCATAAGAAAGACAGGTGTTTTTGAAGGGAAGTGCATTAAGTAGAAAGGGATGGAGAAAAAGAAAACAAACTACATTGAACACTACAGCCACTATTTCATTAATTCAGGACACTTACATTTAACATTTATTACAATTTTCAAAAGATAAAAACCCAATAATAAAAATGTATATTTTAAACAGAAGTATCAAAAACTTTGAGGCGTGTAGTGAAACTATCTCAGTTTTCACTGTATGGTTATTTCAAGATAAAAACAATTTAAATGGTTTAGACTTATGAAATAAATCGTATCGCAAAATGTTATGGCTGCATAATATTTTTTGTGAAAATAAAGTCCCACGAGATGTTTAAGCCTAGTTATATATTTATAAGTGTTGCAATTTTTACCTATGGATACCTTTTCTTTATATGGAACTATTGATAATATCCATAGTTTTGTTACATTCAGAGTCTGTTTATTCATTCTTTATTATTAATATTTTATTTTATTAATTTAAATTTTTGTGGTTTATTTTGTGTACATTCATATTTTTTCCTAGTATATGGAGAATAGTAAAAGTATATTTGTTGCTAGAATTCTGGTACAAGGAAAGAGTCTCTCAAAGACAGGTTAGATGATCAGTGAAAACTGGGAACTTACATTCCTCTTACTTTTTAAAAAAATCTTACCCCATCACTAATTCACTATTATTTTACAGTGATCTCAGGAGATGTGTAACCTCTTTAAAATAAGCTACTATTTAAAGGGTAAACATTTATTTGCTATTTAAAAGCTAAAGATTTCTTGAAATTCTTTAAAGACAGAAGTAGAATTACAGATCATTGTAAATTTATTACATTTCTGCAGCTTTTCACAGGGATACATGACAACAGTATCTGGTTCATCATGTATTAAAGAGAAGACTTTTAAACTTTTTACGAGCAAATTTGAAAGATAAGTGAGTACCATACAGGTGCTTTCTTTGTTGTAGACTTGATTCCTTTTCTGATATGCAGCGGTATGGAAAGACAGAAGAAAGAGAAAAAAAAATCGAAATTTAAGGGTGTAGCACAGAGGAGAAAAAAAAGCAAGTAATCAAAACACAGTCAGGTCGTTTAGGAAACAAGAAACTGCCCTACTGTTACAGTTAGTGTGCTTTTTGTTGAATTTAATTCTGTGTCAAAAGTGATCAAAATATTCCTAAACATTAGCTCCAATTAAATAATCCTAAACTGGAATACATTCAGTATCAGACAGGTGATTGTCGTTTTGCAGAGTAGGTTCAACAGACTAGGCAGATTTGTCCCATCTTGCCTGTTTTGAACCAACACAGTATGATTATTTATTGTTATAAATCAACAAAACATAACTTTTTATTTTTAATCCAGTGTCAGGTAGAATCATTCTTTTGCATAAGCCTCTCCAGCTGAACAAAAATAAAATACTTCCTCAAAATATAGGTTATGATACTTTTACAGCTAAAAATAGTCTTTGCAATCTTTATGAAATCTTTATGAAAGTTTATGGCATCTTCATTTAGAGTGAATTTTACCTTTCCAAAATAGATTCAAAACTAAGGCTCAGATTTTCTCCTAGATATTTAAACTTTTATAAGTACAAGGAGACTGGAAAAACTACACCTCAAGGTTTTGTTAGTTAAGAAAAGAAAAGCAGCCCAAACCTCTACACTTTCAACCTTGTTGAAGGAAAAAGCAGTCCACAAGTTCTCAGGAACCTTGTCCCTACCATTACAATTACTATCTTATCTACCTCTGAGATAGTTACTGCAGTTCTTCACAGTTAATTAGTTGACAAGCATCCTCAAATGCTCATTCCTCTCTATTGTCAGTAAAAGATTACTAACTCCTATGTAGTTCAAAAATTGTAGATAACTAAAATTGGGCAAGATTAATTGCAGTTCAGTGTTTTTGCAGGAACCATCTTTTCGCACACTGGCCATTATATATATATCTCAACTTTTTGGCTTCTGTGGCTCTTATTCATGTTATAGGTGATAATGGTTCCAGCCCAAGTTTATTCTGGAGTCATCATCATTAATTCATTCAGCAAATCTTTCCTATTTCCTCAGAATCATGATGTGGATGTGGTCAATCTTTCTTCCATGTAAGGAATATGATTTCTCTTTGCACAGCTGCTGTTGTTTCTTCCATGTATTTGCAGTTGGGAACCGTTTCTTCTCTTATAAAATTGGGTGCCTGTGTAAGGTTTATAGTTTTTGAAACTTTGCTTAAATATTCATCTATTTGGCTTTTCTTTTGAATTCTTATGGCCAAATTGCTGGTGCCAGAAGCAATAAAGAATAGAGTGTTGGAGGTTTAAAATTAGAATCTGAGATTGACTTGTACTTTGGCTTCTAAAAGGCCCTATATACTGAAATGCTTTGTTGAAATGACTCACAGAAAAGGGAAGGGATGGTCTTAGATTACATGGATCTCCACTTAAAATGAAAGTAAATTAATATATTTATCTGACCACTGGAAGGGATGAATAAAAACATATTAAGAATTAACTTCTATATAAGGTATCTGTACCTTACATAGTGTTAATCTTCAGTAAATTTTTATCGTTTGTTCAGCTGAAGTAATTCATGATCTTATTAAACCTAAGTTCTTATTGCATCTAAGACAGATCTTGTATGTTCATTAAATAGCAAGTGATTCTGGAGCAGCTGTTAATCCCTGGCAAATACATTTAAGAATCAACTGGCATTTCAAAAACATACAGTAATAATCCTATTAAATCTAAGTAAATATTTATTTAAGATACTTGGGGTCTATCCTGTTGTATTACATCCACTGTGTTATGTGCCGTTATTAGTGGTAAGGTGAGGTTAATCTGCAGGAGTAAACCTGCCACTCTCATCTCAATGTCATCACCAGAGCCAGCTGCTGGAGACAGTGCACATGCTGGCAAAACGGTCCCCTTTTCCTATATCTGCACTGTGTCTCTGAAAGAGATAAATTGAAATAAATATGTATTCTTATAGCCACGTGAATGTCAAGAGTTTTCTGCCAAATAGCTATGTGAACTGGGGTTGTCTTTTTTTTTCACACTTCTAGATGACATAGCTTTGCCAGCAATACTTTACGATATAGAGCTGGTCTCACAAGTTGCTATTCTGCATCAGTGTTATTTATAGTGAACACAGACTGCTTTCTTACAAGGCTCACACAGATAAAGACTGAACTGCATTTTTGGCAAATTGAACAGGATTGTCAGGAGTGTATTACTTACTTACCTTCTCATGTTCAGAGTAACCCTAATAACAAGTGTTTAACATTCTAAGTGCTCCCCAGAACTATCTCTGGGAATAAATCTTTTGCATTGTACATCAGTCAAATACCTTTGACTGTCTTTTGCTTTTGTGTTTGCTCTTTCAACTTTGTTAACTGATAAACAAGTAGTGGAGTTAACATCTCATCTGGATTTTTTTTTTTCACCCTCAAGGTAGTCAGTTTACTTTGAGATATTTGACTACTTTCTTCTAGTGGTTTAGTTTCCTTTCTTCTTATTCAAAATAAAACATTTCCTTTTATTAAAAAAAAAAATTAACTACTTCTATAGAGGAAGAGAAGATGGAGAATACATCTATAAAACAAACATACAAACCCCACCCATTTTATAATTGAAAACCCCAAGATTTTTGTGAAATCCTTAAGTAGGCATTTTTTAATTACTATAAATTTCTATTTCAGAAATCATGGGAAATGTAAATCAGATTAAGATCCTATTGTATTAATCTACGCTTTGTTATTCACAGTTAAATTTACAGCTCAGAAAATATTCCAGGTTTATCTAGCTTACAAAATGGGAAGGCAAAAGTATGCGTTACTGGAACTAGAATTGATTTATAGCTTTACACAGCTTTTCATATCTCTATATCTTGTCTTGTACCATTATGCATCAATAGAGTCAATAACAACAAATTTAATCCCTTAACATTTTTTCTGATTTGGGCTTTAGACCCCTCAGCTTTCTAAAAGATAAGTAATTTATTTACTTTCATAGAAAATCATTAGAAAAACTTCATTCTAATAAAAATAAGAATTAAATAGTATGATTATTCTATTGCTGAAAACAATAGATTTTTAAAAAGAAGGAAGTTCAGCTTAAAAAAATATTTTAGCAAACATATTAAAATAATGATCATATTAAAATACTATTGGAAGGGTAGCCAGAATTTTTATTGGACATTTGACATTTTTAACTGTATACTTACTGTGACTTTTCATAATCCTGGTCCCACCTGTTTTTTTCTGTATCACTATTCTAACATAAACTGTAAAATATCACTCCTGTGAAATGTATCTTGTCTGGAGCAGTCATGCAGTTGGCTACATATGCATTTGATTTTGTGAAATTAAATTCTTAATAAGGAATTCTTTTAATTTTTCTGGTACAGATATTTTAATATCTTTTATTAAACTGATCTAAGCTAGTGCTGAAAAATAGCTCCCTGACATTCAGAATAATGGATATGAAAGCAAGAGTAATAAAAATTGCTGGGAAGTTGCAGTGCAAGCACTGATTCAGCAACTACCACACTGATTTAAACATTTTCTTTAGTATGTAAGATATTAATCTATAGGAATTTAAAAACATATGAAAACAACCCTGTCTAGTAAGGTTTGAGGTGGAAGTTACTGTGAGTTAACGAACTACTATTCATCATGCAGTCTAGGGCAACTACGCTCTTACGTATGCACTTCACTTAAACCATCTGAAGGTAATTCAGTCATCCAACCTATATGTAATGCCTGAGTCACCTTGTGGAAGTTCCTGTCACTCCAGGGACTGCACAAAGACTTTAGGACTGTTACATCCCTGTGCAATTAAGGGTCTAAAGAAAAGAATGCAAGAAAATAAAAAAGGTGTTTTTCCATCAAACCTGAGTGGATTTTTATTCCATGAATTTTTCTAATTTTGGTATGGACTCTTTGCATATACAATGTCCCCTGCAATGATCTCCACAACTTACTTCAGTGTTTGTACAAACATGACAGTGTTGATTGAAACCTGCCACCTGATAATTTCATTTTCTCTGTGCCTAGTTCTTGCTTTAGGAGAAACAATAAATAGTTGTTTCTTTAGTCTTCTCAGTGACAATCACGATTCAAAAATCTTTTCATTTGTTGTGTTTTCTCCAAGCTAAAAAATCTTAGTCTATTTAATCTCTTCTTATGAAAGCTTTTTAATAACTTTGATCATCTTTGCTGCCCTTTTTCATCTTTTCAGTTCTATTGTAATCTTTTGAACATGAGGAGCAGAACTACATACAGAAGTCTAGACACTGCAGCTGTGGATTTAAACAAAATAATGTTTTGTGTTTTAATCTCTATTCCTTATCCAAGATTTCTTCTTATTTGATCTCATCTCTTGATGAGCTATGAGCCGACACCTTCGTTTAACTGTCCAGAATAACACAAAGATCTGTTTTAGAGGTCACAGTTTGTGTATTGAGGGTTGTCACTGTTTTTCATTATGTACCTTACCTGCGTTTGTTGACATTGAAACTCATGCGCCGTTTCATTGTTGTCATTCAATAGCATGATATCTATCTGCAGCTCTTCACAGTCGCTTTCAGATTTTACTACCCACAATTGTTCGGTACCAAGGCTAGTTTAATTGATAGTGTTACAATGGTCCAATTTCATATTTGAGTTCCATATGGTTTGCTGACATGTTAGGAGTTATTTTATCCATTTTGTCTAAAATTTAGTCTATTAATCTTTCAATTGCAGGCAGTTTTTAAGACTCACTTCTATACCCAAAATAACAGCATTGTGGGAATCTCCCTAGGCTCCTTCTTTTCAAAACTTCTTTCCTTTTTTTCCTTTTATTTCTTTTTTTTTTCCCCCTCCTTTTTTGTGGGTGGGTACTTACGGTCTTCTTTTCTTTCAGTATAGTATTATATGCTGATTTTCTATCAACCCTACTGATTCACTGATTCTTAGGCTTTCATTTTTTCTGACTTTTCTTGTAAAAATTCTGCTCATTACTTGCTATGTCATGAACAAATTATCTTAAAAGTCTTTTCCATCCTCTTCTACAATATTGTAACATTTTATTTGTTTGCATTTATGCATTCTTCTCTTCCTAATTTGCACACAATTCACACGTTTTTAAGAGTCTCTTTTTACTTCTAATGGCCTGCTTTACCCTACTGTCTCACCATGCTGAGTAATTTTCTGTCCTTTAAAAGTGTTTTTGATAAGGGGTATACAGTTACTCTGAAGTCCCAATTTAGTATCTTCACGCAGTCTGTCATGCTATCTGGAAGCATTTAGTCTTTTAGTTGTCCTTTTCAATTTCCTTTTAAAAAGCTTTGTCTTGTTCAGGTAGTTCCCATTTTTTGAGTTAAATGTTACTATAGTAATATTTTTTTCCTATTTCTTTTCTACAGAGACATTGAATTTGAGTGTTTTATGGCCAGCATTACAGTGTAGCACATAGGTAGTTATATTTTCAATCTGTCCGGTTGAATGCTAAAAAGTAAATCAAGTAACTGATGTTTATCCTCTTATGAACCCTTCTACTAGTTGTTTTAAGTGCAATGTACTTCATCACTCCTATATAATTTGGCATTATAATTACACTGGGTTCCACTGGGTATTTTCTTTTTGCTGCCTCTGTGAGATATCTGTTACATCACATTCCTCACTTAGATCCAGCTGTTACGGTTCTTTTTTTTTTAGACTTTAAAAATGCATCGAATGAAGTCAATTTTGAGGTTTGGTCTGGTTACCAATTTTTACGTGCCCTGTTCAATTGGGATTTTATTTGTTGAAATTTTTCTTTGCTACTCCCTCTCCAGATATGGTTATCTTTTACTCTTGCTTTTTTTTTTTTTCCCTTTTTGAGTGTACAGTTTATGACTTCACACTAGCTGATGAGTTATTTGAGATTATGTGCTTTTCTATGCCTGTCACTTGTTTTTAATTTAAAATCACTCTCTTATAACCAACTCAAATGTCACCATCATTTTTTCTGTGTTGCCTTGCATGATGCCTACCCTTCTTGGATGTGTTCCATTCATTACAAACATTTTCTTGGTCACTATTTAAAATTTACCTTCCTCTTAGATAAGTCAATTTTCAACCAAAAAAGTATATGAGCACTAGTGTCTAAAATCAGGAAGCAGAAACAGAATCTCTGCACAAAGGTGAAAATGTTGCAGAAATGTGATATCATTTTCAAGTACTTCTTCGACCATAACAGAAAGATAGGGAAAAACAAAAAATAAAATAAGACACATTTATTCCAAATCAGTTATAGAGTGATCTATAGCTGTCTCAATTTCATCTTGAATTTTGTCTTTCACTTGTAATTCAATTGACTCAGGTCTGCCTCTTCATAATGAGTTTTTATGAAAGACAGACTTTATAGTTATACCTGTTAGTAATGGTCAAGTAAAAATGCAATGTTTTGCTTCCTTTTTTCTAGCAAAATCCCCACATTATATTGGTAGTCTCCAATGAATGTCACTGATTTCCTATCTTCAACTCCTTCTGATTTTTATTCTCACACTTCCTGGGAGTTTTGGCAAATAGGAATAACATTTTTAAGTACATATAGTGGCAATGTCCATTTTTGCATGGTATAGTAGTAATAATGTATATCAAAGACAATAATTTAAGTATATTTTTATTGTTGCTTTGTTACACAATTTGCCAAATGCCTTCTTAGGCTTGTTTCTTACTCTGTTGTCATTTTGACTTGCGTCACCCTTGGAAAAAGACGTGTAGAGATCTTTCAGGAGTTATTGTTGCAGGATTCCACTCAGGAATGCAAACATCAGTTATTATTACAATTTTTTCTCATTCTAGCACAAGTCTTAGTGTTATTGTCTTTTTCTACACTGGAGCATCTGTGAAAAATTGTCCAAATTAACATTACAGGTGGATTAGTCAAATAACTTTAAATGTCTGTATAGATATCTTTATTTGGGCTTAAAATGCACTTACTTTGGCTAAGCTTAAATCAGTTCCAAAGCAAATGAGAGTAAAATTAATCAGGAGTATTTTAGTTCCGAAGGGGAGTAAGAATACAAATCAGCAATAGAATGACTATAACAATAAGAATACAAGAATATCCACATACTGGTTTAATGCGATTGAACAAATCTTCTTTAAATTTGCCTGTTTAATTGACAAGGATTAATTTTCCAGAGTGTCTCAATGTAGCCTCAGACAGAAGTATGTGTGATCTTATGTGATCTGGTGTTCACCAGTGTGCTGTGGAGGT
This sequence comes from Bucorvus abyssinicus, assembly GCA_009769605.1. Classification (NCBI taxonomy): domain Eukaryota; kingdom Metazoa; phylum Chordata; class Aves; order Bucerotiformes; family Bucorvidae; genus Bucorvus; species Bucorvus abyssinicus. The sequence goes on along the minus strand of CM020024.1, from coordinate 79,261,971 downwards.
CTTTCATCAAAGCAATACCTTAGGCTTCTTGCCCACCTGGTATCCACTCCTGTTTTATAGATTGTGGTGGGATCTCTTTGGGTTACTGCTGCTCCTAACTAGGCTGTCATAGCTTCATGAGAATTGCTGCAGCTTCATGGCTGGGTCTGGTAAAGGGAGTCAGAAGATGTGAAAGAAATATATTGGTAATCCATTTTTGTTGATTGTTGCTCAGATCCTGTCAGGTAACATCCTCATAGCCTTACTTTGTGCAAATAAACCATAGAGACTCTGACTGCAAGGGTTCTCTGACATGCGAAACGGAGCTCCATGGTCTGGTCACAGACGTCTTTGTAGTCTCTTTTACCCTGCAGCACAGAAAAGTCACCTGTTTTTGTGATTATTTAGGCTCTTTTTCATACAGAATTTTTGTGAAGGTCCAAGATAAAATTCAAGAGTAGCATTACTCTAAGCAGAAGACTCACATAGCCATGATTTCCAACTATGCTGACTATGGAATCATGTCTGAAACAGCCTGCAGAATGATAGGTGGCCCAGACCAAAGGTGTGCCCTGGATCGTTCCAGCTGCATGGATATTATAGGTAGAGTACTTACATGGTGCAGTTTCCTACTGTGACACTTTTACATTTACTAATCCAGACCTAGACAAAAAAAATCCATAGAGAAAGAATCAACATTTTGAGCTCCACAGAATGTCATTCACAACTTCTTAGACAACGGTAGGAGTCTCTCAGTTTATCTGAGAGGTTTACAGTTTTTTCTTAGATGGTTACTCAATTACGGTATAGATTTATTTTAAATTCCTTCATCTGGAAGGTGTGTTTGAAAGCAAACTTCTTTCCATTTCTGTTTTAAAAAGGTTACAATAAAACATGAAACTTGTGGAATATTTGACTTGGTTGTGTCCTGTTAATAGCTTGCTTGCTGAGTCAAGCAAGCAATGCCATCAATCCCGTATTCAGAATTTCCTTACTGAAAAGAATAAAACAGGTCTGAATGTAAGATATGGTACGCTGCATTGTCAGGTTGAACAGTTCAAAGGTAGACAAGGATACCTGCAACTCGGTTCAGCTGAGCTTGAATTCTACCCTGATGCATGCTGAGAATTAGCATTATATGCTTTATTCTCAGTGTTGACTGCCAGCCGTGTAACCCTTCAAGCGTTTCCTGCCATTTGTTCTATCCAGCAGAAATGGTTTTGATTCCAAAATAGCTCTTCCAGCTATTTTGTAGGAATAGTGTGCAAGAGAGTGAGTTTGGTTAAATAAATAAAAATTGACAGTAGTGTTCTGTGAAGGGATACAGAAAGATTATTCCCATTTCCTTGTAAAACATGTGAGGATGTAAAAAATGTTAAAGTCGTATTTCTAGTGAAAAGACAAAGAAAGACACAGCACATAGGATTCAGATCTTACCTACCCCTTAATCACATTTCCGGGTGCTTCTTATCACAGCCTGTGAGAACACCACAACCTCAGTCGTTTAGATATTGATGTGATGAAACTGTGAGACCTGCTTGTGCTAAACTGCTTACTGGGACAAAATACAGGATGGGACCCCACACCTCTGTTGAATTTACTCTTAACTCATTGCACCCTGGTTTCCATTAGAAGAATGGGAATTATGTATGTGGATGGAGAGCCAGAGGCAATATGTACATCCCAGTAGATCCACACTACACAAGTTTAGTGTGGCCATGGAGGTGTTAATTGGTTAATTTGGTTTTCCAACCCTTAGCTTACAGAAGTGGCATTTTTTATTTACTGCTGTTTAGCTTCTGGTTTTGTTTACTTTCGTTATTATTCTTGGCTTTGATTACTTCCTCAGTGTAGGAGAATCTGTCTGAAGTCCCTGTTTATTTCTTGTGATGTGTATTTTGCATCAAATGACAGCCATCAACTGAGAACATTTTATTTCTAGTCTTGAGAGCTTCACACTCGTGAGAGTGGCCTAGAGGGACACAGCTGTCTCATTGTGCAGTGAACAGAGAATTATCCTCAGATGTATCCTGCTCAGCAAAGCCTTAAATATTACAGCCGTCTTGCATTGGCATTGAAAATCCACAAAAAATTTGAATTGTTGATATCTTGTCCTTTTAAACAAATAATTTTCTTGTGCATATTATGCATGTGTCCTCAACTGATTTCTACATAATGCTAATTAAACAGTATGCACAGGAAGAGATTATCACAATAATGGTTACTATCAAATCTAACTTTAAAAAAATATATATAATATTTATTGAGGTAGAACTGAGAATTCCTGTTCCTTTCAGTGTACGTCTAATGAGATCTTCAGACTTTGTACTACTGAGTAAGCATACAGTATATAACTTAAGGAAGCAGAAGACATTCCCAACATATAGATATTCAGAATGCTCCTTTTTCTGCCCTCATCACACATTTCTTCAGCTGGCTGACCTTGAATCAGCTATTTTTTACCTTTTTCTTTTTGTGACACGCTTCCGAGGCAGCTGTAAGACATGTAAACCATGTGGCAAGCATGTAGCTTGTGTTACCACGTTGCATGGGGACAGTCATGTTCCCCCTGTGAAGAATTCACGTTCTTGAAGTGTCTTCTGTGACCAGCTTCCTTTGGTAGTGGAAGTAGCTGGTGCCTGGGAAGGACATTCAGAGTGGGTGCAAGGCAGGACTAATCTGACTTAGCTTTACATATTGTGGAACAGCAGCCTAAAGAAAGGAGACAACAAATTCTTAAACTGAATGTATTCATGCTGCACACTATTTTAAAGGAGACATCTTGATTATACATCATATTTACAGATAAGAACTTAAAAGTTACAGTATTATTCATTTTTTAATGTTTTATATTCCAGGCCTAATCAGATTATAAATTTCATTTTGCTAGTAACCACCCAAGCAAGTGTGTACTTTCATAATTCTGGACTGAGCAAACAGTGCAGATTTCTGTTCAGTTTTCACTTCTGTTTAGAGTAAGGACTTTATGCTCTCCCATCTTAAATTGGACAATTATAAGAAGGATATCAAAGAATAATGTCTTTTTCTTGAAAACCATGAGTGGCTACTGTAAAATAATTCCTTTCCCGAAAGAAAGTTCAGACTTGTACTACAGACAAACAAATTTAAAAGAATTTTAAAATTCCAACATCTTTATCAGGCAGATTTTGAAAATGCAATTTAAGCACAGATGCAATCTACCTAATTAAATGTGCTAAAAATACCAAGGTGCTAATAGCAAACTTTATAATTGTTTTTATTTAATTAGTCTAGATGAAGAAGGTAGATAGTCCACTTCTAGAGCATGAGGTTTCTTAACATCTCTAGTATGAGAGGAGATATTTTATGAAAGAATTAAAAATTGAAATATACATGGGCAAGAATTTCTAGTTCCAATAGGGGTGCAAGACCAAAATTTTCCCTGTAATAGAACAAGAAAAAAATCTGGCATGAGGACTGCCAGTACTGACACGTGTTTAAATTCTTCCCACATCTCCAGTTGATTGACATCTTCAATAAGCTGTTAATGATCCACTCCATTTGCTTTAAATGAGCCTTAAATTTTTAGATCTGGTGTAGTTTTGTAGGAAGGGGGAATTAAGTAGATTTAATTGCCTTTTTTGGGGTTTTGTTTTTGTTTTTTTAATTCATCATTCAAAGGAATGGTACACTTTGCCATCAAAAGTTTCTCGGTAGTCTTTTCTTTGATTTGAGTTCTAGATGCAAAACTGTGTGCTGGTTATAATGAATCAGTATTCTTATCCGAGCTACATGGTGTGTGTTAGGTACCGGTTATTCATAAAATAAGAGCTTTTCTCATGCTGGCTTTCAGTGTTTTAAAGTAGTAATTTAGCAGCTGTCTTGGATAGGGCTGTGAGCACGTTGGAAATCAAAGGTGACTCTGGTTCTCTTCGTGAGATGGGTTGGTACTGCATTTTTATTAGAGTATTTGCTTCCCTTGTACTTTGATAGTTTTATTCCCTGGGGCACAGAGCTGAGAAATATAGATTGTAACTATCATGCCAGATAAGGAAAACAACGTAAGTGATGATGCAAAATGTATTGTCTCTGACAGTGAACAAGCAGATACTGGCTTGTGTAAAACAAACTCGCACAGTCTGGCTGTGATGAGCTATTCTCACCACAGTGATACCTGCTGAGGAGCTGTGTTATATTTAGTTGCATTGTAATAGCATTTCTTTCAAGAAATGAATTACATATCTGTAAAGAAGTGATGGTACAGGCAGCCATGGCATTTGGCATTTTATATTCAGACATGAACAGCTTTATTGGTGCCAGACACTAGCTAATCTGTGATTGTGATAGAAGGGAAATATTGGCAAGAGGATCGGGAAGTGGGGAACTGGACATCAAAGTGCCTATCAGCATAAGACTTTATTGCTTCAAAATGAATAGCGTGTGATCTTTCCCCTGTAGAAAAGAATAAAAGCTTAGAAGGTGTGATAAGTAGAGAGCTATTCTACTTCTGTTCATGTTAGACATTCGTTTGGGCACTACTTCATGATATGAGATCTGAACTCAATCTTCTGATATAGGCTTATTAAGAGTATAGTCCCTGAATCCATATGCCATCAACTTTCCACAAATATTTATGATAGACCATATTTGCATAAGGTGGAGTGTATACAACTGCAAATCTTACGTATGTGATATGGGGAATGGACTCCATATGATCTTCAGTCTTGAGCAGAGAACAGATGCCCTGTGCCTGTCTGCATAACCTCTACAGTCTTCCTTGAGAAGGAGGATAGGATAGCTGTGGATTGCACTTATCTGCTAGACCACACTTTAGCCACTGCACTTTGGATGGAAAGGAGTATGCCATTAGCTGAGTTAAAATGAAATACAATATCTGCTATAAAGTAGTCACTGTGCTCTCTGTGACCTCATCCTTGCAAGGCAGCAGCTAATCAGCGTAATCTGGTGGGGTCTTTCTATTATGTCCCCTCTCTTACAATTCCTGTCTGCTCAACAAATGACATATGATCTTTCATCTGCCTTTGTGCCTCAAATAAACACAAAGTCGGGGCTGGGGGGTGGGGAGTGGGGGCGGGAGGGGGCAGGAGGAGAAGGAGACTAACCTTTTCAGCTCGATTACAGAGACAATTTGATTTTGTAATTAGAGCTCAGCAGTGATCTCTGTTTATTTCACTGATACTGAGCTCGGTGTAAACAGAACTCAATTTTGACAACTGTTTAGCTCACGGCACAGTTTTAAAGTATTAAAGGATAATGGAAGACTTATTAGATTAGCTTTTGCCATGATCTTTTAGTGTCCCAGATAATTATTATTTGTGATACAGCTGAATGGTTTGGGCTTGTGTTATTATTATGCATGCATTTCTGTGTAATACTTTATGTACTGTTGATGGGCACTAAAATATGCATTAGGAAGTATACATTCAGTCAGATCGCACAGATATTAGTGATATTTCCAGGTGGCTCAAACTGTTCTTTTTGTGAATTTTATTTAATTTCCAGCATAGCGATTCTTAGTTCCTGACTTTTTCAAACAAATCAGGTTGATCATCTTCTTCATCATTATTATTACTCTTAATCACTCTTAGTAACACTTGCATGACTTCTACCACACTCCTTTGATCCAATCATTACATTACATGTCTCCCTCAGCTTTTTACTTCTAACATTCCCTCCGTTTCATGCGTTTTGGTGTTCTTTCATGTTTTTTCTTGCACTATCAACTTTTCTATCTTTCTTCTTTAGTATTTTAGATCATTCCTGCATGTCACATACTGTTTTTCAACTTGCTGTGTGATTTTTCCTCTTATTACCTCTTAATTATGGTATGTTGCTTCTGTCTCTGATCTTATAATTAGCCTTTTACTTTTTGATCACCTTTTTTCCTGTTTTGCAAAAGGCATGTCTTTTTAATCTTTTAACCACTTTTCCCTGCACAGTTTTCTCTTTCTTATTCTTTATTTTTTCTGTCTGACGTCATTCTATTAGTTTGACTCTCTCCACCAGAAACATTGCTTCTAATCTTATTTTTTATTTCTCGTAAGAAATTTATATACTGTTTTGCCCTTATTTACAGCTATGTAATTTTCTTCTTTTAGAAGTCTAGGTTTGCAACTTCCTAGAAGTTCTCTATAGATTAGGGCAATATATTTGAAGGTGATTACGTGATCATCCTGGATATTCAGCCTAAATTACTGGAATACATGAACAAGAAAAATAAATATATGGACTTCTCACATTTGAATAATTGCACTTTCTGTTAAGGTGCATCGGGAAAGCAAGTCTCTGTCAGTGAGTAAGTGGGTGCATTTAACAAAACATGAGTACTAGTCCATGAGTGAAATACTGTTGTATTTTCATCTTGGTCTCCAAATGAACACTGGTGGCTCATGTTATGAAAGCACAAAGATTGCTTAAGGCAAAGAGAGCTTTGTCAAGGTTAATGGCCAGAAATCCTTCCTGTGCTAAACATTTTTTAATGGGTTTTTTTTCTTTTCAGATTATTTTTTAAATTTGCTCTTCAAAACAAGAGTCCAAAGGGAAAAAAGTGTAGTAGTAACTGCAGTCTGTGATCCATATCACTGTTTATATTTTATATATTAATATTTATGCTGCACAAGTTCCAGTGTGCTACCATCTGGTAGGTTGGTTTGTTGCTAGTTGTGCTCGTGTTAGATATTTCATGCTTATGATTAATATTCTTGTGTGTTCAGGCAAAATGTAGTAACTTAAAACATCCAGGCCTTTCAGCCATATTTTCAGTTTGGAAGCGAAAAGCATATGTCTCTTTCTGAAGAAATCAGGTCAAATGGGCGCAAAAGAGGAGATCGCTGTCATCACTGTGTAATAGGAAAAAAAAAAAGGGTTATATATATATGCACGCCTTGCACGTATGCTGCCAAGTTATTATGAAAAGAGCAGGTAGTTCTCTGAAAGTCAACCCTTTCCCACATTGCTTTCATTATTTATTAGATATTCCTATTCATTCTGTTGATACTCATCACAGCAGTATCTGAGTACCTCCCAGTGGTGTATTAAGCTCTTGACTTAAGATCTCTCATTTTCTCTCCAGAAGGAGAAAACAGCTGAGTGCCTCAAATTTAAATTAATGCATTTTTGGTAGCCTACATCCCAAAGGACTCCAATTCTTGTTAGAATATGTAGTTCTGGTTGAACTATGAAATGTCATATTGAAATATATGTCATTTCGTCCGAGAAGTGAAGACCTGAGCAAAGGCAGATCACTTTCTGCTTGCCTAAGACAGTTATAAAACTGCTAGAAAGCCAACAGGCAGAAAGGGAAAATATAACTTACAGGTTGTCTTTTGAGACAACTTCATACTAACAAAGAACACAAAAGTTAAGACACATTACTTATATAATCATAAAATCACAGAGTGGTTTAGGTTGGAAGGGACCTTTAGAGATCATTTAGTCCAAACTGCATACCGAGGGCAGGGACTCACCACCTTCATTGTAAAAAATTTCTCCCTTATCTAGCATAAACATACCCTCTTTCAGTTTAAAACCATTGCCCCTTGTCCTGCTACTACAAACCCTGGTAAAAAGTCTCTCTCCATCTTTCTTAGAAGTTGCTTGTATATAGTGATAGGCTGCAATAAGGTCTCCCCAGAGCCTTCTCTTCCCCAGGCTGAACAACCCCAACTTTCTCAGTATTTCTTTATAGAAGAGGTGTCTCAGCCCTCTGATGATTTTTGTGGCCCTCCTCTAGAACCTCTCACAGGACCATGCCTTTCTTGACCTGAGGGCCCCAGAGCTGGACACAATACTTTGTGTGGGATCTCACCAGAATCGAGCAGAAGGGTAGAATCACCTCCCTTGGTCTACTGGCCACACTTCTTTTTATGCAGTCCAGGATAAGGTTGGCTTTCTGGGCTGCAAGGGCACATTGCTGGTTCATAAGAAATTTTTTATACATTGGTATCCCCCAGTCCTCTGAAGAGTTGCTTTCAATACATTCATCTCCCAGTCTGTATTGATATTGTGGTTGCCCAACCCAGGTGCAGGACCTTGAATTTGGCCTTGTGGAACTTCATGAAGTTCATGGCTCTTCTTCCTCATTTTTGGTAGCCAAACAAGAGAGAGGGCTTACTCAAAAAGTATTTTAGTCTCTATTTTAATGATTTAACCTGAATTTCTCTCTGAAAGAACCTATTGTTTTGGTTTCGTTTTTTTTTTCACCTGAGAAGGTAGGGAGCATAAAAAGGCTAACTTATTAAATTACATATCTAAGCAGTGTAGCCTGCCTAAAACACAGATTATTCTATTCTTTATACTGGCACAATTTCAGCCCCAGGAGACTACAGTATAGTTGTGAGAACTTCACAATACTTCTATGAGTCTTTTAGAGCCATTTACTCTGTTGAACTAGTAAATATTCCTTTATGAGCTGATCTTGTCTAAATATTTCCCTGGTGAAAATAGCATCATTTTCCTAAGATAGAGAGGTAAAGCTGTCTGCTGCGTGCAAGCTGTTGCCTTTTCAATCCATGTCTTGTGAATTATATCACCTAATATATATGATATATCATCTAATCATGATATATCATCTAATCATGATATATAGATAGGACCTGAAAGTACACTGATAATTTTGCTGTTCACCACAAGTGCACATTTTAGTCATGGAGGATAGGTTCTATTATTGCTTATATCTGCCAAAAAATGAAAGCACATTTTCCTTAGATCAAACAAGCGAGACAGATCTTATGGTTGACAGTATTAAATAATGCAGAGATACAGGAGTATTAGAATAATGAATGTCTTATCTTTCTCTTTAGATCAACCACCAGTGTACTGACAAGTCTATGTCATGACCAAGTTCATAATGAATTTTAAAAAAATATTAAACTTGCTTAGATTTTTTTGTTAATTAACATCTTCCTAAGCTTGCTCAGGATTTAGATGATTGGATAGTGAATGTCACTTTGTAATAGGTGGTGAATCTTTTCTCATTTATTAGAATACATTTTTTGCAAAGGAAGAAAAGATGATTTATTTAACTGTCTGTACTAGTTAGGATCAGTAGCAGCCATCTTCCAGTTGTCATTGATTGTCTTCCTAAACTTCAAAGGACATAATTCAGATTTTCTGGATCACCATTTTCTTAGGTATGGTTCTCATTTTTGGTGAATAGCCATATTAAATTTGGGGACTTTTGGTAGACACATAGCTTGCACTTATTCCTGAAGTATATTCAACAGTCTAAGAAGCCTTCTGAATATGAACTATGATTCTAACAAAAGTTCTTATAGTTATTTAGATGAGTGACTACAATTCAGCTACATACAGTAGGTATTGGATTAATTATGGAGTTCATTACTATGATTAGTGACTTGAGGTGAGATATGACAGACTTGGTAAATACTGATGTAAATAAATAAAATCTATTAAAAAAATCTTAGTCTGACAAAAAAACCACAAGAAAATCTCTAGAGCTGATGAAAAGTATGCAGTTACCTAAAGTATAGACAGTCAGTGGCTGAGGCTCAGATATAAAGACTTGCTGTGTCTTCCTCTGGTGACCAACTATCTGTTTTTTTCTGAAGTGCACTGTGGATTTTCTCGGACAGCCATGGATTTTAAATTTTTTTTTAAAAAAATCAAGGTCATGGTTTTATTTTTTTCTTCCTGGGTGCTGAGAAGTATTTATCACTACCATAGTAAGTATGGTCAATCTGAAGCATTTTAAGGTTATTTTTCTCTGTCTTGACACAAAAGGCCAAGGGCAAGATAATTTGCAATGAAACTGCTCGTGCACAAAGGCAAGGGTAATGCTGGGCTCTGACCATATTTACGTCAAAATGTCCCAAACCCATGAATTTTCCATTCCATTATAAACAAGGTATTGGTGAACTCCTTTTTCAATTCTTTAATAAAAGAACTGTAAATAGGCAGTATTATTTTAAAGGAAATTATCACATCTGAAGAGTTTGTTCTGTATATAAGTGTATATTTTATAACATAAATATCATAGTTGCACAGTTGCACAGAATTTATATTTACAAGCCTACAAATTCAAGAGCAGATACCAGATAAAAATTATTTCCTGAGAACTTTGACAACAATGTCTAAAAACTCTAAGGTGATGAAATGCGGACATAAGAATACAAATCAGACCTGATGAGGAAGACAATTATCACAATATATAGAACAGCACAAGTATTGAAATCAGAAAAGAATTTAAATGAAATATCAGAAAATAAAGTGGGGGGTGGGGGGTGGGGTGGGGAAAGACTTGAAGATAATTCAGGAGGAATTTTGGCATGTGAAATGTCAGTCTGCCAGTGCACATCATGTGGGTATCCAAGAAAACAAGACGGAAATCTTTCTTTTAGAAGCCTCTAGTGAACTGCAAGCTCAGTATAGAGCAGACTGGCAGATGGAAGAAGAAACCAAAAAATATTGGTGTGTCTAACTGAGGCCTGTCAACTTTGTAAATAACATATTTTAAAGCCAGGAAGATTTCCCTCTGCAAACAGATGAGGACATTACTTTCTTCTGACAGCTATCATGTCTTGGTAGAAGCCTGAAGTGATATATATACATAGTAATCATATCTTTACTGCTGCACATAAAGCATTACTAAACAACAATTACAAAACCTCTGTTGTGGGTGAAAAAATCTTTAATTTCATGTATAGAAAAGATTTTTTCTTCTAACAAGAAATACCTGTTCTCTGCTCTTGTATTTTAAATTGAAGAAGAATTGGGTTTGCATAAAATTAGTTCCCCACAATTACCCTAACATACATGCAAAGGGTATGTAATATTTAACAAATGGGCATCCACTGTCAGTAGCAGTATTGTGCATTGCTCCTCCTGATGTCATGAAGTCATGTCCTTGTGATGTCTTGAAGACATGGTTCTGGTGATATTACTTATTTTAAGAAGCTATAATTGTGCATCGTTTTCAGATCAGCATAGGGAGCAGTGAGCCCAATATCATTAAAATGCAAATGAAATCATTATAGTAACTTACTATAGAACTCTAGTAAATGCTGAAACTGAAGAAAGCTGTACGATGCTTGGAAGAAGTTATGTGAAGCTAACTAAGGAGTATCTAATTTGCAGTGCAACAATCAACAATACAGTATTGCATCACTTTTTCATTCATACAAACTAAGATGGTGTGCAAAAAAACTCTACCATAAGCCACAGCACAGTTATATCAATCTCATATAAAAGAGCATTTTGTGTTTGTGTCGAAAATGCTGTTGTATTTTTTCTTTATTCTTTTTTTTTTTTTTTAACTTCCCTCCCCCCCGATAATCTAATAAACTTCACTCTAAATTGTAGTCTGGCTGGATCAGTTCCAAGAATCCCAATTTTCCAGGCACACATGAGTGCACAGTAAGTAGCAACACACTACACGGCAGGTAGTTCTAAGCAGACTTCCAAGGTAATTTCAGGGTATACCAGATGCAGGGTGTCTTTCAGTTTCTTCTCACATGCTGTAGCATTTCCTGCCTGCTTACAAACTGCCTCTTCTGCTTTGATTCCTTTGCTGGGAGCAGGTGAGGATGGTGCAGAACAAAAAGAGTTTTCTGCAACTTCGATAATTTAAAAGTGAAAGTATAAAGATAGTCCTTTCAAGTATATGCTGAAGAACTCCTTCATGGAAAAATTGTTTTTTTCACCAAGTAAAATTTTGCATTACAAAAGAATTTTTCTGTTACATATGCACATATTGATGGCTAACTTGACTGGGCACGTTACAAAAGTTATCCATGTAATCTTTCATTATTAAAGAAGCTTCTAGCATTAGATACTGTTTTAAAAAAATCAAATGCCTTTTCTTACCTTATCGTAAAGGGAGATTTGAAACTGCAGTTTGGTTTTTGTTGGGTTTGGTTTTTTGTTTTGTTTTTTCATTTGAAAATTATTTTTAACCTTGTACCTGGGAGGGAAATCAGTCATCTTTCAGAATAACAAAGGAAAGTGAAATAGTTTCATAATCTGTAACTATTTTACAAGTAATTTTGCCCAAAGAAATTAACCTTTCAGATTTTTTAAAGTTCATATTTAGTTAAGAAACCTGCTTTTATTCATCCATGTCAAACCTACTTTACTACTGCAATGGTGTACTTCCTCTTCCACTTTAAAACCTGTAGGTTAGAAGCTGCAGTTTCGTGATCCTCTTAAAGAACAAATGTTTTATAAACTAGAAATTCACATGCTGATTTTTAACTATTCTTCACCTCTTGTGGGAAAAATGAAAGCAGATTTTCAGCTAGAAAGCTTCCTCCAGCAGGAGCCATTAGATTATGTGGTGTCTTATTAATAAAGGATAGTATCTCATCCAGCTATAATACAATAAATACATAATTTTACATAAATATAAAGATTCCATGCAGGAGACAGGGTGGAAAAAAATATTAACATTTTTTACACAAGTTTGCCAGAAAATATAGAAAATATAAAACGGTTGCCTCAAATGCCAAGGATATAAAAATAGACCAATGACGAGTTGAAAAAAGAACCTCAAAATGCAGACGTGAGGAGTTATACATTAATAAACCCATGGGCAAAACTTTCACCCTTATCAGGCTTGTTTGTATTCACCTTCTATAAACCAATTCAACATTCATGGAATAATTCCAGATAAGGTATTTATGCGAACCTGAAGACAGAATCCTCTAATTACAATAGGTTGTACATGAAATTACACTTACTGTGCTTCATTTGTTTGTATGTATCACATAAAATGAAATCCATTCTATTTCTGCATAGTATTGCCTTTTGTAATTTTTATCTTCCTTTCTTTTCTGGTGTGAACTAAAGAGCAGATTTACTAGACTTTTAGCACTTTTTTCTCAGCTAACCCCAGCTGGTTTAAACATTTTTTTCTGGATGAATTAGGATCCTTTATTTATCTTAACAGTGAACTCTTTGGGAATTCAGGGGGAAACAGTGTCTTGTACCTGTTTCTGCATGGAGGAACTCTTATATTTTAGTGGACCTTTTGAACATCTGTCGGTACAACGTTTTTCCATCTCTTCTAGGCTAAATGTCAAGTGCTAATTACTGAAATGAAGTATTGCAAAATGAGGAGTGTTTATCATGGAGCCATGATTACTTTTGAGATGTGTAGTGAGTTTATATCAAATACACAAAAGCAAAGTGAACCTATTTTGGAGAGAAGAAAACATGTACATAGGCATATATTGAAAGACTGTCAACCTTTATACACAGCGTTTTTAAAAGGTCTGAAAGTCTTTCTGGAGTGAGTGTGGTGACAGACTATCTATATCTCATTCAAATCCATTCTGCTCTAACTGGATAAACTGTGATTTTCACTCTCTCCCTTTTACTGCACTACCTATCACAATAGGAACATGTGCATTTCCCAGTCTTATTTTCAGGTGCTTCCATATGTTGTGAGAGCATACTTCAAGACCAGGAAAGAAATGTATACAAATTAAATGAGAAGCCATAGGGGAAAAAAAAGAACAAGAAAGAAACATCTGCAGGGCACCAGTGTGAAAAAATGTTTAAGCTGCCTGTTATTAACTGCTCAACCTGTTTTACGCTGTATTTCTGCATAATTATGTTACAGAGGAGCGGGGGGAGAACAGATGTTGAATAAAGACTGAAAATAAGAAAATGAGACTGTAAGAAAAAAAATAGTTGTGGTTGCTCTCAGCTGGACATTTTTTGGCAAGACTTTTAGACAGCAATCTATTTCTCAAATTCATTGCCCATTTCTGCAAGATTAATGTAAAACAAAATGTTTCTTTTTAAGTCTGATCAGTCGAACAATTATACAGCTTCAATAATCCCCAAGTCAGTCTTTCAGAAAGCAGCTGAATGTTTCCTCAAGCAGTTTCATAAATTAGATTAAATGAATATGATATCAGGTCAGAAGCCCTATAAGCTCTTTCCATGGGAAGTTGTTGGTAGCTTATGTAATTAGCTGATTTTTTCATGCTTTGCAAACAATCCATAGAAGACACATTTTTCGCAATCCTTATGGAATAAATGCCACTAAGCTATACTTGCGTGTTTTTCTGTCCCCTTTTCTCACTCTCGCTTCATGCTTTAAAGCAAATTGAACTGTCATTTTTTAAAAATATCTCTTTTTTTTTTTTTTTTTTCTCCACTTAGCTGATATTTTCCAGCATCAGGTTTGAAAGCATTATGAAATTGCTGTCAGGATAGAGGTATCTAAAAAAAGGGGCTGAAACTACATGCAGAGTTACTACACTAAACCATGTGCATCACCACTCCACTTTTTTTTCCTGAGTACAATATTTACCTCAATGGGAGGTATTCGTGAATATGCTCTGCAGTGGCCATTAACTGAAAGAATCAAGCTCTTTAATGCAACTGCTACTGCACTTTTTCAGAGATGGTTATTCACAAGGTTGAGCTAAAAATCAGAGACCATTTTGGGAGAGGGATTCAGATGTGAAGTGAATCCTTTCCCAAACATCTTAATTTTCTTCTTGTTAACTAAAAATATTTTATTTTTCAAGCGTTCCCGACTTTGCTTTCCTTTGCTATCCTCACCCTACATACCATCACAAGTAGATGTCAGTCTGTTGAACTGCTTCTTTCAGGTGAGCAAATACTTCAGATTATAAAGCTATGTAGGGTTGTTTTTCGAAAAGTCATGGCTCTAAAAAGCCACAGCTTAGAATCGGATTGACTGTGTTATTTCTTGAAAAGCTTACAAGTAAATTGATAAAGAATCCACATATTTGTACACATTTTGTATTCAAAGGATTTGGAAAGAAATTTCCTCTGGGGAAAAAAAAAAAAAAATCATATTTTATGCTTTGGTCCTGACAGAGCTTCTAAAAGAAAGTATGCCATTTGGAAGAAGTATAGATGTGAAAAAAAGACCATGTGAACTTATATTACTTCAGGTGCCTGGCATGTGCATGCAGGATTCTAGATACATTCTTATTACAGATCCTTACTGTAATTGCAAGTGAATAGCAGTAACTCAATGTTATAGTATGTTTAATACTGCAACTGTGCCATTACCACAAATCTCGACAGGAATGCGTGGTTCACAGGTACCAGCGGGTTGATGGATCTGTCTCTGGAATCAGAACAAATCTTCCTTACGATTCATTTTTTTGCCACAGATAATCCATAAAATGAAGACAGAAGATTGATGGAGGTTTAGTTTTTCTGCTCTCGTTTTAAACAGTAGATGTAGAACAGGTTCTTCTATTTTACAGCCTAAAGCTGAACTGTCAACATAAAAGATGTACGGACTTAATACCTGAGAGCCGGACAGAAGAATTACTTCCCTCTTTTTTTAGAGCAGATTAAACACTGCACAATATAGCTCATTACTACATAGTGCAAATTTTTTGAACAGGCACTTTTTGCTAAAGCATGAAATACTTTGTCTTATTACCTGCTTTACTGCAATACGCAGATTTCAGCTGAGAATGAAAAAGTTTTTCATTTATAATCTGCCTGCCCATATTGTGAGAAATTCTATACCTGACCAAAAACATAAAGCTTGAAATATTATTTCTGGTTTTTGCCTGTGTGAGTGGATGTGGCTGACTCTGTGTCTCACTTGGTGCCGTGTAACAGCAGTCAGTACACAATTACGAGTTTATTAAATCTGTACTTCATGAGAAAAAAGACCAGAGCTGATTACAATACGCAAATTAAAATAACCAAAGGTGCTAAACATTTAGGATTTGTTCAGCTTTGGAGATTAATTCTGTGGCTTATGTTTAGTTCTGGATATTTTTATTCGATGAAAAAATAAAATTGTGGACACTTCAGAAAACTGCACGTGAACTATCAAAAGAGTATTACCCATTTTGAAGGAGGAACAGAGGAAGAGAAACATGAGCAGACAAACTGAAAAACAAGAAAACAAAGACTGAAGAACAGAGAAAGGAAATAAAACAATTTTTAAAGAATATATTGCTTTTCACATGTTTGGCGATAATTTATATTTTCATGAAAGCATCATGAAAAGTATCAGAAGGTATTTCTCCTGTTTATCACTACAAATATACAAATGTATTTCTAAACAGAAATCCTCTAAGTGTGCATAGGATAAAAAGTCCCACTGTCTTCATTTCAGCTCACGTCCTTTCAGGTAAAACCCTGGAGGTGTGGAGGAACTTAAGTTAGGGCTTAGCTAGAGTCCAGTTTGGGGCATCTTTTTAAAATGAATCACATTTTTCTTTCCCACAAAGCAAAAGTAATTCTTAATTTTGGGTTATGGAAGTGGTTACAGTTGTTTATTTTTGCTGTATCTTTGTAACAGAACAAATACTGGTAAAAAAATATTTAAGTAAAAATGTGCTGAAACTCATTCTGGTGTAGAACTGACTGGAGATAGAATTGCTTTTGTGTTGCATAACATTTTTTTTTTCCAGTTTGTCTTAATACCAGTTTAAAGGGAAAAGAAAAAAAAGCAAATAAACAAAACCACACCTAATTCAGCTGAGTTCAATCACAACCATTGAAATAAAGTTAGATTTGAAGGAATTTGTGACTTAGTGAGGGAAATAAACTGTTTTAAAAGGTAGACTGGGAGTTTTGTATAATCACTCATTTTATTTTATTTTATTTAGTTTTTAATAGGATTTTGCCTTTAAGTAAAGCAGGTATATACCAAGCATTCCCTGCATGTTTGCCAACATGTATTAGATGCATACTTGTAAATTTTTGTTTGTGTTTTAAGTTCTTCAGAATGACCTGTTGATAAATACTCCATTTTAAAGGATCTTTTTCTACTCTTGTAGAAAATAACATGCTTAAGCTTAGTATGTTTAAAGTTTGTTGACCTGAAACTTTATACTTATAAATTTCCCTTCCTTGTGTGAACTGATCTTGGATGCTACCTAAAACTGCATCCAAGTAAATGATATTTTTTGCGGGCTGAAGGTTTTAATATAGTGCCTGCTGGAGAGTGGTAAGACTAAACTTGTAATTCTGATTCAGAGAAACAGTTCTTAGCAGAAATATTGTCTCCGATTTTTCTTCCCTCCAGCCCCCCCCCCCCCCATCTTTGTAATTTGATCTGATAGAAA
This sequence comes from Bucorvus abyssinicus, assembly GCA_009769605.1. Taxonomy (NCBI): domain Eukaryota; kingdom Metazoa; phylum Chordata; class Aves; order Bucerotiformes; family Bucorvidae; genus Bucorvus; species Bucorvus abyssinicus. The sequence goes on along the minus strand of CM020024.1, from coordinate 79,244,953 downwards.
TATGGTTAATTTTGTCCTATAATCTCTTGAAATGTCTCTTTTCTTGTCCTTTGCTCAAAGCATAAGAAGCTAATCTGTTTGATTTTTTGAAGTAGCACTAGGAGATCTTTATCCTTATGGAAGGGGTAGGAATAGAAGCAAGTTAACTTAAATTAGTTCTTTCTTGACTGGTGTAGGATGATATGGTTTTCATTAATCATGTGTGAACCTGTTGTTGTGTGATGTAACACAGCTGGGCACAACAAGCTGGAGCGTGTCTTCCAAGAAATTTCAAAACAGCTTTCTCGAAAACTGCTGTGAAAAAAATAGCACACTTTTGTAGCAAGACCAATTAATCAAAATAGGCCTTTCCTAACACAGAAACAAAAAGAATCCAATTAGATGTCAGTTCTGCAGCTCTGCTCATAATCACTGCCAAGATTCTGTGCAAAGCATCTCATTATAAAAGACTAATAATTCTGTGTTTAAAGTAGGGAACCAAGTATTTTCAAATGTTTCTGCCTCAAGATGGTAACCTACCTCTATATTTAGACATTTAGAGTGTGATTTTGATCCACATTCATACAGTTAATGAGCAATGGGATTCAGATCAACTGTAAGTATCTACATTAGGGTGCGGGTTATGTTGACTCTCTTGCGTAGGTCTCCATGTACTCTCCATGGGAAGTTAGGCACCTATCTGGCGTATGGACTCCTTCCTTGGAAACATGCAAGTGCCGGAACCTGAGGCTATGTCCCACATACATTCTTCAGTTTGGTATAAATTTATGTACCCGTCTGGGCTAAGAGCACAAAGGAGTACTACATGCCAAGGAGAAGTGTCTGAGTTCATTCAGTGTCAGAATCAATCTGAATGCATTAGTGAATCTTTTGAATCAGGCTAATCTGCTTCTCAGCGAGAAGTCATTTAAACATATTTTAAATTGTTTTGGCCAGAAAGTGATATTTGAGAAACCCAGCCAATAAGTTTATGGTACCATACATGATTTCCTAGGTGCCTTCCAGATACTAAAAAAAAGTCCCGAAATCCGGTGTAGGGAGATCAGTCTTTCAACAGTAGATGCAAAAAAACCCACATTTGATTTTTAGCTATATTTTCAGGGTTTTTTTAGAAATAACACCACGGAATTGTAATCTGTGCCCACCTGTTTCCTTGATTGCCCGTAACTTCTGAATTGGCATTTACACAAGGACACAGGCCTCGAAAATGTTTCCACAAATACTGTATTTACAGACAGCTGTAAATATAAATGAAAATATAAGTGAAAAACTGAGGTTGCAGATTAATAGACACCGAAGAAAGTCCTTAATAATGCTTCAGTTACCAAGAAAGCTTTGTCTTCTGAGACGCATTACTCAATAATAATACAAAAATTTGCAAAAAATAAGCTTTAATTGGTTCCATTGTTCATGGAACTATCTGTTAATGTTAGCATGCTGTCTCTGTAGCCAGTGCAACAGAAACAGGTCTAGTGAACAGAATTAAGCACAGGGATACTAGCAGCCGTGTGGAGAAGCTCAAGGAGGACAAAACTCTCATGACCAGGAATATTAATGGAACAAAGATGATGGAAGGCCAGTGGATGTGCAAAACTATTCAGAGTTTTGAAAAAGTTTAAATTTCCTTTGGTGACAAATGGAAAGTCAGAAGATGCAATTGTCAGTGACATGACACTCCAAAAATCAGGGACAAGCAATCTGACTTCTGAGGCTCTTTGGAGGCTGCCTAGACATTTGGTTTGCAAATACTGAAAGAATATACATTCATTTAATGCAAGAGGGACTTGTCTTTTTCTTTCCCTTCTCATATTCTTTAAGTGGAATAAATTAGAGACAACTAATAGCTCCTCAGCTTTTCCTGACCTGCTTCCAGGTTCACTTCACTGAGTGATGGATTCTGCATGCCTCTGGGAAGTCTCCATGAGAAAGAGGGAAAATGCAATCACCACCAGCATGTTTTGAGAATATTATAGATTTTGCTTTGTGCATGCAAGATAAGCAGGTGGTCCTTGGTATAATCATTCATTACTCACAATTATCACCAGTTGAATTCATGGGACAGGATACACTTCTACAATAGAGTAAGATTACAATTTATGTCCTTTCTAATGGCTTACAACATCTTGTTAAAAGGTCCTCTGTTTGTGATTCTTTACCAGCTTGTACTTAAGTATCTCTAAAGCTGCTTGTTAAAGAGAAAGGATTTTAACAGATGTCCTTGTTCTCTGGGATAAATGCATTATGGATATAGAATTGCCTTCACACTTCTTACAATCACCTCTTTTCACCTCTTCGTGCAGTGAACACCTCTAGCTTGTTGTCACTGCACTTGATTGCAGCATAGGAGGATTACAGGGTCAAAGCTAGTCTTGTATCTTTTGTTCTGTCAGGCAAGTCTTTTGAGAATTACTCCCATACTTTCAATTTTAACATGGCTTTTTTGTACTTTTAGAATTACTTTTATAACTGTTAATAGAGTAACTGTTTTTCATACATTTGTGTCACAGATGTATGAAAAAGTATGTATTGTAGACACAGCTTTTTCTCTGTAGTATATATTCTACAACATCCTTGTGAACATTTATGCTTGTATATATATATGAAGATGATCTCTGACAAAGTGTTAGTGGGATACAATAAATTGCCTTTATCCTGTAACCTTGCCGCTCACCTTTGGGCAGGTTTGAATTTTGGGCAAGGTTGAATTTTCATAGGTGGAATCAATGTCTGCACTAATAGCAGCTTTTTTGTGTGTTTGTCAATCTTATATGCCCTAGTTCAGGAAGATGATGCATTCATGGCTGAATTTATTCATGTGTTACCCCAGTGAAAATGAGGAAAATTGTATATTCTTTCTGAAAGCCTATACAAAGTGAAAGATTAAATATATGCTGTAAACAGTTGAATAAAAAAATTGATAGAACTTACCCTCGTGAGCACCTAGCTTACCTGGAGATTGAAAGTGAACACAGAATAAATTAAGTTGTTCTAAAATAATTTTGTTTTTTCCTGTCCCAAACACTTGACATTACCTATAATTTTGGTGAGTAAAGAAAGATTTTAGACAAGCAAAACAAATCTTAAATTTGGATGTGTTTTAGCATGCGGGATATTACTAGATTTTAAGATAATCACATGGCGCAGTCTAAGGATTTTATCTATATTACAGATCTGATCTCAGAAGGCTTTACATTCCCCATTGCAGCCTTTGATAATTCAATTAGTCTCTCTAAAAGTTGGGAATAGCTGATAAATTCACTTTAATGTTAACTCAAGTACCCCAGCAGGTTTCTTTTAATATGATCACTTCTCAGGGAGCTTAGCTCTAGAGGTGATATGTCCTAAACACAACTTTCTGCAAGGAATATGTGGGCCTTTGGAGCAGATTAAAAGAACTATCTGTACCAACATCGCTTCTCAGCATTAATAAAGTTACTTCAGATCATGACAGAGATCTCATTCAGTTGGATGGCTGTCCATCTAGTTTAATTTATTTTAATTTGCACCCTTAGGTCTCTCCATGGAACAGATTCCATGAATATGATGAATGATCCTAGGAACAGAGAATGTCATTAAGCAAGCTGAATTTAACCCTTCCCTTTAAACATTGTCTTTTGGGATTCCCAATTCTTATTGACAGACACTGATTGCTGAATGAAAAGTAGGAGGGGATTAGCTAGATCTGCATTGACGTGTCTTTGGAGAATGCGAACAATAAGGCCAGTTCTGTTTGTCTACCTCTAGGAAATGAACAAAGAATATGTTAGATGCAAAAGATGAACAACCGGATTTAGTGCAATAAACAGCTGCATGTCCCTGCAGAAGTCAGATAGCAAAGCAGAGAGAAAAATCTTAACAAGAAAACGCTGCTTACTACTTATAAACAGTTGGTCTTCATAGGCAGATTGTCATTGACCTGTACAGGGTTACAGTTTGGCTAGAAGGAAGACTTGAATTTTAGGTGTATTCATCCATGTCATCAAAGATGTGTGTTGTCATCACAGTTAGAGCAGGCTAACTGCGACATTGAAAGCTTATAGAAAATGCAGTATTTTCCTCTCCAAAGGTAGAAAATAAACAGTAGAAGCATAAAAAGTGCAAATATATACATATCCCTCTCTGCATGGAATGCTTTATTCTGTAATTTTACTGCACTTTGATTTCCTGTTTGAAAATAAAGAGGCAATTACATTCAAGGATAATATTTGCTGATTGTTTTATAAAACAGATTCTTACAGTAAGCAAAATAATATATTACTTTAAATATGATTTTTTTCAGAGGAAGATTGCAAAGAAATCAATTTCTAATGAATTAATCCTATGAAACTTTAGGGAAGACATTTTACATAAACGTTTAGATTTAATATATGATTTCTTCTTTTCTGTATTTTGACTTGAAAATCAGACATACATAATAACTTCTTTTTATTCTGAGTGGTTACCTATTAAAGAATTGCCCTTTATTTTGCCATGTTAGTTTTCTATTTCTTCATATAATTTTTCATTATGATTATTTTGTTTTTAATAGCCTTTAATCTTTTCTACCAAAGAAAGCATACTCTAAAACTGAAAATATCTACCCCTATATATGTTGTATCCCAATATATGTTGTGAATATTATTCACCTTACTACTCTGTCCAGTAAAGGCTCTGAAATCCTTCTTGCAGTTACATAATTGCAATGAACTCTGGATAAAAATGCTGAAGGCAGTTTCTAGCATCAAGCTGGAATTGAATTTGTTTGCACATCATGTAGACCAGTAGGGTGTAGTGGCTAAACATAGCTGGGGTAATATATCACAGGAACACCTGATAATGCAGAAGCACTCTACAGGATTACCACCAGTTTTCCACTGGATTATGTTTAAAGAAGAATCAACTGCTAAATAACTGTATCAGCTTTTCAGAGAAGTGTGACTAATTTTTTATGAACAAAGTTGTTGACAATTGTTTATCATCTCTGACTGACTCTCTAAGAACTACTAATTCAACATTGTTGAATGAAAAAGCACATCCTAAATTTTAGCTGAGAAATTATTTAAAGAAGGGATATTTGGGTTTGTGTTGAAAGCCACAAACAATGAACAGAAGAACTCAGTCTTACTTAACATTTAAAATAAAATATTTGAGATCAGACTTGTTTCTGAGGATGGAGTCAGTGACTGGTGGGAATTCCATGTATGCTGCTTTATGTCAATAAATTTTATTTTGTCCTTGGAAAGAAGTGATAGACTATGATTTACTTTTGATCGTCTCATACAACTCCAAAATTCAAGGCTACAAATTCTGTAATCTCAGGACAGGTCGGAAAAATCTGGTACATAAATATGGGCTATGATTCAATAAGATCCTTTCCTTTTATTTTCCTAGTTAAGCAGAAGCTAAATGTGTGATTTGGTAATATTTGCAGAAGATCTATAGGTTTGAACTGTAGATGAAAGGGAAAACGGGAATTTAGCGTCTTTGTAAGGTATCCAGTACTCTGTTGTGTTTAGGATTCGGCTAGATCTGTGAGCCAGCAGAGCCTGGGCTGCAAAATCAAGGTACAGCTAGACAGAAGAGTTGGCAAGGAGGATGTGGGTTCTCATTTGCCTCTGACTCTAAATTCCAGCAGGAGCTAGGATGATGTTCTGGTCATACCTAAGGTGCCAGCTTGCTCTGTAGACAAAGTGTAATCAATCAGCTGATGAGAATGACTCTTGCTAAATTTCTGGAAATAAAATATAAAATAAAAAAGACCACACCATGTCAAACATCTAGCTTGTGTAAAGGTGGGAACCTCTAGACATTGCAAAGTCACTCCCTGCTACGTTCTGACAAGATCTTAGTTGGAGTCAGAGCTGCAGCTGCAAGAGGAGAGTGGATCAACTACAATTTGCCTCAGTGTAGAGCAGCAGATCCCAATGTGTTCCTCCAAGCATTCAAAATGTAGCACTTTTAGACACAAATTTAGTTCTGTAAAGAAAAGCAGTAGCTTGGTATAAGCATTGTGACACAGTACTAAGGGAGAAGGGAAGTTGCTTCACTTTTGCAAGAAAACAGCTCAGCGAAAAAATACCAGTAGTCTTGGTCTGATTAGATATTGAATGAATATTCTGTGGAAATACCAGAATTTATATGCACATGTAATCATTAAGTTATTAGTTTGCAAGGGGACAATTTTCCTACCATTGGAAGGATAATGTGCATTAGGAGCACATCTTGGAAAAGGGGACTCATGATGCTGAGTTACATATCTAAATCCCATTTACATTAAATTAGGGAATATTGGGCCCTTAGACTCAAAACAGACAGTTTTCTGAGTGCTGAAAAGCTTAAGACAGCTAATAGAAAAAGCTAGACCGATGGGTATGTATCTCTAACATAGAGATAGATAACGTCAGGACATCAACTCCACACACATTCAGTGAAGATAGGTAGCCCTATCTGTGAAGTAGTTTAGATCTGTAGCCTATCACTAACGTTCTGAATGACTCTGAATCCATCCTTCTCCATTGCTTCTAGAGACAGCATAAGAATTCTAGCCTAATTTTAATTGTCAAAAATTAGATTACGTGGCTATCTCTGTTTCTTGAATGAAATTACTCTCTCTTATAGCTGCTGGTAGGCATCTGATGAAACTGATATTCAGCGTTTGAATCTACTTCCTGCGGGGTTTTTTTCAGCCCCTTGATTGACAAGAACTTTCACTTAAATAGCAGATTAGATGGAAACGCTCTTGTGTTTTCTTCCCTGTTGCATGATAATATAACAGGAGTGATGAAAAAACTATGGTCTGTCTTCAAGCTCACTAGGATTTAGGGCACATGATAGTAGGAAATCAGGCTATTCAGAAAACCTCGGCTGTAGGAAAACCTTTTCCCTGAATCCTAAATAGACTTAGGCAGGTACAGTTGCCTTAGGAAAGACTATGCTTTGTAGTCTTGCTCAAAGAAATAAATCTTAGTAAAAAAACCCACCTTGAGCGTATTTCCTTTTTGCTATCGTGAATTATGTCAGATGTCACATCACCAGCATTTTTTAATCTAACTTTGCAGGAAGAACACATTTCTGCACCTTTTCCCAATTAGAAGCTTTTTTTAATTATTATTTTGCTGGTTTTGTTTGGGTTTGTTTTGTTTTGTTTTGTTTTGTTTTGTTTTGTTTTTTTAAATGGACATTGACACAAAGGCTAAAATAACTTCAAAAGGCCTTCAATTTGGTATGAGTTCTATGCGGCTACCGCCATCTTTTAGAGAATTACTGTTCTGCATGGTCTGCCTAACCAAAGAACAAGATTTACCATGCTCTTTGATCTTCTAAAAATATATTGAAATCTGAAATCAAGTGCTTTGCCTGAGTCTTGACTTTGCTGGCAACAGTGAGCTGAATAATGTAGTAACATGTAGAGCCCCTCTAATATCGCTTAAAAAATAGAAGTGACATATCTTCAGAATCTGTCCAGCTGTATCTGGCAAATGATTAAATTCTCTGAAGTCAGATGTGCATAAAAGAGGGAGGATCAACAATCAAGGGGAAAAAAAAAAAAACAGAGAATGGAAACAGGAATTCCAGCTAAAACAACCCTATGTGATTAAGCGGCTGTACAAAGTGCCAAAAGTCATGCTAAGAAAAGGGTGTAATCTCTATTTAAAGTTATTCAGAAGGAAGAGCTAAAATATTTTGCTGAGAGCCATAGTGCAGAGCTCTTTGCATATCTTGCCAATAATGCAAAAATACTTCTACAAAAATCACATATATCCTTTCATTTATTTCTTTTGCATTCACTGTCTAGGTTAGAGGTTTTTTGCATAGTAGTACTAGGGACAATTAAGTCTGTTTAACACAGAAACAGATGCCAGATGTATGCATGTAACAGTTACAGAAGAAGCATATGCATATTATCAGCTCTACAAATAGTCAGGCTCCCTAGGCATTCAACAGTTTTGAAGCTAAGGGAGGGAATGTTTTTATGTTACAACATTTTCCCTTGGTGGTAGCAAATTAGCTGCCTTGTATCCATCTTCAGCTGGAACCACAGGGAGTCACTTGAGAGCTTACAAATAAGTTTAGAGCTCTGCTAAACTGTTTCTTAGATACCTGAGAAGTGGGATACATACCATGCATGTGCTGTAGCACTTGGACTTAAAAAAAAAACAGAAAAAAACCCCTCGATTTCTTTTTCCAGGAAGACAGGTGGTTTTTTTCACCTTAATTCCTTACAGAATTTGTTGAAGTTAAGACCAAGCCTTGCTTTCAGATATGGTGCTTGACACAATTTTTGTCTCATTGGGAATTAAATAAATTCTTTTTCTTAAAAAACAAAGCAAAGCTACATTTTTATTACAAAAGCCAGAGGCTGTTTTTGGAAAACTGTGCAGTAGATATTGGGGGTCAGTTTTCTGCTTCCCATTATCTGTGATACTAAGAATTCAAACCAATAATAACTGTACAGATCTCTTTCCTTTTCTTCCCAATAGAACAAATAGACTGGGAGGAGTGAGATTCATTAAAATTAAAGTCATGGTAGGGAGCATACATGAAACTTTAAATCAAGTAAATATTATAGTGGTAAGTTCCAGTAAATGAAAACCTCTCTTTAAATATCCCAAAAAAGTTGATCATGATCCATTCCTAGAATAGGTTTTATAGGACGTCTGCCCCGTTTCTAAAGGTGCAGTATCTCCATTGCCTTTAAAGACTGAAGATTTTCTTAAAGGAAGTCAATAGATTGACACAAATTGGCATATTCTGAACCCTTCAGCAGCTTTAAAGTTAGCAGCTGCATCTTTTACTTGCTTTGCCAGAACAGCGTTTAACTTATCTAATTCTTCACTGTTAGATTTCCTTTGTAGGGTGTTCAGATAAGTAAGTTGAGGACACAGCTAAGACAGATTACCCTGACTGCATCTTACTTGGCAGTGATGCTTGTAACCAGCCTTTAAATCTACCTCCAGGACTAAAATATACTTTTTATAAGAACATGGCTCAGATGAGAGGTTGCTACAAACCAGAAAAGTAACTTTAGCAGGCTTAAAAAGTGAAGATATTAGTGAAAATAATGAATACATAATTACCATGTCTTTGGAAATAGTTCCCAAATTACCAATTTTTCTTAAAGATACGTTTAGTCACATAACAGTACTCCAACATCAATACAAGAGTCGAAACTATAACGAATGCAAAGATGACAAGTAAAAAGGCAGACTCTCAGCTGAGCAGCTCAGCTGCTGCAAATAAATTAACTAGCAGGAGAGATTTTCTGTATTAGTGTTGTTAATATCTATAATCTCCTAGATCCTTGAAATATGACAGTGATCTGGAACTTAAGGTTCTTGATAAAGGATCTGGGGAAAAGAAGATGTGAATATTCTGAAGTCATCTTCATTAAGTGTCTTTCAGAAATTCATTTACAGTTCATGGAGAACCTGAAAATATGGTATTGAATCTGTTTACAGATATGATTCTTTTTGCCAAACTAGTTATATTTAGAGAGTCAGATTTGAAAAAGTTGTCCTTAATTATTCTACCTGATAGATCAAATTGGAGCACTACCCAGGCAGGAAGCTAAGTAGAATAGCATTAAGAAACTCAAATTCCTGAGAGAATGAGGGTGCTTCATAACTTGCCGTAAGGGTAATCCCATTCCACAAATCTCTTTTGAAGGTGGTAGTAAAACACCACACCAGCAATCTGCTAAACAATAGTCTAGGGCACCATCTAATCAAACACTAATGAATATGTTTCTTATCATAGCACAGAGGAAACTCTATATGAAGCTCTTAAATAATTTCTTTTTCCTAAGATATTTCTGTGTCAGTATCTCCAAGTGAGAGTTCCTTAAGATGCCCGGACATGATCAGGATTTTTCTGAAAGCAGCATCATGAATAGCGTTCTTTCTCCTGTTTTGTCAGATGCATTGTACCTCCAATGAAATCCAAAGTATATGACCCACATATGACACCAACATTTTGAAGCAGAGAGTGATACCCAGTGGGCTTTTCCATCTATCAGTATAAAACAGGCATGGTCTCATTATGTCTGGTAAAGGAGATTTTGAATATAAATCCAGGCACACCAGTAGAATTGTAGAGCAAACCACTCCCTTTCACCAAAGTGGCCACATTTTGAATGGTTCATCATCCATATAGCCTTTGGCTTTTCAGTGAGACTTTGTAAAGGAGAACAGATAGCATTTGAAAACTTTTACTGCATTTGATTCTGTTTTGGACAAAGTCATGGTCCTACCCAGAACTTGACAGACTTCCATTCAAGAGAGTCTACCTATAGTCAGAATGTAAACAGAGCCATCAACACAACGTAGAAACAGATTTCTTTAGAAGCCTGTCATGTGTCTCTCCTCAGTGGCACCCTCATCAGTCAATGTCTGTAAACAAGTTGTCATAACTAAATTTGAGACAAGCTTACAAAGCAAAAAGCTTGGTGCCTTCTAATTAAAGATTTGTATGCTGAGATAATTGGCAACGGGTGAGGAAGGCTCAGTGGTGTAATAATCATTGGTGCCTTGACGGTGTGACAGATGGGGATAGCTTCTTCAAATTATGGAGCTTTTATATTGGTATACTCAGGAACTGTCAACAGCGTGATTATATTTTCATTAATGTTGCCTTTCCTTCCCGTGCATTGCTTTTGTTAGTTGTAATCACTGGTTACCTCTGTTCTCTAACTGTATAATCCATTAATATTTGTATAGGAGGCCTCGCAATGGTCCTGGTTAATGACTGGATTCCTGAACATTGGCACAGCACACTATACAGTGTTAGTATTTACCAAGTATTACAAATTAGATATGGAAATTATTGGTGTTATAATTATGACTAACTCACAATAAAGTAAGTACAAAAGAATGTGAATACCATGCAAATTTTGCAAATGATTACACCAAATCATTTAGGTTTCAGATTTAAGAGTCATTGCATTTTTAGGTGCCAGTACTGAAACAATCCCACTCTAAAATCTGTGGAGTTGCTGTGATCAAGAGGAGAAAAATGTTCTTTCTAACAGATCCACAAGACTGTTCTCTTCTGTTAACCACTGCAGTTTCTCTTCTTTTCCAGGAAACAGCTTTTGGGCTCTGCAACAAAGATTTACTGTTTAAAACTATGAATTTGTCAGATTACTAAAGTTTCCCTGTAGCTTCTCGGCCAAGTTCAGGTCTGGCATAGCTAGCCCTTGTACATTTCCTCCCTGCAGCTCTGGGCTAGAAAGAGTTTATGGTGACATAGGGCAGAGGACAAAATATATTTTCATGACTGTCATATGGTCTTTTTACTGCAAATTGAAATAGGTGCCAGTCTGACTTGCAGGCAAATGTTGGAAGCCAGAAGTGTGTGTCCAGTCTCAGCCTCCCCCTTTTTGCCTCTGATAGGAAGAAGTGAGACACCCTTTTTACTTGTCAAATATTTTTAGTTCATTGCCAACTATAAACTTCTGTGTTCGTACCTTTGAGAAGTATAGTGAAAAATTCCAAGGGCCATGAGCTTTGCCTGGGCCACAGGTAGAAATTGTTTTTCTGCTGTGGAAGTTTTGACATTGCTGTGAATTTTGGAAGCAGAGCCTATCCCTGTCTGTGACTCACAGGTCTGATTTGCCTCCAGAACAGCAAGGCAGAGGCCAAAGACCCATTGTTGGGATCTGTGGACCAGCCCGCTGTGAGGATGGAAAATTTTCAGGTAACAGAAATGTTTTCTTGCTCTTGCACTGTCTTTGAATTAAAAAAAAATAAGATTGCCATTAAATCATAAGCATGAATTTAAAGCATGCTTCCATAAGAAAAGTGTTAAATGTTCTGTAATGCTCCATTGTAATTTTCCTTCCATATTTATGGCTTGGGACAAATGTGAACTAGAATTAAATCCATAGGCTCACAATCTTTTTATTGTTTTTGAAGAAGTGGTTTATGCCATGTCAATATAAAAAATATTCTTTTTATCCTGTAACCAGAAAACAAGCAAGCAAACAAAAAAGCCCAAACAAGAAACCAACATCAGAGAAACAGTTTAAGGATTATAAACCTCAGAAGCTTGTAGTTATAATATCAGGAAAAGACCATGAGATCCAAGAGGTTTAAACAAGTGGCAGTCCATTCTCATTTTACTGCCAGTCATTTTCCTAATCTGAGCTACATAATTGCTTTGCCTAACTGAAAGGACCCTTTAAACAGACAAGCCAATATAAATACTCAAACTGGAGACAGCTCTGTTTAATAACAGCAAGCATGTGTATAGAAGTATTTGTTTACCTCTGCTCATTTATGTCAAAATCAATTGTAATTAAACAGGAATCCAACCACAGAAGTAATGCTTTAGCTGATTGTTCTCATCCGAAGTGTCATATAGCCCCAGTGTTGAGGACATGTCAAAGCAGCCCATTATTTTTCTCCTGATAAATACATACTTACAGTCTTTTCAGTTTTTAGTAAAGTCAATTGCCTGTCTCAAATAAAAAAGTAAAACACCATTTCATATCAGTTCTAGGAGGTTTTCTGTTCTTGTTACAGGAAGTACTGAGGTTCTGAAAGACAGAGTTATTTATATTCTCTTTGTTGCCATTTATTGCACATCTGTTTATGCATATGTACAGAAAATACAGATCTTTCTCATCTATTCAAGGTATTAAAATATATAAACCATAGCTTATTTTATTAGTCTAAAGCAATTTCTGGTGAGTTTTTTTCACTTAGTGTGTTTGTGATTAGACCAGAAAAATACAAAGAGGATTTTACACCTTGTTTTATTGAGTGAATTCTAAGTAGAAGTATTTTCAATAATGGACAGAAATTCACAATATAAAGGGTGAAATAAATATATCTCCTAGGGAAGTCAGAGTGAACTCCATGCATGCATTCAAAGGCAGATCTTTTTCTTTGTAATGTGAAACAAGGGCCAGACAAAAAGTGCATTAATGTTCACTGTGTAATGCAATAAAGAACAGAGCAATTCAAGAGTGAAGGCAGATTATATGAGTAGTGTGAAACTGAATGCTTCCAAGAGAAGACAACATAGATTTTGGAATGGGTGCTCCTGTATATTTCCATTTGGAGCTGCTAGTTGATAGCCATTCCAGTCAACTGAGTCAACCAGTGAGTCATCACTGACAATTAATGATTATTTTTTTAGTTTCTGTATTTATAGGAAAGAAGAAGGAAGAAGTGAATTAGAAGCAGATGTTTATGTGATAGTAAAAACTAGCTGTCACCTGTTGAAAGAGAAAAAAAAAAGTAAATAAGATATCTGAAAGCTAGATTAGCCTTTCTTAGGACAATAGGGAAAAAAAACTACTGATATTTTGAAATATTCAGTGTTATTAATGAATTTGTCTAGTCATAATCTTATTTAGCCTTCATCGATGAACATATGGTAATACAAAGGTACATTTTTTTGTATTTTGCAATAAGCAAAAGTAAAAATTTCTTAGAAAAGAATGCACTTCGGTGACAATTTACCAGGTCAAATCTTATAAATTACAGTGATCCGAACTCTGTCTGCCTTGTTTAACTTCAAGTACAATTTGATAACATAATTGACAGGTTTTGAGATGAATATGGTTGTATAGGTCTAGGCCTACATTCAGGCTTGTGTATAGGGGAAATAAAATTTTTAATATATGTATATGCACGTATGCTTCTGTGCTTTCAGATAAGTATATATGTATGTAAATATATGTATATACACATATAGTTAAAGTCTGATTTCCCCTATACACAAGCCTGGACATTTACTGTTACATTCTATGGAGTACTTTGATACAGAATATAGTGTTATTCATCTTATAGACATAGTATGAAACATTTTTTAAAAATGTTTATATGCTGATGTTATATGTACATGGATTGTTTTCCTTTCCATTTGCTTTTCTGCTTTGTGTGTGTATGTGTGATTTAAATAATTACTGTAGAGATAAATTAGGAAAAAATATTGTATTTATTAACTCGGTTTGGTCATATTGAGTCACTAACTGTTTAAAAAAATAATTATTATTGAGTTTCTCCTTTGTTATCATTATGTAAATTTCATATAATTAGTGAGTCAAACTAAGATATCTCAGTTTTAGCCATTGAAAGGAGCCAGATACATAAAGCATTAATTAATTAGCATTATAGTGCAATATATTTAGGATGAAATCAGTACCCATAATTAATTCTGTTCACAATATTTATGAAGAAAGTGTAGGAAATTAAAGATAGCACCATAAAAGTATCTTTTGCTTCAAGCTTGCTACAGAAAAGCGATGTTAAATATAGCTCCTGTGGTAAGATAGAATAAAATACGTAAGATATGTCTTATGTTGCACCCAGATACATACCTTGCCTTGCATTTTATATGTTACCAATACAACTTTCACCCTACACTATCTTAAACTTCAGCGCAGTATACATTTCCTGTCCAGGTGTCAGTTGTTTCCAGGTAGGTTGTCTGCTTCTCTTTCTACAGCTGATAATTTAGCAGTTCTGTTTTAGTGTACGTTTTCCCCTAAGTGCTTAAAGCACTTCTGACTGTTTTCCCTTAAAGCCCCAGAGAGTTAGGAAAATCTCTAGGCTGCTTCCGTTTATTGTACACACTTGCACTGTTAAGGGTTTATTTTCAACAGGAGGGAGACAAGTATAGAGACCTGTGGTGCATATTACTCTACCAGCACATCTTGCTGTACAGCACAGTGTATGACTTATTTCACATATATATATTTACATATTTACCTTTAAATTGATACTATTTTCTCATATGTACTAATTTGGCCCTTGGCTGTGATAGTTCCCTTCGCATTTATCGTTTCTGCTGCTAGTACAAAAGTACCTGCCCGATTTTCCTCACTGTCTGCTATCTGTAGCAGTCAAGATTACAGGCTAATGGTGAGACAAGCAGCGTATAATGCATGATAATCAATACTCAAAATCCATTTCCTATGATGTGACATAAAAGAGTGAAGTGACAAGACACAGGTTTTCAAGACTAGCACACCAAAGCTCATGCAATGCAGGTTGTTTGGGCTTCAAGGTCATTCAGTATTTGTTTCTTCTTCTTTTTTGGCTTCATATTTAATTCAGTCACTGCTAGGATGCCCAGGGAGCAGAAATGGAAAGTTAGTCGATACTGTGAGTATGAATGCAAGTATAAAAACTGTTTTAACAAATGCAGGAAATGAGAAGGGGAAGGAAGTTACGACATGCAATATATATAACATATATATGCTATATGATATATAGGTCTTTTACTTAGAGATGGCCAGCAAACTTTGTATTTTTATTGGCAGTAATGACTAATGTAAATACTGTATAAGAGCTGTCCTCACACCCAGTGTATTTGTATGCACATGCATAAGAGCTAAGCATTTAAAATCCTAGAAAATAGCTTGGTTATAACAAAATTAACCTCATCAGTCTTGAAAATATCAAAGCATGATTTTTGACAACTGTACTGAATAGCTAGTGTAGTTAACTTACTTCCAGTGGCTGAGAACAGCTCTGATCTTTACCTTTCATGTAAAGTTTGTTCATTTCAGTCTCAGTTCGGGAATAATTTTTTTTTTTTTTTAAATAAATGTAGTTCAGTCAAGTTTTAGAACAAGAGACAGTGTCAAAATAGAGTTCCCTGGTTGTATATTTCATATGCATATACAAATTTGTTGTCAATGTAGATAACAGAGAACTGTATATAAATATATGAACATTTATTTAATGTGTTTTAAGATAATATGCCACAGAACTACTGCCTGAAAGGCGGGAAGAGTTTCCCTTCTACAGATGGTCTTACTGTGGTTTAATGAAATAAGCTGTAATGTATTGAAATCTTCCTAATTGTGTTCGCTGATAGTCTCCCAGTACACTATGAGCTCTTGACACAGGAAATATGGTTAGAAAGTTTTACAGGAAGTGTTACTTTTTTCTCTGTGAGGAAGAAAGGAGCAAAGAGGAGTCCTGCTTCGATGGAATAACTGAAAAGAGAGAAAGTAGCAGAGAGAACTGTTGGTCCATTGATTGTGCAGCTCTGAGAATTTTATGGTAGTTAACGTGCAGCATGTTTTTATCTTCATCTTTTGTTAAAAAGGGATCAAAATTATTTACAAAAAATCTTACAAAGGGTAGTTAAGTTTACAAAATATAACAGTTACTCGAAAAATGGTTTAATTACTCAGGGAAAACTTTAAAAGTGCCAGAAAACTTTATTCAGCATTGTCATGAGTTCCATATAAGAAAAAAGAAAATTTTAGATATGGTTATAGAAAATCCTAAACAAAACCCCTACTATTTCTCCTTATTATATAGGTCCGCTTTTAAAGCTAGAGACTGAAATTGTAAAAAATCTACTCTGTAGGATGAAGAGGAATAGAAAAAGAGCAAAATTAATTAATAGCAAGCATTTGTAAAATCTAAAGTTCTAGAATTAACATCGAAAATATTGAGCTTGGGGAATTTTTTTTGTTCGTTTATTATTATGGGTTTCTGGATAAAACGTAATCAAACCTGGCTAGTACTAACTATCCATCCCATGCTAAAGCTTGGAACCTTCCTCTCCAATGCTCTTGTCCCATGTGCCTTTTGAAATATATTGGGTTTTCGTTTTGTAGAGTTTTATGTTTTCCATTTTGAGAGAGAGAGAGAGGGAGACATCGAGCCAGCAAGAGAGTAGCAGTTTCACTTGGCTCTTTTCAGCAGCAGCTGTTTGATGCTGTAGAAGCTCTGGAAAGCTAGATACAAAGAACCTTAGTGGAGGTGAACTAATGGGTGGAATGAGGTGTATAGCAATGTCCTTTATTTGTATGGCTCTCTTTCCATTAAGCAATTGTCACCACATATGTTGTCTCTATGGTTATGCTTGCCAATGCAATCTCATTCAAGTGAAGTAAATCAAACACCACAAATACAAATCTCTTCCCTAAGCTCTTCTCAGTTCTGTCATTGTCCCAGGGTTGGGATTGTCTTTTACTCTTGCTTTTCATTATGATAATTCTAATTTTTATTGTACAATAAAATCAGTGTGCAACTTAATTTTCCTTGGAGGTCATAGAACCATAGAATGGTTTCGGCTGGAAGAGGTCTTCAAAGATCGTCTAGTCTAACTGCCCTGCCATAGGCAGAAATACCTTTCAGGTCAGGATGCTCAAAGCCCTGTCCAGCCTGACTTTGAAATCTTGCAATGATGGGGCATCCACTACTTCTCTGGGAAACCTCCTGGGTTCCAGTGTCTTACCACCCTCATATTAAAGAGTTTCTTCCTCATCTAAATCTACCCTCTTTCAGTTTATGCATCACAGGTTATGATTGGCTTTCTGGGCAGCAAGTGCACGTTGCTGGCTCATGTCCAATTTTTCATCCATGAGTATCGATAAGTCCTTCTCCACAGAACTGCTCTCAACCAATTCACCCCCAAATCTATACTGATCCTGGTGATTTCCCTAGCCCAGGTGCAGGACCTTGCACTTGGCATTCTTCAACTTCATGAGGTTCACATAGATGATTCCTTAAGCCTGTCAGGGTCCCTCTGGCAGGCATTCCTTTCCTGGAGGAAATCAACTGCACCTCTCAGCTTGGTGTGATCTGAAACCTGCTGAGGGTGCACTCAATTCCACTGTCTATGTGATTGATGCAGATATTAAATAATATTGGTCCCGGGGTGAACTCCTGAGGGACGCTACTCATTACTGGTTTTCACTTGGATATAGGGCCGTTGGACATAACTCTTTGCATTAGGCCACCCAGCCAATTCCTTATCCACTGAACAGTCCATCCATCAATCCATCTCCCTCCAGTTATAGCAGCAAGAATATTGTGGGGGACTGAATCAAAGGCCTTTCAGATCTCTAGCTCTGCCCTTGTCCTTACAATCACTCCATTGTGAAGGCCCCTATATTAGCCAGGCACAGGCTGTCCGTGGTGAAGTCATGTTGTCTGTCTCTAATCTCACCTCCTTGTCTTTTATATGTTTTGAGGTATCTTCCCAGAAGATCTGTTCCATGATCTTACCAGGCACAGAGGCTGACTCACCTCTATGAATTTTATATTTAAAGTCTTTCTGTTACTTTTCCTCAAAAATCACTCGGCGTTCTTGTCTCTATGTACTTCATTCTCTCTTGCTTTTGATAATTTGCTAGGCCTTACACCAGTCTTAGATTTTAAACTCTTCAAGGAAGGAAGCACATATAAAGAATGACACTTTTTCACAGAACTGTATCACTCACCAGCGAGGTGGGTGTTGGTCTTCTCCCAAGTAATATGTGATAGAACAAGAGTCACCGTCCCTGGAGATATTAAAAGGCATGTAGACATGGCACTTAGGGACATGGTTTAGTGGTGGACTTGGCAGTGTTTAGTTAATGGTTGGACTCGATGATCTTAAAGGCCTTTTCCAACATAAACCATTCAATCATTGACAAGTATCAGTTCTGAGTAAATTATCTCACCCTCATTTAACATCATTGTGAGATAACAAAATTTTATTTAAATCTACATCACATTTATTTATGTCTTTATAGAAATGTGAATAGTTGAAGCTGTTTACACTGTTGAATTCTCACAGATCACCTTTGGTGTTTCTTCTGTGTCAGGTTCTGATAGCACAACTGTCCGTGATTTTGGTTGTGATATTATAAGATTGCTAGGAATTTATTTTCTAATTTAGAAAGGTGATGATCACTTCAATTTTCCCTGTCTTTTGGTCAACATGTTTGTTCTACTTTTCTGAAGACCTGCTGTGCGTGACTCTGTGTGTGTGTTTCGTGTTTCATCCTTACGTTTGAAGGTATACTCATAGTTTTTTGTCTAACTGGAATTCCAGGCATTTTCTAAATACTAAATTCCTCAGATAAAATGAATATTTGAACCCATCCACCCATTTTGTGGAAGCAACTACTTAATAACTACCAGTGTGTAGCTGATTGAAGCCTAGAGATGCCAAAGGATTTATTCAATCAGTACTGACTGGAGAGCATTGCGAAGAAGACAAAGAGAAATCAACTTGGATCAGAGTTGTGTTTTTCTAAAGAATAGATTTAAGGGCTATTTCTGGAATTTTCCATATTGTTGACATGGGGTTAGTCATGTGTACAATTATGACATGGTAAATGTTGGCCCAAACATAGTTTATTAGTGTAAAATGACAGACCGGTTTTTAAAGCAGGAAGTTTTCTCTGAGTGGTAGAACGGGAAGTATCAAAATTTATGTTCTAAAAATGTAGTGGATAAAAAGTCTTTTTTAACTGTATTCTTTGAAAGAAATAAGAATATAGAAATCCTATCTGAAAACATTATCAGTTCAAACAGTGTGTCATGGTTTGTCATTCTTCCAAATTGTATGTATTGAGCAAATGTATTTTCACTTACTTGAACCAAAACAAAAAACGGGAAAACTGATTACATGATCCATACTCATGTCTAATAAAATTGCAGTATGCACTTTTTGACAAGCTTATATTTAATGCATACTGATGGAAAATTCTAGTTTTCTGTTCTCAGCAGGAAAAGTAGGATTTTTAAGAAAACCTTTTTATTTTGTGACTGTCATATAACATAACAATTATAAATGAAATGGAGGTGACAAAAATGAAAAGCTAGCTTGCTGACTTTTATAAATTGTTTGTACTTCCAGAAAGGCAGTCATTGCTCAGTTATTTGATTTGAAAAATTAATCCTGATAATGCCTTTTGAGTTCCTTAAGTACTGTTCACTCTTTTCTAGGATGAGTTTTACAGAACAAAGCCTAACAGATTTCTACAGCAGATTAGTTTATAGATGAAGCTCAATTCCACTGAGAATGATTCTCTAATGACCTCTTTATACTTCCATTGGGCTGTGTGGATTCTTTAATATGTAAAGAACAGAGTTAAATAAATCTATTGTCTCAACTAACAGGTTATGCAATCCTTCAGAAATATTTTAATTATAGCCTCTTTTTCTTCATAATTAAGAAACCAGATGTCAAGTAAGCCCATCATATGTTCATCATAGCCTCTCCATTAGTTTAAAGAAATCCACTTATAATTAGAGTTTTTTTCTTTTTCTCCTTTGTTTTACAGAGCAAGAAGAATGTGTTAACTGCACAGATGAATGCAGAGTGCTTGGTCATTCTGACAGGTGTTGGATGCCACAGTTCCCTGCAGCCAGTCAGGCTGAGAATGCAGATTATCGCACAAATCTCTTTGTACCCACAGTTGAAGCTAACGTTGAGACCGAGACATACGAAACTGTGAATCCCACCGGGAAAAAGACTTTTTGTACATTTGGGAAAGACAAGAGAGAGCACACTATTCTCATTGCCAATGTTAAACCTTACTTAAAAGCCAAACGTGCCCTGAGTCCTCTGCTTCAGGAGGTTCCCTCAGCATCGAGCAGCCCAACCAAGACATGCATTGAGCCTTGCACCTCAACAAAAGGACCACTGGATGGTTGTGAAGTGAAATCAGGAGCCTTGGCTGAACCAAGCAGCCAGTACTTGTCAACTGACAGTCAGTATCTATCGCCTAGTAAACAGTCAAAAGACGCTCCCTTCGTTGCATCAGATCAGATGGCTAGGGCCTTTGCAGATGTGCATTCCCGAGTGAGCCGAGACTCGAGTGAGATGGACTCTGTTCTGGAGCAGTTAGACCGTTCAGCCCGGGATCTAGGCAGGGAGTCGGTGGATGCCGAGGAAGTTGTGAGAGAAATAGACAAGCTCTTGCAGGACTGTCGGGGAAGTGACCCTGTGGCTGTCAGAAAGTGAGGGGGAAAATAAAGACAGGCTGGCAGTTACGTTTCTCTTCTGCTGATTAAAAGTATAGAAATAAATAAATCCCCTGGTTATAACAGATTTACAGGAATGAAGGAAGACCAATGCTGCTTTAAGGCTTTTAGTGAACATCTGAAGTGCCCACAAGTATGTTCTTTTCACTGCTCTTTCTTTTTGACAGATAACACTGGTTTCATTTTGACCAAACTTTCATTAGGACAGAGTAAAATACATTAAGAACAAAACGAAAGAAGGAAAGACGGTGCCATTTTGACAATCTGATAGGAAGTTGTGAGAAAGGTGGAATGGAAATACGTCTGATACTTTAAGACTGTCCTCAATAGCTGATGCTGACTTTACTGTTTATGTATAAACCCCAAGAAAAACAGGGTTGAATAATTCTAATCTGCGGTGTATTTCCAGCAGTCACCACAGGCTTCTACTGAAGGTCCTAAAAAGAGTTCTTGTAGTAGTCCAAGCGACACCAAACATTAACATTCTTTTGTGGTAAACATTTATGTACAAAGTTAACTACCACAAATATATGAAAAAAAAAAAACAAAAACAATGAACCAAGAAAACAAAAAAACCCGTTTCAGATCATTATTCTACAAAACATATCCTGATCATTAGTAAAACACATCATGTCATATTAAGGTTAAATGTAAAATGATATAGTCCATCTTGTCCTGCACACACTTAAGCTAATTCACTTGATTTAAAAAAAAAAAAAAAAAATCTATTTAGCGTTTTAGTGTCCAACAAAACTATAAATAGCTAGCAGTAAGTTTTAAAAAAATGAATTAAAATAAAGTTTGAAAAAAAATAGTTACCTTTAAGGGTAATACACAGAAGAAATTAACATTATTAACACTTTTTTATTCATTTGTGGACACTAAAATAGCTCAGGAAAGTGAAAATGTCTTAGACATCCACAAAAATCACATGATCATTTAAATGTGCAAATGTAAGAAGATTCAGTGTGTTTACATCAAATGACATATTTTTATTGATTTATTGCAGATTCAGTGCATATGAGCCAAATTGTTGAGTGTATAAGAGCTATATTGTGTATTTTATTAAATTAATATATAGTTGTGTTGCAAAAATATTTGGGCTTATATTGTAAATGGCAAGTGTTGCCTTGGTAGCTGTCGAACTCTATGAGTTTTGTTTTTTCCTGCTTCCTTTTCCCCATGGATTGTGGGAAGCAGCGCCTCAGAGCAAAGTCTCTTGTTTAATGTATGGTCTACGAAGTACTGCAGTACATAATCTGTTCAAAATGTGTTTGAGTGAGCTGATGGAACTAACTGAATGGCCTACAAATACATCCATCAGTCATGGTTAAGTGCAAGTCCTTGTAGAAGCTTCTATTGCAAACCCACGTTTAATAACAGAAATTACACTTGAACCAACATCTGGAACCTCCTTGGGTTATTTTTCCAAACACATGCAGCCAGCCTGTTTAATGTAGGGTATTTGATTAACTTCTTAAGAGATGCCACCATTTTCAAAGTTTTGTTATTAAGTTCATAGAGCTGAGAAACCTGTCAGTACCAATGTGGCATGGGCAGTGTTTCATCTGCTTCTTTAGACAGTACAACTACTTACTGCAATTCTAGATAGACACTGCTTATTTTGGGAGGTGTTTTTAGTTTGTTTTTCATTTGTTCTGAAAAGTATTTGCAGAATAACTTGGGATACAGTTTCTACTTTCTTTTTTTTCCCTCAGGATGTTTTTATTGCATTTGAAAAATTCAGAATTGCCTTTAGATGTAAGTTAAAAAACAACCTTTATTCAAAATGAACTTGCACAGAACAGGAAGAAGCAGCAGAAGAAAATGTTTAGCTCAGGATTTGTTCCTTATATACTTCAGGTACTCTGTTGGAAATACCACTATGGCACATTGTTTAAAAATGGAGTTTTGGGTTTATTAAATTTAATCTGTACTATCCCAAAATATATAAAAGAGGTTGGCAATCTCAAATCCCAAAAAGTCATAGTTTTCATCATTTCCAGAAAGAAAACTGACCCAACAGCCTGTTTTGATTTGGGGATTGCTATTAAATGGTGATTTTAGCTAGTCAGTCCTACAATGAATTGTCTTTGGGAGACAACCATTCTGACAGGTTGCTTTTATCTCCTCCTGTTAACAAAGTCTATGATTACATGTAAAAAAAAAGAAAAAAAAAAGGATCTTGTACATGTTTTATCAAGCTACTCTCCATGTTTTGGACAATTTATGTATCTAAAATGTGGTGTTGTCTGTGTTATATAATTTTTTTTTTTTTTTTTTTTTTTTTTTTTTGCCAGGAAACCCGAGGCTGGTTTTGCTTGATAGCTTGATAGCTTGAAATTCCATAGTGGAGAGGATTTCTTATTGTTTGATCAGTCTCTTATACGTATTTCTGTGGTGCCCATCACTTCAGTGTCTGTGCACCAAGTCTTTAGCTCTGCCAGTGAGATCCATTATTCAGCAAAATCTAAGCCAGTATGTAAATGCAGTCAAGTGATGGAGATTTGTGTATTTTATAAATGATTTTAACACTGAGTAACCAATTGTACAATTCATTGTATGTTTCTGAAGACATAAAACCACAACATTCTGAGAAAGGGCTGTGCCAATGTAAGAGGAATTTACCTTAAGGCTCTCTGTCACTAGTGATTTACTAGCTTTAGCTGTTTAACACATTATCTGTATTTAGTAGTGATTATTTATTTACCACTCTGAGGTAATTCAGAATTCATGACTCACAGCTTTATAGAAGAGCTTAGGAAATCTTGCTTTTATTTAATTTGGCTGACAACTGCCTTGTGTTGTAGATCTCTGGCATACTGCTTCCTATAAGGATATCCCAGGCTGAAAGATCAGTTTCACAATTTTAAATGGATACATAATGAACAAATAAACCAGCAGAGCTTATACAATGTGAGTTTTGCTGGTTCAGTCAAAATTAACATGATTGCGTGCTAGGGAAGTACTACACACAAAAGAATTAAAAAAGGATTTTTTCTCTATGATATCTTTACTGTCACCACTGGAGAAAGAGGCAGCAATGAAAGATAAAGTTGATGAGTTCTTTATCGCATTCCTTGCATACAAGATTTAAAAGACTGAAAGAAAATATCTGCCGCATGATTATAAAGAGAATGGTGGAGTAAAGAGAGGCAAGATAAGTAACTAATAAAATTGTACTGTACACTGTGAATAGAAAATAAGGCATTCTACATCTTTTTTTTTTTTTTTTTTTTAATCAATGGAAGCCATTGGAACTAGGAGTTCCTTAAACAATTGGCCAGTCGAATCAGGTCTCAAAATCAGATTTTTTTTTTCTCTCTCTTTTTTTCTTGACATATTTATCAGGAAAGAGATAGTTCTGAACTGTGATTTGACACTTGAAAATACAGGTTGCCCAGTCCAAGTTACCCTTAGAAGTCAAACATTGCTCACATTGGAGCAAGATACATCATTCACACAAACTTTCAAGCTGCTTGCTGTCCAATGGAAGGGAAATTGCTGAGGTCAAGAAGGAGTCTGAAGCCTAGCATGATGTACGCCCGCTCATCATTGTTTACTTACTTTCATTTGACATCAGGCAGTGATTATTATTGCATTAATTCAAATGGGAGTTTTAGCTATCAAGAGTTGCTGAATTGAAGTGTAACTGAATGAAACCTGATTAAGGTTTTGACTTCTCTGGCCCAATTGTTACGCAGGTTGGCATTTGCATTTATCAGCCCCTGTCTCCCCGTATGGCTCAAAGTTGCACCAATGACTGGTGAATGACACAAAAACCAAACAAAAGCAGCATACATTGTATGGATTATCTCAACCGCTATTGTTTAATGGCTGTGTTTAATGTGACCTATCTGGAAAATGAGGACTACGAATAAAAAGCAATTACTAATAGTGGTGTTGCCTGCTTTTGCATTCATTAACACAGAAGAAATGTGTTAAACACTGCATACCACAGGGAGCCTGATGGTAATTACTTTGGAAAAGCAACTTGTGGCAATGCGGCTGTAACAGCTAGTTATCAGTTTGCCAAAAAAAATGACAGTTTCTGCTTCATTTATTAGAAATGTGTAACCGTTTTCTCTCAACAGGAAGGTGGTGAAGAGTTTTCATCAAGCTGGGTAGGTTTATCTTTTAAGCAGCTGATGCACTGAATCCCTACAGGCTATTAGTTGCTCATAGAAACATGGAGCTGAATAAAGGATAGCTTGGTTTAGTACACTGGTGGGAGTTCACCAAAAGCAATATAAATGAGGGTGTAAGTTCTCAATGGCTGTCAGTTCAATATGAAAGATCAAAACACTGCTTGAGTATACAAGTGGAGAGAATAATCGGAAGGATGTAAAGAGTTTTCTGGGTTTTTAAAATGTGTCTTCCTTAAAAGCCTGATTAATAGAGGTAAATAATTTTATTCATGTTGCTGTAAACAACGTGAAAAAATGCTGAGAGAACATTGACTAAGTTCTGTGTCTGGTTGTTTGAGGTTGTTGTTATAATTTAACACTTTCATTGACCTTTTTTGGTTGGTTTTATTTTTTTTTTCAGTGTGTGTTTGGGCATAATGACCAGTCCCTCAGAATATGTAGCCCTTTCTCTCTGCTCCTGTGTGATTGTAAAAATGACACATCAAATAGTGTAAAGTCTGTACACCAGATTTTTTGGTGGTTTTTTGAGGGGTGTGGTTTGGGTTATTTCTGTTTATCTGTTTGGCTTTTTTTACCAATAATTAGGTAAATAGGCATTGATTTTGACAGCTAAATGGAACTATGCCGGCAGAGTTACCTTTAAGCCATTGCATGTTTTCTGCAAGTCTCTTTGCCAGAAACAAAAACAGCCTATGTCTATTTAGCTGGCTGTCCTAGGCGCAGGAAAACTCCACTATTTTCTCCCTTTTTTCTGCTACATATATTTGCCTTTCTACAGGCTGAATTCCAAAATCGAGCAAGCCACTGTCTGTGCAGAATCCTGCCAGAATGTACCTTATGCTGCTGAAGGTCTCACTGGATGTGGGATGTTGCTCTTACTGTTCTTCAACTGTGTGTAATACAGAGCTTGGTTGGATCCACAGTATATGTAGAACAAGTCATAAACCATCCTGGCTTTTCTTTACCCAGAATAGAGAGTCATTGATTTCTCATTTGGAAAGTGGCCAGTCTGTCAAACAAAGATTCTTAGATCTCCTTTAAGCCAACCACGTATAACCGCTTCAGGGTGTTCACTCATGGGATAAATACCCTATCCTTATCCTTTATTGAGTCTAAGACATGAAAGCATCTGAAAGCTTATTTCTTCAGTTAGTAATGTTTCCCTAAAAATGAAATTTCTCTAGTAGAAAGAAGAGATGGCTCTCTGCTATATGTATAGCTTGATTTGTGAAAGGTCACCTTAGTATCAGTAGTGCATGCAGAAATGGAATAGAGAATTAATGAGCCATCTAAGAATTTTCTGAGATGTCTATTCCGTAACGCATATGTTATGATTCAGGGAAGAGAGCACAGTATCTTATTTATTGCTGATGGTTCTCAATAATGCCTGGCTCGCTAAAACTTTTAGTTCAAGTTTTTTGGGGAAATTTTTTCTGATTGGGAGACTAATTCCTTTTTAATATATATTTTTAAGTTTTTATTTCTATTTTTTCCTGACTATATTTTATATATTTTTTAGTTTTAAGAATAAAAATAAAAATAGCGTTCTGACATGGTTCCCTCCTTTAGGTTCTTTGGGCTAGAGATAATACCTTCCATTTGGACAAGATTCAAAAATGCCCATAAGCATTCTGCAGTTTATCTTGATAAGAAGCAAGACTGTAGTCATAGCTTGAAACATACATTATTGGACAACAGTTTTAGATTTTGACCTACTGAGAGTGGAATAATTAAAATTCCACTTCTGAAAACACACTGTATTTAGTGCCTTGAACACTAACTCTATGGAAATCTTATTTAAGTACACCTGCTGAACTGCTGTCAGAGAACTAGGGGATCAGTCAGGCAGTTATCCTCAGCTTTTTCCAAGTCAAAACCAACATTCAAGTTACATCTGGAAATCAGTCTGTTGTTAGTGCAGTACAGAAAACATATTTGTGATATGTTTGCAAGAAAAAATACTCCTTAACAAATTTGCCATTGTATTTTGTAATAGCTGAAAATTTTCTGTCATTTTAGAGGCAATTACAGACAGAACTCTTTTCAGTGGTTTGATTTGGAAGTGATAAAAAACAGATTACTGTGCTAGCATCAACATTAAAATGGAAACACCCTATCTGTCTGACCATCAGAAAATGACATTTATCTATTTCTGTTATTACTGTCTTTAGAAATACGTTCCATGCATCTATTTCTTAAACCCATTTACAACAGGCATCTTTTATGATGCTGCATGCTATAGTGATTCCTGCAAGTGCTCCTTTTATTAGTCACCACTCCCTTCTTTTCATACATCTATTTAATATACTTTACCTTGCAAATTTATCTCATTTAGAAAATTTAGAGAAGATTCTTCGTCTGACTTCAAAGATGTTTCACATTCTATCACATGCAATTAGAAAAAATTAATCATAATATTTGTAGTGAAGACCTCCATTATTACTTAAATTTCTTTAACATCTGATCATATTAAACTTCCTAAAATATATTAAAACAGTACTTTTATTTTCCAATTAAAACACCGTTTTATGAACAAATTCTTCATTCTCTATTGTGAGTTCAGTGGGAGATTCTCTTAAGAGGAGTATCACACTTAGTAAATTAGTCATTTCTAAATCAGGATGTTTCCTTGATAGCTAAACATACAACTATTCCATCTTTAGTGAAAATTAGTTCTTTTCAGATATTTTTAAATGGAATTTATGAGAAAAAATTTAATCTGATGTGTATATTTTGGATAACTAACTAATGCATTTAATATCTTCTGACTCCAATATGGTTCATAGCAATGTACTTCATTATGAGTACATGTTTAGGGGCTGTCTTGGACCAGATAAGAAATTATGTTTACTCTGAATACCCTTTGAGTTTCTATGCTTAAAGCCATATTGGATATAAGAATGATTTTCTTTCCCCTTGTGTCTTATTCTAAATTGAGAACAAAATTAATATAAGCCACTGCTGTATCATTTAATAAGTACTTATGTAACACCAAGAGTATATAGGAAATACAGCAGAAAAGAATACATCTAAAACTATTTTAATAACATTATGGTACCATTGTGCTGTAAGAGATTTAGAATAGAGATTAGCAACTGTTGATAACCCTTTATCATTGATCACAAGATAAGCTTCTTAAAAACATTTAGGTTTTGCCTCAGTTCAAAGTCTGTAGTAGTGGAAAGCTCCAGAATAAGAGCACTGTCCAGACTCTGGCCTTCTTTGGTGCTATCCTCTGAAAGAGACTCTGGAGGTGGGTGATTATACTTCCATAATAACTTTGGCACTTTCATGCACCAGGGTTAGTGAGTGAACCAAGTTCCTTGGTATATACCAACTCTGCCATTCGGTGCTCCAATGCTACCTGAGCAGAGTTTGTTTATTTGACTTGTTCAGGGATGCAATGTGGATAGAAAGTGGATTTGTTTAGTTGACAATACTTTTGTACATGTCAAAATAAGACACAATCCTATAAAAGGAAAAGAACTATTACCTTTTGAAAAAGTAAGTCTTTGAAAAGTAGTCTCTAGAGCATAAAAGAAAAAAAAAATACAGGAAGAATGGCAAATATAACCTTGTTCATAGACACTTTTCCCTCCACAACTCAGTTGAGTAACTCTGTTGATGACTATAAATACAAAATCATTCTCTTCTAAATACACCAGTTTCAGTGAACTAAAATAGGAGAGAGAATTGGAAGATCTAGAAAACCAGGTAAAACCTGTGGGATACTATCATGTACATTCAATGCTTTAATTTCCAAAGAAATAACCTTTTAAAATAGATTCATTCTCCAGCACTTATTAATAATTTTCTCTGTACTGCTAAGACTTAAAACTACTGCAACTGCAAAAGCTATTTTGGTTGGAGGCAGAAATCAACATAGAGGAGGAAAGGGAATATGATACTTTGGGCAGACTCTCAGTTCCTATTGCTTCTTATCCTTTAGCAGAGGTGAAATGTCAGGGAACCACTTTTCATGGAGATTTGCCAAGCTTACTGTGGGATCAAGAATGTAAACCTGAGACAGCTCTGCTGATAACTGGTAATTCGTCTAGTGTAAGGTGCTGTTCACCTCACCTCCTGCCTGGAAGAAGTTCAAGCCTCTGTGGGCAATGACAACACTAAACTGCAAGGAGCCACCAGGTGCTGCTGCCAAATCTTGAATCCCATTGCTTCCTGTAAGTGGATGCCAGCTCCCCTCATTCACTTCCTTTATTTCATTCATCCCGAGTGTTTGTAAGGCATACTAGCAAATGCTAGCCCACATTTCCAAGCCTTGAAGGGTGGTCTGGAGAAAGACCAATCCTTGTTCAATGCATGAGTTGGTTCTCACTGAATGTATTTTTGCAGCCAGACAAAATTCAGTTAGAACTGTATTTGAAGAACCACCTGTTTGCTCAGTTTGGGAATTTCTTTAATTATTATTTCTGTTTAATTTTGTAAATAATCCAGAAGATCTTCAACATCAGTGAAGCTAAAAAGCATGCTTATTTTTAACAGCAGCATAAATATTAATCACAGTCACCAGTCCAGACTGAGGATTTTATTTGGCATAACATGCACAACTATGCAACAATTATGTAAAAATGGAAGATATTAAGAGCTGTAATTAATATACTGTGTTACCAGCTGACTCAAAGCACTTTGCTAAGCATTCTTAACTTCAAAGACTGCATCAGAGAGGTGGTGAAATGTACACTAGATTCAGGAAAACACGTCAGCAGCTCTAGGACTTCTTTTCTAGTGGTGACTAGCATTACCATCTACAGCATGTGTTGCAGAATTGTTGGATTTTATTTGTGCTGGAATCCTGCTATTTAAAAAGAAAGAAAGGAAAAAAAAACACAAAAAAAACCAAACCAGCAGTATAATTGCTGATTTACCACCACTGCTTAATCTAATTCAGTTCTTAATGATCCATTTGCATAGCAGAATTTGCATTTTATTTCACAGAAAATGTTATGACTCCACCTGCCTTAGTTCAGAAAATGTATCAGAAAGGGGAAACAATGGTACAAACCAAGGAGTGACAAATCACTTACCTTTACTAAAAAACTTTAAATACTGAAGGGGAAGGGAGTAGAGGTGTACCACTATTGCAGGTGAACCAGAAATGCACCCACCCTGCCCACCCCACTGTTCCAACCCTTAATTTCCATTTTATTGAGTTTCCACAGCTCAGAAGAAGTAGTTTTCAAATGTGCTGCTATCACATGCCGCTATCCTCGTAAAATTTTATTCATTGTGAAGACTGCGACAGAGAATGTACAAAGATACATGCAGGCACATAGATAGTGCCTTATCAAACTGTAACATCACTAAACATAACTACCTTTCTATTGACTTGGACCTAATCCAGACACTAGAGATCTCAACCAAATTACAAGCTATTACACCCTGCCCACACTGAGGTGATCAAAACAATAACAAATTAAGGATATTTTTTTATCGATGGTTTATATATATTTCATCATATTTTTGCACTTCCTTCAAGGCTCAAATCCTACGGGTGACAGCTGTCATTTTAAAGGTGACTCATTACATTCATTTACCAAGTCCCCTAACAGATGGAAAGGTCTTTTTTTTCCCAGTGAACACTGACAGGTTATGATTTGCAGAGCTTTTAATCATTTTAACAAAACTTATACACATCTGTCAATTACTCTATTCAGTGATGTTAATAATACAGCAATCTGAGAATGACAAAGAGTGCTTTCCTTTTCTAGGAACCACAACTTTTCCATCAAGACTGGAAGAGTAGAACAAAAATACTTTTGAAGAGCTGTTTTCTTCCAGAGAAATGAATATAAGTACTATTATTTATAATAACAGTAAAATTTTATTTTCATGGTACCTGTCCACAGAGCTTTTTCCTCTCCTCACAAGCTACAGTGAAGCTATAAATCATTAAAACATACAACAGATAAAACATGACAAGCTGGAATCACATGAATAATTGAAACCAAAGTCACTGTGCAGAACTGATAATTTTGGTCAGGTACAGAATAAAGGCCTTCACTGTGGTGCTTTTTCTGGTCCTGATAGCAAGCACTTCAAGCTCACAAGGCTTCAGAATCAAGACAGCAGATGTATGTGTACCAGCAGATGTGGTGGCTCTGCCTCACGATTAAAACATAACTCATTCATTCATTATAGACCTGAGGCCACAGTCCCCTTATATAAAACATGTATTTATTTTCAATGATATTACAGGGCATCCACACAGCAGTGACATAGTCTTTACATAGCAATGACACCGGGTTTCTTTTTGTTCAATATTGGCAGAAAACTGAGCATCTACATGAAAACTTTTTAGTAAATAACTAGAAAACTTTTTAATAAAAAAATTTCCACCACATCTTATGCTTATATTCCTTTTAGAATTAGAGATTTTTTAGTTGTGTTTTTGGTTTTGGTTTTTTTTTTTTAATTCTGGTACCTACTACAAAGACTGAAATAGCTATAATCCATAGCCATAATCCAAACCCACAACTTAACTGCACCTTAGTAACAGAACCCTTCCGACTTTCAAAGAAGCTACATTTTTAAGATCTCTCAGTGGAAGATTTTTGTGTCATCACACAGTTCTTAGTACTATTTAATGACATTACCTTACAATAGAGTTTGAAGACCCCTAAGAAAGAGTCACAGTTTCTTTTTAGGCATTTCTGATAAGTAGTGAAATAATTTGTATTGCATAGATAATGTAGAATCAAAGCAAAGCAAAACAAAACAAAATCCAGTGTTCTGGACAGAAAAAATTTTACTATATCTCCAGACCAGTCACAGCTGGAGTAAAAAGACTGAGAATTTATAGTTTGCAGCCTGCACAGGCAATATGTGCTGGAGCCAGGAATTTAACTTGGATTTCCCTAGAAGTCTAAGTCAGACCTTGAACGACTACAACTGCCTTTTCATCTTCTTCTGGAAGCCCAGGTAGGTTATAGATCAGAAAGGTAGTTACTAGAATCTAACCATGTTCCACAGCAGTTTAACCCCAGCCTTAACCTCTTCTCTGTATATACTGTATAATTTCTCTGCCATTCTTCCAGTGAGAAAATAGTCAGGAAGGGTGTTTCCCAACATTTCTTAAGGGTCTTAGACTTCTAAGGTCCTTGACATCTCTGTACATACTCTCTTGGAAAGAGTATGGACTACATTCAAATGTTATTCTGTAAAGTAAAATAAGTGGCAGCTGGCACCATACAGTTTTGTTATAATGAAAACATGAGGTGGTTGCCATTACAGAGTCCTGCACTAATGAGAACAGTAGGAGTCTAGCATTACAATGGTCTAATGAAAACAGGAAATGGCTGGCATTAGACTGGTGTAATGAAAACAGGAGGTGGCTGGCATTACACTTATACAATAAATAAATTAAGATTTCTGGCCCTACAAATCTCATCGACATTATATATGATTCCAGTGTGCAAGAGAGGGGCTTGTGCAAAGTCAGGGACAGTGATGGTAAGGAGCATTCTTTGTTGCAACACTTCAGAAGCAGAGGAGTGTCATTTTCACGAGAATTTTTATTTATTTTTAGTGGTTATACATCAGAGAAACAGGGATATGGTTTTAAAAAATGATACATAATGATACGCAAATTTTTCCCTTTATTTAAAAAATAATTAAGATAATCAAGAACAGCATATTTTTTGATGCTTTTCCTGCTAAAATGTGAAAGGCTAAAAGTAGTCTATTGAAAGTGAAATTCAAGACGACAGGACTTTTAATTAGCCACCCACTTACCCCTCCCCAGTTTGCACTAAACATCCAATGGATAAAAATACTTCAGGGTGCTTCATGTAATGTAGGGAATGAGACCAAGAGGAAAAATACACGCTGAGGAAAAAAGACAAAAAGAAAAAAGTACAAAATCAATCATTCAGCTAATGGGCTTTCTTCTAGAAACAGAAGGGTGAGGTGGTTTTGTTCCTCGTTTTTCAAGCTAACCTCTCTAGTTGAGCCTTTTTAATTATTATTGCACAAGAGGGTCTTCTGTGTAGCTCTTAGTCAATAAATACACAACCGTCTTCCCTTTTATTGCAACTTTTAGAGCCATCAGAAACTGATTGATTCCCACTCTCCTTAATCTGGCTGAATTCGCCATCAAGTTCGTACAGTTCAAGGCCGGTACATTAAGACACTGCATCAATCCACTCATACGGTACCTTTCAGCCTCTCAATCTCCCATTTCTCATCTTCAAGCTCAACCACATCATTTCTGGACATTTTCCATTGAAATCAAGAGATGAAATGAAGCAAGAAAATGTTTGGAGTATGATTTTCAAAGCAGGAATTAACGTGCCAGAATGTTCCAGCATAAAATGCTGTGCTTCCTGCAGCCTGGTATTCAGCCGATAGCTTCGGTTTCCACGCTCAGATTGCAGTGAAAATATTCCAGTCAGGTAGCACTGAGTGAAACAGCAGTGTGATGCAAATAAGGAACAGATAATCAAATCAAACTTTCTAATCGAGTTTTGCTATGCTGACTCTCTTATTTCTCTCTAGCCTGCAGTTTGCATGTTGTTTTACAACACTGCAGAATTAGCTTAAAGAGTAAATACTAGTGAGTTTATAGAATCCTGTCGTGTCTCACATGTACTGAAGAATGAACGAAGGAAAATACTCTTCCTGTGCTGCTTCTATTATTACTTTAATATCTTTGCATCTTTGGTGGGGTACAGATTGAATCTTTTGGAAGGCGGGGAATAGGAGATGAAGAAGAAACCAGAGGGGTAAAACAGGGCGAGTGCTGTTAACAAATTTTTACTTTATTTTTCTTTTGGTTTTATTTCTTCATCAAACAACAGAATAAAAAAGAAAAGAAGCAGTCATACCTTATGGACCAGATTTTAAACTAAGACGTATGGCACTGGAAGCAGCATATGCTTTAGAAAATCTGCTGTTTCGCGTTGTGTGCAAGCCACAGACGTGGCTTAATCGAGATAGGAGGTGACACGTGCCGTGCATCTGAGATTAGTTTCTGGCCCTCAGCTATTAATGCTGGCATCTCAGGAACCAACTCAGTTGTCTGCCAAACTTCTGCTGGGATTTGGATTCACTGAATCTGACTCACAGTCTTTAATCCCCCAAAGCAGTATCACTTTGAATTGTGGAGCTTGTGAAACATCCAGGTGGTGGTCCAGCCATGACAGTGCCTGCATAAGCTCAAGAAGCAGCATACTCTGTTTAAAAGTTTTACTACACAGAAAGCTTCCAGCTCTTTATCATGCAACTCTGAATGCCTCAGCTCATGCCGCTTCTTTTTCTTGTGTTCATTTTATTGCAGAGACAATGGTCATATCCTCATTCCATAAGCCTTCCAATCTTTTTGAAATATTTGAGATCTTGTAAATGTCCTATGCTATAAATCTACTTGATTGGTCTCATCATTCCGTAAGCAATATTTTTCATTAGCTTTGCAATAAAATGGCATTTTGCCCTATTTTCAAACTAACAAATTTTGTCAGGGTTGGCATCTTTATTACATTACCAAATATATCAATCAATACCACCTGGTGTAATTGAGTCTTGTTATATGATTCAGATAGTTGCTTAAAATATAGATTTTTCAAAGTCAAATTTTCTGGCAGAAAGAATACTGTTTTAACAGAATTTTAGATAAATAGGTAGTCTATCACTGTAACTACTAGTCTTGATTTAAGATAATGAATTGACCTCTCCATTTATAATATTCAAGATCATTTACTATTGTGTTGCACTGAAAAAGTTGTATAAAAGCCATTTAATTATGCTTGATTTCTATTTCATGCTGCATACCAAAACTAGCACCTGACACTCACAGCAGAACATGAATGACTGTGACAGTGAAATCCCTACAGCAGATAAGGTTTTTAAGTTGTTTTAAATAATAATAGGGAATATGCTCCCTTCTGGGTTTCTGAGCAAGTAAGCAAAATGGCATAATGAAAAAGGTGCCTATCTTTTAATGGAATGTGGAAATTAAAATTTAAAATGTCTAGCGACACACACACAAACAAAGAGAAGAATCACGGAAAGTAGAAAATTTAAAACGGAGCCACATAGATTCACCCAAACTACATTCTGAGCCGAATCTTTTTCCTAGATGTATTCACTTATTACAAAGGAGCAATTGTATATTACTACACACTTAGCTAATCAGAAGTTTTCCATTTTCACGTGCATCTGTAATCTTATTTTGGATAGTTCATTAAATTACAAATATTGAAACGGCATCTAGAAATTAATTTCCCTGTGATTGCTTTCTGCTTATATTTGCAGATTGAAGAAATACTTTTAAAATCTAGGTGAGTATTTAGAATGCCCTTATCTTAGCCAAATATAAAGACTGGATTATAATCAGCAGTTCTGCGTAACAGAACACTTTCTGTCTTTTTCCACTTTACTTATTCAACTTAATTTGTAAATTATTCTCACAGATTACATTCTTACAACTTTCCTGCCATTCCCAAGGCAGATAAAAGACAAGATTACTTACTTTAAGGCACTAGCATTTTTTTTGCTGAGAGACACTGAAAATTTGTAAACTGTATATGACCATGAAAGATTCACAGTTTTAGATATAGCCTGAATTTTCAGTGCACACAAAAAATATTTTACTACAGTATGTAGCTGTGCCAGCTCAAACAAGTGGAGCTCATGCTAGCCAATTCTTGGGATATCTTCAAGGAAAACAGTGAGATCTACTAAGTAAACTGGACTGTTTACCAGGTGATACTGTCTTTTTCTTCTGAGCCAATATTAAACCAGTCAATTTTAATCTAAATGATTTCACCTGATAAGTTTCCTGCCTTATAAGAGCATATGGCAAGCGCTCTGCTCTCATTCTCCTCCTTCTTACCCTATGATAAATTGAAAATTTTGTTTATATGGACCTTTTCCAAATGATCTGTTATCTGTGGCCTTGAATGTCTATTATGTGGCTGCCAGAGGTAGCAGAAACTGAAACTGGTGCTCCAAGTGGGCGTGTCTGAAGCCATCCTGGTTTTGGGAAGAACGGATATCTTGTCTTGCCTGGGTTTTCTTCTTTTCAGATTGGAGGTATAAAACATGGCAGTGATTATTAATGGCTCAATGGCAGTTCTTGCAGATAAACTATATTCACTTCTGATCTTTGGACCAGACTTCAGCTTGGATTATTACATTAGCCAAGGAAAGATTTCGTATCCTCAGGGAAAAGTTGAAGTTCTCCGGGAATGCGGTAATTGTAATTTCACCATTGCTCAAAAAATAAAAAATAAGAAAAAAAATCTGGTAACAATTTCCTAATGCAAGTGCTGGCAAGAATGACCAGGGGTAGTGCTCTACTCATAAACAGAGATGACCTGGTGGCAGTCTTAGAGGGTGGCTTGGGTTGCAGTGTCTTTGAGATGTTTATGTTAAAGACCTGGAGGTGACATGGCAAGGCAAGCAGCAAATTTTGGATTCTGGACTTTACAACTGCGTATTTCGTCTTAGTCAGGATGTTGCTTGGGAACAATTTGGGAAGCTGCCATGAAGAAAAAGAGGAGAGCTAGCTGATTTTTGAAGAGAACTTAAAGACAGCTCAATAATTAATTATAGAATGGTTTGGGTGAGAAGGGGCATTAAAGATCATCTAGATCCAACCCCCCTGCCATAGACAGGGACATCTTCAACTAGATTAAGTTGCTCAGAGCTCCATCTGACCTGACCTTGAATATTTCCAGGGATGAGGCAACTACCACCTCTTTGGGCAACCTGTGCTAGTGTTTCAACACCCACATAATAAAAAAATTTCTTCCTCAGATCTAATCTGAATCTACTCTCTATTAGTTTAAAATCATTACCCCTTGTCCTATTGCTACAGACCCTACTAAAAAGTCTGTCCCCAGTCTATCGTGCAGGAACATTGGCAATTTTGGCAAATTACTTACTTGGCTAAGCGTGCAACTCTCCATTAATCTTAAGGGGAGTCCACAAGAGCTGGACAAAAGAAAATAGGCAACAAGACAACATAGCAACAAGGAAGAAGAATGGAGGAATTGCTTAGGCACCTAGAGACAAGATCAGGAAAACAGAAGTCTAGCTGGAACTAACGGTGGTGAAAGACATAATGGTAAACAAGTAGGGATTGTATAATTATGCCAGTTGCAAAGAAAATGTCAGGGGAAATGAAAGAAATCTGATGGAGAAGGAAGACAGCCTAGTCATGGACAATATTGAAAATGCTGAAGGACTCAACTGACCTCTGTGCATAGCCGCAAAGTTTGGTAAGAAGAAGGGATTCTTATCTGTAGAACAAAAGGTTGTAGAAGTTATCATATTATGGGGCTGGTAAGTTGAACGAATTGAATGGTGTGTTTGTGAAGTTGCTGCCTATTATGTTGTCTGTAAGAAATAAAGCAAAGCAAAACAAAACAAAACAAAGCAAAATGAAACATTAATCTTTAAGAAAGACAAAAGGACCATCAAAGAAAATGTTGGCTGGTAATCTATCCACAGTCCCTGGGAAGATCAAGAAGCATGTGCTCTTGGAATCCACTTCCAAGAAAGTGAAAAACAAGAGAAGACATCAGGAATACTCAACACGGAGTTTCTAACAGTAAAGTGTGAATAAAAAATCCTGTTATCTTTGTGTAATTTAAAGACTGGGTATATGACAAGAGAAAGTGGTGTACGGAATTTTCTGTGACTTTAGTGGGGAGTTTTGGCACTTTCAAACAGCTGAGGAAGTCATGGCTTGGCTTCGCGGACGAAGATTTGGGAAGGGCTTTAAACGTGAGTACACCCTTCAAGCCTGCGCGGTGAATTTTTTTTTAGGTGAGGCGCAGCGTGCGCGAGACTGGCCCCACCCTTTACACCTGAGGTTCATCTGCCAGGGCCTAGCGAGCTTGGACGGTGACAGCGAAGTCCTCAGGTCGTAGGTTTGGTTAGAGTATCCTTCTCTTAGATGGATGGCCTTACAGGGCTAAACGAGCTCCATCTGCCCAGGTTTGGAGTTAGAGTTGTCCTTCTCCTAGGATGGTTGCCCGAAGGCTAGTGAGCCCATCCTGCCCGTGGACACACTTTGTCTGACCCTTCAGTTGAGACCTGTCAGGCTTGGGAGACCCTACCGGAGGCATATGCCACCACCAGCATAGCTCTCAACTTCACAAGGGCACGTAAGCTCTTTCCCCACGGCAAGGGGGTGCCCGTGAAAGAGGCTGAGGAAGTACATGCTGGGAAAACTGTTAGGTGGGTTAGTTATGTGGGTTGAAAATTAACTGATTCAATCACAATGATCAATGGTTAAATGTCCCTCTGGAGTGCAGTGAGAAGTTCAGTACTGTAGAATTCCATGCTGGGACCCATAATGTTCAACATCTTCAATTACCTGGAAAATAACACAAACTTCAGTCAGAACATTTGCAGATGAAACAAACTGGAAGGAGTAACTGTGACAATGACAAATGTCACAACTCTACCCGAAAGACTGTAATAAACTTTTGCACTAGACTAAAAGAAAACTCACGCGGTCACATAAGAAAAAGTAAAAATTCTGGACCTAGGGAGAAATTATTCCATCCAACATAGGTTAGAAAGGGATTAGCTGTGATAAAGCCCTGCTGAAAAGTGCTTGAGGTCAGTGGTGTACACCAGACTGGAGATAAGCCAACACTGCTCTTTCTTCCTGAATAAGGCAAAGTATATACTGAGCTATGTTAAGAGACTCTGGCCATAGGATCAAGGGAAGTTATTCCTCCCTTCCACTTAGAACCAGTGAGGTTGTATGCAAAATACTGCATCCAGTTTGGGACTTTACAGTGTGAGAAAGGTAAGAAGAAATTGGAGAGGATCAAAAGGAGAGTTACAAAGAGGATCAGGGCCACAGATTATTTACCATGAATTGCACCTGAGGAAACTGAGGTTATATAGCTCAGTGAAGAAGAAACTAAGGGCTTCTGCTTGTATCTATTGAAGGGTGATGCGTCTGGTAATGCCAGATGACACAATAAGGGGCAATGGAACAAGTTGTAGTTTGGGAAAAGAAAATTGTACGTGAAGAAAAAATTCTGAAGGAAGGTAGTGCTGCATGTGGCCAAATTGTCCAAAGAGGTCATGGAATTTATGTCCATTAAGGTGTTCAAGACTTAGCTAGACAAAGAGAAAGCTCGTTGACCTAATATTGGTGATAGCTCTGCACCAAGGAGAGGTTAAACTGGATGCCACCTGACGTCTCCCCTAATCTACATTTCTGAGGTTTTATGAAATCCCTGTGCATTACAAATACCTGGCTGAAACATGAGTGTTGGTAAACTGAGTCCAGCAAAATGTTTGAGCTAGAGCTGGGACTTGAGGTTAGAGATATATTAGATGGGCAGGTGATGCAGGGCATGGGGATTACCCTAAGTTTTGCATTTGGTGGGGACCATGTTTGGTGAAACATTGCTCAATCAACCCCAATGGATCCCAATGCCCTTCTGGGACACTCTTCTCTTAGGATCCGTCTCAGACTCATCAAAAGGCTCGAAGAGGTAACATATTTTCTATTTACTTGTCATCAAAATCACTATCTAGTAACACCTTGTTCAACAGGACTGTTGGCAGCCTTTAGACGTGTCTTTCATCTCCTAGGCCTTTGTGGGAAATGTTTGTACACATTTGTAGCAGTTTGTCTCCTATCAACAAATAAACAACTACTGGGTTTATTTCTGCTCTTCTTCATCTTTTTATCAACACTTTTCTTTGCCACAGATTTAATTTTCATGTAAACTGGGCATAACAGCATTTGAGTTCTATTGTCAACAAAGAAAGAGAGAGAATAACTGATAGCAGAAACTTTCTGATCCTTCCAATTCCTCTCCAAAACAAAACTCAAACAAAAATTAGTCATAAAGATTTATTCTAAACCTGAAATGACTAAACATACCTATTTCCATTTTACGTTTGGTCACACTCAAAGTGATTTATTCATTAGATCAAGTAGATGGTTAGCAGGTCTGAATTCAAGTTTTTTCTCACTTGGCTATGTTTTCCAGGACACCAAAGGTGCCTTTACTAAGTCAGAGCTCTGAGCATACACTTCAGTTCCTACTAACAGGTCTCACTGAATGCAGCTGATGTTTAGAAACTTGTGGATTTAATTAAATACACATGAGAATCAAGCTACAAATGTCCTCTAGTGTTGTCTCATGGTTACCTTTTTCTCTGACAGTGTTTTCTCCCAGCATGATGTCCATCATTTTTTAAGACAATAGGAAGAATGATGTGAGTATCCAGGGAGAGAGAATACCAGATTTTCTTTCACAAAAATATATTACAGTAACATTTCTGCCTGATATTTCTAGTTTCAATAGCTTCAGAACTCAGCAAACTTAATAATTTACCAAACCATGCCAACTGCAGAGAAGAAACAAGATATGTGGGAGGCCTTGGTTTTTTTATCTGTGTAGGACAAAACCTTTCAAAATTTTTTCTAAAGCTGTTTGTCTCCTTTGCTGAGAGAATGAAAGGCAAAGCAATTTCCACTCAGAGTATCTCAAAGTGGATCTCTGTGTCTATTATGCTTTCCCAAGATTTATCTAAGTCACCTGATAATATACGACCACACTCAACAAGGACCTGTGCAGCTTAGAAATGAAATTTGCACTCAGCGTAACACAGAGTTCCATATACATTTTTATGAATCGTTGTATTCTAATGCATGTGCTTTTCCTGGATGCCTCCTGTATAAAGTCGTTAGGTAATTATTACCATCTGCTTCTTAGCCCCACTCAGCTGTACTGCTTTGGAGCCACCTGCAGCAAAATACATAGTAGAACGAGCAATTAGAAGACAAAAAAAAAAACCAAACCAAAACCCAACTTTCTATAAGTACAAGAAGTTTTAGAAACAGGATCTCTCTCTTTCATTCTTTGTGTTTCATGGACACTAAGGAATGAACTAGAGAGTGGGCATGACTGATCAAGGCCTTCCTACACAGATGGACAGGTAAGATGCACCTTTGACCGCTTGGGACTCCACTGGCCAAAATTAACCAGTTCCAGGCGTAGTGGAATACTTGCAAAACTTACAGTGGAATACACAAAGGAGTAACACACAATTCATTTACTATGTGGGTAAGTTGGTATCTTTATTATGGCAAGAGAAGGTCAAGTAGAATGGTAATTGAATTGTGCAAGAACCAAGGAATAATGTTCCAGCTAAAGGACAATCCAGTGTCTTGCTAATGTGTCTTGTTAGTGCCAAAGGCAAACCTTTTCAGCTCCTTGAATTGCATTGCATAAGGGCAGAACTGGGAAGAAAGCGAAACTTCTGAAGCAGACAGTTGTTCTATGATGTTGTTTCTACTAGCTATACAGCATATGCATATGTTGACAAACTAAGCAACAGCTGCTTTATTGGCAATATTCAATGGTAAGACATTGATGCTGAGCCTTACAGAGGGAACTTCTCTTGTAGCAAACTACAGCTAAATGCAATGTCTCATCCTGCCTACCCTAAAGGAGAATGAAGCAGGTATCCACACTGCATTTTAAATTATCAAATTAGAGTACAGCAGCATATATTAGAGGTTTTAGCACAATTCTCCATCCAAGGCAATCTTCTGTCTTTCTTTTTTTTTTTTTAAAAACCACGTTATGTATCTCTAAAAAAATCACTGGGTTTGTACAGCACAAACACACTCATAAGAAGGTTAGAGCTAGCAACTTCTATAC
This sequence comes from Bucorvus abyssinicus, assembly GCA_009769605.1. NCBI lineage: Eukaryota > Metazoa > Chordata > Aves > Bucerotiformes > Bucorvidae > Bucorvus > Bucorvus abyssinicus. The sequence goes on along the minus strand of CM020024.1, from coordinate 79,203,427 downwards.
GAACCTCTGCATTCTTCTAGCTTGGCAAAATTCCTAACAAGGATGTACAAAGAGTCATGAAGTGCCTTGTTCTCACCTTGATGAGCACTTAAAATGTAATTTACAGTTGCTCTCAATTACTGTAGATTCCACAAGTGTTTACTATATTTGGCATCCTGGAACCTCACAGCCAAATGATGATGAATGAATGTAATGATTTGTTCTGTTTTAGCAGAAATCTGGTGGTAAGACAAAATAAGATAGTTAGGATAATCTGCATGACTACTTCTTGAAACTTTAATAAACTGTCAAGAAGATGTGCTAACATTCTGGTGAAAAAGATGCTGCAGAATGACAGACTTTTTTCCAGGGAATAAATTATTTCTTTAAAAAAAAGAGAGAGAAGAAAGGCATATTTTGCAAATATGTTATTTCTATTAATTATGTAAAAGGTCCTCTTTAGTTGTGCAATTACATTCCTATCTAGCATCCAAGGAAGGGGTTCAAGTGCACAGGAATTTGACAATGTTTTTCTGTCTTACTCATTAGCATCAAATTTCCTCTGTCGGCAAAAGCTGGGCAACTATACTATGCTGAACTAAGCTATGCTTCAGCAACTTTTTATCAAGCTTTCAGAGGTTTTAGCTATTTCTTCCCTCCTTCTCTTCCTTTTTTTTTTTTTTTTTTTTTTGTGTGTGTGTGTGTTTTGCTCTTTGGTCATAAAGGGAAGCAGACAGTGTGAAAAAAAGAGTTCACTTCTTCCTTTCTGTAGTTCCTGTCTTGTGTATTGAAACACTTCCAGACTAGTGCTAGGTCTAGAATGTGGCTAACTATGCACTTCATAGATTCCTACAGGATGATATTTGCTCCTGACGGAAATCCCCAGAAAAAAATCATATAAACTCCTTTGTATGTCACTATATGGGGCCTAATATGCCACATGGGATGAACCGAACCCTTATTTCTTTTAACAATTACTGCAGATAGAAATGGACTATAAATATAATATCCAAAAACACAACGTGCTTTTTCATTATGTCTAATGCTTTCAGAGTATATCCTGTCAGCAAATGAAGAGCAATTTTTCAGCAGAGGCTTCATAAGAAACAGACTCTGCCTTTTGGCCCTTCCTCACATTTCTGACCCAAGTTTTAGATGGGACGTTTTCACCTTCTTTCAGGAAGGAATCTTCTATTCCGACAGATGGTATTGCAGACTGCAGGAATATGGCATTTTAAAAATAGTTTTGGGGAGATGGATTAGCTTCTGGAAATTTTCTGTGAAAAAATATAAATGGCACAGATTTCCCTAAATAAATACCTTCTAGGCTTGCAAAACAATCAGTCGCTTTTGAAAATTTGTGTTCATAATGTGCATTCAGTGGGAGCATTCAGTGAACATTAATCAGACAATATTAATATTCTGATTTAAAATAATGATGACAGGATTAAAATAATGATACCAATCACTGTTCTTTAAAAATAAAAAAAACCCCAACCTAGAGTTGGCTCCAATAAAACACTTTAACTCATTTATGTAAATAAAGAAAATCTTCCCTTTCTACTAAATAGGATCAAAAATACAAGAAACTGGTAATTTGATTATGCTATTTATTGACCTGATAGAGAAATTAGAGACAAAAATTCCCTGCAGTTGCCGAAAGACAAACTAGATAATTTAAAATAATGCTTTCCAGCCACAGCATTGATGAATCTATGAAATCCTCATACCTCAGAACACGCTACAATTTCCAAATGATGACAGTCAAGTTATTTCATAACTTTTAACTCTGGGGAACTATTGCAACTTCCACCAAAATATCCAGCAACGGACATGTCAGAAAAGAAAGTTGTGTTGAACAGACTCCTGCTTCAATCCAGAGTGTCCGTGTGTTCACAGGGTCACATAATCGCAGTCCTACATAGAAGGCTTCTTGATGCTGTTTTGTTTTAACAAATATTCTGGATAGGCTCATTTACTGTGTTCATAAGTATTTGACAACTGCATTTGCTTATGCAACCAAATTCATCATTATTTGAACTAATCCTTAGGGATCATTTTTGCAGTTGCTATGCTTTTTATAGCATCATGCTCTTTGTACAATTTTGGTTTTGAATGTCTGTTATTGCTAACAGTTCAAGGCTTTATAAAGAATTTATAAACACAGATGTCAAAGAGAATGTTTAGACATTTTGGGGGGGGGTTTGAGGTTTGTGGTTTTTTTCTCCTGACGTTTTAAAAATTCACCTTAAAATGTAATATTCTCTCATGGTGTCCCAGGGCAAAGCATCATACAGTGGCTAAAGGATGCCATTTGACACTATTGCCAGCTAATACTAGGGAAAATTTGTTCCTCTTTAAATGCACCCGTGTGTATGTCCCTAACCTAGATCATGCAGCCTATGTCTATCCTGCTAAATAAAATAAGGTTGAGGACAGTACTGCACCCTAAGGCACAGATTGGCTGACATTCACATATTTCAGAGCTAGCTGTCTCCTTCCAGAGTAGACTAGTCTCGTGGGACACAAACCACCCAGCCCTAGGTCTCCTCTAGAATCTCTGTGAAACCCTTTGGATCCCGCACATAATTAATTAGTGCGTGTCTATGAATGGCGGAGTTTTAATTCAAAATACTTGAAGTAATATATTATGGGCCACCCTACATTGGAAGTTCAATAACATAATATTTTTAATCCAGGTTAAAGTAAGAAGTAAGAGGATTGTGAGGACAAGATCCTTCACAGAAACCAGAAAGCACATGATTTGCAGAACAAATGGCTTTAGAGTTTGAAAGGCATATTTGTTAAGAATTGTATTATATTCTTTCAAGACACTATGCTCTATTTCACCTTGTGGATAATTAGTCCTATGTCTAGTGCCACCTGCAATAGCCATGCTGTCAGTCAGGTAACTCTTCTTAAACAATACTGACAACATGTGTTTCTCCCTGCCTTGACCAGCTATGACAAAACTTATCAAAGGGGTTCTATTCTGGAGATTTGAAGGAATACATTCTCCATCCCCATTCATGGAAGTCTTTGATCTGTCTGATAAAAGTTCTCATTAGTGATGATGGGTGTGGGTGAAGAGAAACCTGACCATCATTGCTTTCCTTTGATGATGTGGAAAGTATGGATGACTGTTTTTCTTTTAAAAAGTTCATTTCTGTGAAACATTTATGTTTTCCTTAAACAGCCACAAGTCCTCAAAGAGGTAAACTATATTCCAGGATACCTACAAAACTCTGGGAAAAACTCTGAATCTGCAAAACCTGCAGAAGCTGCAAGCTCCAGCACAGCTGCATCACAGAGTCTCAGAAGAAAGTCTTAAAAAAAATTGCAACCCTGAAAGTGTGTATAGGGATATGGAAAGATAACTAGTGCGAAAAAAATGTAGAGTAATTGAATATGAAACTTTTATTCACTATTTTTCATAACTCAAGATCTAAAGAACACCTCAGGAGGTGAACTGGCAGTGGCTTTATAATGATCAGAAAGCAATACCTTCTTCACACAGTATGTAATTAAAAAGTTAATTTTATTTTCATAGGAAGTTGATAATTCTAAGAAAGTACAAAAATAAACGTTCAGATAACAAAGGTCCTTCTGTAGCTACTAAAGACACTGGTCTGGACGAAACTTTCAGTTCAGGAAGCCCCAGGCAGGTGATGCTTGGAACAGGAAAGCAAGACCGAAGGTGTCACTGCAACTTTGCCCTACTTGTCATCTTTTCCATATCATTTATTGCAGCCTTCAGGCTGGTGGACTAAATGACTTCTCTGTTGTTTTCTGCTATGGACACTATAATGTTCTTGGGAGACCTGTAGGATTTTCACAAATGCCACCTTTTAGACTGAATTCAGTAATAATCTAATCTCACACAGTATCCATGTAAATTGCTTGAATGAAATCTACCTCAACTTTTGTTACGTTTTGTGTGAGATACTGGCTTTGTTTAAATAAATATATATACTTACTTCTATGATGCATACATCTGTGTATATAAAACTCAAACATGTTCTGTTCAAAGTTGAACACAATTAATATTTGTGTCTTTTTTTTAACTTGGCATAATGCACTAAGTTGGATTTCATGTAATTTCTCTTAGCCTAATGCAGATCATTTTAAAACACAGCAGTAGATACACCCTGCAAGGGAGTGATCCCTGGACTGTTCAGAGCTAATCCCTTCTACATATGTTTTGCCATATCCTTGCAGCATAGCACTTAGTTCAGTGTCTCCTCTGAGCTCCATGTCAAAATATAAGCAGTGATTTCCTTTTGCATATATCCTTTTCTTTCAAGTTGAAAGTATCTGAAATACTGTGAAGGCTGTATTTCACCCCACTAGACTGGTGTTCCCACAGTCTGAATATGAGGACATACCTTTGGGGGTAGGTTCATTTCTGAGATGCTGGGATTGTTGTGGTTTTGGAAGACTGGGACAGTAACTCAGATTGGTTCAGTATCATCCACAATGCATTTTGAGATTGGTCTTTGCCCAAGCTGAATTTGAGCTTTTGGCTAAGGTAAACTAATTTACCCATTCAGAAAGAGTTGAAAATAAATGAGAGATCTTTGCAGTAATGAGAAAGAAAATACTTGGTCTTCCTCTATAAATTAAACTATAAACTTAACACATCACTTTTGTGAGGAAGATGTCTTTTTCCCTCCCTCCAACCCCCTCCACCCCACCCCCCGCCCCTTATACCTACAACCTTTATAATGTCTTGTTTCTGTTCTTCCCAACAAAATTCAGCCAAAAAGTGAGTCTACTGTAGTCAGCATAGTAAAGCCAAGGTGACTAGTCAAATCCTCCCAGTCTGGTAAAGACTAGAGTGATACCCAAAAAGATTAATTGCTCACCCTGCACAGTAATGAGCACTCAAAGATGCAGCTTTTAACAGAAATAACTTAACCTTAAAATCTGCAATTACGAGTATGGTTTCCACGGAGACAGCTGTGAAAGATGCAGTGGAGTTGCAAAATAAACAAGATGTAGATTGTCAGACACGTGGAGTAGTCTGAAAGAAAAGTAAGAAATGAGGAGCAAACGAGTTATGAATTGTGCTCTGCACTGTAACTCCTCATGTGACCTTAATATTCTGCTATTAAATATTCTGCAATTCAGAAAAAGCAACCATGGAGGATCACATTTACAAGAAGTGTCACATGGCTGGGATTCTTCCTTACTGTAAAATAATAGCAAGAAGAAATCTGCTTCACTTTTTAGAATACAGTTCAGGATGTTAACAGATAGTGGTTCATCTGCATGCAGAATATGTTGTAGGAAAAAAAAAATGTATCTGAAAGATAGTCATTAAGGATGGAAAAATCAAAGAATACAAAGTTACAAAACACTAGTAATGATATTGCCTTAATTTGGTTTTATATTTTGATGTCTAAACATAGGTGGAAAGAATCTTCCCCTGGATGTTCTCAAGGACACTTAATTTATCCACTTATAAAACACTCATTTCAGACGAACTGAATCTCTAAACACCCAAAGCACACAGCAAACACTAAGACACAAGATGTATCTGTCATTTACAGCAACTGGAACTCATCCTGTGACACTGTCTTCATTGACATAATCAACTGTGTCACTCAACACCTAGTTGTGGAGAATGCTCATTTACTATTTTCATTACTCAAAATGTGGGATGTAAAGCCTTGTTTAGTGCACACTTTTCAGATCCTGCTCTGGACACTGAATTATTCATTTTATCAGAGACTGTTCTCTAGAGTCTCAAACATGAAACAACTAACATGTCTTCACCCCTGGCTGGCTGTGTTAATGGGATACTATTTTACATGTGAAGTCCAGCAGAACAAGAATGTTATAGTAAAATGTCCAATGTGAGACAGCTGGTATCAGATTATTCAAAGTACTTGGCATTAAACCTCTGGTTTATGTGTTCAGAGCACAACTTCCAGCACTTCTGCAAATCAGATACGCAGATCTCGAATCAGATATGAGAAGAGAGGCAAGAGTTGATAAATTCTACGATGACTGAGTTTTCCCAGGATAATTTCAGGGCTTAATTCAGTGGCTGTAATGTAAAATGCAGAAGTAGGCTAATGTCACAATCTACATCTCTTACTCAAAATGTTGCTTTAATGAGAAGAAGCTAAAACCGCTACTTTCAATTCACTGACTGCCACAGGGTCCACCTTCAACAGAAGTTCAAAAATAGCTTTCTCTTTCCTAAACTGTAGGAATTGTTCAAATTTTTCTCCACAGCTTGAGACTGGGACCAAAACTGTCTGTTTCATGCATGCTATCACGAAGAACTCTAATAATTTCTAAGTGAAAATGTCTGTGTTTTGTACAGATATCATTGCTAGGTATTCTCAGGACATACCTGAAAGACCTATTGTCCTGGGTTCGACTAAGATAGGGTTAATTTCCACAGCCAGGATAGCCAGACTGAACCGTCCAATGAGATATTCGATACCATACTGACTGTATGCTCAGTATATATATATGTATATTTTTATATATATATATATACATGAAGAGAACCTGGCTGGGCTGTGACAGTTTCAAACAGCAGAGGGTTGCAGCTCAGTGTGGCAGCATGGCTCAGCCCCAGTCTCTGTTTGGCAGCGGTAAGCAGGGCATTGCCTATCACTGGCTTTATTACTGTTTCCTCTCTCTTTGTGTTGTTTCAAGAAACTCTCCTCTTCTTAACCCACTCGGCTTTACCATATATTCTCCTACCCCCAGGGTTAGGAGGAGAAGAAAGAGAGGGGCCGCATGGTGTTTAGTTGCCAGCTAGGTTTAAACCATGACAGTCCTTTTTGGCACCCAGCATGGGGTATGAGGGGTTAAGATAATGGCAGATCCTGACCCACTTTTGCTATACGCACTCTATATATTAGTTAAGTAGTCCATGGTCACCATGTTGGTCCATGTTCCTTGTGTGGTGATGTTATGTAAATCCTTAAGCACACGATGTATTCCCTGTGGTGATGTTTTATCATCTCTGGAAGATGGATTGAGACTGTCATGTTGCTGTATTTCATACTGTCAACCTATGAGACAGTTATACCCCTGGTTACGAAGTTAAGCTGTATGCAGCACTGTTTATTAGTAACCTCACCCATTCTGAGGGCAAAACAGAGGACAATTTCTCAGCTTTTGAGAATTTTTGTTATCCTTGCTATGCCTAAGCCAGTATGCTGTTATTGTTACATCTCCTTAATATGTCTCAAGTCTTGTTTAGGGTTGCACAAAGTATTTTTAAGAATTCCACACAGAGATCTGCTCCGAAGCTGGAGAGTTATGAGTGGCAAGATGTACGGAAGGGTATGGGCAAGTGTCGAGAGCACTGGTATCCTCCAGTGCTTTGGAATCTTACCCCTAGACAAGTGCAAGATTCTGACAAACTAGTGAAATATTTGGAAAAAGTCTTTTGTCAACTGGGCAACTCCAGAGAGACAGAAACCACTGCAAGGTACTGGGGCCTGGTGCATGCCTGCTGAGCCCAGTTCAATACTATTCAGTGTCCTCAAGGGGAAGGGAAGTTCTCTGGGCCTAAAAACAGATCAGCAGGCACTGCAGCTATTCCAGCCCTTGTGGCAAACACTGCGGCTATTGAGACCTCGACAGCAGGCACTACAGACGAACCAGAGAAGCAACCTGTGCTGGTAGCAGTTGCCCCTATTAAAGAAAAGAAATATACCAAAAAATCAGTCCTCCTGCTGAGGGATGATGATGATTAACCAGGGCCATCACGAGAACAGGAGGAAGGGGTGATCACCCAATCCCTATACCGAAGTGAGCTGCAAAATATGTGAAAGGATTTCAGCTGTCATCCAGGTGAGCACATAGTTGACTGGCTGCTCTGATGCTGGGATAATGAGGCCAGTGGTTTGGAATTAGAGGGTAGAGAAGCCAAGCAGCTGGGATCCCTGTCTAGGGAAGGGGATATTGACAAGGCAATTGGAAGACAGACACAAGCCCTCAGCCTCTGGAGGTGACTTCTGTCAAGCGTGAAAGAAAGGTACCCTTTCAAGGAAGATGCTGTATGTCACCCAGGCAAGTGGACCACCATGAAAGGAGGTATCCAGTACCTGAGGGAGCTGGATGTGCTGGAGGTGATTTATAACAATCTGAATGACAAGCAGCTACATACAGATCCAGACAAAGTCCAATGCACACTGTCCACGTGGTAGAAGTTTCTATGAAGTACATCACCACCATATGCCAACACATTGGAATAGTGACCTGGGGCGAAGGCCAGGGACACATGGTGGATGAAGTGGCTGGCCAACTCTAGCAATACGAAGGAAGTCTTTCTTCCTCCCCGCGGGCATGCGTCTCACCTGTAGAGGAACCATCTCAGGAGTTCTGGCAATTGAAGTAAGACATGTTCTACTCCCCACCTGTAAGGCCCATATCTCAGCTGTTAGGAAAAGGCGCTCCTCTGCTCAAAGGAGAGAATACAGAAGGTGCACACCATGAGGTACCCTGTGGTTTTACCTATATGATCATGGAGAGGACATGAGGAAGTGGAATGGAGAATTCACTTGGATCATAGAGGATCAAGTACAATCTCAAAAAGGGATTCTCCCAAGAAAAATGCTGCCCCACTTTCCAGTGAGAAATGCCCTAGACAGAGTGGGAAGGCTGATTTTACTACTGATCCTCTTGAAGGGACTTCTAAGTCATTTTCACAAGAAGTGAGTAATCAGGATTAGAGAGGCCCTGCCTCCAGAGTGGGGTCCTTCACAGTCTGCAGGTGTGTATCTGCTCCTCTGTTAACCTCCATGAGCAGTAAGGGAACATCCTGCCTCACCGTGGTCTTCACCACGGGCTGCAAAGGAATCTCTTCTCCAGTGCCTGAAGCACCTCTTTCCCTTCCTTATTCTTTGATCTTGGAGTCTGTGGGGTTGTTACTCCCACATAAGTTGTGTGGCAACTTTTTCCCATTGTCCTGCTTTGAGTTAGAACTGAACTAATTCTGTTCAGTGATTTTACTTTTCAGCTCAATGTCTTCTGAGTAACGGCACTTTCTGAAGTTAACGGCATATTTTTGCAGACAGTGTCTACTTCTAGAAGTAATAACGCTTGATGTTTACACTTTGTCTACAAAGGACTGGTATGCAGAAAGGTTCTTGCTTATACTCGATCCTATGAAGACCAAAGTCACTGCTAAACCCTGTGTACCACAGTGGGGGTGCATTAAGTTAGAGGCCGCACCTGTGGGGAAGGACTGGTGACCCTAAACTGACCAGCAAAACATTCCATTCCATATACATAATATTCAGTATAAAGCCAAGGGATCACAAGGGTTAAGCTCTCTTCTTCAATGACTGGTTTCCAAGGAGGACTCTGTTCTGCCTTTGATCCCAATCCATGCATTCCTCAATCCAGTTCCAGAATCCAGCTCCTGAATCCTGTTCCAGTCTGCCACTGAGTGGAGTCTGGGATTTCCCCAGCACCTGCCCACAGCATCAGTGGTAACAGTGACATAACTGCCATCAGGGGGGTCGGGTTCGTTACTGGGTTTGAATATATTTGTTATCCCAATCCATAGAGAATGTGTTGCAGCATATTCTTCCTATTTTCACAACTAGACAGGGGCTACCCTGTCTTCCCAACCCTTTCCATGATGTTATTTGAGCCTTTTAGGAGTGCATTAACTTCAAAACAACTTGACGATTGTTTTAGGTAGTTTTGAAGCAATTATCATCTGTGAATTCAGAAACTGTAAAGGTGGATAGCAGGTAGTTTTCCTTTGCTAATGTTTTCCACTGTACCTTCTGGTCATGATTGACAACTTTTCGTCACATTTCCATATCACTGCACAATCCTGTCTTCCAGCTCATTAACAAAATTTATTTAAAACCATGGAGTTTAATGTAAAACTTTGGAGCGCCTCTGATAATGTTCTGGCATTGTTTTAATTCCTTCTGTTTTCTGCTTCTTAGCCAATTCTGTCAGTTTTATCTCCCTTAGTCTATCTTTAATATTAAAAATAATCTACGATGCACCTACCATTATAATTTTCTAAGATTTTCTCTTTTTCTTTTGAAAACATCTTTCACCTGGTTTAACAGAGACAGCTACAGTAGTCTAGATGCTGATATTGATCCAGTCAATGAAAAGATGCTAAGCAGCCTCATATTACTGATGCCTCATGTTGGAGAAAATGGTATGAAAAGAGGTAGTGTAAGTGTAAGTGACATATAATAAATAATGTCTGCACCAATGAATCTTGAATTTCTTCCTGATCAATGTAAACAGTAAGAATGTCTGTACGAATATTTCAGATGGACTAAATCCTATTAGTTAAGATCTTTGGAGTGGATTATGAAAGAACTGTATTAGAAAGCTACCAGACTTGAAAGAATTTGAGCCCAGCTCTTGTTTGTTAGGGAAAGGAGATGTACTACTTTTTAACCCACGATAAACTGAGACCGGGACTCTGACACTAACTTTTGGGATGAAACTGGTCATGATAGGATGTGTTACATGCGCTCTGTAGAAAGTTTCAGAATTTTAACCTTTTTTAGAACATAACATCTGAATCCCAGCTCTGAGGCGAGATGATTTTTTCAGGTACATTATAACTGGTCTGTTTTAGTGCAGAGAATCTAAATCTTAGGAGTCTGTCTTGTTTTCTGTAGGTAGCTATATGTCCCCAGCTTATAAAGAGGATACCTAAAGTGAGTGGATGCCTAATTTTGGTGTCAAGGTAGGTAGGATGAACAGGAGAGCTTATCATCTACCAGTGAAGCATCTAAGTATGTTGAGTCACCTCTGAAATCAAAAGCAAGCTGAACTGTGATTGCATGTTAAGTATCTAAAATTTCATTGACATCCCACCTTAGTCACTTAGGTTCTGGTTTGGATATGGCCGGTTGAGAATATAGGAGAAAATCTAAGCTGAAGTTAATTGGTGCAACTGTACCAGATAATGGATATAATCTCAGTTATTCTAGCAACGGAAAGCCCAATACATTCCCTTCACAAGCAGCAGTACACCAAAAGCATTCTGAATATAAGCAAATATAGTTTTTCTGTTGATCTCAATGCTGTGAGGGAGGTTTACACAGGCTTTCACTGTTCTCTGCTTCCTTTCCCTTCAGCTTCTTCAGTTAGCCTGCAAGGCCTCCCTCCCGTATTACTTTGCAAAATACGTCCCTTTCTGACATGGAAATTGTATTTCAGACATAAATGAATACATTTCTAACAGGTCTTAAAAAGTATTTTTAAGCAAGTTTCTAAAGCTTAGGAAACTTTCCTTCTTGTTTGGTGTATGCCCCTTTTGACATGACCTATGAGGGACTCCCAGACTGCTTGGTGCCTTCACCACTGTAAATTTGTTGTCTTTGATTATATAATTCTTCATTAACAAAGGTTCAGAAGTTCATTGACACATCAATTCTTTTGATATTTTGCAAAAGATCCTAAGCAGTTTATTAAAAAGCACTAATAATATAGATAAACTATTATGGGGGTGTCTATATTACAAAGTTACAGAATTCGTTAAATGTTATTGTATGTCTAAATTCAAACCTGCAGTCTGCATTTATGAACAGTTTTGAGTCACTGTAATATGTGTTACTATTTGTCTTTCTCACCCCTGACTTATGCATAGCCTTTAAAAATTTGTTTTATTTCAGTCTGTCACTTAATGTTAGGTGGCCCAGACTCAGGATCTGAAGATTGGCTGGGTTGTCTCCAACAACAACAAAAAAAGAGCAACGTAGTATGACATAAAAGATTAAATTAATTTTATTGTTCTCTCAGAAAATTTGCTATTTTACCTTGTTGGTACAGATTACATTGTTGTATCTGTATGGTCCTCAGAATCGGTTTTGTATGAGATTAAGATGTCCATGTATTTTTGAGAGTTAAGACATAATGTCTTCTAACACTTCTATTTGCTTTGTTCCAACAAAAAAGGTAAAAGTTATAAATAGTATTTATTGAAGTCCCTAGGCTCATACACAATTATTCTTTACCATGTAAGAGCTGCCCACTCTGCCGGGGCTCATGATGACTACTTATAGGACTCTTCTGAACTTGTACAGTAGCACACTCAGAAATCATTAACAGTTTGTCAGTGTAATAGCTTAAGGTAAAAATGCTCTAGGTAAAAAATATATATAAGAACATAGCAGAAGTGGATGATACCAACCGATTTGCCTACATATTCTAGAATATTGAATGCCCTATTGCTCATTCTTTTCATAATAGCGTTGTAAATACTTTGGCACTGAGATTAGTTTGTCTTCCCCTTTGTAGAACCAATTTCACATTCAATGAATCTGTAGTTGAGCACTCATTCCCCATCTTTCTACCTCACAAACAAAACCAGACCAAATCCTAACAGGTTTTTTAAGCTATGTGATTTGTGAGTAGAAAAAACAGAATGTTGCTTCCTAATGTCATAATTTACATGTCTCGTTGTAACCCAGGTTGTTTAAATCAGAGACTGAGAAGAAAATAATGGACAGTTATGTCAAATGAAAAACTAATCACTGTGAAATGTTCATGTTTAAATTTACCTGTTATATTATCTTCTCATATGTAATGTTAGAGTGGCGAGACTTAACAGCCTACATTGTCAAAGAGATGGCTCCCACTCATCAAGAAATGTCCATAACTACACCTAAACAGAAAAATGGAAAATGGGTTACATGATTTGTGAAAGTAATTTGGGTGCTGTGATATATAAATCGAGATTTTTTTTGGTGGATTTTTACTGTGGCCATAATTGTTTCTTTAACTGTCTTAGTTCAGAATTATGATTTACCCTGCCAGATGTTTTGCTGATATGAAAATTTTGTAGAATTAATTATTCATTCATTTTATTTGCAGTCATGCAACTGTCTGAAATTCTATGCTAGTCATTTGGTTAAAGTCTAAACACTACAAAAAATACCTGCTCTGAATTAAGGACAGATTGCAGCAAATAATGTGGTTATGTGTTTCCTTTTAGCTAAATATAGATTTCAAAGCAAGTAAAGAGATCAGCTCAACTCATAATTGTCATAGAGACGATTCTTTGTTATGTGGGGATTTAAGGTTGTGGCTTTGAAATATGAAGTTGGGGGAAAAAAAAGATGTTAAATGCTTGAAAGTCATAAACTGTGAAGTCAGAAGTTCATATCTAATTTAGGAGGTTTGGCAAGTGTTGTATTCATTGATTTTTTTTTTTTTTATGGTTATTTTCTGTCCTTTGTATTTGAAGTTAAAATATCACACGAAGTGTTGTAAAGCATAACACAACTCCTTCCCATTCTCTGGTGTTGATATATTCTGCTTTTTGGGCATCCTTTCACTGTCAACACTTACATCTGTTGCTTAAAATGCTATTCCTGGTACAATTGTTTTTTAAATGCAAACCCATATGTGTGATCTCAGGAGAAACTGGTAAATTTTACCAAATGGGCATCCCTAAATTACATGCCATCTGCAGCTAGTGATGAGAGGACTAAACCCAGTCAGCTGTGATCTTCCACCACTGCATCTATCATTTTGATTTGCTCTAGGGAAATCAACACATTTTGGCTTGAACTTTTCCACTGCAACAGGTTATTATGGACTGGTTGAGATGTACTGGCTAAAGAATGATCTCTTTTATCTGCAGCTAGCCCTCAAACTGTTTTCTTGTGGAAATCAACTGCAAAATTCAACAAAGCAAAAGGGGGCACGTACTCTAACACTGATTTGGATTTTATGAGGTATAAATGAGCAGCCTTATTAACTCACAAAGACTGTTGAAATATGTAAAATGGGGAAGAAAAATTTAAGAAATATTATTATTGCCTATGTAATTATAAACTAATAGTACTAGAAAAAACAATGATCTTTGCAGAACAGCATGTTCACATTCTGAAGGGATAATTGCCAAAGTGGGAATTACTGTATTATAGCATGTGAGACTTTAGGATCAAGTTAGAGAGGAAAAAAAAGTAGAAAAAATGTTACATAGATGCTACTTCACTGAAGAAAAAAGCCCTCTGAAATATCATTTATATCACTGATCTGAAAACATATCTATCATATCTGAAATCCCACCTCTCTTCTGATCTGAGAGATGTGTCTGCCACTGGTATTCAAGATTCAGAACTCTGTTTGAAAGGCAGTTGTAGGTATGTGTGCAAAAAGAGCAACCTGGGCTGAACATCCCAAGCTCAGACAGACACCTCCTCAGAGCCGTGCAAGTGATCAGGTCCTTGTAACAGATGGGATGGCGAATCCTCTTGTTTATCTGTTGGCTAATTTCATGTGGCACCATATTAGGCAAACAAGATTCTAGAAAGGTTGTACTCCATCTGACTACAATCGATTTGGTAAGGGTTTGTATACCTCTTCATGAATTAGGCATCAAAAAGTTAAGGCATTCAAATTCCCAGGGTTTAAATTAATCTTTTTGTCTTTCAGATATGTTTGATTTCAGGTTCTGCACTCTACGCCAGATTGTTAATATGTACATTTGGCATGCTCTCAGAATGTCTGTAAGATCAAATCCCCCAAGGAATTTGAGCAAAGGAAAGGCTGGTGCCTCTAAATAGCTTTACTTAATGGCTAGGTGCTGCATTGCTCAAACCTATTAGAGTTTAGGTGCCTAAAGTACATGTGCAACAATTCAGCTGTGGTTACCTAGGGAGATATTTTTTAAGGTCACAAAGTAAAGGAGCATTGGAATTTGGGAATTTCTAAGATGGACAGAATTGGTGTCTTAAGGATAACAGTTTGGAGATTTTGATTTCTAAATTACATGTATATTTGAAGATACATGTCTGAATCATAATGTCGGTCTATTCATTAACTTCTCATTGCTTTAGTTTCCGATGTGTGAAATGTAAAATATGTCTTTCTTCCACAACTGTGCTGTGAAAGAGAACACTTTAAAGATTGTATACGTTCATCTCCTACAGAAGCCTAGTTGGCAGGATCTCTGATAAACACTTCAAGTTTGAGATAAGGTAATGTTAAAGATTTTGAGATATATTTTGAAAGAAAATAAAAGAAAGCCAGAAGATTAAACTAACAAGATAAACAAACTGGGTGATAAGACATCATGATATTTCTTTCTCTTGTTTTTTTTTGTTTGTGTTTTTTTTTAAGGTCCTCTTGTTCACTGATCTTCTTAAAAGCTTCTGCACAAAGACTAAAAGGTAGTTCAGACTATTTTTTAAGGTCTTTCTATTCCACTTGATGTCTTAGGAAATTAGATACCTAAATAACTTACAAATTTCTTTTTTCTCCCAAAAGTGGTTAAAGATAAAAAAAATCAAGAGGTTCTGAACTTGCTTTTGTAAAACACTTAGCATGACGTTTTCCCACTAAAGCAAAGACACAATGTGAGTTGTCTTGCTTCACCTGGTTGGTCAGTGGGGTAGCATTAGTTCCAGTATCATTATAAGTATTACTGTTTTAAAAAATGCTTAATTTTTTGTAGAAAAAGAAAAATCAATTACAGATAAAAGGAAAAATAGATTTGATTATGCTAGGCTAACTTGTTGTATAAATTCCTCGCATTATTGTAACAATTACAGCCAGAACAAAACCTCCAAATTAATATTGTGAGGCAAGTGAAAGCAGAGTCACTAGCAGAGAGCAACAGACTCATTTGTAATAGTTTATGCACAGTTTGTTATCACCAGTGTGCTTTACTAAAAACATGAGAACTGACAGCAGATTGACTACAAAATCCAAAAGGCATTCGCTGTAAGTGCTGAAACAGGACTCTGCAACCAGAAGAAAATTGGTAAAGTTCTTTGGATTTTGAAAAATCTGCTGCAGAATAAGGTGTATTATTTTATTCACCCTTTTGAAAGAGCCACAGGTCTGTCATCACCGTGACTTTTCCAAATTATGTACTTTCTCTTCTAAGTATTGCTCACTTAGATCTCTGAAGAAAGGCAAGACCTTTCTATGGATTTTTTTCAAGTGTTTCTTGCTGGTGTGCATTCCTCAAGACTAATGTTAGGACCCTCTTACCGCTTTGCACCATTACTTTTATTATTACGTTTACTAGAAACATTTCCTCTTTGATGACCAGTACCCAAAACTCTGAATAGCTGCAACAGCTGGAAAAAAACACTCCAGTGCTACCAACTAAATCTTGCAACAGGTGACATTGCCATTGTCTAACATTCTCTAAGCCAATGCTTAAAAATGTTTTTTAGTATTTATTTTTATATGGAGACAAATGCTAGAAATGTCAAGTGATTTTCAGTGATCACAACAAAGATTTCGCTATTGACTTTAGAGAAGACAGGATTTCACTCAGAATAGGTTTGCTTCATAAGGAAAGTTGGAGGGAAAAGAATGAGGATAGAGGCTTTCACTTATATTTTATTTGAAGTCTTGTCAGTTGTAGAATCCCTAAAACTTGCCTACACATGCGAAGGGTGAAGGCTGGTTCCTGACTGAACAGGAAATGACATTCAATGTATCAGAGAAGATGGGTAGGATGGCAAATTGAAACTTAAATGAAAATTTTCTGCTTATGAAAAATCCCTTTGTGTCCCTGGTGTTCATGCAGAGAAACCAGGAGCTGTTAGGGTTTCACGCCATAGCCCTGTCACCCCATGCTACATGAAACTCAGCTATACTTGAGAGGGATGATGGATGAATTGACACTGCAAGCACTTGAACAATGATCTGGAAGGAATCTGAGTATTTTAAACTCTCATTTATTGCATCATTTTTCTGCCTTAGAAGCCTGACTATACTTAGGATAAGTATTTACCTTTCAGTTTCTATTTGAAGGCAATTCAACAAAACTCCTTTTTTTGTAGGTAAATGTTAGCAACTACAGGGAAATGGTGCTTTCAAACTTGTGTGGAGATGTACTTCTTAGCCCTAGTACTCTTCCCATCAATATGAATATCCTGTTTCTGAGCTTTTATAGTATTTTGTTGCAACAACATAGAGTGAAATCTTTCCTTTTTCTGCATTTTTTTTTTAAGAAGGTTAAGAACAATAGTTCTCTCTGTGTAGGTTTCCTTTCTCTTCTTATTGTGTATCTGATAGATAAAAGGATTAAAATATGTAAAAGACAGGGAGCTACTCTTCTTAAAATTGTGAAACAACAGAGAATGGGAGTGTATGATTTTATGAAAATTATGATTGTGATTTTTTTGTTTGTTTGTCTCTGAAGTTTTTTCTCTTTCCTTTGGTGGCACATCAGGTAAAATCTAATATGCATAGTTTATTGTGTGTATGCATAAAAAATACATATGCAATCTGTATTTGTTTCCATACTTGTGATGCACTACACCCAGGCTGCTCCTCTGAGACAGTAAAACTTGCCTTGTCTCCCTAACCTACCATCAAAGAGGACATCATTATGCAGATTCTGTGGTACACTAATCTTTGTTTGAGGCACACACAGAAGAGCTGCAGTGTGAGCTATAGAGTGTGGAAATCCTTTTCCCCTCACTTCCATACAGAAGATGGACAATGGAGAGCCTTTTATAGAGTGACTGAAGTGAAGAGCCAGCAGGGTGAATACATAGCATAGAGAACATAAGAAAGAAAACTGTGGGACGTGGGGGGGAAGGAGACACTGGCTGCCAACTCCTACTGCTTTGTTTTTACTCCCTCAACTTTGTCCATTATAATCTGGATTTTGCCTTTATTCTTGTCTTTGAATATGCCCTTTGGAGTGACCCAATCGCAGTGACTCTTTGGAGTTTGCAAGCACAGCAGATGCCAGCTTGTGCTGCATAATAGAAGAGTATGTTCTCATTGTTCTCAAATGTAGCCTCAATCCAAATGAAATAATATTGTCATTGTTTGTTTAAATGTAATTTTCTACAATTAGAACCATCTCTGATTTTTCTGGATATCTGCACTCATAAACTGAGTTCAGGTGTCTTTGTAGACATTGCAGGCAAATCTATTTTGAATTGTTCACAAGTACTAGATGGAGAAGACCAAAGTCATGCCAGAGAATGTTCTAAAATTTAATACCATAGATGATAATGACCAGCACCCAGACATAGTACCAGATAGGCACAAAATGATCAGGATAGACTTAGCCACTGGTTCCCCTTGTAAAAGTTCTGATCTTTGATGAGAAGTTAATTTCCTAGAAAAATCTTTTCTTACATGTTAGTATAACTTCTAAATAGGAAATTTATGATCCTTTTCCCAGCCCAGACAGAATAGGGTGAGGCACCATATCAGCAAGATCTAAGAATAAAGGAATAGCTTTTGGCTGAATTAACTTTTGATCTTGAAACACTTTACAGCTTCAAAACATTTGTAGTAGGAATCACCTTACCCACCTTCACACATCTACCATGTGAATATGTACATGTGAGCTACTATCTGCAAATTTCTTCAGTGACAAAGGAGAGAAAGAGGCACACGCTTCAGAAGTGCTTTAACTGGCCAATTTTAGCTGCTGACTGGACTCAAGCCCTAAAAGTGCCTGCTTTTTTTTTTTTTCACTGACTATAAAAGCAGACTATTTCAGACACAGCAGCAAGCTAAGATGCAATTTACTGATTGAAGAGACAGGTACAGCTAAAGCACAGTCTGATTAACTCTCTCTACCTTCATGTTTGAACAAAAGGCTTACTGAGAAGTAAGAAACTAGCCCAGATGAAGAAATCTACCTTTGGTCAGATGAATGCTACGCTCAGTAAGATTTACTGACTTGGAATGTACAATTTCTCCTGAAAACAAAGAAATAAAAAAGACCTTTTAAAAAAATTCAAATGTTTTTGGTACTCTAATCAGATAAATTCCCTTTCACAATAGTTTCATAGAGTTTATGCTGTGGAATTGCCATGCTGGTTCAGCTATGATTATACTTTCCACACTCACTGGAGCAGAATGAAGGTTTTGTCCTTATTTACTCCAACTTGTGTTAGTTCATAAAGTCTAGTCATGTTTTTGTTTTTAAAAAGGTTTTGCCTCCATCTGGAAATGTTTCTCCCATCCCTTTTTGCAACTCTTTTTAGAAACCTCAGGGGGATACTTCCAGGTCTTGGAGTTCTGTTAAGCTTCAGATGTTCTAATTCCTTGATCACCTGTTCTGGCTGAGTCTTACCTCCTTCGATATTTTTTTCTTGCTCTCCTGGGAAATTTATATCTGTTTCTGACATCTGTCCCCAAACCTTCTGTGTGAACACAGAGGCAAAGAATTCATTTGATTGTACTTTAGTTTTGTCTGTCTCTTCAGTCAGTAAATTACCCAGGCTGGCTCTTAAAATTTCTTCTGTCTCTTCCAATGACCTCTTGTTCAATATGTTCTTGGAAAAAAAAAAATTACTTTGTTATTTATCTTAACCTCTTCTGCAATTTTCCTTTCATTTCACATCTTCACTATTCCTAGCAGATTGCTGGTTTCTACTGTGTTATGTCACTTCTCAAGTTATCCTTATTCTCTTAATATCTTGAGGTCTTTGAATAACTTTAATGTTGAGTCCTTCAAAGTTTCTTGGCTGGATAATTCTGGCAATGACAGAGCACACAGTTTGAGTGAGAGAAGGTCACCTATGTGAAGGTCCTTGAATGCATCCAGAGGATGGTAACAAAGCTGGAGAAAGAGCTGGAAGGAATGTCCTATGAGAAGAGACTAAGGACTTTGGTCTTGGCTAGTGTGGAGAAAAGGAAGTTGAGGGATGATCTCATTGCTCTCTACAGCTTCCTGAGGAGAAGTAGTAGAGAGGGAAGTGCTGAGATCTTGTCCTTGGTATCCAGTGACAGGACAGAAGAGAATAGTTCAAAGCTGTTTCAGAGGAGGTTCAGATTAGGAAGCATTTCTTTTTTGGGGGAGGTGGACTAGATGACCTTTGAAGGTCCTTTCCAACCCAAAGCATTCTATGATTCCTTACTGAGAGGGTGGTCAAACACTGGAGAGTGCCCTTAGTAACATGCTTTAGTTTTTGGTCAGCCCAGAAATGGTCAATCAGATGATCATTGTAGGTCCCTTCCAACTGAAATATTCTATTCTGTTCTGTTCTATTCTATTCTATTCTATTCTATTCTATTCTATTCTATGCTATGCTATGCTATGCTATGCTATGCTATGCTATGCTATGCTATGCTGTGCTATGCTATGCTATGCTATGCTATGCTATGCTATGCTATGCTATGCTATCCTATCCTATCCTATCCTATCCTATCCTATCCTATC
The DNA here is from genome assembly GCA_009769605.1 of Bucorvus abyssinicus. Classification (NCBI taxonomy): domain Eukaryota; kingdom Metazoa; phylum Chordata; class Aves; order Bucerotiformes; family Bucorvidae; genus Bucorvus; species Bucorvus abyssinicus. The sequence continues at coordinate 79,183,323 of CM020024.1, read as the reverse complement.
CTATCCTATCCTAATTTATTTATCAGTCCACCTTCCCATTGTTTTTTTTTCTTTTCTTTTTTTTCCTTTTATTCCTTTTTTTTCATTCCATTACACAAAACACACTAGCAACCTTAAAATGTACATGGTGGAAATAGCAAGATGTGTGTATATGGTATTTAAGCATACAGAAGGCTATTTCTAGCTTCACCACTGAGTTGCTGTGATCTGGAAGAAAATCCTGTGGGCTAGACATAAGTCAGACTACACATCTGTGAGTGATTAAAAGGGAGAGAGTGGACTGGCAGACCTTAGTCACATAAAATACTAGTTTCTGGCAATCATGACACCTCATTCTCTCAGACCCGTGGGATGAGGTGCTGTAGTCCTCAACAGAGAAGCATGCATTTCATGTGTTATAAAACTGTCTTACTTTTCTGAAGAATGCTTCCTAGATTCTCTGAAGATATTTAGAGTGAGTCACTATAATCCTGTAGACCACCACCACTGGTTTCCAACTATAAAACTATAAGGAATTTTTCTAATAAATTAAAATTTGCAGATAGTTAGCTGGAAATTGTGCTTATGAGAAAGTGAAAAATGGTTCTGAGTATGACATAGTGTCTCCACACCTGGTTTATCACTTCTGTTCTTATACAGCACAGTCAGATATGCCCAAAAGCATCCTAGAGATTCATTTGGGGGAAGGGGAGAACTTGGAACTAATCGTAAGTTACAGTTTGAACACCAAGCACTGTTCACACAAGAGAACTAGAGAATGAAAGATTGCAGATATGATTCCCACCAAAATCTACAGGACCATTTTTGAACAGAAAGTTTTTGTTTCAGGTCAAAAATTTTTAGTCAGTTTTTTCAGTTTTTAATTTTTCAGAAGGAAGTCAACATTTTCCACAGGGAAAGAAACAAAACAACATAATCTTCCAACTAGTTTTGGTTGTAACAAATGTATGTTTTTGTAAAGTGCTTTTAGACCATCAGATAAAGGTCACTGGGGAAGTGGAAAATGTCATTAAGAAATTCACTGACTTGATTTTCCACAGGTTTAAGCTTCATTTGCCAGCTAAATACTACACTTCTTTGTCTACAGTGAAGTCTGTACAAGATTCAAAATTAAATTAGATTGCATATTTCAGTTCTCTGTTGGTATTAAGGTCACACCAAACTACATCTATAAATTACCCAGGCACAGTCAGTTCTTAATGCAGCCCCTAAGGACACTCCAGTGCAGTGGCGTGAAGAGAGGATTTCTCCGGCTTAGCATTAGGCTTAATCATTCCAGGCTATGCTTTCCCCCAAGCAGTCTTACAATACCCCCAAAATTGAGGACAATCCACCTGATGCAATCCTTCCAAGACTGACTTGAAACAGCTGCTAGAACTTGTGACAAACCCAGCCTGTTTCTCTGCTCTACCTGTGATTGTACTTAGGCTGTTCATACACCCTCAGTCCCATGAAGCTCCTCTGAAACAAGCCTTTTACATTGATTCTTCCTTTTCCTGTGTTGAACGTAAACTCATCTGCTGGGTATGGGAGGTATAGATCACTAGCACCCACTAAGGAGTGAAAGAGTTTAAAACATTTATTACTCCATTTCTGAAGGTCCATCAAGTATTGACAATTCTCATTAAAAACGGAGGGATTCGGTTATAGGGTATATACTTTCAGGTGTGGCAGCTAAGTTAGAACTCGCAGAGGGAATTAACTCAAACCAGCGTCGAGGACATTCTGGCACTGACGGTGAAACTGCCCTGAGAAGCTCTGAATAGTATAGAAACGGATCTAGAAAGGTTGGATTTAAGAGTGAGGCACGTAAATACTTCTTAAAAGTTTTTCCGAGAAACTCACTGCTGAAAATATATGGAACAGGAATCTGAAATCCAAGCTAGTGCTGTGAGTGCTGAAGTATTCCACAAACAACTGATGTATTCTTTATGAATAGTCCTTGATGCTGCAACTCACTTGTTCTTGCTCTGAAGAAAAATACACTAGGAGTTTTACAGTGGAAAAGGCATTCATTAAGAAATCTCAATTCATTAAAGTCTTCCAGAGCAGGTTGGATTTTATGGTGAAATAGAGATTCACCTTAAAATATCCAATAATCAAAGTATCTGGGCATTTATTTAGAATGTGAGAAATTCAAGTTAAAGACATTTTTTTTCTGCATTTTTTCCCACAGTCCAGTGAACACCTTAGCCAGATTTTTATTAGCTATTTTGGGGTCGCTATCCTCTGTTCATTTATACTAGCTTGTTCTTTTCTGTATGGATAATTAAATATTCATTGGAATGGAACTACTGTTTTGGCAATATAAAGCTTTCTGAATATTCACTGACAAATTCCACCCAGCTCTAATAAATACTCCCAGTGCATTAAATTGGCCAACTCTTAAAGCTGAAGTGCAAATATGGACCAGGTTGGGGCCTCTTTTGTGTTGGTCCCCATGAATATTGGAGTAGATTTGAATCCTTTTCTGATATGTTATCATCTTTGTTTCAGCCCCGGGATTTCCTGATTATTTGATTTATTTTACAGTACAGGAAGTCTTCTTATTTTTATGCTGTTAGCTTAATTCATCACTGGGATAATCAATAGTGAATTTCTACCATCAGTTTTCTCCCTTCATTATCTTCAAAACACTTCATTGTAGACAGATCAGATTTAACCCAGCTTCATCTTTGTTAAGGTCCTCTGTGTCTTTTTCTTTTTAGCTACGCTTGGGGAAAATTCCAAGCACTCCTAACTACTGTGTTCACTTGGAAATTACTTCACTGATGCTTGTTTGGGATCACAGAAGAGGCACAACCTAATTGATCCATAAAGGTGAAAATAAAAGATGTGTAATGCAAAATATATTTTTATGGTAAAAAAAATTGGAAATGCAGAACACATTAAAAGTTGGAAGAAGGGAGAATACATTTTTGCAAAGCTAAGGCTGATATTTAAAGACCATAAAAGTAGGAAAATCAAAAAGACAGATGGCTCTCTTACTGTCCCTTAGATAAAGTCTTCAGCTTAGCCCAAGTGAGTTGAAGAGTTACAAGGTCTGGACCTTAATATTGGAAAGAGGTTAAATGTATACTACTGTAAATAAGACACAACTTGTCTTTCAAAGTCCAGAGGAACCGTCATAATTCTTGTTCCCCTGGCTTTGTGATTGCATCAAAATAACAGTGCCTATTTCAATCAAGAGGCAGAATTTACTTGCAAAAGCCAAATTTATTAATCTTGCTGAGGAGTTACTGATGACCGTTAGAGCACAGATCACACAGTGGCCCTCTGCGACTTGTAACCTCCAGCTAACACATCCAGAATTACAGAGGACAGGGACTAAAATTGTGCATAAAGCCCATTAAAGCTTGTAATGAGGAAAGGAATTCTTTTTATGAGGAATCAATGGTGTATTAGCATTGCAAAAGAGACAAAATGGATGGTATTACTAGACAAGATGGAGTGAAAAAATATGGAGTGAAAAAATGGAGTGAAGTAAGTCCAGACCTCTGGACTTTTCAGATCTTTACTCTTAGTTCACCATTTTGAGTGCTAAGCATCAATTTGCATCCACAACAAAAATCTCTCCCAAACCACTTGTTCATCTGTTTTTCCCTTTTTTCCCTTCCCCTCACCGCCCCCCCACCCCCCCCCCACCCCACCCCACCCCCCACTAGTTTATGGATAACTGTATTGTGTGTTGGTGGCAACCAACAATAGAGTCGGCGGAGGGGCTGCAGGGGCAACCTCTGTGAGTAGAGGGCAGAGCTGCCCTGTGCCAGACACAGCCAGTTCCAGCCAACTCCAAGGACCCACCACAGAGCAACAGCTGAACCTCTCAGACAAGATGGTGGCACCTCAGGAAAAGCATGTTTAAGAAAGGGCAAAACGTTGCACAGCAGTGTGAGGAATGAGTAAAGAAGTGAGAAACAGCACTGCAGACACCAAGGTAAGAGAAGGAGGGGGAGGGAGCGCTCCAGGCATTGGAGCAGAAATTCTCCTGCAGCCCCTGGAGGAGACCATTGTTGTCCCCCTGCAGCCCAAGGAGAGGACCGTGTTAGAGTAAATATCCCCACTGCAACCTGTGGATGACCCCACACCAGAGCAGATGGATATTCCCTGAAGAAACTGCAGCTCTCAGAGAGCCCACACAGGAGCAGGGGAAAAGTGTGAGGAGCAGCAGAGAGGAACCATTATGGACTGACCTATTTCTCACACCCCTCCGCTGCTCATAGGGCAAGAAGGTTGATGAGTCAGGAAGGGCTGAGTCAGGATGGGATGAGTCAGGAAAGTCTGGGAAAAGCTCGAGGGAGAGAAGTGTTTTATTTTCCGTCTTTGTTTCTCACTGTGCAACTCTGGCTTTAATTGGCAATAAATTAAATTCATTTACCCCAGGCTGAGTCTGTTTTGCCTGTGATGGTAATTGGTGAGTGGTGTCCCCATCCTCATCTCCACCCATTATCTCTTAAATCTTGTTTTCTCCCCTTGAAGGGAAAGTGAGAGAGCAGATGGGTGGGTATGTTGCAGCCAGCCCAGGTCCACCCACCACAGTAGCATATTATACAATCTGTAATAATGCACTTTGCTCTTTCTGCACCTTCATTGCTAAATATGTCTCACAGGAAATTTTCAAGTGTCAGGTGGCAATTTGAACCTGGAATCTTCAGTGCTACTAGAACATGAATCTACATCTTTGGGTGTCACCCAACATAATATTACATAATATTACCCAACATGATATTACTCTGGGAATTTAACTTAATTTAAGAGATCTGCTTCCTCTCAATTACTCATTTTATATCTGTGCTAATATGTTCTTTTTTAACCAAGGTTATTAAATTGATTCCAATTATGTTTCAGTACCACAAAAAGTGGTACTGACATGACTGAAAGAATGATAAATAGCAGTAAGAAAGCAGGACCAAGCTGCTGGAAGTTAGGAAATCTTAAGCAGCAAATGTATGTGGAACCTGGACCTCAGTGGAAACCTTGAGCTCCCTCATATAATTATTATAGGTGGACTCTCTGTAACGGCATTCTGTGTAATTTAAATTGCAAATGACCATGAAATCCACCCTCAGCGCTTCAACCAGGAAGATCATCCTGGGTGTGAAACACATGTATTATCAGTTGAAGAGCAGTAGCATCCTTCTTTGTAAATTCCTACACAAGTACATAATGTAAGGTGTCAAGAGGTTCTTTAGTGGAGAAATTCTTAACAAGAACCAAAACCTGAAGATAACATTAGACAAATTAATGGAAAGAAAAAGAAAATGTAATCATTTCAAGAGTTCTGCCAGATGTTGTGCAATACTAAGAAGACTGTTTCTGAGTGTCAATACTAGAAAAACTTCCATATTAGAATCTCCAGTCTTCACTAAGAAAAGTAGGAAGACAGAGTAGCTTTTTTTTTTTCAAGAAGGAAACTATTTCTTTATCCACAGGAAATGACAGTCCTGCATTCAAAAAACCCAAACTTTTCTGGGAAGAAAAGATATATAGTAAAATAAATGCAAATTTCAAAAAAAAGGAATAGAAATTGACAGTAGTCAAAGGTAACACCTGTAGTCTATCTCAGCAGCAATATGTCTGGTGAAAACAAGGTACTCATCTGCTGATCTTTTCTGCTGGTGAGATCTCTTTCTCTGTTGAGTATCCAGGTCATGAGGACATTGTTCAGCAACTGGGTGGAATCATCTATTCCTCTATGAGAGCACCTTCCAGAGTTTTGGCTCCCTCTCCATAGCAAAATCATTGCGGAGTTCTCCTGAAGCACAGCTCTGCTGCTTTATGAAATCCTTTGTGCTCACCTCGTTTTAATTGTAAGTGAGTTTAAACAATAACCCCTTCCTTAGGATGGAAGGACATGTCATGTGTCCTTCTGCTGTCATACTTCTGCATTCATATGATGCACAACCTATAGCTCCAGGGCCTGATTCCATGTGATCATCTACGCCCTGGGCAGAACCACTTTCATGAACCTAGTGTCTAGCTTAGAAAGCTAATCTGACAAGGCTCCCTACAGTACCCATGAAGAGAGATTAGTTCCTCCAGAGCAACTGAGCTAGAATACTGCTCTGATTTTTCCTTGGGAGAAGCTCATTTTCAACTGCAAGAAAGTCATTACTGTATTTATCTTGAGTTACTCAGTTATATACATAGGGTTATCATAGTACTTACCTATAGTCTGAACATACTGAATCCCTGAAGATGTAAAATCACTAAGAGAATAATCAAAATGCAGGTTTGATTGCTTCATTTCCCTAATAACATGCTAAAATGTCTTTAAATAAACACTCAGAGAAAATGTGTTCTAAAACATATTTATCCAGAGAGCTGCACGGTCAGAAGGCCTCCTTTAAGTCTTTTCCCCACCATGTATTCAGGTAGTTTATTTTGCAGAGGCTCTGGGATAACACAGAATAATTAACAGGAGGGAGGGGGAAAAGTGGTTTTATTTCACTCCTGCAACTGAAGAGAAAAAACAAAAGATGTTGAGAAAGTGAAGGGGGAAACAGAGATTTGATGGTGAAGATTCAGAATATGGGGTGCAAGGAAAGAGAAGGGAATAGAACAGATGGGAGTGAAAGATTAAACAATGAACAAAATTAGACAGTATGACTAACTTGTTCCATAAGGACTAAAAACTTACAGCTCAATTGCATATGATCTTCCTTAACATGCTTTATTCCTGTAAGCAATTTTTACAGTTGTCCTAGTGTTGTTACTGATCACAGTTAAGGAAAGTGTCCATTAGAGAATCGCATTCTGAAAATATGGTCCACATGTTGGGAAAATTTGAAGACCCTTGCTATTGATAAAATAATTGGCTCAGAAACTACACTACAGTGAGCAAAACAAAAATAGCTGTAAATAAAAAGAAGCACAGATGGCTGTGCTGGAGATGAGGATCTCTGCACATTCCTGTGAGATTCCCCTCACAGGGTTTTCTCTGAATCAGTCTGTCATGAGGATGGGCAAGTTGCATTTTTTTCTCTATCACACTTTTCTCAACTTCTCCATCCTTTCACTGAAACAAATGAGCAAGTTTTTAATAGAATCATAGAATGCTTTGGGTTGGAAGGGACCTTCAAAGGTCATCTCATCCAACTTACCTACACTGAGCAGGGACATCTTCCACTAGATTAGGTTGCTCAGAACCCTGTCCAATCTGACCTTGAATTTTTCCAGGCATGGAGCTTCTATCACATCTCTGGGCAACGTGTTCCAGTGTTTCACCACCCTCAGCATCAAAGATGTCTTCCTTATATCTAGTCTAAATCTCCCCTCTTTTAGTTTAAAACCATTACCTCTTGTGCTGTCACAATAGGCCTTGCTAAAAAAAACTGTCCCCATCTTTCCTATAAGGCCCCTTTACGTACTGGAAGGCCACAATAAGGTCTTCCCTGGAGCCTTCTCTTCTCCAGGCTGAACAACCCCAACTGTCTCAGCCTTTCTTCATAGCAGAGGTGCTCCAGACCCCTGATCATTTTTTTGGCCCTCCTCTGGAACCACTCCAACAGGTCCATGTCTTTCCTGTGCTGAAAACTCCAGAGCTGGGCACAGTACTGCAGGTGGAATCTCACCAGAGTAGAGCAGAGGGGCAGAATCACCTCCCTCAACCTGCTGGCCACGCTTCTTTTGAAGCTGCCCAGGATATGGTTTGCCTTCTGGGCTGTCAGTATATGTTGCTGGCTCATACTCAGTTTTTATCCACCAGCACTGCCAAGTTCTTCTCCATAGGGCGGCTCTCAATCTACTCATCACCCAGCCTGTGTTTGTGCTTGAGATGACCCAGGTGCAGGACCTTGCACTTTGCCCTGTAGGACCTCATGAGATTTATATGGGCCCACTTCTCCAGTTTTTCCAGGTCCCTCTGGATGGCATCCCATCCTTCTGGCATTTCAATGGCACCAGTCAGATTGGTGTCATCTGCAAACTTGCTGAGGCTGCACTCAATCCCACTGTCTGACATTGATGAAGATATTAAACAGCACTGGTCCCAGTATGGACCCCTGAGGGACACCACTTCTCACTGATCTCCACCTAGACACCAAGCCATTGACCACTACCCTTCGGATGTGACCATCCAATCAATTCCTTATCCACCAAACAGTCCACCCACCAAATCCATGTCCCTCCAGTATAGGGACACTGCCCTATACTCTTCCCAGGATACCTGCTTGTGCAGTTCCTTCTTGCCCTTCAGTTTGACCAGCAGGTCTCAACTCAGCCATGCTGGTCTCTTCCCTTCCTTGCCTGATATCTTACACTTGGGGATTGAGAGCTCTTTTGCTGTATGGAAAGTGTCCTTAAAGATCTGCCAGCTCTGTTCTGCTCCCTTGTCCCTGAAGGCAGTTTCACAGTGGGTCCTATTGACTAACTCCTTGCAGAGCTGGAATTTTGCTTTGCTAAAATCCAGGGTTGTGACTTTACTCTGACCCATATCCCTCAGGACTGTGAACTCCACCAGTGTGTGATCACTGCAGCCCAGGCTGCCTCCGATCTTGACATCACCAATTATCTCACTGGTCGGTGACCGTCAGGTTCAGTATCACATTCCCTCTGGTGGGGCTGTCTTACCTGGCTTAAGAAGTTATCCTCCATTCTAGAAGTCTCCTGGTTTGCCTACTGCTCACTGTGCTAGTTTTCCAGTAGTCATTTTGGTGGTTGAAGTTCCCCAGCAGAACAAGAGCCTGCAAGCACAAAGCCTCCTGTAGCTGGGTTTAAGGAGGCTTAATCAATAGGTTCCTCTTGATCAGGGGCCCTGTAGTAGACACCAACAAAAAGGTTCCCTCAGTTACCTCAGACTCTAATTCTTACCCATAAGCTTTTGACCTGCTCATAGCTATTCTTCAGGGTCAGGTCTTCACACTCTATCCATTTCTTGATGTAAAGGGCAACACCTCCACCCCTCCTTCCTCACCTGTCCATTCTGAACAACCCGTAGCCATCGATAGCTGCACTCCAGTTGTGGTATTTGTCCCATCAAGTTTCAGTAATGTCAATGAGATTGTAGCTCTCTAGCAGCACTGTAGCTTCCAACTCCTCCTGTTTATTGCCCGTGTTGTGCGCATTGGTGTAGAGTCACTCCAGCTGAGATGTCAGATGTGTCACCTTCTTAGAGGAACTCCCATTAATACCTTTGAGGTATTTCTCTGGTGTTTCCCTGTTGGCTCCTATTGCCTCAGGAACCCCCAGCTCATCTTTTAAGAGTTCAGCTGTGCTGCAGTGTTCCCAGCACATCTCAGAGCAACAGGCTGAAGGCCCTCGCTAGCACCCTGTCCCTCTAATAATAGTGTTTCATGCCACATCTTGTCACAGGCAATCCTGATATTATCCTGCTCCCCCTTCAAGTCTAGTTTAAAGCCCTGTCAATGAGGGCCACAAACTCCTGAGCAAAGACCTTCTTCCCCCTTTGAGAAAGGTGAGTCCCATTTGATGCCAGCAAGCCTTGTGCCATGTAGGCCATCCCATTATCAAGAAACCCAAAATTGTGGTAATGACACCAGCCACAGAGCCATGTATTAATAGACTATGACAGCTGTTTCTTCCAATGTTGCTACCTGCAACTGGAATGAGAGAAGAAAAAATAACCTGTGCCCCAGATTCCGTCACCAACCATCCCAAGGCCCTGAAATCTCTTTTGATCACTTTTGGACTGCAGTTTGCAGATTCATCTCCTCAACAGAACTACAGGTTTAGCATATCTGTCAGCAGATATACACTATTTGTACTCAGCTGGATCATTGTGAATGCTCTTTTTTCAATGATAAAATATTTGTTGGAGTTAGACAATTAGGATGTACTTTTGCTAGAATACTTTCTTGGCGTGATGAAAAGGAGCATCATTAAGAAGAATGTGTATATGCAAGACTTCTGCAAATTTAGGTTTAAGCCCAAACACATTGACTGAAACAAAAGCATTTCCAAATGTTTTAAAAGGCAAATTCTTAACAGAAATGCAGATTCTCTATGTCCCTGTGTCTCGATAAAGGAAATAAAAAGAAACTGTCAGAATTAGTGGATAACTGAGGAGTCTCCCTTTGAGTGTGGGGGTCCCTTTGAAATCACAAATCAGCTTCTGTATCTCCTTTTACCCCACAACATTGAGAAAGAATTCACATCAGGGCGATGGATTATCAGGCAATAGATGAGGCCAGAGAGAATGACAGTACTTCGGGACCTTTAAATATTGTTTGCTCAAAAGTCTGCCATCAAAAACAAAGGTAACGCTAATCAACTGTATTTGACTCTGGAGTAGTCTAGTAGAAGACAAAGAAAATCTGATTCCACTTGTTTATTTTTTTGTATCTTATTTGTTTTTATTTGTTTCCATGAACACCTGTTATTTTTCTCTTTGCCACAATTATTTAACCTTTATTTTTCTATTGTTCACTAGTGTGACTAGATCAATGGATTTTATTTTATTGCGAGTCAGATTACTAGTATGTTTAAATCTTCAATATGAAAGTAGCACTGATAAAATCTCTTCCCAGGAATTTTTATAGTGTAGCATACAAGTAGAACTCTAGGCAAAAGTAGTTTTAAATTTCTCTTTAAGAAAAGCATTTTCAGTTCTATATCTTGCTTTGTATCTTTCTGGGCAGCTTTCCTGACAATTTGCCTATGTAAAGTAAGTATATACAGAGACATTTGCTACAAGACACATTTCTGTACTGTTACGTAGTGAATCCCCGTTTGTAAAGTAAGTATATGCAAGTTGTAGAAGTGATCCCCTACCTAAGTCAATCTGACTCTGGATGCAGTATTCACTCTTCTAGACTGTATTTCTCAACCTGCAAAAAAAGCTAAGATATTGAGAAATGTTTCAGAGAAGTTAGTGGTGAATCTGACAAACTGTAAAGTTAAGCATACACCCAAATCTGCAAAACTGATTTCTACTTTTCTAAGAGTTCGTAACCAGGTGGGAAAAAACCCAGTTAATAATCATGAAGAGTGACAGTTACAGTTTCTGCAGAAACTTCTGTTCTCAGTTTTCTTCGGGTTTAAGTTTCCTCCATCTGGTTGTGGTGAGGCTGGAAAGAGTAAAGACTTAAAAAAATAATAGGAAATGAAGCTATTTTTGTCCCTTTCAATGTGCAGGGCACTGATGCGCATATATGGAACAGAGAAGATTTGGGGTAATTTGAGGGGCAGAGCTGAGAGTAATAGCTTTAGACATTTCCAAAATCTAGAATCATTTGTTGTTTTGTAAATGTTTGAACATTTAACTAAAAAAATTTTTCAAGCCTCTCTGCACACAGATAAGAATTGTCTCCTGCTCTGGTACATTTGACTCAACATGTATTCTCAATTTTGCTGCAGTTGTTATATAAACAACTTCCATTTTGTTTTGATCTCTCTGTGGCTTTGCATAACACATTTATTTTAGCTTGTGTTTTTATGGTGAGCTATTAAAAAAAAAATAACCAAACCTAAAAAAACCCATTACACTAAAATCTAAAGAAAAACCATTGTTCCTGTGGGGGTGTGACATTCACTTTTCTGACCAGCCACTGCCAGTTGAAACACAGGGGTCTCAAGTCAGCATTCACTCCTATGTTTATTGCATCTTCAGTTTTGCTTCATCTCATCTTTGCCTTTTCCTATCACAGCTTTATACAATAAAGGAGCCATGGGGATGCAATGGGGCAGTAGAGCCAAGCCAAAATGGAAGACTGCAGCTTTGTGTTAGCTGAATTATTTCAGATGCTCAAATCTCTGCTTCACTGTTAAAACATATTTGAATGAAGTACTTCAATCTGCAAAGCGTTTTCATTTTTCAGTTAAAATATTTGCATTTTTTAATCATGAAAACTAAAGTTTTCAGTTCTAGACGTAATCTAGCAGGTTTTGGGTGTTCTATCTGAGCTGTAAGTGGCCAGGCTACTTACTGCAGGTACAGCACTATTCTGCTTTGGCATTGCTGTCTGCTGCAGCTCTGCACTACGTGCACTTTGGGACACTCTGCTTTGGAATTATCTGCATTGCTCTTGGTTGCATGCTATAGCCAAGCTGTGTTATCTTAGGCCAGATTTTGATACAAAATTATTACAAAACTTTAATTCTAATGCAGATGTGTGAATCTTAGACAGAAATACACTGTCCTCCCTACTGCAATATGCTGTCAACTGTTTGACAGCATTGTTTGGTAAACCTCAAGTTAAATATCTGTGAATTTTCAGTCTTTCCGATGCCTTTGGGAGGGCTCTTTATGCGTTTTTTGGTTTTGGATTTTTTTTTTTTCTTCTGTGTTCTTTGAGGTTTTTGGTGTCAAGACAATAAAAACCTATCACTTCCTTTCATCCCTTTCAGTGCTCAGAAAAGGGCACAGCTCTCTGTAGAGCTCCCATATAAAGGTGACTAGAACAGAGTGGATAAAAAGAACAGGAGGCAGAATCCCTGCTATCAGTCATAACTTTTTTTTTTTTTTTTTTTTTTAAAGACGATAGTAGCCATGGTCAGTTCAAGCAGTATGTTTTACCTTGTTCTTTCTGCTCAGTTTCCATTTTTTAGTTTTTCCTTTAAACTATAATTTATACATCTCCACCTTAGGAAATCTATAGCAGTTGACAATCTATTTCTAATACAGCTATCAACGCAAAATCAGATATGTTGTATGGAAGACTTGATAGAAATATATCATGGTCCAGTTTCAACTACAGCCTGTACTCCTTCCTATGATAAAATGACTTATTCGTGGGTTCATTTTTTCATGTGTGTAATAGAAAAGGTGGACTTAGACTTCTGTATTATATTCAGAAATAGAAAGGAAAAAAAAAGCTTTATTACAAAGACATACAAGTGAAAAAAACAGCTATATCAAAAATTAATCTCATTTCCAGTAACTAATTCTAAAAACCACTGTGACCGATCTTCTGTGTTTTTAATACAAAAGCAGCTCTAATGCACCAAAAAGAAATCTATTTGAGAACAGTATAAGAATGGGAAAACAACTGCTTCTGAATTCTGTTTTGAAAAACACCAGTGCAAATTCATTAATCCATAACTATTATTCCAAGCTACCGAGCAGAAAGTCAGAACCTTTCTTTCACAATTTATTAAATAAATATACAGATGTACAGCTTTGTTTAGTTAGGAGCTTGAGCTCAGTTTATGTGCTCACAGCTAATTTGAACTATGAAATGGTTAAAATAGTTAAAAGTAGTAATTTAGCCCCATCACAATCGATGAAGAGAGAAAAGTTACTTTCTAATCTCTTTTATGCATTGGGGATTGTTCTCTGCAGAAGCTGTGAGAAAACTGATTATGCATGCACAGACATACACATATATGTATTTAGACAAAGATAGATGTATTTGTATATTCATACATTCACACATTCACATGCACTCACAAAGCAGGCTATAAATTGATGTACACATGCTAATACTCCTTCCAATCTGACAGTGCCACCTTAAAAGCCAGGAATACTGGGAGTCTTGCTGCAGTAGTGTATAAAGGGAAGTCTACTTTGATATTTCACATCGGTGTGATGCCTACAATTGTGTGGACCAGACTCTCCCTCTGGGTGTCCTTGTTCTACTGTTTCTTTCCCCTCAGCTGTCTTTCCTCCTCTTGTACACCTACCTGTCCCCTTCCTCCAGGTGCCTTTTTCTTTTATCTTGAACTTTCTAAAGCACAACAAGACAAACTGTGTTGTTACTCAGTTGGATATTACTCGCTATATCATGCACTCCCTTTCCACTGTTGAATCAACAACACGATATAAAACTTTTTGAGCGATAGAACTACAGCACTGAAGCCATGAGAAGCTGACAATGTATTACCCATTTGCAGAGATAATGAACATGCCTAAAGGGGTTCCTCCCCCATGAAAATCCATCTTTCACCCAAATCGAGCTGGGCAGGACAGTGCTTATTCCCAGGCTGCATACCTTAGTGTGGGCTGCACACCTTAGTGTGGGCTGCACACCTTAGTGTGGGCTGCACAGCTTTACCAGTGTAGTCACTGTATAAGCCCGGTATTAACAGCTCCCACAGTTCATGAATTGGCCCCATCATACCACGAAATCTTCCAGAACCAAAAACACTGAAGTATTTCAAAAAAATTTCAAGACTTGGCAATGCTGCACAATGAAGTGTAATGAGTATATATGAGAGATTTCATATGTGTTGCACCAACATAAACGAAAATGCTTTTTGTTAGACTGTAACAACCTGAGAATGTTTTTGAGGTTAATACTGTAGTCTGTGGTAAGTAGATATACAAATATGCTTAAAGTGTTATTCATAGGTTGAATTCAATCTTAGAAGCTTGACTAAAATAGTCTATGTTGTTTGAAACAGAAGTTTTTCAGTTCAGAATGGGTGGTATTTTGCATTGTGCCACTGAAAACATTATACTGAACGTGTTTTTCCTTCCATGCAAGTATAATATAAGGGTCAAAATTTTCTCTTTTGCTGGGAATTATACTCATAAGCTTTCATATTGAGATTACGTTCGATTTGTTAGTATAATGATATGATCATGATTCCACATTACCCTCTGCAACCTCTCTGCTCAAATTCCTATTTCTTCCATCTTGTGATGCTTTTGAGACAGGTATATTGTGTTGCATTTTTACGACATTGAGTGTTTATGTCCTTGAACTCTTACCCTCTCATGAAGCTTCATGGACAGACAAATATTGCACCATTTTATGTGAAACTTGAATGTTCTATGTGTAAGAATGGTAATACTTTACCAGCTGCTGAAACAATGTTCTTAGAACAGTTTTCCATATATGGCTGCAAATATTTGTGCCTCTGACCGTAACACTTGGAAGTACGCAAATAAAATTAGCCCAATGATTTATCACAAAGATGTCTCCCAAATTTATATAATTTCAGTAAAACCACAGATATCTTTTTGCATTGTAAAATAACAAAATATGCTTATGTAATACTCAAAGTAAAAAGAAAATGCCCTTTGAATTGAGAATATGCACACTATCATTCAAAACACACTGAAACTAAAATCGTTAACCTCTAAGACAAGTGGTTGAATGGATGAAGACTGTTTGGCACAGCAACTGGATACATGAAGCATGAAAACATGACATGGTATTAATTAGAGGGACAACACCAACTAGTCAAAAACACAACAATGGTCTTGAATTGCTGATTTGTCATTTTGTGTCTATTACTTTTAATTAGCATTACAAAATGTTCAGGATATTGTGTTGCTTTCTTTTCACTTAATTATACAAAAAAGAATGCAAGATACAATTAAAAGCATTTGCTTTACAGAACAGAAGACTGCTTGTGCTCTAGCTCTGACATTCATGCCCCTAGGAATACATTAGTGCTGGATTTAGGCACTATTTGTTGACATGGGTTGTAAACTACTATATTATTGTTGCAGACTACTAGATGTGTAATGTATTCTGGTGAGCCAGATATCATGCAATATTAGTATTTTCACATAAAGAAAAACTATTCAAACTGGTTGAGAACTATCAAACACAGAAGAACACAAGCCAGAACTTATTTTTAAAATATTTGAATATATAAAAAATATTCTTCCTCTATCTGGCAGGAAGCATCAGTGCCTTTTGAATAAACATATGTAGCAAGTTACATATATATATAATATTGATGATAACGTAAATAGTCATTAGCAGTACCAATAATTTTCATATATCATTACCTTACCCCGGTACATCCTTATAAAGAAAATACAAAAGAAATTTAAAAAACCTCCTATAATAAATGAGGAAAAACCTATTATTAAGAAAACTCCCTCATAAACCAGCCTCAATGGATGGAGGGGACATATTAATAAAATAAATGAGTCAGAATAAAAGCAATAGGCATTTAGATCAACAGTGTCTGTTCTAAAAATATTTATTAGGGAAAGAATGGAAAAGTTGGGGTGAATAAATCTAGATGAATGTCAGAGGAGAATAGGTCAATAACAAAAAGTATCTAATTATCTTCTCAGCTGAACTACACCAATGAAGTCATATGAAACACTAGGCAACTGCACACAGATACTCATCAAGAGAAGTTTCAAAGCAGAGCACTCAGCAAGTGTGAAAAAAATGCATAAGTTGCATTTTTGCTTTGGAAGAGCAGGCAGAATTCTAACTAATTCATTCGACCAAAAATTCACTTTCTTGTTGATTGATTGAAGTACTTAGATTCTGATAAACTTTGTTTTCACTTACATGCAGATAAGCCCATTAAATTAATCTGGAATTTGTATGACAGATCATGTCAGAAATGAGCCAATAAGCTCACCAGGTTTTTCATCAGGAAAAGCGGAAAGCCACAAGATTCTCTTGTAAAGTTAAATGTTCTTGTTCAGACATTTTACATGATTGCTGTTCTCTTAATCTTAAATACATTACATAATCAAATACTTATTTTAATTTATTCAGTGAAGAACGTTCTCTTTGCTATGTGCTGTTGCATTCAGAAGTAGCAGAAGGCCTTCCAAAGAAAAGTTGCACCATTATTTGTCTTTCAAACACAACTCAACTTAGAACACTTATTGTAAAATACAGATTTCTATGTGATTCCTTGTGAGGATTTGATTAACATCAGTACTAAGACTTTGAAATAGCATCTAAAAGTCACCAGAAACAACCCAGATACAGATTTTGAATTTAAAATTTTATTTTTCTTTGGTGTAATAGACAATGACTGGCAATCCATGTTGAAGTGAAGAGCTGGAATACAAAAGCTTTTACAAAGCAGGAAAAAGCCATATTGGCAGGCTTCCACTGGGAACTTGCACAGTGCCTGTTTGCATTATGTCTTTCTTCAGCCTGTGCTGCTCTTTCTACAGAATTTTAAAGCAAGACTTTAACATTTCATCCAAAGTCCAATGTCTGTCCTTGGAAGAGTGAACTAACTGATCCTAGAAAACAGCAGACCGCAGGGTTACTGAAGCTTCTGAGTCACAGTTGTTGATCTATAGGATCAGTTTCTAATCTTATCCACTCACTGCGAACAGAGTCAACCAGGGTTCACAGGATATTGTGTAGCAGATCACATCTTCTCTGAGAAGTGCTTCTGGCCACCAACATCCTTTCCTGAATGTGAGAACTCAGTGACTGTGAATGGTTTCCTTGTTCCACTTCTATCTTTTTCTCTCCTTGCTAAACTGTACTGACCTACAGGAATTGTTAACTTAGCTTTCAATCATTTGCTGGATGACCTACAAAAATATTTTGAAAAATGGAAAATAGTTTATAAACTCTGGCTCTTATCACAGTGTGTCATGCTGGTAATTTATTACAGCATGGAACAAGCAGTATGCTGGAAATTCTCTTTGGAAATAGCTTCAGGGTTTTCAGTCCTTTGTCCAAACTTCAGTTTTATCATTATTGGCTCTCTGGAGAATTTTTCATTTATAATTGAGAAAACTTTCCTTTCCATCTAATAACAACAACAGGAACAATTATAATAATAATAATACGAAGTGTAATTTAATGAAAGGAAGCATATGAGATTTATTGCTCAAAGTACTGAAATAGGATTCCAACTCATGAGCTCAAACAATATGTCTGTATTGATTTGCTGCATTAATTTGTCTGTGGCGTTGAGCAAATTAATTGTTATTTTTGTGCCTCAGTTTGCTCATTTGTAAAACAGGAATAATAAAACTATTTACTTCATAAGAACTTTTTGGAAGGTTTAATTATGAGTTTTAATGGCCCTTAGGTTCATTGGTTGGTAGATGCTGTGTAAGTTGCAACACACTATTGTTCCCATTTGTCTTCTCTGTCATGGGAGTTTCTCTGCTTTCGAAGTCTTACAAATGAATTATCCTTAACAGTAACCAGGCCCTTACATTGCATGCAGTCTGAGGAAATATACTGTAACAGTTGTTTCCAAGGGCTGTATTTTATGTCACGGGATAGATTTAGATCTAGAAACCTGGAATAAACCCAAAAGTTTTCTTCATAACAGGATAAGAATGGTGAATACTCCATTTTATTTCTGCAGGGGTGAGAAACTGGCTGTAATAATTTAGCATTCTGTGGCACAGCCATATACTCATAGAAATGGAAGAATGTAATTTATGGTATTCAGCTCAAGATAAAGTATCACCTAGATATGTCATTGAGGTAATTTTTACAAAATGGTTTTATGATAAATATTCCGAAGGCCAAAGCCATTAAATCTGCAATCTTAATTATCTTGCCCAGCACTAGTGTAGATCTCTTCTGAGATCATTTAATAATGTTTATGATGCACTATTGAATATTATAAACAGTTTTCTTTTTCAAGGGATGTCTCATTTTCCTTCCTTTTCCATGTACGAATAAACTTGCAAGTCCTATGTATTTGTTCATTGGGAGACACATTAAATGGGCATAAGGGTGCAGTCAGTTGCCTCTGTAACTTTAGGAAAATGTGGCATACCTAACATTTGTTTTAAGTGTTGCAGGTGCTGCCTCTTAGAAGAAAAGATGCACTTTGATGTTCTTTAATTAAAGTTTTGATTTGTTTAGTTACTGTTCTGAAAAGAACTGAATTAGAAATTCTATTATTGAATGTCCTGTGAAGTCAGAAAATATTGGTGGCCACTAGGTCAGTGCTACCAATACAAGTACATGCACATGTGCGATACATGGGTGTTGCGTGCTGTGTTTTAAGTCAAGCTTCACAGTTTACAAGGTTCAAAGCTTCCTCCTCACCAAAGAACATCTTCTTTAAGTAATCCTTTTCTTTTTCTGCTTAATCTTCTTTCTTTCCCTTGTTGAGCCTGTCTTGCTTTGTACATTATGAGCTATTTCAATAGACTGAAACGACCTCAGCAAGAATAAGCTTAAATTAGATAAACACTTCCACAGAAAGCAACACACTCTATTTTGTGTCCATCTTCTGACGAATGAAATTGGTATTGTTACACCACCCTGTTCATGGATAATACGGGGACTTAAAATTTCAATGCCAAAAACAAGCATAGGGAACACCTTCACTGCAAGTATGCAAGTGTATTAGTATTACAAAAGGGTAGTATATTGCTGGAAATTCATATTGGCAAAAAAGCTAGAAGTAAATGGTTTATAATAATTCATGGTTAGCATGAAAATCATTTTTACATTTGGAGGTTATTAACACATAATTCTTGGTACATCAATGTAGTTTCCATATTGGTTTTTAATTCATAGAATCATAGAATATCTCACGTTGGAAAGGACCTATAAGGATCATTGAGTCCAACTCGATGATCCTTATGGGTCCTTATTTTTAGGTTGTCTGAGGACAACCTAAAAATAAGTCATATGGCTAAGAGCATAATCCAGATACTCTTTGAGCTCTGACAGGCTTGGTGCTGTGTCCATTTCCCTGGAGAGCCTGTTCCAGTGACGGGCCACTCTCTCAGTGAAGAATCTCTTCCTAATGTCCAACCTGTACTTCCCCTGGCCCTAAAATCAAAATCAAGCCCTGAGGAACCCCACTGGTTACTGGCCACCAGCCTGATCTTACCTCATTAACTTTTTGAGCTCAGCCTCTCAGCCAGTTGCTCACCCAACACATTATGTACTTGTCTAGCAGTATGCTGGACATTTTGTCCAGAAGGATACTGTGACAAACAGTATAAAAAGCTTTGCTAAAATAATAACACACACACACCCCTGCATCTACTGGTTTTCTTTGGTCAACTAGATGGGGGACCTTGTCATAAAAGGAGATTAAGTTGGCCAAACAGTATTTTTCCCTCTTAAATACCTGTTGGCTATAACCAATAACTGCATTGTCTCTCAAGTGTTTTTCAGGAACTTCCAGGATAACCTTTTCCATAATTTCACAAGGCACTGAAGTGGACTGCCAGGTCTGTAATTACCAGGGTCCTTCCTTCTCAAAAATTGGAATGTTTGCCATCTTCCAGTAGACTGGGACCTCTTCAGACTCCCCAAACCATGAAAAAATAATGGAGAGAGTTCCCACAATAATATCAGCTGGCTCTTTAAGTATCCTGGAATGAATCCCATCAGGTCCCATAGACTTACATGCATCCAGCTGGAGCCGCAAGTCTCGGACAAGGCCAGAATTGTCTGAGAGTTTATCACCCCACCAGTCACAGTCTTCAACACAGCACTGTATAGGTACCAGGGCTCATCATCAGTATTAAAGACAGAGGTAAAGAAGACATTAGACATTGCTGCTTTGTCTATATCTTTATTTGAGAGGTGACCAACCTCATCAAGAAATAGACCAGTTTATCTCTAATCCTTCTTGAAAGAATTCTTGAAAGAATTCTTGAAAGAAAACAGGAAACCGGATTACTTTCCATTATTGCTTCACCAATAGGTAGCTGCAAATATTCATATTTAAGTGTTAATCCAATGAAAGGATTTAGAGGCTTATTTATTCTTTTATAAGCCAACATCCAGCTCATAGGAACATCTGACATCCCTATAACTTCTGGCAGCTATGTCCACCTCCATTCTCATAAGAGATTTTGGTGCAGAAAACCAGTTTTCAGGTTCTTGTTCTGCAACAGATCTAGTGGCAACTCTAAGAAGATTCCTCTTCTGCCAGGGCAGCTGGGGCTGAAATGGGGGTTCTGGGCCATAGGCAGGGTGGGGACAATCCCAGAGGGGTTCTGGGCAAGAACAGTAAGACCTGTGAGTATCCTCAAGGTCCCAACATTCTCCCTGCTATCAAATTAACAAAAAGTATCAAGAATGCTTTTGGCCAGTTGATAATGCCCGCTGTACTTTCACCAGGCTGGGGAATTAGGGTGGGCCAAGGGTTGCAGGTTCTTTCCATGTGACCAACCTGTTTAGAAAGCAACACTGTAGTTATATGGTTAGTAGTGTAAAAAGTAGAGTTGTCTCATGCCAGTTGACTCAGTGCTGGAGAGCAGACTCAGAGGCATTAACTTATCAGCGTAGATAAAGCACAGCTGTGTGATGGCAGAGCTCTATGCAGGCAATGATGCTCGTTCAGGTGTTGAAAGCAGTTCAGCTGAAACACTCCAGAGCCAGCTAATGCTTAACATGGATTTATCAGTCTTAAGGTCTTTATCTCTCCCCTTCCCACTAAAACCACCCAGTGCAGAGTAAATACTTCTGATTTTGTGGTGTTTTAGTGGTCTCACAACAGTGCTCCTTTCCCCACTGCCAGACTGGATTGACCCTGCAGTGAAGCAAATCATTTAGAAGTACTGATAGGTTAACAGTATGGGTGAGATTCATCTGGTCTGGTGAGTACATCTGCATCAAGAGCAGTCACTTTCAACTTTACAGTCACTACAAGGAAATAGAAGCTCTAGGATGCAACTCATCTTACAGTAAAGTAATTGTCTAAAATAAGTCCATATTGCTCAGTAAATACTTTCTTCCCCCTCTCTTGATATATAAAAAAGAGCCAAGTGTGACTAGTTCAGAAGTGGCTGTACAATGCAGGTATCTAAACTTTGGGTTCCGAAGCAGATCTGCATTACTATAACAAATATCATTATTATGATAAGTATTTGCAATCTCCACTAAAGTTAGATTGCTGTATAATAATGCAGAGAGAGAGGAGATCGCCAGCTGTCTATCCTTCTGAAAACAGGGAGAATTCACTCGTTCCATGCTAAAGGATCTTCCAGAGTATTATGAAACTATAGCATTAACTGAAATATATTCTGGGCTGTTTCTCTGCACCAGGAGACCATTATCATGATAATTTAACACCTGTATCACTGATTTTTGGTAGTGCAACCTGTAATCAGAGTCTGAAGTGATCCCTGAAGCAGTTATAATTTAGATTACAGTTTAATATACAACAGTATTAGTTCTGAGCATTTGGATCACAGAATGTGGAACACCTCACTAAGCGATGATTGCAGTAAATAGGATTTACCATGAAGGAGGGCAATATCTTAATTATACTGTCTTGAAATATAGCCAGGCTTGACTGAGCTTGTATCCTGAAAAGGATGGCCCATTTTTTGGCAGTGTGATCCCATACAACATGCTTTCAAGAGGCATCTTTCAGGTAGTTTTGTTTAAAGTAGGCCCAGTAGACACTGCTAGTTTACCTCCAGGCCATGATTTTGAAGGGCAGTCAGTATAACTCAGGAAATAGAGGAGTGCCATGAAAAGAAAGTTTTATCAATGCGACATCTCAGGTATTACACGTGGGGAAAAATAACACAGCCAAGCAGAGCTGTCAACACTCTGCTGTGTACCTTCTACCTCTACTGTCTCACCAATACTGACAAAGTCTGGGCAACAGTCAGAACAACATAGATGCCCATAAAGCTTTCTGTCGCAAGAGATAAGGAGGGAGAAGGTACCTAAGCTGTTTTCCTTTCTTACTCCTTTGGAGCTGGTTAGGAGAGGAAAATTAAATCATATCTCCCAAAATGATTATTTGTTTCTATGCTGACAACATTATCAGCAATCTAGGTTTTGGTGCTGCTAGAATGTGATCTGTGCTCCTATTTTAGATAGAACACTCTTGGCTTTACTTTTTTCTTTCCTCCTTAGTGAAACTTCTGCCTATGCAAATTTTGCAGGTCCATAACGCCCTGGAATGGGCTAGAGGGACTGGCAGCTGACCTACGAGTTAGTTTCAGGTGAAAAAACAGTCTTGGTCATTGCACTTATTCATTGTGATAGGTTCCAGGAAAACCATCATGTAGCATCTCTACCTCAAGATAATAAAAGACGGAAGGTAAACAGATCTTGGTACTTGGCTTGTTTGTTTGTTTGTTTTCTGAACAGGACCGAATGCTCAAAACGGAAACACTGACATTTTATTTCCTTTGACCTTCCTGCTTGACTTTTGAACGGCTTAGGAAAAGATAGGGAGCGTGGCATAATTTATGCTGAATTTTATTTTATTTCTCAGACTTTTCCAAATCAATCCCAAAATAGATATCTTATTGTTTAAAATTACTTTAGGAACACTTGACATCACAATAATGGCTCACACTTGTGCTAGTTATTCCCTAACCGGGGCCTTAGCTATATTATTTGCATTTTGTCTTTGCTCACAACTATCCTTCTTATGGTTTTGTCAAAGCTATTACACTTGCTGTTGCAAAGAAAGGAAGCTATCTGTATTCCCAACATTATGGCACAGAATAAAGGAGCAAACACTTCTGCACAAAGCTCCTTTGAGCTATTTAATTTACTTTCTGACAAAAGGAAAGATGACGTTGAGCACTCAACAAAGAACAAAAATTATTTCTTAAAACATGAAATATAAATGATAATTCAATCAGGAAAAATTCTACTACTTTCAGGAAAATTCCATTATGCCTTCTTCACTAGAGATTGTGAACTAGCCACCATTGTAGTGGGGTGAAAAAGTTCCATTTGATTTTGGTTTTAGTTTTTGTTTGCCTACTTATAAAAAAAATCTACCTAAAAACGTAGACGCAAGCTTCCCTTCTACCTTCTATGTATTTTATTAATAATAATTAGAAAAGGCCCTTGGCTCAGGAGCAAATGGCAAAATTTAAGTGGGAATAAACCAGAATAAATCTATGATTATACCCTCTCTACTGAACACTTGAATCCTCCCTTCATTTATATATAGATTAATAATCCATTACTTTCTTCAAATAAATATGATACCATATTGAAAAAAAGTAAATTAAAACCATGAGTGGCAACTAACAAAATCCCGGAGAGTCTTGCTTTTGATATCCTTCAAATGCAAATCCTTACAAATGCAGTCACATATGCCTCATATGCCTCCAGGGTATCATGCGTGTTTTCTGAGGAACTCTGTCCTCATTAAGTAAATTGGGATATTTGTGTCTCAGAAAGCAGGACTTGTAAGATGAGAGAGGTTACTGTTTGTGAAAAAGTGATGGTGTTCATGTTGCCTGATCACTGGGAAATGGGAAATGATGGATGAGAGAAACAGGAAGGGTTGGTATCTCTTTAAGTGTCTGAATCATTCCTCTTGCTTTCCTGGTGGGTCAACTTCAAGGCAAGTCTCTAGACTGCTTGATGAGACTGGGAAGATAGCTTCACAGGACCACACAACAGGTTGTCCAGACTTAGCTATGGAGAGACAGAAATGGATAAAACAGTTTTCCTATGCTCTGTCTTCAGTACTGGGATGATTCCGGTCAGACTTCATTGACTGTTTGGACTGTCTTGATTCAGTATTCTTCACAAAGGTTTGGGTCCGTTCACTGATCCACTTCTGGCTTAATTTAAAGAATTTTAGGTTTTTAAAGACATTATCCAGTCTGTCTTTTCTTTCCATTATTCTTGCAATGATACAAACCAAAATACATTTATTTCAGTTGGCAAACAGAAACAAATATTTTAAGGTTTTTTGATGTACAGACAAAAAAAAAAATGCTTATACATACCTGAGTTCCCAATACGTGAGAACTGGAGGATTTCTCATGTTCAGGGGAGAAACATTTCATTCCTCTGCTTTTTTTTCTGCCTGAATGCAGGTTTATGTATAAATACATGCCCTGCTTAGTCTAGTGTAAACAGAAACTTAGTCTCCTCACACCCACCTCTCTCTCTTCTCCATCCTACGAATGAGAGCATTTTCTGTAGAAGCTGTGTGTGTGGAATTCAAGCAAGATTAAGACAGCTATGCTTAAGTGCTTATGTAGATGTCTGAACCAGGTGCCTACGCCATCATTGTGGTAGGTGACAACCTAGAATGGTACTTGCTTGTCCAAACATAGACACTTAGTTCTTCTGGGATGCAGTAAGGTTATCTGAGACATCCTGAATGGACTAATGGAGATGACATATAACCTGAGGAAGATACATCCTTCTATACGCAGCTGACAGTAGACACTTAAGTTTCTGAATCTCACCCTTGTGACTCCAAATGACTCATTCTCTTGACTTCATTAATTGTATGGAGCAAGAGAAAGTGTCTTAACCTTGAAATGAATGACACCTTCAAACTCTTGATTTAGTATCCCAGACTACATAACAGGTACCATCTGAGAGGATATACTGGAGACTTAGGACCTTCTGGAGAAACGCTTTGAGGCCAGAGAGTATTCCTTGTATATTCTTAAGTGGCATATGTCAGGATGACTAACTCTATATATTTGTTTTTGAAGTTAAGAGTTAAACTTTCCTGTAGTATCTTGTCATCTCTCAGAAAATTCCGGAAGTATTTTGGAAAGTAAAACTAAAAATTGGCATAGCTCTAGCTGTGCTTTCTTCAAACTGTGTCCCAATATGCTGCACAAGACTGCATCCACATTCTGCTCTTGTATTGTACTCAATAAGAGTTACTAATGCTTGTTCAGAATACTCATTTGGCTACCAATGTTAGTGAAAAGATACATTTGATAATGTTTTCAAGCTCAGACCTGCTTTTGTAATCATTCCATTCAGTTTCACAGAAACAATGCCCTCACCCTTTACTAAGCCTACAGCCACATTTGTCTTTCTCAAAATTGTTACTGTTCTCCATAGCAAGATCTAAAATGTCCTTCCTTCTTCTTTCCTTACTGAATTGAATACCATTCCAATCCCTCTACCATTTAATATTTGAATACAGGTAGGCTATTTACAGTTAATTTTCTACTCCAGGGGACAGAGGTAAGGTGGTCTGAGTATACACTATAAATCTCCACTTGTTAGCATTCACATGACTGGAAGAACTTAGGTCTCTTCTATTTTCAGAGGTATGCATATACATAGTACAAATTCATGTCAGTGAAGTTATGTCTATTTGATATTGTATTTATTAGTATTTTAAGTAACTTACCCAACCTAGAAACTCAGATTTATTTTCTATCTCATTGCCTTTTTCAAATTGATGGTTATACTTTTTTATTATTATTTTCTTTTTCTTTTGCAGAACAAGTTGCTGACATTTCTGGAGATAATGTGATTTTAGCTCTTGCAGCAGTGAGTCTCACATCTGAAGCTTAATAATTGAGACAGTTAATTCTGCTGTACTCATGGATCTTCCTCTTTTGGCTAACATGGGAGGCTCACATTCAATTTTCCATAGGAATGTGTCTGTCACAACAGTTCAAGTCAGGAAAATTACAACAATATTTGAAACAGTGATCCAAGATTGTCCTTAACAAGGCGGAATGACTGAATATGAAACAGTATCTATGTAATTTTGTAAAAATATAGTAATTTCAAACTGCATTAAATTTTACTTAGAAATCTTATAAATAATTCAATTGTATTAAGTATAATGACCACTTTTAATGCTATTAAAAGTGCTATCAAATGCCAGTACCATGGTACTGCATACTCAACAGTTACTCCAGTGACATAATGAGTTACATTTTTTAAATAAGTGTGCTCTCCATGCTTATGGTTAGAACTGATCCCCAAAACACTAACAGAATCTTTTAAATAATCTCCCTATTGAAAATCAATAATTTGTTCACTTATGAGCACAGTATGTGACATAAAATAGCATAACATTTGCATTACATTTTCTTCAAGGACTTTTAAGGATTCACAAACAGTGCAGAACTGTTTTCTCTCCTATGTCTTTTGAAAACAACACGAAAGCTGTAAGTCCTACAAAAACATGTCCACGCATTTTTTATTTATTTTTACTGTGACGGTGTATGAAATAGTGGTGTGGTGGTCAGTAAATACAGTAGGTGGAAATAAGCAAGTAGAAGCTCTGTAACTGGGGAAATTAAACTGTAATTGTTACTTTTATCTTATTCTTTAATACAATATTTTGATCCTATTTAATGTTCTACAAAAGGGATTATATGGGATTCTTGTCAGCCTTTGAAAAGTCCTTTTAGAGCCTATAATTAAGAAGATAGAGGGAAGGCCACCAATGAAAGAATGACTTTCTTTTTATTCTATTTTTTTAATTGTATTTAACCTTTCCAAATTCTGGATGCTATTTTGACTAGCTCTATAAATTATATACAGCTCGATTTTGCTCAGAAGAAATGAATTTTAAACTTTGGATTCATTTTGATTTAAAAGTTTTGTTTTCAAAACAGACATTAATGACAAAATAAATTATTTCTTTTAGCAAATGACAGGCTGCTTCAATTAATTTTGAGCTACTTCTGGGACAGGTTGTTTCATAAAAGGACTGTATTGCAAAAAGGTTCTGTTCCTCTACCATTTCTTTTCTGCACTCGACTTTTAAAATGAGCCTGAACTTCTTCTACAAACCTGGTTATAGGGAGCTCTCAACTTCTGACTGGCAAACCGTATCACTGTATTAACAAGGCACTGTCTTCTAGTTAATAAAAAGAGGCTTTGTACAGTGTTTTCTGTACATAGACCTATAGTAGTATCAAAAGAAAATTTCACTAGTTACATCAGTTTGGGGACTACATCTATTCCCAGATTAACTTTAGCAGCATGAACGGGGAAGTGAATTTTGCAAAGTATTTCTTGCACACTTCTCTGCTTCATAGGCTTTTCTTATTTTCTGATGTATAATTTATAATTTTAAAAAGTTAGTAAATTCCACCCTGATTATCCATTGTCTTAAATTTTGGTTACTCATGTACAGACTGTTCACAAAGTATAACAAACAAAGCTATGAAATTATTTTTCACCCACTTTTCAGATATGGAAATGACCTTACGTAGCAGAAGGCAAAGGAAAGACAGATGTCACTGTGAAATATCCTTTTTTTTTTTTGAGAAGGGGAAAAAAAATTAAGCTGTCTGTGCAAAAAAAACCCAAACAAAACTAACCCTCAAAACAAAAAACCAAACTAATAAAAAAGGTAAAGAATAATTCTACCCCACTGTTTCACATGAAGCCTTGTAAGAGTTGAATGAAAATGCCAATTAGTGCTTATTGATTTATTTTTTTCCATTCTCTGAAAGGAAACATTCATTTTGACAAAATCGGTTGTGTTTACTCCAAATTAACAAGTTTTTTTATGTACTATTTCTGTATACTTGAGGAACTTCAGGCTGTCAGGCAAGGGACAGCCTTAGATTTCAGTCTTACTGAATATAATTCCATATTGACAGGAACCTGTGGCATTTGTCCTTTACAGCAGTCTTCTCTAAGAGTTGTTATAAAGAATAAGATCTGTAATGGCTCTTGCTCTGTCTATGAGGAAGAACCATATAACATTTTATGCTTGTTGACTTTTGCCTACAGCAGTACAGATTTCAGAAAGCTTCAAAGGTGAGTAGAGATCTGGGAATCCTAAGTTTATTTAGGGACTCCATGTAAGATATCTGTGAAGAGACTGAACATGGAGACCTCAACGATTCTTTTAAAAAGATTGTATTGAAGAAGTTTGTTTTGGCAACCTACGGTGAGTTTATGTTTTGCTAATTAGCAATACCTCAATGAAAACTCTCTGCCCAAACCTCCACCTCCCAGTAAAAGGAGGAAGAAGAGAGTCATAACAGTGTTTGATCCTGAATCAGCTCAGTGCTTTACTAGCCAATCTGCCTAGAACTAAAGAACATCAAATGCAATCCCCAGACACGTGGATTGTATTAGGGATGGAATAAGAAGCCTTAACTCTGTAGTTCCTGGCTTTTGTTGGATTATATTTACACAGCTTTTGTATTTAGGAAGGATTATGGCACAAATGGTCAATAAGATCACACAGTCTTTCTAGAACCCTATAATACATCACGGTGCAATGAAATGAGTTAAATATGGAGAGAAAAGATAGTCTGAGTCTCTTGGCTTTTAGAGTTTTAAATGAAAACTTGTTGCACATTTTAACAAGGATCTTTCCATCATTTTTAACATTAACAGAAAAATATTGTAGAATAGAATAAAGAAGATCTCATATTAAAAGACCTGGTTCGATTACAGTGACAATTATTCTCCGTTTCATCCATGGTGATCATAGGAGACCCTATAGAGCTATTATGAGTTTGATTGAAGTGCATGGGACACTGCTACTTAATTTCCATGAGATCTTAATGTAACCGTTACGATTCCTCCATCAAAAGCATAATCATACATTCTACTGTTGTCATGGTGTATTGTGCCAATAAATACTGCTAAGGAAATTCTTCATGCACAGCTCATTGACATAATAGACTATAATGGTTTTTTTAGTGCTGCTATGGTCTACTGTATCAATGTCTGCTGAGGGAGACTTTAAAGCACTCATCCAAGCACATAGGGTAACAATACATAATAAAAATCTTTATGAAGTTTTTGGAAATAAGCAATTATTCTGCACTGTACTGTTCATTTTATTTATAAGTGCCAAAATCATTAGCATACACAAGGGACAGATGTGGTATTCAAATTTTCCCTTAAAGATTGAACTAACTTCACTTTCATAGATTTGAAGAACCTTCAAGAAAGTTTTTTTTTTTTGCATGTTGTCTTTCATTTTTCCTAATATCAAAGTGCAAAATCACATAAGAAAATCTTAACACTCTCTCACTCAATGATCTTATGTTTCTTTCCCATTTTGTAAGAAGTGGTTATAGTTACATCATCTTCCTATCTGAAAGCTATGCCTCTAATCTGAAATTCTTGTCTAAACTTTCTCTTTATGAAATGGACAAAGAGAAACACCTCCAGAGAACAATTTGGATCAACATTCATAAACTGGGAACCTAAAACGGGTGGGATGAATGACTCACTGAAGAATTTAGTCTAGCTTCCCAGCAAATACATGCCACAGGAAATAAATCTCAGTCTTTATCCGGAAAATACAGACACTGTTTTCAGGATTTCAGCTAATCTAGATGAAAAGGGTTAGTTTAGGACAACAGAAAGGACTTTTCATACTAAATAAAATGCAGTGCTGAATAACTACCACGTTCTGACACAAGTACCAAGAGACTCAACAGGAAGTTCAAGAAACCATGCAGCTGTCACTGATACATAAACTTTTCTAGAGAGCTGTAAGGTAAGTTTAACCATCCCCTACAGGTATAATAGAGTATAAATAATCAGAAAACTCTTTTTTCCTCTTATTTTAGAATATTGTGGTGGGTTAACCTTGGCTGGTTGCCAGGAGCTCACCAAACCACTCTATCACTTCCCCTCCATTAACAGAACAAGGGAAGAAAATATGATTAAAAGCTCGTGGGTTGAGATAAGGATGGGGACATCTCTCAGCATTTAGTGTCATGGGCAAAATAGACTCAGCTTGGGGAAACTAATTTCATTTATTGCCTATTAAACAGAGTAGGATAATAAGAACGAAGAACAAAGCTAAAAACACCTTCTCCCCCACTCTGCCCCATCTCTCCCTTCTTTCCCAGGCTTAACTTCTGAGTAGCGCATGTGGGTGGGGAACAATTTTCGTGGTCAGTCCATTAACACTTTGTCTCTGCTGCTCCTTCCTCCTCGTGCTCTTCCCTTGCCTTCTATGACAATGTCACCTGCCTAATAGATGAAGGGAAGGTGATGGATGTAGTTTTCCTGGATTTTAGTAAGGCTCTTGATATTGTCCCTTACAGTATCCTTCTGGACATGTTGTCCAACTGTTGCATAAGCAGGTTCAGGCAGTGCTGGGTGAAGAAGAGATGACCTCAAAGGGTTTTAGTAAATGGGGCTATGTCTGACTGGTGACCAGTCACCAGCAGTGTTCCTCAGGATTCAGGTCTAGGGTCAGTCCTCTTCAATACATTTATCAACAGTTTGGAGGCAAAAGCTGAATGTACCATTAGCAAGTTTGATGATGATACCATATAGGGAGGTACTGTTGACTCTCTTGAGGGACAGGAGGCCTTGCAGAGGGAACCAGATAGATTGGAGTATTGGGCTAATTCACCCTGTTGGATTAATAGGGTGAAATTTAACAAGTCCAAATACTAGATTCTGCACCTAGTATGGAGTAACATTGGGCACAAGTATAAAATTGGGAGAAGAGTGGCCGGAGAGCAGTCCTGCACTCTGCAGGGAGTTGAGCGGATTGAGTGCACTCGCAGTAAGTTCACACATGACACCGAGTTGTGGGGGAGTGTTGATCTGCTTGAAAATAGGGAGGCTCTACAGAGGGATCCGGACAGGCTGTATTGTTGGTCTGAGTCCAATGGTATGAGGTTCAACAAGGCCAAGTACTGGGTCCTGCACTTGGGCCACAACAACGCCCTGCAACAATATACGCTTGGGGAAGAGTGCCTGGAAACCTGCCTGCCAGAAAAGGATTTGGATGGGTTGGTCAATAGTCATCTGAATGTGAGCCAGCAGCGTGTCCAGGTGGCCAAGAAGGCCAATGGCATCCTGGCTTGTATCAGCAATAGTGTGGCCTGCAGGAGGAAGGAAGTGATTGTACCCGCTGCACTCAGCACTTGGTGAGGTTACACCTTGAATACTGTGTTCAGTTTTGGGCCCTTCACTACATGAAGGACATTAAGGTACTGGAGCAAGTCCAAAGAAGGGCAACAAAGCTGGTGAAGGGTCTAGAGAACAAGTCTTATGAGGAGCAGCTGAGGGAATTGGGATTGTTTAGCCTGGAGAAAAGGAGGCTGAGAGGAGATCTTATCATGCTCTACAACTATCTGAAAGGAGATTGTAGTGAGGTGGGGGTCCGTGTCTTCTCCCAGGTGACAAGCGATAGGACAAGAGGAAGGAACCTCAAGTTGTGCCAGGGGATATTTAGATTGGATATTATGAAAAAATTCTTTACAGAAAGGGTTGCAAAGCATTGGAACCGGCTGCCCAGGGAAGTGGTAGAGTCACCATCCCTGGAAGTATTTAAAAGATGTATAGATGTGGTGCTGAGGTTGACAGATGGACTTGATCTTAAAGGTCTTTTCCAATCTAAACTATTCTATGATTCTATGAGTGCACAGCAATGCAGACTGACTTCTCACTATAGTCACGACTAAAAATGATGTCACGTGAAGAATTCAGACTCTGATATACTTCTCAGCTTCCTCAGAATGTGGCAGTATTTGCACCAGATGTTTGCTTTTGCCACAGAACATTTTATGTGAGAGAGGAGAAGTACTTAAGTCCATCTTTCCCAACAGAATTTTTTTTTCTATCAATGACTTACTATTAACAATGAAGCTTTGGTCTCTTCGTGAATTCTTCTATAGTGAAATAGGAATTTCCACTGCTTCAGTGTTCAGTCTAGTTAGAAACCAAGCCAAAGCTATACAGGTGCAGATCGTGTTTTAACCCAAGTAAATATACTGTATATCGAGGCAACCATACCTGTAGAAAAAATCCAGAAGGTAGACAAGCCTTTTGACAACGTTCTTTCCCTGACCATTTGCCCTAGAAAGACAGCACTCTAAACAAATCCTTTGGATCAATAATCATACTATCAGGGAGTAGTGATAGCTGTGTACTTGAGTCAATATTCCAGCTTCTGTACAAGGTTACATATATGAATTTTCATCACACACTATGTATTATTTTAGACCCAGTAAAATGTACAAAAATCAGTGTATAACTGCACAGCATACAAAAGACCCAGGCTGGTTCAGAGTCTGGGAAAAAAGTTTGTAGCTAGTCGAACTAAAGTTTAAATAAATATACTTTTGAAAATGCCTTTTGCTGACAAATGGATCTATATGCGAATAGTAACAATTTTTAAATGGTGTTTTTGTTATGGAGGTGTGTAAAGCACTATTTCTCAGTGATGAAATGAACATACTGGAGGTAATAATAACCGCCCAAGTGTTAAGTCCCCTTATTTACCCAGTATAGTAATCTTTCCCATAAAACAAACAAGTCTTCAGTAAATACAACCAAACCATCAAACAAAAAGGTTAACCAAAAGCCCAAGCACATAAATGCTGTATACAGCACACTGAACTGGAACAGGGGTTGACCAGAGTTTATCAGCCAAACTCTGGAGAGTGAAATGCAAAGGCATCATCTGGAAGTTCCTATAATTGAGAAGTAGGATTCATTCCCCGAGGCTGAGCTCTATGTTATGTTTACCTCTAACAGCTCCCAAATTAGTTAAAAGATGGTTTGCATGTATTGGCAGTCTGGAGTACTAACAGTAGCATAAATGATCCAAAAAGCTTCCTACTTCTTGTCTTGTTCTACCTCAAAATGTTTTCTGTCCCTTTCCGATCTTGTTGCACAGGTCTGTTATTTTTCTGACTTGCTTGAGGCCTTAAAGATATTCAGGAGTAAACTGATCTGCACATAATAGGTGACATGGAGACAGTGCGGAGGTATTTGAACATCAGTACTATTTGAACATGTCTATTCTTCGCACTGAGGAAATCCGTAGCTGTACATGTTGAAATTTTTAGCCTTCACATGTAGCCTGAGGAGGAGCAGCTGCAAAATCTTGGTGTTTTAGAATGATAGGAAGCATTATGAACCTTATCTCTTATCTGAAAATCCAAGACTGTCAAGAGTAGCAGAAAGACTTCTGTAGCCAATGAGCTAAAGGTGAACACATTTATCAAAGATACGTGTACCAACACAGCTTCAGGCACGGGGTTTCTTGCCTCAACAAGTATTTTGTTAATTAATCTCATTTAGTTTGCTTTTACTCTGATCTTGCTCTGATTCATATATTCGGCAAGTACTGAAACCCTGGAATCTAAATATAATGAAAATGTAAGCGCAGACCCTCAATGACCTCAAGCAGGCTCATGGCATATGTAATGACTGTTTTCTATGATTTGCCTCAAAGTTGCACACAGATTCTTGTTGGAAGAGGCAGTTGTGATTTACTTGGCAGCACTTTCTGTTCTTTTTTCCAGCAGTATTCATCAGTATAGAAAAGAATTCATCAGGAGGGCTTTTCACATTAGAAAATGGTGAAATCTGGGAGAAGTTCAGGCCTAAACATTATTTAGAATTGAAAGGGATTGGAAGGGTAGGTTCTGGTCTTTCTTTCAAAATCTAGTAAAACACAGGATGATTATGAATCTCTTAGAGCATGAGTGTATTCTTCAGCCTCCGAATTGGAGAAGCACGACAGAGAGCATGTATCAAAAAGGTGGATTTTACAGTCCTGAGTTCTGACCATTTTCTTGTGATATGAAAGATGCACTGAAGACACACACCCTTATGTGGTTTAACTTGACGCTTATGCTTCTCACTCCAGCATCCAAACACAGAGATAATGGCAAGTTTGTCTCAGATGTATTGGTCTCTCTACGTCAGAAGATAGGTCTCTTTGGTCCATTGTTTTTAAGATTTAATTTTGTTCCAGCACTGAATTAAAATTAAACTTGGATATTTTAAACTCTTCCAAAAAGGATTATTTTTAAAATTTGTGTTCATATGTTTAAACATAAAACATTATGATATTGAAATATCCTGCACTCTATGTGTGAGTTGTCATTAGTAGAATCATTGGTTAAGAAACATAGTTCTCTTAGATCCCTTTGAAAGTAAGTGATAGAGATCTGGGAAATGCAGTCAGCTCTAATAATAGTTCCCATTTCTTTCTCAGGACTTATCACATAAGGAAATATGATACGCAGGAATAGAGTCTTTTCTAGTGGTAAGCTTGGTATTTTCTTACCATGCTCAAAGTGGACTCTGAAACAACTGACAAAGGAAAAGATGAACCAGTTTGAGCATCTCACCAGCCTCTAAGAGAAAGGTGACAATAAGCTACTATATGTGCTCCTATTATTAGCTTAGGACTCTGATTTTAGTTTCTTTTCCTTCTTCCCATGAAAGACGAGCGATATTCACAGGAAGTTCTCATCACAACAGTGTTTTGCAATGTAAAAATCTCTGGAAAAATGGCCTGGGAATCTTGACTTCCAAGAAAGATCTGCCTGCTAGTCCTGTTTATTTTATTTTTATTTACATGAAATTACTTTCTTACACAAATCTCAATATCATTTCAAAACAATAGTTTCCAAAGCACCAGGAATGTGTCCTATTTAGTTACATGCATGCATAAACACGCGCAAGCACGTTCACACCGAAACGCACTTTTTTATACTGCATGAGGGCTTGCATAGCAATGTGAATTTTTTTTAGATAATTAAAAATAAATTTTGCAATGATAGGGGCATTACAGTTATACAGAAATGTAGATGCCCCCTCCTTGCTTCCTCTTGCTAGCCATTAGCTTCACATGACATCACAACTAAACTGATTTGCATTGATATTTTTAATGACTATCTCTGAAAGCAAAGTCAAAGTCAAAGTTTGAATCTTTCAAATCTGAGGTTTTACACAGAGGTCACCAATAGTTTATTCTATCAGATTTGATAACAACTTTGCAACTTTTTCCCTAGGAAATCATCAACAGACACTGTAAACACAATATCTGAGCCATGTATAGTTTACAGACAGATTGTTATAAATTAAATCTATGGCATCCATGCGTAAGTAAGTCTGACTTCTGCGCTGCTAAATTTGTAAGACTTAAGAGGCTAAGCTCTGCTAGGAGGATTGATTGATAAGATTAGAATTGTCTGTGGCTTTTGGATCTTTCAGGGTAACGAGAATAAAAAGTGATGACACAAAGCTCTGTGCAGAAGTTTTTAAGTAAAAGAAGATCAAAAACACAAGGTTCATTTTCATTTGTACCGAAGACGTTATGTAACCATTGATATTCCCTAGAAACAGTATAAATACTGTAGACTCTAATTCAGTTCAAATGTTTCATTCAGCACCTGCATATATTTCTCATTGCCACTGATTTTCCTATATTGTTATAGTTATTCATTCTTAATATTTTATTAATTTTTATTACCTCTCTAAATATATAGTCATTCAAATGGATAGCATAGAAAACAGTCCCTATTATAGAACAACATTTTCATGAAAATGAAAATGTCACTAGGAAAACCATAGATGAAAGAAATGGTAAAGGGGCACTTTCACTGAAAGGATGA
The DNA here is from genome assembly GCA_009769605.1 of Bucorvus abyssinicus. Classification (NCBI taxonomy): domain Eukaryota; kingdom Metazoa; phylum Chordata; class Aves; order Bucerotiformes; family Bucorvidae; genus Bucorvus; species Bucorvus abyssinicus. The sequence continues at coordinate 79,147,694 of CM020024.1, read as the reverse complement.
TGCAGGTATAAAAAATGTTTACTCAGTAGCTTGAGAATAGAACAGGGTAGAATAGAATAGAATAGAATAGAATAGAATAGAATAGAATAGAATAGAATAGAATAGAATAGAATAGAATAGAATAGAATAGAATAGAATAGAATAGAATAGAATAGAATAGAATGGAATAGAATGGAATAGAATAGAATAGAAATTTCCAGATATTATAGATATTATTAAAACAAATAATAATTTAACTGCCACAAAACCTCCTGTAATATAAAAAATAACGGTACCCCATAATTTACACATGGCGAAAACTATGCACTCTAATTTTATACACCTCCATCTCTATGTTCCAAAGGTGAAACAGCTGTGCTTTGATTTTAGAATTGGTGAACAACTACATCTCGAAGTTAATCATGAAACACAGAGTAGTATCTGGAAGCCTTATGAACACATTTTTTTCCAATCAAGATTGAAAGGGTGATTTTTATTTTCACGTTAAAATTTTTAAACTATTCTTCATCCACTTTTACATTTCCAAGATTAGATCTTGGCTTTTCTTTTTTTTAGCGAAAGATGCTTTTTGTCATCTTTAGCATTTTATAGTTTCCGCTATACTGCCTGGAAGGAACATGCAGCCTGAAAGTCTTTATTTAGTCTATTGTCAATCTCCCACTAGCAACATGCTTTTTATGTCTTCGTTTCTATTATGATTAATAGTTTACATTTGTATTTAGAATGCTTCAAGCTACAGTCATGGCAATCCTTTTCACAATTCCTTTCTATGTCTTCTGACTCTACATGAATATTTGTGTTTGATCATTTTTTCTTATGGATATGCAGTGGAGATAGTATGTAGGTGTAGTTTCTCAGTATATTTCATAGTAATTATTTTGCTTCTTTCTGGGACATGGAAGCCTCTGCCTACATAGTACAGTCTGTTGGACCCAAAGATTGGAAATACTTTCAGACCTCAGACCTGGGAAATCACTCAGATTAAAAAAAAAAAACAAGTTCAAAACTTGTGATCCTCCTTTCTGTAGGCTTTTTTTAGGACTAGATCTATATGGGTATTATGACTGATTTAAACTAATTGGCACACTAATCACCAGTTCTCCCTTTGACACTAAACCCAAACTTTTTTAGTAATACTTAATCTTTCAGACCTAAGACTTCTTAATGCAAAACAAGAGTTCTGAGGAACCGAAGAACTGGAATGATGATAAAATGCACATCTGTAACAAAACTCACACATGATTCCTCTTTCAGAGCTTTCTAGTGTAGCTCATTGACACTGAAATGTTAATAATTAAAACATATTTCTTAATAAAGAAATTTTTAAAACTGAACAATAATTAAAAATATATATATTTGTAAAACAATGATAACTTCAGAAAGGAGTTTACATACACTGTTAAAAATAGCTTAGAAAAGTCAGTAGTTGTACCAAATACCATAGAGAACATTACAGTAACTGTAGTTTTACAGAGCCTCTGAAACATAATACACTTAAAGGGATGAGTGACTACCCCTCTGGATTTCCACTGTACTACACTAAGACTTCTCAGTGTAACACAAAATTCCTTTCTCGCTGCATGCTGATATCTCTACTTCTAAGAATATACCTGTGACCAGGTTTTTCACAGAATTTAGAGACTAAACTCACCTTAAATTCCTTTGCCTAGTTAAAGGCGATAGAGAAGACCTTTGAAGGGATTTCTGAAGTTCAGTGCAGAGGGCCTTAGAAAGAGGGTGACTGAGAATTTACTGGGAACACAGAAATGGATTTCAGTTAGCATAATGTTAAGTGAAAGTTAAAGTAACTAATATAGTCCTTTCCTAAAGATACTGAGGACACATACAGAGGTTTTCCCATATCAGATTTCAGAATTTCTAATAACTAATGTGAAAAACAAATCTTGCTCCTCCTAGAGATCAGGAACTCTGATCATTACAATTGGAAAAAGCAGTTGGATAAAGAAACTGGAGCACAAGTAAATTCTATGCATAATAGCCTCTAAGGGGCCTAATGTACCTCACCTAACCTACTTGCACCTGCTATGTTGTATCTACTTATAGATAGATGAATAATTAATTCTGTTATAATGGTAATTTATAAATTTTCTGTAATTAATTTCAGGACAAGTTGTGTTGTAAAGTGTCTTAGCAGTGGTAAATTAGTCTTGTCTGTTGCTCTGTGCTAGGACTAATAATTTACATCAGTATCTGGAAACCTGGGTGTATTTCAGTGTTGCCTTCATCTGTTGTAAGTTATAGTGGTGACTTAGCCTTGGCCAGCAACCCCATCCAGCCACTCATTCACTCCTCATCCTCAACAGGACAGGGTGGAGATAATAGGCAAGACAAAGCTTATGGGTCAAGAAGGAAAGAAAGAACACTCACCAATTACGGTCATGGGCAGAAGAGGCTCAACTTGGGAAAAATTAATTTAATTTATTGCCAATTAAAAATAGAGTTGTGTGGTGAGACTAAAGACAAAAATTAAAACAATACTTCCCACTCTCCCCTTTTGGGGCTCAAATTCATTTCCTCACATCCAAGCCCTCTCTCCCCCCAGTCCTCTCAAACTGAGGCTCCACAAGCAGCACAGTGGGATGGGGAATGTCAGTTGAGGTCAGTCCATAACAGCTCCTCTGTACTGCTCCTTCTTCCTTACACCTTTCCTCCAGAGTGGGCTCTCTGTGGACTGCAGCTTCATTTAGGTAATACCTACCTGCTCTGGTGTGGCGTCTTCCATGGGCTGCAGGTGGATATCTGTTCCACCATGGTCCTCATGATCTGCAGGGGCACAACCTGCATTACCATGGTCTTAACCATGCACTGCAGAGGAAATTCTGCTCCAGCACCTGGAGCACCTCACTCACCTTGCTGTCCCCAGGGTTGTTTTCTAACACTTTATTCCTGTCTCCTCACTACTCGTTCTTAAATATGTTTTTCCAGACGTGCCACTCTCTTGTCTGAGGGGCTCAGCTATGTCCTGTGGTGGGTCTGCTGTAGCTGGCTGGAACTGGCCCTTCCTCACAGAGGCCACCCCTGACGCACCCCCACCCACCTCCCAGAGTGTTGTCATCTACTCCCAACATGGTTATCCAAAGAAACTGATGAGATAACTTGCTATCAATAATATAGTGAACTCAAAGTTCTTGGGATTTATTTGTTCCTTTCATGAATTAGCAATAAGTAAGCAGCTGAGGTTTTCACTCAGTGTGGTTTGCCATTGCCCTATTCTAGTTTGTGGTAGGATGTTTTCCCACTGACTGGAAAAGGGAAAAGATAACTCTTATTTTTAAAAAGGAAAAAAAGGAAGACCCGGGGAACCACAGTGGTAGTCAGCCTCACATCTGTGCCTGGCAAGATCATGGAGCAGATCCTCGTGGAAGCTATGCTAAGGCATGGAAAATAAGGTGGTGATTGGTGATAGCCAACATGGCTTTGCTAAGAGCAAATCGTGCCTGACAACATAGGTGGACTTCTACGAAGAGATTATAGTGTTGGTGGATAACAGAAGAGCAACAGACAACATCTACCTGGACTCGTGCAGAGCATTGGATGCTGTCCCACATGACATCCCTGTCTCTGAACTGGAGAGGCATGAATTTGTCAGATGGACTACTCGGTGGATAAGGAATTGGCTGGATGGTCGCACTCAAAGAGTTGTGGTCAGCATCTTGATGTTCAAGTGGAGAGCAGTGATGAGTGGCATTCCTCAGGGGTCGATATTGGGACTAGTGCTATTTAACATCTTTGTTGGCCACATGGACAGCAGGATTGAGTGCACCCTCAACAAGTTTGCCAACGACACCTAGCTGTATGGTGCAGCCGACATGCTGAAGGGAAGAGATGTCATCCAGAGGTACCTTTACAGGCTAGAGAGGTAGGCCTATGCAAACCTCATGAAGTTCAACAAGGCCAAGTGCAAGGTCCTGCACCTGTGTTTGGGCAATCTTCAATATCAGTACAGGCTGGGGAATGATGTGATTGAGAGCAGGTCTGAGGAAAAGGACTTGGGGATACTGGTGAATGAAAATCAGAGTGTGAGGTGACAATGTGCGCTCACAGCCCAGAAAACAAATTGCATGCTGGGCTGCATCAAAAGAATTGTAGCCAGCAGGTCGAGGGGTGGCAATTCTCCCCCTCCACTCCACTCAGAGGCATTCCTAATGTCACAGAAAATTGTCCCTGGAATTGTTCAAGGCCGGGTTGGACGGGGTTTAAGCAACCTGCTCTAGTGGAAGCTGTCCCTGCCTATGGAAGGGGGGTTGGAACTAAATGAACTTTAAGGTCCCTTCCCACCCAAACCATTCTATGACTCTATTCTATGATTTAATGTCACAGCTTGCTTTCCTTGAGCTAGGACTGTGTTGTTATTTGCAAAAGTTGTAAGTTTTTAAGTCACAAGATATTATTACTCATGAGTGATGGGAAGACTTAAGCTTTTACTACAGTAACATTCTTTTCTTCCTCTGAAAGTATATTAGCAAAGCTAAGAATAATGATTATATATTATATATATGTATAAAATTCATTCTAGTAAATAATAGTGATAGTAGAGCTGTATAGTTCGATTTTCATTACATTTCCATTTACAAAATGTGTTTTCAGTTTTTTATAGCTTTTCTAAATTCATATAGGTAGAAAAACAGAGAAGTGGTGCAGAGTGCTTACACACCCAAATGCTTGCCATTTTTCTACCAGTTGTATCTGTTGATCGAGTAAAAGTATTACCTCCCTCTTCTAAATGGTTTAAAAACTTGCTTTCTAATTTTTGACCACTGTCATGGTATACATGACATACTAAATCTCTCTGCTTTATTTCTTTGCCCTATTTATGTGCAGGATACAGGATATAAAAAGCGACTTTCTGTACTACTTTGTCAGCATGGCGCTGAACCCTGCCTTGTCGATGGACCATCTCTAGCACTGCCCTGTACTGCCCAGTGCAAGTATAACTAACTGCTTGGTATCTGATTCTGGCACAGATCTGCTGTCTGAGCTTGTTAAAGCATTCTCACTATCCATTATATGTTAATTTTCACAGAACAATTGAAAATAGATGTTTCAAATAGATAATAAAACTACAATTCTGAAGTAAATAAGTGCAACATTTTTCAGCGTCATTGAAGAGAGGTACTGTGAATGGATTTATCTCACCTAATGTGTATATCTAAAAGTTAGAATAAGATTCCTTATTTACTGGCAATATTGCCATAAAGTATTCCTTTCCATATTTTTTCTGCCCAAATCTGTGTTGCACTCTTTGCCCCCTTGGTTTACAGAAAATAAAAGACACTGGATTGAGAAACAAAGTCAACAAATTGCCAGCTACATACTTCTGAAATCATAGAAAAAGTATCTGAATTTCAGCTCATTCTTTTAGCTGTACTTTATAGTCAAAGGAAAGAAATGGGCATCCATGAGAGGTGATTTATCTCATCTGGAGGTGTTTATTTTTCCTCAGTTGTATACAGGGATCCAGCTTTACTTAGACAAGTAACTTTCAGACAACTGAAGCTGGATGAAATGAATCACATGTTGCATGAACATAGCCTTAAGTACTGAAAATGAATCTGAGCTTTGCTACAGAAACAGTTGGCATATCGCTTACTCGTCCTTAACTCCTTTTGAAATTGATTTGTAAGATTTATTAAAATTCCTGTAATAGTTAAAATTTTCATGTGTTGCTTTCACAGTAGAGAATATCAACGCAGTTGTGATTAGGCAGCAATCTAAGATTTATTAATAGTAAAAGGTAGATCAAAGGGTAGATTTTGTAGCGGAGCTTAATCATTAACCAATTAAAAATTAACGAGGTGACACGGTCCAATATGTTACAATCTAATAGCAATTTTAGTTACAGATTTGATGACAACAAGATTCACACTAACTTATTGCAGGATATGCTTTGATATCTATATATATATCTGTGTGTGTATGTATATATACATGTGCATATGCATAGACACAATCACAAAACACACACAAACACATACCCATCCACACTTGTGTTATAGAGTTGGATGAAAGAGAGGCCAGCCTATAGTTAAAATTTCCTTCCCAAGTTTAGAGCAAATACTCACAATGCTCCAGTAATCTCAATGGACAATAACTGAGTCTTGAGAAGTCTGGCTTCATCCCGGCCTTTTTGTGCAGTTTGTACCTGAAAAGGTCCTGACACAGGACAAATGCTGGACCCAGCCTGCTGCAATCCGGGAGAACTCAAAGGGTCTCGCTTTAGCATCACTATTTATAGGGTCTGAGATAATTGACTTTTGTCAGATATTTCCCCACTCTGGCCCACCTGGGATATGAAAAATCCTGGTATTTTCTGCCAGTTGTGCAGACCCAGAGATCGTTGATTTCCAATGTTTGGTATCACGCCCCTCTTGGCCTCGACTCGTACAGCCGTACCAGGCTATCAGGAGGTGACTGTCTCCCAAGGATGGGTAGAGTAGTATAAGGCTGGAAAAGCAGGACCCCACTTCACCAAGGAAGTGCCTTAATGTCCTGTTTTGCTCTCCTTCGCAATCTCTGCCTGACATACCCTAGTCTGGTTCGTGGCCTAGGGAGCAGGATGGCGTAGGGGAGAGAGAAATCCCTTCAGGTGCCGCATGGGCTTTGAGTTGACAGGGGGACCGTACCAACACAGTTAGAAAACCCTATATGCATGAGTCATAAATTATTATAAATTCCAAAACTCTAAGTGTCAGTGTTCTTACTTTCCTTTTGAATGTGAGGAGTTTTTCCTTCTGTTACTGATACTAGTACCTAGGCTGTGCATGGAGGTTATCCGCTCTCTAACTTCCCTTTACTACTCTTATCATAAATGCCGAACCCTCCAGTTCAGCTGCCTTACCATGACCTATTTCTTTTAAGGACAGCATCCTGTAAAGAAAGGAGGAGATAGTTCTCTCTTCCTGGAAATGTGCATGTGAACACTAGCTATGAGCCAAGTAAATGCACGTTCACCAGGAGCAGAACTCATGGAGTGATGAGGACACAAAGAGCTTCAGAGGGGATGATTGTTTCACAACAAGGACCTCACGCATTTCAAATCGCTCAGCACCTGTGCTTGAAATGAGTCCATGCTCCTGTTGCTTAATACTGTTGCACAGTAGTTTTGGCAACAAGACTGACAGCTTGAAGGGTTATTCTCAAAATCATACAGCATGCTAAATTCTGGTAATGTATTTTTTTCCTTCCCTGGAAAGATTACAAGAAAAAATTGGCTGGATCTTTATAGATGTGCATCTGGCTGAATGGCAAAGCCTGGTTATCAATTTTATCACTATTAATTTATTATTTCCTGGTCTTTGCACTTTATCATATAAAACTTTTAATTCCATTGTTGTCTTTCTTCCTACCTGAAGAATGAATACCTGTACTCATGGTTTTCAGACATGGATTAACTTTTGACTGCTTTGGTGGTATTGAGATTCTAAAATTTGTCCAAATATGAAAACTGATAGCTACCTACAAAGCCAGATGCTCTTTGTATGAATGCCCATAGAAGGTCAGACCAAGTGCCTGTTTAGATCAGTATCTCTTCACTGTAAATGATTTGTGGTGGATACATAAGGAAAGAATAAGAAACTAGGCAAATGTAGTATCATTCTCCCCTTATATTATTTCTTGTCTTTAACTGGAAGCCTTCCTTAAGCATTTGATACTGCAGAAGAATGGGGAAAAAAATTAGGGTGGTAGGGTGAATTGGGCACGTGAAGTGTTAAACAAGAGAGAGTTCTATCACAAAGTCTGATCATGAATTCTTGCTTGGATTTGCCATACTTCAACACTTGCTATGTTCTTACACTTCCATGTAGACAGCCATCATTGATTCCTGTCAGAAAGAGGATACTGGATGAACTGGACAGTTAATCTGACTGGTGAGGAGCATTTTAAAACTAAATAAAAATAATAGAATCAGAGAACCATAGAACATTTCAGGCTGAAAGTTACTTCAGGAAATCTCTAGTTCAACATCAAACCAGCTTCAGCTATGAGGTCAGACCAAGTTTCTCAAGTCTTTATCCATTCTGGGCTTGAAAACATCCAAGGATGGAAACTGCACAGTGTCTCTAGGAAATCATCCCATCACTTGATGGTCCTCATAGTAAAAAGTTTTCTTCTTATAACCCATGTATCACATTCAACTTATGTCTTTTACTTAATTTATGTCCATTGTTTCTTGCCCTCCCACCCTGCACCACTGTGAAGGGCCCAGCTCCATCTTCTTGGTGAGGAAGCTGACCTCACTCCACCTGATATTTCCCTTGTCCTTGACAGAGGTAGGGGGAGATCACAGGGACAAACTGGCCACAGCATTCTGCACATGATCTAATGAGTAACAACTAGAGGGTAATAATGACTTTTCTTTGTCTACTGGCCATGCTCTCATTCATAGAGCTTAGGTTCCTGTTGACCATCTTGCTGCCAGAGAACACTGCTGGCTCACATTGAGCTTGCGGTCCACTGGATGCCTCATGTCCTTTTCAGCAGAGCTGCTCCCCAGACAGTCAGTCTCCAATCTGAAATTAGTTCTTCCTTCCTAGGTGCAGGACTTTGTATTTGTCTTTGTTGATTTTCATAAGGTTGGCCCATTCCTCTGGCCTGTCCCTAGTTCCTCTATACAGCAGCCCTTCCCTTGAGAATATTGTTTGGTACTCCACTAATTGGTGACATCTGCAAACTTTGCGAGAACACACTCTTTCATCTCCTGCAGGCCGCTGATAAAGATGTTAAACAGGACAGACTGGAGGATAGACCCGTGCAGTACTCTGCTTGTTACCAGCCTCCAGGTAGAGTATAACAAATTAACTACGCTGAGAAGAGGCTGCATGCATACACCAAAGATGCCAGTTCTACAGGCTTGTCACGATTTTTGATGATCAAATATTTGGGAAACCTTCAAAAAGGAGAATAAGGTGAGACTGAATGTTTGTACTATGGCACTATACTGTACTACTGATAAATCACTTGCATGTTAGTCAGTGCTTAAGAAACACTCACCAAATTAGGGCATCTGTCACAATTTCTGTATTATCTTTATCCTTTTCTGTACATACAAAAATGTATGATATTTATTACCTTTAGTGTCATGTATAGCATCTTTTTTTTTTTTTTGGTGGTGTTGAAAACAATACAAAGCATGAAAGAAAGTTTAACAAATTCAATATTGTTCTTTATTAGAAGACCAATTATTTCTAAGCATTTGGAATGTCTAATATGCAACAAGCTGTGTATTATTGAGCTGAGCATAGAACTGTGAGTAGCTCTCTAGTGCTGGTTTTGAGTACATCATATGGGTTGGTTGTTTTTTTTTTTTAATTTGGATTATTACTTTAGTGAAAGAAATATTAAAAGTTATATATTTTTGAAAGACACAAGATTCATGCTTAAAATCACAAAAATAGAAGATACTGTTTAGCTATTTATTTTTGATATTATTTATTATTTATTTATTATAAACTGCCTGCAGGCCAGAAAAGTGCCTCAGCATTTTTCAGTATTTTGTATTAAATTATTAATACATTTTCTTTCAAGAAGTTACAGATTTCAAAAATACTGTACTTTGTGGAATCACACTTTTTTTTTTTAAACAGGCAGTAAGCTGAAAATATTGCAATACTCTTATCTCAAATTGTGATTAGAACAGAAACAAAATAATGTTATTGAGATACAAATCTTTGATATCTCTCTTTGTTGTTATTTAGGTGGGGGAGTCCTCTTTTTCTGAATGCTTGTGCTAGATGAACTGTGCATTGCCAGATTCTTGATAGCTATCTGGGCTTTGGTCTTTCAGTTTTGAGGTCAGAGCATTAACACATTTGCATTATAAAAAGAAAGCAAACTTGTTGGGAATCCCAATATATATTTCATCTGGTTTAAAACCTTAATCCTGGATTCTGAGTGCTGTGTGGTTTTAAGAGTATTAGTACAGATTTATACAAAATGGCTTGATACTGCATGTGTAAGCACTTTCCATCAACATCAGAAAGTTAAATAAAAAAAAAAAATAAACCTAGATCAGGGTTAACAGGTTCTAACTGCTGGAACCATGGGAAGACCAGATGGCTGTGTGAAACAACTATATTGCTTTCTTGCTATTGTTCTGGAAGTAGTGTTTCAATCAAGGATCTGTTATATTTATTTTTAACAAAAAGAATACAAAAAGAATCTATGTCAAAGTCTGTTTTAAAAGCTGTTTTTTGGTTTTGTTTTTTTGCTGGTTTTGTTGGACTTTTTAACTTTCCGTAGCGGTTGATCCACTCTGAACACCAGCCACTTTCACTCTCTTGCTTTTGTCCTGAGATCCTGCTTCTGCTACGTGCCTGTTTCAGGGCAGATGGGAATAACTGGCACAGCAACTGGCCAAAATTCAGACCCTCTGTTTTGCATAATAAAACCCACATAATGATATTTCCATATTTGGTTTTGAACCAAATCATGCAAAAAACAAATTTGCTAAATTTCCCATGAACAGAAATTCTGAAGAAGAAAAAAAAGGCATTTTCGCCTATCACCCTCTGTTCCCATCAAGCAAAATAAATACATTGGGACCTGCAGCTGCTAGGCAAAATTCTCTTTCCTGAGGGGATCAAGAGGCTGAGTTGGCTCAGGAGTCGAGACATCTTAGAATCTTTGGCCAAAGGACAATCTGCCCAGTGGGATTTCCTATGGCCACACACCATTGATCTCCAGCAGCTGCTACACTGGAATTAAAGTCCACTTCAACATTTCCATGCCAAGAAACCTGGAAAACCCAAGTGTCCAGGCTTGGTATACAGATCTCAAGGTTGCTAGGTTCTTCCTGCAGACCCAAAAGCTGACCTCTCTTTAGAGGTGGAGTTCATCACCTGGGCTCAAAAAGTCTAAAAACCTTGCCACAACAAACTGTCCTGGCACCATGGATAATGTGAGTTCATACACAGGAGAAAAACACATCATATCTAAAATACTTTATTATTCTCTTTGAATCCTTGGATTCTCAGTCATTAACAGCAGGTAACAATTCTATCAGGTGTTACTCATAGAGTCCTGTCTCTTAGTAGAAATTTCTTGAATGCAAGATCTTTAAAGAGAGATATTTTAGGTATAATAAAGAGGTTTTTGCTGATAAAGGTTCATTTTACTGAAAAATTTCTGAATAGAGTTAATTTGCTTTTTATTCAAATTAGAAGATGTAGGAGAAAGGTAACGTCCTGCATCTATATATTCGTTGGCATCCAGTGTCCTTCAGTTTTCATATTTCATCTCACTTCGTAAGACATTTGACACTACCAACTCTGAGGTGTCCTCAAAACAAGCAATTTGGATTGCAGAGTGTCTTAGGAAAATGCTGAGCACAAACTCACTGTTGTTGCTCTGGATCTTGGGATTATGACCCATTCCAAGAAAATAAGTGCTTATTGCTCAATATTGTTTAAAAACAAAACAAAACAAAATTTACCCAACTGTTAGGAAATATTAAAAATTAAATAGGGACCTAAACATAATTATGTCACTATTTCAATGTTTTGTCGATGCCTTAAACACTCTGTAGTTCTTGTCTCTCCATCACAGGAATTATAGAATACTCTGAAAAGTTTAAACTTTTTTTTTTTTTTCAAAAATAACAAAGCTCTTTAGCTTGCAAAATAAAAGAGAGGGAAGAGAAGTATAAGAAAGTTGTATAAAATCCTGGGTTAGTGGAAAGGATTAAAAGGTGTTAAAGGCTCATTTTCCCCACCAGTGAAAGAAAAAAGGGTTAAAAAAATCAAACTAGTTGAAGCCAGATCCAAAAAAGAAGTCACATAACAGACGTTTGAGTCAGATCTTGCTTCTAGAGGATGCTGTGCATGCTCAAAGTTGCTGTGGGAACTAATGAAACTGACTTTTGAAAGAGAAATCTATGGAAGGTTTTGTAAAAGTGTAAAGCAGGCTGACTGCTGGTGTGCTGGAGCCATGGTGGCTCCTCCCAGGGTCCGTCAAGACAGGGCCTGGAGATCTGGGCATGTTCCACCACCTCAGCCAGGTGCAAGGAAGCTGGGTGGCACTGGGGCAGCCCCAATGCCAGGCATTGGGCGCCTCACTGGGGATGGGGACAGGCCAAGACTGGGTCAGGACAAAGGCTTATGGCCGTGCAGGGCAGGGCAGTAGGGAGCTGGAGACCAGCCCTGATGCGGCATCGGTGAGGCAGGGACTGACACCCCCAGAGGGGCCGTTATGGGTTCTTGGAGCACGCAGGGGAAAGGCTAGGCAGGGACAGTCAGGCCTGTGAGTGCTCCCAGAGCCTTGACAGGTTACTAAATGTTCTCAAAAAAGTCACAGATCTGTAAAAACTAGAGCTTGGAAAGTACCAGCAGGAATGATTACCCATGATTTTCCTATTTTTATACTCTTCCTCAACATTGATTTTTATCTACAGGACCTTTGTTCTGAACCAATACAACCATGTTTATGTTTTTACTCAATTTACACATGAGTAGATAGATCATTAAATTCAGGTCTAAATCATAATTTAGAAAACAAAAATATCTAGTTTTAGGTGTGTTTGACAAGGATCCTTTTTAGTTTTTGTTGAGTACTGTTTAGTTCCTGTTGAGACATATCTATCATAATTTGGTAAGAATGCCATCACGACCAATAATCTATGGGATTTGTTATTACGTGCACTTTTAAACACACTGTCATTGCCTGGATCAATGAATATTCTATTATTCCATAGCATTTCTACAGTGTGGAGTACAAGAACTCCTTCCTTTCCATCTTTTTATCTCTACCTCATCCCATACATTCCTATGGAGTTTCTATGACCATAAATATAACTGGCATCCAGAAGAATTAAACACTTCTGGAGCCATTTTAAGATGTGGATCCCTGAGATGCACATTCTAGATCTCCACTCTAAAAGGTGTCCACACCCAGTAGTCAACATTTGTTGCATATCCACCGTGCAGTCATTTTGCACATTTGCTGAAGACACTGACAGACCTACACGCTTGTAAGATGTATCAGGCAAGATCACGCCCTTGAAGATATCAGCAAACTCTTAAATACAGGTTTCCTGTATGCCTTAAATTCTAAACTGTAACGTAAAAAGAATAAGAAACCTTATCATGGTGTTTTTTGAATAAATGCTAACAAGGTCAAAAATCTTCCACAAAAGAGATTTGGCATTATTTTTACCACTATTTTTAGTTTAAGAGGCATGTTTGAAAAAGAAGCTCTTTCTCTATTCTGTGTGCCGCCTTGGAGGAAAAAAAAGGAATATGGGCTCATGAAACCGATTTATTTTTATCATTGAAAAAGACAATAGTATATTGAACATACATTGCAGATCTACAAAAATAATTGTTTTTATACTTCTAGCAACAGACACCAAAATTTTACACGAACTACATACACAGAGCCATAGTGTCATGATAATCCAAGCAACCATGAAACAAGATTTATCTTTCTGAAATCCTCTAATATGCTGACCTAAACATTTATAATGCGAGAATATGTCTTCATTTTTGATCTACTCTCTACTTAGCTCAGGAAGCAAACTAGAATTTAACAGAGCTGTGATCATGCAGTAGGACCACATGCAGATTTCACCAGTTCTCCTTCTTAGTGCAAAGCCTTGCTACTGGAAAGACAATGTAATTTTCAGGCCTGAACTTTGATAATATTAACAGTCTTTCATAGTTTCCTTAAGAAGAAACTGTTAAAATCACTGTGGAGTTGTATATGTTACAGTTTCTGATCTTTTGTATTGTTTTTATCTGTGGACTACATAGAAAGCCTTTACTTACAGTAACCCATCATCCCACATACTTACTTTTTAAAAACATACATTTCATTAATACCTTCATTAAAAGCTCCCAGATAATTTGCCTCAGGAATTCATCTTTATTTTATGAATGGTGAACAAGATCAACATATTGATCATAAACAATGGTGTTATTCATTTTGAAGAAATATGGGATTTTAATTTCATTGTAGGGAAGAATCTTATTATTTCCTGTCATCTGCTCCAAGTATTGTTCTTCTGAAAGGTCAAATCTAGAATGTCACATCTGCAAGGACACCCATGACCTGTCTTGGCATGCAAGGTCTTGCAGAGATGGAAGCAGGAAGACTGAAGAATGCTTCCCTGAGTATCCAAAAGAGATTATTTAAAACTTATCCCAACAGCTGAGTTCCCTAGGGCATCAGTTGTATGTACACATATGCACAAAAGGTTTAGCATTTAAAAATATCAGGAAGCATTTCTAAATCAGTGCCCAATGACTCTTACATCTTCTTTCCTTTCTTTGTTGCTGGTTTGTTGGATTTTATGGTTTGCAGTTGGAGGAAGGGGGTTTGCTTTTAATTATTAATTTTTAACTTTTTAGAATTCCTCAAAAACAAAAGAAAGATGATTTATGTGAATACCAGTAGCCCCAGGAACTTTCTCTGATGAAAGAAATTATATCTATTTTATGCATATTTCACCTTTACAGCCCTGTTGTTTGTGAATACTAGTGGCATTGCTTAGCTCTGCAGCTTATTGGTAGGAAAAAAAGCAGGGAGATTTCTTTAGGGAGTTCTTATATTTAACTTCTTCCTTTTTAGGTATACAAGTTTCAAAACAAATACCCAACAAAATAAGGGAACTTTTCACCAAATGAAAATAGTTAAAATGGGAGCCTGGAAGAAACAGAGTCTTTTCTTTTATGCTCGCTAATCTTTGAGGGCTGTACTCAACCCCACCTTCTCGCTGTTATGTGTCGCTGCTGGTCACACCGTCTTTTCTCATGTATCATGGTCATTCAATTCTCTGCAATGCAATTAAAACCCCATTTTTCTACAAACTGATTAAATCTTGCAACATCTGTGAGGGAAGAAAGGAAGGTATAAACATTCTCTTTTCCTTTAGACAGATGGGAGGCACAGACCAACAGAATGCAAAAAACTCAAGTGGTTGCTAAATGCTAAGTCCTATTCAAATAAAAAAAGTGGTTTTGTGTTTTGCTGCTTTGAACTCCAAGGGATGTGATTAAGATCACTGATCAAGTCACTGTTAAGAGCCAGAAAAAACACAAGTCTTTGGACTTTCAAGATCAAAGTGGATCACTCTACATACATTTAAAAAGAAACAAGACAACAGTGAGATGAGATGTAGTTAAAGGGGCCAGATATTTTCTGGGAAAGAGTAGAGAAGTTTCTCACCACTTGAGGAAAAAGGTTTTTGCAATCACTTAGGCTGTAAATTAAGAAGGCCAGTTTGATGTTTCAAGCAAAATTAAAGATCAGTTGTGAAAGACCACATGGAAATAGAATTTAAAACATTTTTCCCCCTTCATGCAAGTATAAGTCACAGACCTAAAACTCTGTTAATTCCAGCAGTCACAATGAGACAACAGCTGCTATTTCATAAAGGTTTTATATCAAAGGAAAAACTATACTTTTGAGGGTGTGCCTTTATTTAAAAGGAGGGAAGTATCAGTTAAAAGTCACCTGTGTTTTGCCAGAGAGCTATGAAATTTTGACGTCTTGTGCTCTCCAAGTTCCACACAAATGATGCCTTGTTCTCCTAGGTGAAAGATTCTGTCAGGGAGAAAATCTTTTGTTATACACTGTTTATACTCCAAACTTGCCTGGAAGGACAGAGTTTTAAAATTCTTTTCTTACTTGTTGATTTCTGAAATGATTATGTAAGTTCTGTTCTTCTACACAATCTAAGAAAGTAATACCGGAAGATAGCACAAAAAAGCTCATAGTCTATCTGTTGCAGGTTGAAATGTATCTTGAACTTAAAAAGCAGTTACTGTGGCAGGACTTTGCATTTTTCAGTCTGAGTTTCTTTAAGCTTTTTTCACTGTTAGTGAAAAAAATGAATCACTTGACCCTTTGAAACTTACAGAAATTGTTTCTTATAGATGTTTATTATTTCTCTTACCTTTAATTGCCTGTGTTTGTTCACTGATACACATCTCATATTATTCTTTGAATTAATAAGAGGTGCTGAGCTCTTGTGCATGCCTTTATAAGTTGGTAATTAAATCCTTCGTGCCTTTGTGAGATCCATGCTCCTGATGTCATTGGAATGTGTAAGAGACAATCACTGCTGTCTATAGAAATTGTAAGTACACCATTTCAGTAGCATTCTTTCTTGTTAAAGAAGAGAATTACTGTAGTGACACACCTCCATGTGTGTAATGCAGTTGAGATTATATGATTTGATATAAGGCTTTGTGTATAATGTTTCTGCCTTTATCTGTACTTCAGCCAGAAGCAGCTAGAGAAATACCTTTGTCACCTTAGATCCTTACAGAAGCCAAGTTTCCTCTGGTTTAGTTGTCTTAAATTTCAGGTTACAAATAAAAATTTTCCTCTAAACTACATTTTTTGCTCAGCAGGATCCTAATGCAGTTCAAACTATATATATGAGAATTTTCTTTGAGATTACCCGCTATTAGATTTTCTTCATGTATCGTTTTGTGTCCAGAATGAGGTTAAAAAACTCTCTGCTTTTTGATTCATATAGTTGTTCATTGTGCCAACAAAATGAAACTTGTAGAGTTGATTTAAATAACAATATTATAGTTTTCATTCAACTCTGCATATAACAAAGAGAAGAAATCCATTATCTGTATCTCTGTCACAGAAGAATTGTCTCCTGCAGAATGCATGTGTCTTGCTTGAATGTTTGCTAAACTTCTCTTTTAAGGTATTTTTCCACATAAGTGATGGTTGTGTTTGCCAGAGGAATGTAAAGCAAATGAGAAAGGAGGTGTTATGAGTGTAAATTAAAGTTGCTTACACTCACAGAGAAATCAAGACTTTCCTTTACAGTAATGAGGGTCAAATTATTAAAGGGAGGAACTGCCACATGGACAATTCCTTTCCATTCCGAACTGCAAGACTCACTTTTCCTCCTGTTTACTTTGATAAAACAGACCCTTGATAAATGCTTCAATGCCTAATAAATTTTGCATGAGACGGTCTTTATTTGTAATATCTTTTGTTGATATAAATCAGTTGAGATCAGACAATAACCAGAATCATGCACTAGCCAGCTCGTCAACAATCTCCACCAAGCAGATCATTAATTATGTCACAAAACCCAATTTTTTAATTGATTGAAGATTTACCATTACTTGGAATTAATAGGTCCACAAAATGTAATTTGAAAACAGTCTTTCCGAATAAACATAAACGTAATTCTTACTGGGTACATTTGCACTGTCAAATAATTTAGTTCCCCTCATCTTGGCCATATCTAGTCTCCTGATTGTCCTGCATGGATATTATTTAAACTTCTTTTTGAAAAAAACAAAATAGCTCCTTCTGAAACACAACCTAAAAGTGGTTTTGGGAGTAGCTATGTTGACAGATAGCTTCCAAAAGACTGAAGGGTTAAGACAACACTAGGCTTGTTACCATGTTTTCTACATAATTCTCTAATATTTTCTGAATGTGCTCTCGATCCTCAAGTTCCTGAACATATCATGACGCCAGGTCATGCAACACATTTTGAGCTATAAGAACATGGTTCTGACAGGCTACAATAAAGCCTTCACATCATTAGTTACAATTTCAATGGAAAAAAAAAACAAACCCAAAGACAGTAATTACGTCTGTCATGGTTTAAGCCCACCCAGCTGGCAACAAAGAACCATGCAGCCACTCTCTCACTCCTACCCTCTCCAGTGGGATGGTGAGGAGAAAATACAACAAAAGGCTGGAGGGTCAAGATAAACCAGGGAGGGCACAGTCCCCAGTTATGGTCACGGGCAAAAGACAGGCTCAACTTGGGGAAACAAAATCAATTTAATTTAAACAACAAAACCATCAACAGTCCACCAATTTAATCAGAGTAGGACAGTGACTAAAACAAGCAGAACTTAAATACATCTTCCCCCTATCCCTCCCTTCTTCCTGAGCCCAGCTCTGCTATCTCTTCCCTCCTGGAGGCACAAGGGAACAGGAAATGGGTGTTGCAGTCAGTCTGAGTCCATTCTATGTTGTTTCTGCCACTTCTTCTTCTTCAGGGGGAGAACTCCTCACAGTCCTTCCTGTGGCAACGTGACATTCTTCCCATGGGAGACAGTCCTCCATGAACTTCTTCAACTAGTATGGGTTTCTTCTGCAGGCTGCAGTCCTCTCAGCAACAAACTGTTCCAGAGCAGACCTCCCTCAGACTCATGGCCTTCTTCGAGTGTAGTCCCCTGCTCCAGTGTGGGGTCCTCTGCAGGAGGCAGATGGGATTCTGCCCCACCAGTGTTCTCTAAGGGCTGCAAGAGCTCAGCCTGCCATCTCACCATGGGTGGAAGGGGAATGACTGCTCCGGTGTGCCTCTCCACTTCCTTCCTCACTGACCTTGGTGTCCACATGGTTGTCTCTCTCATGTCCCACTCTGCTCCCAAACAAAAGAGCTCCCAAAACAAAGGAAATTGCCCAACAGATTTTCCCCTCTCAAATATGTTATTGCAGAGGCGCTGATTGGCTTAGTCTTGGCCAAAGGCAGGTCTGACTTAGAGCCAGAGGAGCTTCTCAAAGCTTCTTACAGGGGCCATGCCAGTAACCCCTTCCTCTTCTACCAAAACCCTTCCAGACACAAAACCAACACAATATCTTTTGTTCAAAGGATCACTGAGAGGGACTACAAGCTAAGTCAGTGTCAACCTCTGCTTAGTGTGGATGCAGGTAGTTTGCTCTAGACTATCCTTGAAGCACATAGATGTGAATCACCCTACAAAACTGGATCTGGAGACCAAAGACAACTGCATGAGATAAATAGATTAAGCAGCCAATATCTGCAGCGAGTGAATATGTATTGGTGGAGCAGTAGGAAGAGTTCCCTTGGGACCAAATCACAGTCCATTCCTGTGTCTGTGATAACGATGTAAAAATATTTATTAGCAAGTTTTGCAGATGACAGATTTTGGTGGAGTAATAAAGGAGGAAAAGGAGGGGTTATTTCTACAAAATTGACATAATCTTGGTGAGTGACCAGAGTGAAAGCCATTCACCAAGACTAACTACAGTCTACTATGGTTAATCTGTCTCTCTGAGATTAATTAGTCTCCTACTCTGAACTATACTCTGGAGAATACTATCATACTATCTTCCTCTACTGACTACAAGGGAGTCTAGGGAAATTAGCTTTTATAGACAAAAATTAGCCTTTGGAAATACATTCCCTTTCCTTGCTCTAACAAATATCTACATATCTGAGATGTGAATAATGCATGTGCTTGTTGAGCTTCTTGCCAAATACTGCTTGGGGAGAAAAAAAAGGCTCTGTGGACTGCTGTTGCACGCAAAATATGCCTGTTTTGGAGTACCTGAGAAGCACATCTACTCTTCATGTCTAAGGCATAACAGTGAAACCTAAAAGGGGAAATGAACAGGATGAATAAGAGCCAAGGAAAACTGTATCACAAGAAAATGCTGGACTTCGACAGTCCCTTCCTACTTGCACTTGGAAGAAGTCTGTTTGTAAGGTCCTAGATTTACACCTATAATTAGTATTGCTTGAGTTTTTCCTGCCTATCGAGTAAGTAAAATATGTCATCTAATACTACATAGTCACAACCTGTATGAACCTTTTCACTTTAAACCCTCTTTGTCAGAAACCCTGTCTCTAACATAAAGGACAGGCATTGTTTTTCCAGAAAGAGCAAGATCCATCATCTTCTGTATCTGTGGCTAATAGATGTAGTGTTCCCAGATTATTCTGCAGAATAAACAAGTGGTGGGTTGTTTGTTTTTTTTTTTCACATAGAGCATCCTATGGTCATTTCAGAATTTACTTTTTTCATAACAGATTTAAGATCATTGAACTGTGACTCTTTTTGAAAAAAGGTAATGCAAATTTCAACATATTTTCCTGTCAAAGACTGAGTCTTTGCATTTGGAGCATGGAAGAATGTTTTATAATGGATTTTAAATCCTTTGACAACAGGGTATTAACGAGCAAGTACAGACTAAACACTACATAGGGTGATGTAGATGTCAAAATGTGAGGAAGTCAAGTCCTTTTTACTCACTGATATATTTGGATAAGTTGCAGCTCTCTTAAACCAAACATACAGGTCCTGAACCAAAATAAAGGAAATAAAATTTTCAAAATTAGTGTGGTCATTTAGTGCATAATGTAGCATTACTGCTTGCAAATGAAGTCACTCTCCTTTAAGCTCATTCCTCTAAGGTGTATCTCTTGAAATAGTATCTTCCTGGAATCTTTTAGATATGGACATCACTCATTTATCTGCTTCACAAATGCAGGGATTTCCCAAGACAAAAAAGGAGAGGACGACATGCATGCAAACACACACAAATTCCTTCTTATTATTTTATTGCTTATAAAAAGAATTATGCAAACATTTTTATTTTGCTTTAATATAATATTTCTAAGCATATTGTAAATATTTAGTAAAAATGTGACATACTTTATCCTTCTCAAATGGAAATGACATACACAGGAATTTGTTAAGTAGGAGGACCATGTTTGTACTCTAGTCCAGACATAAGGATAGTGCCTCTGTGATCTTCAGATGTCTGTTTCTTCAGAAACTGTCCTCTGCAGATTGCACAGGCATTTCTGAAAAGTTCATAGAAAGAGCAGATTTCATTTACTGATCTTCTGAACATAAGTAATAATTTAGTTTTATGTTATTTAAATATAATGCCCAAAATAGAAGAGCATGTCTGCAGATGTATAACAATAGTTATAATTCTAGAGAAAGGCTGTCTGCTAGAGTAATAAGTATGCTTTAGTTTTATGATCATCTTGCCTAGATTCTAAATTACCTCAATAGGAATTTTTTGATGCACAGTAAGCCTTAAAGCTAAATATGAATTCAGATACCTACGCTTCAGTTCTTGACTTTTAAAAATGTTGATCCTAGATACTTGAGTGAAACCTGAGTAAAAAAAGTTTCAAATCTTATTGTCTAGTGTTTGTTAAACGTGTAATAATGTCTTTTCCCTCTATAGATTTTCTTCCATTGAATTAGGGTACATAATTTAGAGACTCAATGTGGAGGTTACAGATTCAAAAACTATGTTAAATCGGTCTAATTGTGCAGCCCTTGATTTCATCAGCATATAAAAATGCAGAACAGGAAGAGAGCATCATATTCCCTCTGCTAATCTCCACTCTATATCTGGAGGTTTCGTGTGGTTATAAACAAGGTGGACAGAAGAGCTGACAGGAAATGCCTTATATGGAAACCTCATGTTTTTCTCCCATATCTTACTTTCCCCTTAGAATCCTGACATAGGTAAGGTCTTCATTTTTCCTGAAAATCAGATATCCTTACAAGCATCTAACCTAAGACTTTTTACAGTTCAAATTATAACTTCTTAATGGCTTTTCCTTCCGTGTGTTTAATTAGAAGTAGGACAAGAAATGTGCAGCCTATGTAGTGCTGCTTTGTTAGTGTTAGAGAGGAGATAGTGACATCAGGAGCTGAACAGTTTGCTTTACTATATGAAAAGGCAAGTAGTTGTAGTTGTAAATCCAGGCTCATTTTTTATGGTAGTTCCGTGTTAAGTATTGCCATGGAGACTCATTGCTGTCCGTCTTAAAGTCCAATCCTGTAAACAGGTCATTCTCTTCAATAAGAACGGAGGGCATTCATCACCTCACAGGTTCCTATAAGGCATCTCTGAAATTTTTTTCTCTGCTAGCTTCTGTGTCAGTCAAACAAAGCAAAACCAAATTTTGAAGATAGATCAGAAAAAATGGCAACCTACTGTTATCTTCAGTGTATAAAACAGGTTGATGTAACTTGTGATCAGTGTAGTGCCATGGCTTAATGTACCATTAAAAAAATAATTCACATCCAACACAAATCACCTCTGTATAACTGTGCAGTTGATTTCATAAAGAAAGCCAGAGACACAGCATGACGTTAAACATATCTAAATAATAGTAAATTACACACTTAATTAAACACAGATTTGACTTCAATTACCCTTATTTTTTAAGACATACAATACTCTCGAGAAAGTAATATACAGAAATAGGAAAAACGGGAAAAAACCCCATCACCCCACAATCAAAACAGCAGGTTTTTTGATTTCAAGACCTTCCCCTTCAGAAAGAACCATCTTGGAAATTTTGAGCTAGGCTTTGTCATTCAGACTTCTTGTGACACTATCAGTTTAAAAAGACTCATTCTCATAAAACAATCAAAGGGAAACATATCAGGAACAGCTTTCAATAAATCCGGATGCTTGCTCTGTATAGCACTCCTATACTTCAAAGGCTTATGGTGTCTTATCAATTTACTAATACGTGTTAAAGGGATTCTGGAAACGCCAAGGAAAAAAGAATACCTGTCTTTTACAACCTGATTGACTTGCCTTAATAAAGTTTTATTTTGTGCAAAAATAAAAAAAAAAAAGGACTGCATTGAGGATGTAAAGAAATTTTAAGAATAATTACTCTCTAGAGACATATCCATATTGTATTTCCACTTTGCAATGTGTTTTCCTGTCAGCATCTTTATGCTGACATACATAGCTGTTTTTAAACAGAAACTCCTATACTGATCATTACATAGTGAAAGATATTAACTTTTCTCAGGTCTCAGATTTCATGACTTCCCCTATTTAGATCTGTACACTGATGTCATATGAATTTTCTTCCCTTTCTACTTTTTCGTATATATTTTCTTTATATAGTTGTATTTTCATTCATGTTTTGGCTGTCCTTTCAAGATTGTGAGGCCATAATATCTTCTTCAGAAGCATTTTAAAGCCTGATTATGACAGCCTAATTAAAACTAAAGACTTCATCGCAAATGCAATGGGCTTGATTTTGATGGGACTACTTAGAGAGTAGTACCACTTCCTAGGCTTAGTGATATATTACAATATACATTGTTGGACTGAAATTGATTAAGTTATGCAGGAAGTAAAGGACTACTTCTAAATCAAGGTAATCACATTTTGACTCTTATTAAGAGAACCTAGCATCTGACAAGGCCAGTATTCTTACTCAGTAAAAGTCCAAAAGGCAAATGGAGGCTCAAAAATGCTCAAAAGGAGGTTTTGAAGTGCAGTATTATGCTATGTACATGTGTTGAGTTATTTTTTAAATACTTGTTTTAGTTTTTATGATGAAGTGAAATTTATCTGCACCATTTGGCAGAATGAAGATGATGCTTTGACTGTAACTTCCAGAATTTGTCAAAGCAGCGAATAGTTTAAGAAGATGCATAAGGAATACACGTAGAACAGTGGTGCAAGCTTTCCACTCTGTAATTACTTCTTTCTTTCTGCAAAAAGTCTTAACCTTCCAGAGGATGCTTCTTCTTCCATAAATACTGCTGATACAGCAGATAACAGCTGGGATTTTCTGTAAATATAAAACTCAGACAATTAACTCATGTACAACACACACGTCATCATATTCATTTGCCATTTTCATGGTGGCTTGTCCTTTCTACATTTTATTATTCATTTATGATAGCTATTATATGCCTTTCAGAGTCTATCTGGCTCTCCTGAGGAATATTTATGACTATTATAGGGCTCTTATGAGAAGACCCAAGGATAGTTATTGCGGAAACTCTGTGAAATGCTACATTAGTGTAGAGATATGCTGGTAGTAAAATACCTGAGCTTGTTTCAAAGTATCCCTTGATGGAAATTAAAAGACAGGCTTCGTCTGGTGAGGTTCTGTATCTCCTCTAACCCCGTCACCTCAGAGAACTGAGTAGTTCTGATTGGGAGTTTAGTATTCAGTGGTTGCATCTGGTGCCTGAAAGCAGGAGGCTTTGGAAAAGTTTCCAATGGAAAGAAACAAGAAAAAAAATATTTTCAAAGGTATTTGCTCCAGCAATAACACAGTAGAAATAAAAATGGAAAAGATAGAGGTGAAAATAGAAGGCCTAAAGGTGCCCCTTCTGACACTCAGGGACACCTCTATTATTCTTTACCCCTCTACCTCCTTCTGTTTTAAGGAAGGAAGGGTGATGTTTTGAAGTGAATCTGAATACTGCAGTCCTGCACCACCTTCTAGGAGGGTGAGAATCTGGGAGAAAGAAACTGGGGGAGAAGGGCAGAGCTTTCAGTAGCTTTCTTAAATTGGTGTCTAATTTCACATCTGTATCAACAAATAACCACGAAGCAAACTGCTGAAT
This sequence comes from Bucorvus abyssinicus, assembly GCA_009769605.1. Classification (NCBI taxonomy): domain Eukaryota; kingdom Metazoa; phylum Chordata; class Aves; order Bucerotiformes; family Bucorvidae; genus Bucorvus; species Bucorvus abyssinicus. The sequence continues at coordinate 79,123,581 of CM020024.1, read as the reverse complement.
AGTTTTTGTTTAATCCATGGTCAGTAAAATCTTTCCTATGTTTTTAACCTATTTTAGCCTCTCTCTATAAAGAACAAGTAGCCATTTCAATTTAGAACTAGGAGATTTTTTGGGATTGTAAGTGGTTGTCATAGTAAATATTCTGTGCTTCCAGGGAAGTAATCTGGGGGGATGTCTTAGGTGGAAAACGAAAGAAGGTAATTTATCAGGCCAGAAAAAATAAGAAAAAGAAAAAAAAGAAGATCAATGAAGTGAGAAGACTAAAAGAAATACATAAACAAAGGCCTGATAATACATGGATACAATATAAATATAAGACTTTTCAGTTTGCGTGCAAGTATTAACTTCACCTTATACAGAACATAAATTCCCGTGATGGGTTCATGTCCTGTGAATGCAAGAAATAATAGATTCCGTTATGAAGGAGAATTATCACAGCTGCTTAATACATTTGTTCCAGTGAAATTTGTGGCACAAGTCACACAATATCCTTATTAACTTTTCAGAACACAATCGGAACTTGGTTTTTGCTTGGTGTTTGAAAATTTTTATTTTTTTTATGTTTTGTTGGCTGGTCTTTAAGCAGTTTATGGAAGAAAGCTGTGCATTGTCTTGGAATGCAGTTTGATGCCATTTTGGGCAATTCCAGCATTTATCTTGTGTAATTCTTTGGCTATTTAAGGGAAGCTAAAGAGGGGTATTTGCAAAGACTAATTATACAACTGGAAAGCTAGTCTCTGCAGGTATCTTCTTTAATCAAAGGAGAGGGGCACGTTCCACAAAGGAGATGTTTTATAACAAGAGCCTCTTAATCATCACTGAAAGTGTCCTCCTCCACTGAGGATGCCTAAGAAGATTCTTCTTCATAGGTGAAAGTCAGTATTTTTAACTAACCCTTCAAAGACTTATCACACTTCATTACAAGAAGATCTTAAAATATTTCTTGGCAAGAAGTGTGTTTTAGTGTTTAGGGCGCTACATTCCCATTTCTTTCTCCTCAGTGGTGTATTTTCCTCTACCTCCTACTCCCAGTTACAGGTCATTGTTTTTATCAAAATTATTAGTTAAAAGTGTTCTTTTTATATGAGGACGAGCATCACACCACAGGAACAAATTATTATCCCCACTTTCCTGCACCCCTGACTATAAGCTGCCTGGAACAGGGTTTGCTTTTTACTTCTGATTCTGAACCCAGCAGATTGCCTATATTTAGCCAACATCAAATTAAAAACCAAACCAAAACAAAAAAATCCAAACAAAAAGATGTAATGACTTAGTAAATAAATTAATTGAAGTCAATATTGTCAGTTTACTCTAGCTGGATCTGGCCCTGAGTATTAGTTAAGCGTGGGATTAAGCTTAAATAAATCATATGGTACTGCTGGAAGATGTAGTAATTGGGTTATTTTGTTTCCTAAATTCCCTGTCTTTTACTCTTCTGGTTTACTTTAATTAACAAACAGCATGAAGATTTTCAAACCTGTCCTTGATGTTCACTGAGGAAGAGGGAGAGCAAATGCCAAACTTTACCTACAATCCATCTCAATAGTGAGATACCTTATAGGTGGTAGCAGAAAATATATTCATTCACATCTAAATTAAGTGTTTTAAATAATGATTTAATTGAGAATTAATAAGCCAGTTATTGCGGGTTAATTAAATGCCACTTGATGATTAAAAACATATTATTTATTCAGATTAACAACTATTAGGCAATAGTGTAGCCGCACACCCTGCTGTGACTTATTACTTTAAAAGACTCTGTCAACATATTTCTCATTTCCAGGCTTCATTTTTATTTTACTCTATTCCTGTTTATAACACCTTGAAAACACTATGAGAAAATAACCCAAAATTCTTAGCATAAGGTTGTTTTACCCTAAAATAAACCATTTGTGTATTTTTGGTATGTGTGTTTCTCGAAGTTCAGCTATAGTAATTGCAAGGAAAATACCGCAGAAATACTGGAAGTGTTATACATATGCATGTTTATATAAAACAAAGAGGAAATTTGCAAAGAGTGTATACAAAACACAGAAAAGAAGGAAGTCAAATATTGAATCTGTAAGCTTCCAAACTACTCCATTGATTTACCTCATGGGCCATACCCAGTTAATTTTCAGTAGACCTGTACAGTCATATATGCTACCTGCATTTTGATGTAGTGTGTGCATACTGTCTTACAGAGGTCAGGAGTGGGTGTGGGAAAAATAAACAACACTAGCTCTCATTTGTTATCTCTATTATAATCTTTTTTTTTTAATCCACATTCTTTTATAAGAGCCTTTTTAACAGTGCATTAATGCTTATGTTGTGCTGTTGATGATAGGTTATTTAGAATTCCTTGTAGATGAAAGATTACCATAAAAGAACTTTTCATCCATATTAGTGCACAGGATGAGCACCATCTTTTCCTGTCTTAAATCCAAAACAAATTTAATTCAAAGCAACTGTACAAAACAGTTTTGCGTGCATGGCAGGGCAGCAGGGTTCATCCACCTTCTGTCTGGACAAGAAACTGCAGTCTGGCAGGTAGCTTGTTAAAATTATTTAATTTTGGAAAGATTGCACAAATTCCATGAAGTGAGGGAAATGGCAGAGTCACATATGCGTATACTGGTTCTTTGCCACTTTTGCTGAAGCGATTCTCATCTTCCTCAATGAACTACCACTACAAACAGATTTTATATTACAGAACACAGGCACCAAGTTTCCACCTGTCTTTTCACAATACCTCTCAGTGTTGTTACAACACTTCCTTTTGCCTGCAGTAAAAGATTTCCTTCTCTATTTCCATAGAAAACACCTATGAGAGATTCCAGAAACAATACATGCATATTTATTTAAGTAATTTCTGGATACAAATTTGATGTTAAGAATTTAGAAATCAGAAAAGTAGATATCTGTATTACTTTTAGAAAGGTAAAGGATATTATATATTTCTTTCTAGGGGTAGCTTCACCAAGATCTAGAATTTCTGTGCAGCAGCCCATAAGTGAGCTTGAGAAAAACTGGGCAGCATTTTCCTTATAGTCAGCTGTCTTAACATACAATTTGCTTTATTCTGTTTTGACATGGAACACAGTTACTTAGCCCAGCTTAAGTTAAAAAGATAATGAAGACAGGAACCAGTCAAAAGATGAATTTACTGTGATTTATATCAAAGTTCTTCACTTAAAGTGGGGCAGAGAAAAACATTGTTAGTTGCTTTAGAACTACAAGCTCATTTACAACTATTGTGTAAAGTCACATGTCAAAAGTATAAAACAGTTTCTTTCCACTACTATGGAGTGCGTTGCCATTCCTAGTCTGTAAAATAAATATATATGTGTAAAGCCATCTCATTGCAACAGTAGAAATGGTGTCATGTTAACTGGAAAACACGTTGCACCAGTATACACAGCTGTTATGACTTCTGAGAGGGAAATGAACCAAGTCTCCTTCCAAATCTTTTTCTCTAAAGTCAAGGATGGCTTAATGACTAGCATTTTACTGGCAGCAGTACGTTTATAAACAGTGCTCTTAACAGTTTAATAGTTGAGTTTAAAGGTATTTTTCAGAAACAAAATCTTCATAATCTGTCTCAGGCATTAAGGGAAAGACAAACTTAAAAAAGAAAGTGTCTTGAGAAAAGAATCAATTACACTAGCTTATGTTCCCTTGAACTCACTGACTTAGCTCGAGGAGGAGACAGTTAATAGGTTTGTTTTCACAGCAGTTGGGTGTAGAATTGTTTTCGCCACGGGTCAGTAAGGCCAGTCATTCCTAAGCATAACAGGCAGCAGAGAAAGGGTGAGCTACCACGCTGAACAAGACAGAGGACCTCTTCTTGATGAAAAAGTCAGCAAGAACAGAGGAGAATGTAGTGTCACTTATTTGGTTTTTTTTTCAGACTGTTCTAGCAGACAGTTTCAGCAACTTCTCGGGACTCATGGAAGTGACGTAAGACTGTGAGTGGATGCAAATGGTATGTGTCAATAGGTGTCAGGATCTTCGTATTGTTTGAATTAAACAGCTGAGGATATTTTAATACAAAGGTTTTTAACATTTAAGGTATGCCCATCTCAAGACATAGAAGACTGGATAATCTTGTAGTGTCATTTGATGTCACTGTGTGTGCCATAGAGCTGTTGTGGATCTGACTTTCATGTTCTTCTTCAACTTTCCAAGACTTACTGCAAACTGTAAATTGCAAGAGATTTCCAGCAGCTTGCTATAGTTCAAGGCATCCTCTGCAAACCTCAGCTTGTCCTAAAACTACTGAAACAGGCATTGAAATGAAGGAGCAATTAGTACACAGATCACTTGTAAAATGCATTGTTTTAGTTTTATTAAAATGTCAGTGAATAAGGATGGGGATTACGGTGGAAATAAAGGACAGAAATATTCAAATAAATGAAAATGGATTATAATGTATTTTTTTCTGTACGACTTTGGTTCCATACCATTAATGATTGAAATCAATGCTGTTTGAAAGCTGTGAGATGGTATAAAAATAAAAACAGTTTTCAGCCTTAAATAAGCACATATTAAAATATACTGAAACATCCATAACTTTTATTATGATTCAATTCAAATAATATGATGAAATTTTACACATATTATTCACTTTTTTTTATATTGCTTTACAATTTTACATTTCTCTTAGTTCAAAGGATAATTACCAATCAGTTACTTATTTAATCATTCTTATTTTCTTGTTTTTATATGTTGAAGAGAGATTCCAATATATTTAGTGTTTCCAACACTTAAACAGAATAGTGAAATTCAAGGGAAACAATTCATGTGGATTTAGAATTTTTTTTAATAATACAGATGTGTTGCTGACAGCTAATAAACAAAGGAATAATTTCAAAAGTGCCAAATTACACTGTATTCATAGGGTCATTTTGCTTTTTTTTTTTAAATTGTTTCTATAGTTTTCTCTCAAATTTTCTCTGATTTTGCTACAACATAGCAAAATCAATGCTTTTTTTAATTATTTTTAAGTATTCTATAACTCTTTCTTAAGTTGATATTGCTTTAAAAAGTCCTGAGATGAAAAGAAGAGTGAAAATGACAGAGAAGTCTATGAGATACAGAACTAAAGAATTCCAGCCCCTGATAAGTATGACATAATTGGCCATCATTTTCTTTAATGAACTCAAGGGGGTTTGTTACTGCAGTGGACACCATAGGTAGTGAAGCATCAGCTCTTGCTTCATATCAGCCAGTTTGCTGCTCCATCTTTCCTTGCTTTGATGTTTCAAGTCACACTGAAAAGGGAGGCTTGCATCATGCTACATACTGGGAACATCAGCACACCTGATACGGAAGGTAAATCTTATTATAAGGAAGAAACAAAGCCATGGTAAAGTGGTGTAATCTTTTGCTTTATTGGGTTCCTTTTGACTATGAAGCCCTTCAAAATACACTCCTCCTCCTTCAGACATCCCATCCTCTCCAGAAAGAGCTGTATTAGAGATGACTCATATGTCACGTCAGGAGTGTAAAGGAGTCAGGAAGTGGAATCAGTGTTGCAGGGCTGCATCTGTATGAAATGTCATCCTTCTGCATGTTAAGTGGGCTTGGAGACTTCACTGTGGTGTAGCTGAACCTGAAATACTCTCATAAGTGAACCACAGAGTCAGATGGTCAGGAGATGAGCATCTCATCACAGGAGTAATGAGAAGAACAAAATATAAAGAAAGCACAGGGACACTAATGCCCAGGAGATGAACGGGCTTTAGGGTCTACAGGAGACAAGAATGACAGGTAATCTGTAACCATAGCATATGGAGGGAATCAGGAACATGCAGGTAGGTCTGCTTTGCTTCTTTAAAAGATGATCAGAGAAACAGAGCGTCGAAATGTAGTTGAGGAGGTATAAGAAGACATTCACTTCAGTGGATGGACAACACTGTATGCAGGAAGGACGAGACTTCTAGGATGTATAGTTCGCTTTCATTTCCCTGTAACCCTCATCCTACAGAGATTTTTGGCAGACTGCAGAAACTGCGTGAGAAGCTAAGAAAATCCTGAGAGGTAAAGTTGTGAACGCTTCAGTTACAGGCTTTACTTGTCATGGCAGCCTGTTTTTTTGTAAAATGGTAGGGGTCTTCAAGATGTTTGCGAAATGCAGTTGAAAGAAGTTACCAACAGGCCAAAGTGATGGTATGACTGTGCTTGGAATAGACATGACCATAGCCACATGCTGTGACCACATACACCTTGTGTTAAGAAACCAAGGTAATGAGGAAATTATGAACTCCCAACCCCAGTGTAAATGCCATTCTTTATTATATTATTATTATTATTATTATATTCAACAATAAGAAATGCTATGAGAGAGAACTACAGTAAAGTAAGAATATTTTTTTTTTAATAGGAAACATAAATTAAAATTTAATTTTACAACAAAAAAAATTCTTTATCGTATGCTTCTGGCAAAATGCATTATATACAACAAAATCTTATTGCAAAAATATTTATTGGAAGACATATTCTTCACAGAGAATTTCACTATTCAAGGTATTTCAGCTCTATTTGAAGTATTTCTATTAATTTTTTTTATATTTTGTGTAATCAATTTTTATGCAAATTTTTGTTTAATTTTTGAACTATTTGAATATTGTTATTTGCAACTGATTAATTTGGGAGGTATAGATTCTCCATTAAGAATACTAGAACTGCAGAGCGTATCAGTATTAAATCCCTACTTCATTTGTTTTCAACCTAAGTGTTGAGAATTGTCCCTGTCCTCCCATAATCATTAAGGTAGACTGGTAAAGTGGCCAATAGACCTATCTACTGGAGTGCACACGGAGGCTGCATGGTCAAGCAAAAATGTCCAAAAGATGTGACAATTCAAAAACTGTTGTTCAAAATGTTACTGTATTCAGTACAAAAAGATCTACTACCAGCAAAATACTTTGACCCAGGGCAACAGATATTTTGCATATGTAGGCAAGAGTACATTTTCTGTCTGAAGCAAATCCTGTGACCTGACTGACATCTTCCAGTACAAATCCGTCCTCTCATTTTCCTACTGACACAGTTTTGTTCTTGAGCTTAATTGAACCTTATGTCTGCTCCTCTGCCCCTTCAAACCTTCTCCTAATTTTCTCTCTGCATACATTTTCTCACAATTCTCTGCACTTTCTCCTTCCTTGTGGCTCAACCTTTTCTATACATAGTTCTCCTGCAGCTTGTCCATCACAGAAGTTCCTTAGAGGCCATCTTTGAATGAAGCCGCACACTGTTGTGAACCCCTCTCACTCTAGCAGCACTTGACCATACTCTTCTTCATAGTATCATTTCCATCCACAGAAAAGCAGTTACAATGATACCAAATTATTATTGTATTTCAATGAATTGTCCTTTCTTGAAGAAAAAATATCACAAAATAAATGTTATGCATCAGTACTTTCCAGATGAATCATTTTCCTCTTTTAAAGCATTCTTCTTTAAAGTTCCCCTTTGATTTCACTTCAGAGTTAGAAACTCAAAATAGATTAAAATTCTAAATTTTTGTTCTTTGATTAATTATTTTGTTTCAGGCTAACAATAATTCTCAACTTACTACTTTTTAACATATTTTTAAATAGCAACAGCTGATAGCTGTGATTTAAAAGCAAAAGTTTACTTCTCAATTTTTTGTCATAATGGACATAAACCTGAACACTGCTGTGATGGGTTTATGAGAGAAAGAAGGGAGGAAAAAAGAGGTCATTAACTTTTCCAGCAGTCTGTTTGCCATTTCTTTTCTGTGGCCAAGAAAAGTATAAAAGTACAAAACTTGCTGGTACAGCTCCTGCCATACTTTTGATAATCTCTGCTGCCAGACTGAAGTTGACAGAAAGGATCTGTGCTGCTGTGCTGTGAACATCAATATCTCTAGTGCTATGACAGGGTCTGGGCAACTAACTAAAAAACCAGAACCCTCCCAGCTGGAAGGTTATATGATCCAGGAGGGTCCTTAACTTAGTGAGTAAAAGGATAAGGGGTAGAAAAGGGGGATGCTCCAATAATAGCAGTTGGCCATTGGAAGAAAATAATTTGACTCCTTCTGTTAGACATCCATTGTGATATTCATGTAAGAACTAAGATTACATTTTGCAGATCCTTTTAATTTAAGGTCTTATTTATGGCTTTTTTCATTTACATACTTGGCTGAGTTTGTTCTTCAGATTCACAGTATCTGTCTTCACAAAATCTGTGTTTAACCTTGACAATTACATCTTTCCTTTTTACACCTGGAATGGTATTTTAGAGATGTTTTTGCATCCTGTTCCTTTAGCTCTTTCCTGGCCTTTTCCTTATTGTATATAAAATATTTTAAATTCTACACTTTGTTTTCAAAGATTTTTACATGTTATTTTCGTTCTATCTTTCAAATAGATACCTTTAAATTTCTCTCTCATACTTGCATTTTTCTTTCCTTCTTAACATCTACCAAACTTAATCTTTATTCTTACAGTTCTTCCTTCTAGTTCTTCTTCATGATACCTTTGGCAAACTTGACAATGGTAAAAAAACTGAACAGTGCTTGAGTCTGATGACCAACATGGTCATGGTTTTCCTTTATTTTCTTTATATCTGTTGCATTTTAGTGTCCCTTGTCTTAGCCTTTGGTTTTAAGATTTTAAGGAAACAATTGATCTATTCTGATAGAACAGTACTAGACACAAAAATTCCTCCCAATTTGTGAACCAAGAATGCTAGCAAAACAACAGCTTCAAGTCAGAATGAATACATCTAGCATGTGAGAGGTTCTCTAGGGTATCTGCTCTTAATACTGCTTTTTAATTAGCATCTCATAAAACACATGACTTACATGGTGTTAGGCTAAAGCCATCAGTATAACATCTTTGACCTACAGTGTCAACTTCCCCTCTATGCAAGGAGGAAGTTTTCATCATGTTCAACCATTCTTGCACTGTGGTTCAAATAACAAGTTTTCATATCCCAAACTTCCTTGATGTATTTCTCTCTTTTCTGTTAGATTCTTAAAATTTTTTCTTCAAATTCTCCTTGAAGGAATAGGGCAGAAGATATTTTAATGCCTCCATATAAATACATGTACTGCTGGCATATCATAGTATTAATAGTAGTTCTGAGTGTTTACAGCTCTTGTCAGTGGCAGAGTAAGAGAACACTCCACAACAATATGAATGTTCAAAGAGAGAATCCCTTTACTTATGCATGCCTACTAAACATTGTTAAGGAAAGTAGATTGCAAAAAGGCCTTGTTACCACACAGCTATAGCAGGCTACATGACACCAGAAGAAAATCTCCTATTTATGAGTTGTCTGCCTATATTTTTCCCTCTCATTTTCAATATTTATTACGTCTTATTTTTCTGGTGTCACAGGCTCTTTTAGACCATCTTCTACCTAAGGAAACTAACTAGAGAATGGATTTCTTTTAGTTTTTCACCATGCAGATGTGACTTATTTTACCTTGTTATAGTGATGGTGGGTTTCCACATGGCTAAAATTCAGCTTCCAACAGTTCTATAATAGAAATAATAAGGAAGCTTCCCCTTCATATTTCCCGTGCCCAGAGGTGTAAGTCAAAATGCTAGCTTGTTGTCAATGTAACCATTCAACAGTTCTAGTCAGTTTATTTTTTATTTAGTGTTTCTTTTTAATTAAAATTATCTATTCTATATCTATATGATGAAAAACATCTTCTGGCAAAACAGTCGCTAGCAAGCTTATAGATAGAGGAGTTTTTAGTTTATATCTTCCCTTTCAACGTCCTCTGCCTAAGAAAATTATTCTTCAGGTAAGGATGCCATGTTCTTTTTTTTTTTTTTTTCCCAAAGTACCTATAATTACTGAATGTAATATACTCACCTAATCTTTTCGATTTATCTATCCTAACAGAGAGAAGCTGATTTTGCACTACTTGAATTTTGTAAATTAATGCTGCCAGGATCTTCTTTGCAAGTGCTATTGAACTTTCACTGGATAAGATAACAGATCTTTGTTAATTCCATATAATAATTAAGATTCTCTGTAAGTGGAAACCTTAGACAGGTATATGATGCTTAGAAGTACAAAAGCGGTTCAAGAATCATTATCATATCAATGCAGTACATTGATATCATTGTAAAATAGAAATATGCCAGGTAACAGAGCAGTTATAAATCAGTCTGAGCTGTTTCAGCAAGATGCATGCTGACCTCGGACTATAGCAAATAATCTCCTGTTACTTACATGACATTTTCTTTCAGTGCAAATGTTTCAATCTGTGACCCACTTTTCCTACTTTATTAATTCAAAAAATACAATATAGTATGTGAAAAAGAGCCAGTTTTGATGAATGTCACAGGCCCATCGCTTAGGTTGCCAGGGAAATTTTCCCTTTGGTGAGCATGGTTCTGAAAACATGTCATGTTTCCATTTAATGATTGCATCTATTTGTTTTGTTTCTAAGTGCCAGAGAGACTCCATGCAAACCTAGCCTTAATTTATCTACTCTTACCTTTAACCATCTGAAATTCCTCTGTCATGTACAGTCCCACAAAACGGAGGTGCACAGATTTATTAGGTGTCTCCTTCCTCCCTAGGCAGACAATGGAGCAATGCCCATACATGCTCAGAATTGGGAATAGGTGCCTCTCTCCTGTCTGCCAATCCACTGAGAATCAAGATACCTAACTTCTGCAGTCTCTAGAACTCTATGCAAAGTCATTCTATGGTCATGTCTAATACTGGCTTTCTTTGAGATGGCAGACAGTTGGTGATGACATTTATTCTTTGTATAAGGCTTCAGTTCTTTATGGTAGGGCAGGCAGAAATGGAGTTCCAGAGACACTTTCTGAGGGATCTGGATGATCAATTCACGCCTGAACTCATACATCAGTGTAGATGAATACTGGTAATCCTCCCCCGCTTTCTTCTTTCTTTGAATTTCTACCAATGAAAAGGAAATAATAATATTTTGTTTTCTTTATCTCTTCATAATTTATAATTTTTGTGTGTATGTGATTATATTTTTTAATCACAGGCCATAGAATTTGAAATAGGAACAGAATGCAAATATTAAATTTTGACAATGGCATGTTACTATTCATATTTTAGTTTCAAATTCAAAGGAACCTTCTGTAAGCATAATACTACTTATGGAACTTAATAAGAGCAAAAGACAGATTACTGTGAAAATAAAGATATATATAAGTATTTTTCCCAGAAGTAGGCCATGCAGTACCCTGATTTTTATGGTATGCTTAGTTGTCATAGGCTGCTCTGAAACCAAGTTAGAGGCATTATATGCTCTGGATTTAGCCTATGTAATCTTAGCACAGGTTAATGTGTATGATATGGTACATGCTATTAATTAATACAAAACACTGTGGAGTACATAGATCTCTTTGTTCCAGGAGTTCTTACTGTAGTCATATGATTCCAAAATTTGTGTTCAAAAGAGAGAATATTCTCATTAAAACAGAAAGGCAAAATATGGTACTGGTAAGACAATAATTTTGTGTGTATGTTCAAATATTTGTATAGGGGAGACTAAGAAAAATAAGTAGATATATACTTATATAATAGTATTTAAAATTATAGAGGATTTTAAAATATTTTAAAATGTAAAGACATTTATAACTGGGATTCAGACCTGAATTATTGTTTCAGTGAAGTTAAAATCTCCCTGAAGTTCACCAGTCTTAACATTTGAACATTTAACTTTTCAGGAGCCAGAGAACTGGCAGAAAATTACTTTAGTTTTTTAGTTAGTAGAGAATTAAATTCCAAAAACATATCCACAAAACATACTGTATATATACGAGAAATGGAATAAAACCATATAAATTGCAAGTAAAAAGTAAAATGCATTTCTAATATCCCATAGCAAGGTGATTTATTTACACGGCAACATGCTGAAAAGTAGCTTCCTAAAGCAAGTGTCATGAAAAATTTCTTTGATGATTTCATCTAGAATTCTGGAATGCAAAGGGTCAAAGAATCCAAGAGATTTCATAATTTCTCATACATCAGTGACAAAACCTCAGGGCTGACGCAAGCTGATGAACCAAGATTTAATGTAATATGGTCAATTCATTTTGTACTGATTATGGTCCAAGCAGCTGCATCCTGCCCTATCAGCTATACTTCTCAGAAAGCTGCACTATTTCTAGTGAAAAAAGACATGTTATCAAATGGATTAAAATATATGCATTAGACAGGCAAAAAATAAGGACAAACTGGAAATGTTAAAAAGAAATGAAGAAAAACCCTTGTCTATGTGCTTACATTTACTAACAAATACAATTTTTTCAAAGACTTTTATATCTACGTTGAAAACAAATCTGTAACTGTAAGAGCATTTTTCAAAATTTAGTATGATTTTAGTTTTTATATATAAGACTCATAATACCAAAAAATAATCCAGCATGCTTTTAGACGTATACAGTTGGGTTCTAACTCTGCTCCCAGTAGTCCAATGCTGAATTAATATATTTTTTTAAGCCTTCTATTCAGTGTTCATTCATCAAAATTCTGCTGTCCTTCTTCTCAGAAGAGGTTACTTTACTCCTTTAGGGATGAGTTCTGTAAAAACTAGCCATTTTGTGGTATTTTATCCAATCCATTATCTATTCAAAGGAATATGAAAGCAAAACGAGATTAATTCTCAGCAATGAAAATGTAAAGAAATGGAGTGGAACCCTGAGGAACAAATAGGTTAGAATGCTTTTAAATCATTTAATCTGGATCTTATGACTGTCTCCATGCAAATCTCCCCAACTGGTATCTGTTTTGACTTAGACTGATAACAGTACACATAACCCTTGCGTTATGGGTTCCCTGCAGTGCAGACAAAATGATACCTCCTATCAAAACAAAACTTAGATTTTCTTAGAACAGTAAATAGTAGGGAAGCTTTAGACTAAAAAGTCACTTTCTCTTATGGAAACACAGAACAATAAACGCAGATTTGGGATAATAAATGAAGGACTGATTTTATATTCCTGATTCAAATAAATCTTCTGTTGTGTTCACTGAGATTATTCCCTGAAATACAAGTTCAGGATCAGGACACTCACTAGTCTGTTCTTAGTTTTCACAGGACTGCAGTGGTGCTGAATAGGAGCAATCATTCAAGGGAAAAAATTGGGAAATTGTAAGGTCCCTTGAGAAAACTCAGCAATTTTGGGGGGTTTTTATTTTTTCCTTTAGAAGAAAATGCTCTGGTCAAGTCTCAGATAAACCTTGGCTAACTTTTAAATCTGTGTCTGTTCTGAAAACAGCCCTTGAAAACTGTCAAGTGCATGTTTTTCAAATTCAAATGAGAAATCTCATTTTCTCTATCATTTGTCTGGGCTCTGGGTGTTCTTTTCTTGCAGAAGTCGTCAGTAAAGAAGGCACACCATAAATCACTTTTTACTTTATGTGATACCCACTGTTATTTTGTGTTTAAGTCCAGGCTGTACAGAGGGCATGAATGTCACTTTTAAAGGCATTCATTAAATTTGACAACTTCTTTTGTACTGATATATGTCAACCCTTCACTGGTCAAGTCAACTTATTACCAGATGGGACTGTTTGCAGTGGTTTCTTTGTTGAAGAAAATGCTTTCCCTCCCATATCAATCATGAAGTTCAACTTATGTGCATTAAAGAACCAAGACCAAATAATCTATTTTAATTTATGCCGGCTGGGCCACATAAGGCTCACATCCTTTTCGAAATGTGTCAATCTAACATGGCTGTCACTTTTCACAGATGAGTTATTTTGACAGCTTTAAACTCATTGGGTAGAGAGTCATGTAGAGGGTTTACATCCTTTGTTCTACTTCTTTACTGGCTACATTAATGAATTTCGTATGCTTAGTTTACCATTTTAACATAGATAGTTTTCAGTTAAGAGACATGAAACATATTTTATAAAATACCAACTTCTGAAGACAGGACTGGTTTTATGGTCTTGACTCTATGAACGCAGATACGCATTTGTTTGTCCAGTAAATTGTGTCATAATAATATTTTGTACATCTTTTCTTTAAGATAGTATAGGAACTAGTACTTTCTCATTTCTCAAGAAACGTATAGAGATTCCAACCCCTCCCTTCCCCCCACCCCCCGCTTATTTCCTACAGACCCAGTCAATGTTCTTGTGGAAGATAATATTATCCTGGTACTGGCTTTCTTTCCATCGTTAATTATCACTACAAATAATTATTTATTTACATGTTAAGAATAGATTATCCCACAGAAGGTACCAGATCAAGACTGAAAAAGAGAAGATTAAGGTTTTTCATTAGGCAAAAACTTTTGAGAAAGTAGAGATTTACCAATAATAATTTATACTAATACATCTTTTAACAGATGCTGTTGGAAGACAACTGTTCTGCATTGTCACTTGAGTGGCATAGATCTTAACTAAGTCAAAAGACTTAAATATATGCTTAAATTTCATCATAATGAGACTGGGGCAAACCATCCCACAGTATCTATTCAATGATAACATCAGGATCAGATGTAGCTTCAATATGGTCAGCTCAGCTGATCAGCTGTAAGGTTACTGCCATGTCACATCTCTTCATGTTGCCCAAGGATGTGTTGGCCACAGCTCCAGAATCTTACTTTCACCTTAGCAAATCTGTCCTGAAGTGTCACTGAGAATTGTACTCTCCCTAATGACTAGTCTTCTGGCCAGATCTTTACCGTGATTTTATTAAGCAATCATGGTATTTTGTAAGCCATATTGAACTTTCTCTGGCTGAAATTCTTTTTTATTCCTTTGTTAATTCCACAGAAATTATTTATATTATTGCAATCCTTAAGCAGGTGCTTTGGATGAAGTTAGCAAATAAAGTTCTTGAGTCATTAGTCAGCTAAATGCAGCATAACAATACAAGTAAATGTAGAAGTATACTGTGTAACTAACCAAGCAGAAAATAATTTGGTTTGCATCTAGGAACCTATCCACCTGACAAAGCATTCTGGCTGTACCTGCAGTGGACTGTTGATGACTTATTCACATTGAGAGCAGGCTTCCCTGAGCACACTCGGAAAAGCTGTAATGCTCATTGCTATTCCAGCTCAGAAGAGGTAATGGCTGAAAAACAGTCAATAATTATTAAAGTGGTGCACTTTAGGCTATTACCATGAAAACTGCCTGAAAACAAACAAATATGTAGTTATGTATTCAAAAGCTTAAACAAATAGTTGAATACTCATATACTCTTCTATGTTATTCTGCTCTTTCCTCCTTAATTCTGTCATGTTGGAGGTATAAACACTGTAGAAGAGGAGTGGATAAAGAAAAGCTGGATAAAATACAAAAATATATCCAGACAGATTTCAGAGGAAAAAGATAAAATTTAGAAGTGAGATCATGAAGAGAAATGAGTATTCTAAATTAGAAATTAAGATAAAATTTTGTTCCAAGAAAAATGGGTTTAATCTAGCAACCTGATCAAGATTTGATATTTTTAAATAAAAATATATTAAATGAGTTTGCCTGTACCATAAACTCTACTCTTTTTTTCTCTGTTTTTTTTTTTTTTCTTCTTTAGTTGGTTAGAGCGAAGAAAAGTGAATTGTTTTCTTGTGAAAGTAGGTAAATTGGTAGAGTGAAAAAATTGAAACCCATGAAGATGCATATCTGACCCCAATACTACCACATCTTCAAGTCAGAAGTCAGTCTTCATTTCCTTCTTTTCATCGGCAGCTGAGCTGGGATGGTCAACAAAGAATTTTGAGCTAAGTTGTGGATACCGTTTTATGGTGCTGGCACCCAACACATTCACCCAAACCCGCTGCTGAAAATAAATTCTTGAAAAAACCAAATGAGCCTAGCCTTGCTTTCATTTCACTGTTGGATATTTTATGCACATGATTATCAAGCTATAAATGTTTCCATTATGTAAAGGTAAAACTAGCTTTATTAAGCAGGGTCAATAAAGTTGTAGCAATGACATGACATGACTTAACAAGAAAATTAGCTGAACATTTTTAGAGAGAAAAAAATCTTTAGTAGAAAATGTTGATTCATCAAAACTGAAATCTTAAGCAACTGAACTGTATTCAGCAGAAACATGTCTGATTTCCTCACAGATATTCTTCTCAACTTTCAGGTGAAAAGATTCTCTATAGCTGCCAGGCAATTTCACAGAGCGGATTTTGTCAAATTCTTAAATCTTTTGCTATTTTGAAAAACAAAGAACGAGTCATTTCCATGTAGCAGAGGGGAAAAATCCTTATAAAGTTCCCCTTACACCCCAACATAGTCTGGGATAAAAACAGTAAAAGAAAAAAAAAAAATCATGCAGTTTTAATTTTGGTAGTTCCAAAATGAAATTCTTCAAATCAATAGTGTTAAAAAACTCAAAATTTTCAACTTTTCAATCTCATAATTTTTAACTTTTTGTTTCAATATATCATTACTTTGTTTTAAAATTACACATGATAAAGAGATAAATAGGTAAAGGTCTAAGAAAATGTAAATGGAAAAGGTTTTTCGCAAATCAAACAAAATGTTTCTGTTTGTCAAACTTGACTTCAGTGATCATTAACGCCTCTGTAAAAACTTGTCAAAGTTCTCTTTTCCAACTCAAGTCAAGTATTTTCATTACTTTTCCCTCCCATTTTTCATAATTAAAAAAATAGTATTCCAGCAGTTGCTCAGTATATTGAGTGTACATGACAAGATTTGAGAGGATTAGGGGAGCAGGAGTGGAGCCGCTTCTGTGAGGAGAGGCTGGGGCTACCCCATGCCAGACACAGTCATTCACAGCCAGCTCAAATGGACCCATTGCAGGGCACAGCTGAGACCCTCGACCAAGATGGTGGCACCACTGGGTATGTGTGTTTTAAAAAAACAAAACACTACACAAGCAGAAGAGCAGGGAGGAAGAAAGTGTGAGAAACAGCGGAGGGAACACTGAGGTCAGAGGAGGAGAGTGGGGAGAGGTGGTTCAGGCACCTGAGCAGAGATTCCCTGCAGTCCCTGGAAGACCCATGGAGGAGCAGGGGATAAGTGTGAGGCGCTGTTATGGACTGATTCAACCCCAGTCCCCAATTCCAATGTACTGCTCAGGGTGGGTGGAAGTCAGATAGAGGAGTCTGCAAGAAAGAAAGTAAGGAGGAGAGGTGTTTTTTAGTGTTTGATTTTGTTTGTCACCACCCAAATCTATGGTACTTCATGGTATATTTTTTCCTCCAAGACAAGTCTGTTTTGCCCGTGACAGTAACTGGTATGCAATCTCCCTGTCTTTATTTTAACCCAGAATCTTTCTATTCCTGTTTTCTCCTCATGTACTGTTGAGGATGGGAAGTAGTTGAGTAGCTGGGTGGGTATTTAGCTGGCAGCTATGGATATCTCATGACATTCAGGTCTGTTTAAAAGGTTCATTACTCTTCAAGGAAGAAAACAGAAAAAATACTTCTGAAATATTACTCAGGGAAGGGAAAATATACTAAAAATTCAGTATATGTTGATGTATTTAACCAATTTGGAGAATAAAATTCAGATATTATGTAGAGTGGCTACCCAATATGGGGAGCAAGGTGGAGCTACTTTGCATCCAAAGCAGCTTTTTGACACTTCTCTGGAGCTGTCCTGTAAAATTTGTGTTCACACTATGTACCTATTCTCACAACCAGGCTGTGTACTATGCTGTGCTTTCAGTCAAAGCAATTAGCACAAGGAACTAATTTTCTTCTTTTTTTTTTTTTTCCCTCAGTACATGATTTCAGCAGACACTTTAACACATATCCTTCCCGTTTTTTTCTGCATGAAGTCTTAAAAGCATGGGAGGATAACAACAATGAAGAGGACTCGGTGTCCTACTGGTATAATATCTGCATCCCTGGCTCTGGCTCTGAGCAAGAAGGGTAAAGAGGCAATAATGAACTACATATCCTCTGCCTTTCTTTCACATTCCTTTGATTACAAAATATGGCCTGAAATTTTCATAATTATTTGATACATAAATAAATAGCTTATGCCCTCTACTGTGAAAATCCAAGGTCTCTCTTTTGAACTGGCTCACATATCCTCTTTGTGGGACAGATTCAGTGTTTGCACACAGTAACACAGTATAAATTATGCAGGGATAATGAATCAAGAACTCAGGAAGGACTTTACAAAACTTACTGTCTGCAAAGCACACCTGTGCTTCTTTACTTATTAATATGCATTTCTTTGTTTCTACATTTATATTTAGAACACTGGAAAGGGCAGGTTGGGAGAAGATAGTTTTTGAAGATGCTACCAATAAAAGGTACAGAAATAAGTGGGGAAAGGTTTTAAAATAAGCACAAAACAAAGTTTTCAAACAAAGCCACGCAAACCCAGAATTGAAAGTGGAAGTCTCTACAGTTATATAGACTTTGGACTCTGCTAAACAGCTATGACTGCATCTTCCAAGGGAAGATGTGTTTCCAAAAGGAAATGATGAGATTTATGCATCTGAAATGCTTTAAGCGTGACACGAATTTTTATGCATGCAGCAAAGGAATAGTGATTGTCATAATCTGTTAGGAGAGATTCCTGCTCCTGTACTTGAGTGGTTAGCAACAGCTTGGAAAACAGTTTATATTTGTAATTGATATGGCAGGTTAAAGTTGTCTTGCCTTAGAGCTTAGGAGCTTTGGTAAGTTCTTGATAAGAGTTAAGTCTGTTCATAGTGAGGAATTATGGAAATAAGGGGCAGGAAATGTTTAAAAAAGGGAATATATTTCCTTTTGTACGTATAAACATTCAGCTTGCCCAGAGAACTGCAGTGTTGCAAGTGCCAGGCAAAATTCGTTGAACAGGAGAGCCTGACTCTGCACTAATGAAACTGCGGGGCTGCTGAATTATTCCTGCCTAGGAATACTCTTTTGGGCACTATAAAAATTATAAATGATAACCGCAGCAGAAGTGATACATATAAGGGGAACTCTGAGCTATGCACCACATTTGACATGCTGAGGATGGCACGTTATCATGGCTTGCTAAACACCTTGAGTTTCTGCCTCTAGCTCTGCTTAGCTACTGGCCACATGAAGAAGTAAGGAAGCAGTAACCTGGGGATTCTGAGTTCACAGGGTGCACAGAACCATACCAAGGTCTTCGCCTTTTCAATACGTGTCACACTGAAATGGAACAGACCAATACACCACTCCTTGTGACATTAATTTATGGAGAGAGTACACTAATATTCTATATTTTTATCTCCTTTATCCAAATGCAGTTCAATGCCAGATAGGCAAGTATAATCTCCTCTGGTAATGATCCTCAAATTTTGCATGCCAGAACCTCAATTTCCCAAATTTTCTGCACTTTATTGAATTGTAAATTTTCTCTTAAAAAAAAAAAAAAAGGACAGAAAAGATCTAACACATTTTCATATCAGAAATTAGAAGATACGTGCTAAAAAATCTTAAATGCTAACAGAAGAACTACAGTCTACACATTCAAAACCTGTTTCCTAACACTAAAATCCCTACGCTTACATTTTAAAGTTGCTTAAGAATGTCTACTCAAAACTGCCTAGATCTAGGGAGCACTGAACAGGTAAAGCTCTGGTTTATATCCGAGCTCTGTCGGTACGTAAAAACAAGATAGTTTCCACTCTGAATTGCCCATTTGAGACTGATTCATCTGACTTCTCAGATTATATCTATGGGGTTGAACCTCCCAGAAACTACTGCTGTAAGATGTTCTACTCCCTTTTGCCCTCTCTAATTTTTACATAGGAATTTACTGGTTAGAGCATGCACCTATGCCCCTGGAGGATCCTGTCTGAGTTTTCACACTGCTGTAGGGAGCTGAACCTGTATCACCAGAATCATATGTTAAACAACAGGCTATTTGGTATTCAAACAAGGTCTTTTCAAGTTCATCTGTTTAAAAATGTTCTGCTTATATAAATTTTTTGCAATATTTACGGAACAAGGACGGGAATTTCATTCTCTCTCACTCTAGCTTACTAATTACCACCAGCCTAGGACTAAACTCAGCATTTCACACTGTAGAGACAGTTCCACTTGCTCAGCATGTCTGAACACACCAAGCTTATGGTCTTTATTAAGCATTCAAATATATAGAAATCTGATCATAAAACACCTGAGGTGGAATTTATGTGACCAGGCATAGGCAGCTAAGCTATCTTCATCGTCAGAGAGAAATACACACTTCTAGTGGAAGAATCCTACCTTTAGGTGGCTGTCTGTATTTGGTCAGAAGAATTTCACCCTAAAAGGACTTCACTCACTCTCTCTCTCTCTCTCTCTCAATCTCTCTCTCTCTCCTGGAATTGTAAAGAGTATCTGGACTGATCAGCTCAGCTGTAGGTGACTAGTTTGCAAATTTTTTCTGGATCTAATGTTAACACCTGTATGGAATGGTTTTTCTAGAATTATTTAATCAGCAATAAAAATTGGTCAAACAATTGGTTTTGGGAACAAATTTTCCTTTACCAAGTGGATACAAGTTTCTTCCCGAATTTTGCCTTACCTAAGAAAGAAGGACAGCTGTTACTCTTTTCCTTATCAACATTGGTGTATTACTGGCTGAAATGTAAGTTTTCCTTCTGTATGAGGTTTATGTGCCCTGTTTTTAGTACTGCAGGTGTGTGGGAAGGGTGACAGGATTGGTCTATTTGAAAGGAGGCCAGGAGCTGCCCCATGATGGACACAACTGGTTCAGATAGCTCCAACACACCCACAGCAGGGCACAGCCAAGATGGTGACACCTCAGGGAAAAAACATTTAAGAAAGGGCAAAATGCTGCACTGCAGTGTGAGGAGTGAGGAAAAATGTCTGAGAAACAGCCCTGTAGACACCAAGATGAAAGAAAGAGAAGGTGCTCCACACACCAGAACAGCAATTCATCTGCAGCCTGTGGAGAAGACCATGTTGGAGAAGGTTGTCCTCCTGCAGCACGTGGAGGACCACAGGTGAGTAGATATTCATACTACAACCCATGGAGAATCCTGTGCCAGAGCAGGTGGATGTGACCTAAAGAAAGCTGCATCCTGAGGATCCCCAGCTGAAGCAGGTTTTCTGGCAAGAACTGCAGCCCATGGGGGACCTACACTGGATCCTCTGTTCCTGATGGACCATAACCCATGTAGAGGACCCGTGCTGGCACAGTTCTTGAAGGACTGTACCCCATGGGAGGGAGCCTATGCTGAAACAGGGGAAGAGCATGAGGAAGAAGGAGAAAAAGAGGCAAAGTGTCATGAACTGATGGCAGCCCCCGTTCCCCATTCCTCTCACATTAAGACAGAAGGAATAGATGAGTTGAGAGTGAAGGAGTGAGGTTAAGTCTGGGAAGAAGAGGGTAGGGAAAGTTGTTTTATTTTTTGTCTTTGCTCCTCACCATCCTAGTCTACATTTAATTGGCAAAAAGTTAAATTAATTTTCCCCAAATTGATTCTGTTTTGCCTGTGACGGTAATTAGTGGGTGATCTCCCCATTTCAACCTATGAATGTCTCTATCATACTTTGTACTCATCTCGTTGAAGAGAGTGAGTGAGAGAGCAGCTGGGTGTCTGTGTGGCAGCTAGCCAAGATCAACTCACCACACCATCAAAAAATTCAAGCAAAGGGAGTATCATTCTGTACTCTCCCCAAAAAAGTAATGAAAGATGGAGTATGGAGAGATCCATGGATATATCTACATTGTGTGTTGAGCAACACTTGGCATCTACTTCCTATTGAGACAGCGTTGTCTTTGGTGCTGTAGATTGCCAGATGTTTAGAGGTGAGGCAAGCTGATTGTGAGCTACTGCTTAAGAGCAATGTAAACTTAGGCAGAAAGATATAGTGCCAAATCAAGAAAGTATTTAGGGCAGAGATGTGCCTCTCTTTTTTTTAGAGGAACATTAATAGCTTTCCACTAACTGCAATTCCATGAAAATACCTTATAGGCATGATTGGATTCTGTAGTTGTAAGCAATCTTCCAAATGTGCATTGACAGCACTGATGAATATTTATAAGTAACAGTAATAAAAATAATAGTAAAGCAGACACCAGAATCTGATATAATATTTTTCTGAATGAGTGTCCAGTACTGGTTTTCCCCCTTCATTTTGATTTCCGAATTAAAAAAATAAAAAAAAAAAAAAAGGGGGGTGGGGGGGTGGCAGGGGCGAGGGGGAAAAAAAGAAACTAACAGAATATGGTTTCCCTTCCTTACTTTTCTTCTCTGCTTGCTTGAGAGCTGAGCTGAGAGGAAAATCCTACCTAAACATGTTTGCTTCTTCACAGAACTGAACTCCCAAAGAACAGATAAATTAGCTATTTAAATACAATCCTCTTCACCCTTCTCCCGAGGCCTGCTTTCCTGTTTGTTGTGGCCGCCATACATTTGCCGTGCATGGTATAACTTTGTATACTTTACATTGGAATTGGAATTAGTTTGGCTGTTTCATAAATCTGTTTACATTTCAACCCGTGGGTCTCCACTCCTTTTCCCAAACCCCCTTCTTAACTGGGGAGGGATCATCAGATGATAGAGCAACTGCTATAGTTTAGCCTCAGATACAGGCACATTTAAATATAAAGCTTAATGACTTAACACAATTGTGAAAGAGGCCTGCTCCAGTGTCAAAATACTTACAGCCAGATCTTCAGCTGGTGGAAATCAACAGCATCCTGTTGGGTTCAGTGGAGCAGTGACAATTTTCACCAGCCGAAGCTTTAGTTGTTTATATTTACCTACATATTTACTTTAATATGGTTCCTTTGTCATGCTCACTGGCATGAATACTCATGCCTAATGCGGGCACTGCTGTGTAAAGGATGTGTTGCGCCATTCAATGAAATGTTTAAACAAACCACCTGCAGCCCATTGCTGGTTAGCAATGCAGGTGGAAGTGCTGAATCCTACAAGGAAGGCTGCTGAGCTTTTCCATCCCTCAGGAAAACAAGTTCTAGTATGTAGGTTTCTGTGTAACCGTTGCTGAGCTATTACTTACTCACTCACCGCACAGTCAGTGCCTCCGATAATTCAAAACTGCAAGCTGCTTTGGGGGCCCTCGGAGCCAATGAAGGGTGCAATATAAAACCAAATTCTCTTCTATTCAGTTTGTGAAACTCTGAGTTATACTTGACAGTGTGGAAGAAAATATTTTTGTATGTCTTTGGACTAACTCCTGTGCGCAGTTTTTGGGCTGTTTCAAAGTAATTTAGCTCTAGGGAGGGAACAGAAGCAATGATCATCTGTTCAGGATAGGAATTAATAGGTCCAGTATTGATCAGCCACAGCTCTTTACACAGAGCTCTGTACCGAGTCAAATGTAACATTTCTTCACATCTAACTTTGATTTTTCTCTAGAGAATTTCATCTAAAGATGTGCCAGTTGCAGGCTGCTAGTCATCCAATCCCATCCATCACTAACAGAAATAAAGAGTAGAAAAAAAAGAACTACCCAAAATCAGCTAGATTACTAAAACTACCATGGGCGAAAGGAAAACACCTATTTATATGTAAAAGTCAAAAGGGGAAAGTCCAGTACTCTCCATTCATAAAGAAACACATACTCTTTCCTTGACACCTTTTCTAAGAAGGAAAAAAATGAAAGTACACAGTACAAATTCGAAATCCATCATTTACCATTACCATCACAAGAAATGTTTCTTAATCACACCACTGTTATTGAACAAAGATTTACGCATTTATTTTTATTATATGAATAGGCAGAATTGGTTGTTACAAGGTACTCCTGATGTCCTGGAAATGATCTTGTATGTGCAGCATTGGAATTAATAGCCACTTAAAAGTGTATTCCCATTTCCCAGAAGTCAAATTGAGTTTTGATGATGATTTCACTGGAGGCAGGACCAGCTCCTGAATAAACCATAAGGGAACAGAAGAAAATAAGTAGGATATATGGGCTTACACTGTAGCTCTGTCTAGCCCTACATTTTGTTTTAGATGGTGGGAAATAAAAGATGCTCATGGAAGGGAAAAGCCAGGGTCTTTTTATGATGAAATTATTAAAAAATCCTCTCCCAGTATCCAGCAACTGGAAAGGCAGAAAATCCTAATTTGAGCCAGAATAAATTTTAATGGAGCTATTTAAAAGTGTAAACAAAGATAGACTAAACTGTGCAGAGGACATCTGGAGATGTTATTCATCTCTGATTTCAACCGAAGGCTCAAGCAACTGAAAAAAATGTTGTGGCTTCATTTCAAATTTGCTTGAAGTCTCCTAGAAGAAGCACTGCTCTTTAGAACGGTTTCATCAGGATTCATCAGTAGACCAAGACAAGGATAGCAGGGCTGTCTTCCTGTCTGGATAAGAAGCCATTGGTAGAATTTATTCAGAGAAAAACTTCATGGCAGATCTCTGTTTTGTTAGCACTGTATTCAATTGTATGGAAAGATAAGGGAAACCAGTCTGAACTCAGCTCAAGCTGATGAGTTTACATGTAAAAAAATAGATGCAAAGATTAAAAAATATTTTGCTCACCCTTTGACTTTGCTGGGATGCAAGGAGGCAAGATTGGTTCTCAAGAAAAAAAATAAGAGGCTGTCACACCGGTTTCAAGGGGCTAACACAACAGCTATGGCTCAACATTGTATGTTGTGCAGTGAAATGGGCCACCAGCACCTGACCCCCAGCCTAGACACATATTGTCAATGGCAACCCTGCCTGCTACAGAGCTCAGGGAATCACACTACTGTCAGAGATGTAAGATTTTTAGCCAGAATCCACTAGCAGTTGAACAAAGATCATGTGTATCCTTGAGAATCTGACTTTGGGCATTCAATACGACAACGCTGTCAGCCAGCACATAGCTATCAATAAACGTAAGGTTGTAAATGACCTCACATATGTAACTTGTTACAGTAAATGGTGTCAATAACTCCATAAAGATAAATCCAAGAAACACTAATTAATATTGCAATGGCATTTAAGAGGAGATCATCAAGTAACTAAGAAAAAACCTGAACATCTCTGTCTTATTACTGAAAAAAAAAAAAAATTAAAAAGCTGCTATTGACATAATTGTAAGTAAGAGTGTTGGTGTAGGAACACTGGTAAACATATGTTAATATGTCCTGCAAAATAAAGCAAGTAAATTCTATTTGCCTACTTTTATCCAGGACTGTGCTACTTGAAAGACATTAATAAGTTTGAGTTAGTTACTGAGGCAGTGAGATCCATAACTTCAAGGCATGTTAATACTTCTTAATTCCATTTAATTTCGGGTATTCAGCTGAGATCAGAGTCCAGTCTTTCCAGACTTCCTCTAAATCAAAGGATAGACAATCCTAGAAAGTATTTCCTCATGGGAATATAAGTAACATTAAGATATAGGAGGCTTCCTGACTTCTTACAGATGAATTTACGCTGGTCAGAGTGGGTAAGAGCTGAGTGTTGGCCTTAAAAGTGTAAGCAGTGCCTTCATGTTAGACTTAAGGTATTGGAAGAGGTAGATGGATGCTTTAAGGGATCTGAGCACTGGATGTTATTTAAAACTCTATATGAATTGCAGGTCTCATGCATCTGCAGATGCCCAAACATGCAGGAAATCTGCATACTGCTGGGGAGGGGTTGGGGGTGGTGTGGGAATTACTCTTTTAGGAATTTTCTGGTTATCTAAATCAAACCATTCTAGGCAGAAAGAATAATTTCACGCACACACACACACACACATACACACTGGATTCTTCTGAGAAAGAGAGTGATTGTAATATCTTTAGCTCTATTATGGCTTGTTTCTGATTTAGATTTTTCTTAGCTGAATTCCAAATGTCTAGTGAAATACACCCAAGCCTACTAATAACAGTCACCAAGGATACACAGAGATTTAACGCTGTGTTTGCAGAGCTTGGAGTAATGGCTGTCAGACTGAGCTAGTGGAGTTATGGTACTTCATTAGCTCATCTGGAAGAGCCGTGATTTTAGAGTAGAAGGTATCTAAACTGTAAACAGCTTCCAAATCTTTCCACCAAGCCACTTTTTTTTTTTTTTTCCCCAGGTGTGGTGAGACCATAAAGAGACAAAGGTAAAATAGGGAATGTTTACAATTAAATGTATAATTATTATGTGTAAAATGAAAACATTAATCTTCAAATCCCTTTGAAAGAATGTATCCGTATATACAGGAAATCTGCTTGTTCCTGTATTTTATTAGTGCTTAGCACTTACTGTGGCATTAAGGAAGATTAGCTGAATTCTTTGCATTGTAGGAGTAAGAAAAAGGAATAAAGGGAAAGCACTGCAATTTTGTTAAGTACTGTGGCTTTCTTTCACTGAGATTTACACATTTCTTTCCCCTTGCTTACAAAATTAGGTTTTGGGACATTTGTCACTTTGCACTGTATTAGTCATTTGGTGAAACTTGTGTGGCTACAGAGGGGTAATTTGTGGGAATGCCCTAACACAGCACTGTGTAATTCAGATACTCTTTATAAGAGAACAGTTATTTGCCATCTGGGCCTTTGCAGGTGGTAAGTAGAAAAGCCTATAGCAGATCATATTACATGGCTTTTAATTTTTATTTATAGTATTTTGTTTTTCAAAGGACGCAGAAAGGTACAGAAGCAAATTAAAAATACTAGTCTTGATAATTGTGAGGATGAGACTGCCTCTTTTTACCTCCTATGCTAACAGCACAGAAGTGGGTTTGCTTTTTGTGCCTGGTGGCACAGATGTGGCACAGAAATACCAGGAACTCATGATCAGAGAGATTTAAGTTGCCTCACCCTGCTTGTGAGCTCCCATTCTGGGTTCAGGCAGAAGTGACTCCAACACTAGGGGCTGTTGGGGAATCAGAGCTTGGTAAGATCAAACTGGAGAATAAGACACAGAAAGAAAAGTAGAAGGGAGTTTCAGAGTCTCAATATAGAGTTTCCTGCATAAGTAAGGTTTATGGGAAACAGCTTTTGCCTGCCCTTGACACAGATCCCTGTCTAAGTGTCCCCAGCCACATATGAGGATACAGCAATGGACAGTATATTTTCTGCAGTGGAGTAGAGAAGGTAGGAATAATAAATTGGTCACATATATAAAGTTTGTGTTATATCCTTTCACTTACTTCCACTAATTAGTGTTGGGCAAAACTCAGAAGGTTTGGTTACATGCTTGTGCCAATGTCATTCACCCATTCCCCAAACCCTCACCAGCCCTTTAGCATTCCCTCATCTATTCTCAAGTTTTCTGCTTTTCAGTGCTTGATCTCCCCAAAAGACACTAAAACTGGGGAGTATATCACTTCTGTTCTTACTTTCAGAGTGTAAACAGCTCCTAAAGCACAGAGAAATTGTGACTGAGCTCAGAGAAGGAACTTGTATTTGTGTGATTTCAGGATAACCAGTCATGAGCTTCTGTGCAAATATTCTCATTGTCCTGTTCTTCCTGTCACTGGCTGCTAACAGCACTATACTTTATTTACTGTACAGTAAAACTGGGAATCACACAGATTAAAAACCATTGCTTCCAAACCTGGATATCCCACTCATTTCCTGCCAGCCTGCTGATATAACCGATCCAGAAGGCACTTTTCATTAAGAGCTATGGTAAGAAAATATCTTAACACGGGATTTTAATTTTCATGGTAAGAACTAGATTGGGTAACCTCCATTGCAAGCCACCCGGCAGGAAAAATGCAGTGTGGTTGTGTCTCAGCAGATGTCTGGTGACAAATATCACTCATCTCTGTAGCAATCTTCTTGTGTTAGCCTTCTTGAGACCACAGAAGAGATTAGGATTTAGAACAAAACACTTTTTCAATCTCCTTTGTAGACAGACTTCCACATAGGTCCTTCCAGACATTCCTTTATTCAGCTGTCGGTCGCTTTTAAGTCATTTTAAGAAGTAATGATGAGGATTTGTCTCTCCCCTCCCCTTCTTATGGTGACTTTAAGCAAAGCTTGAAAAGCCTTGATTTGAGTAAACAGATCAGGTTTTAAAATGCAGAGCAAGAACAGACATTTTAATTGTGATCTTGAAGAAGTTATTTGTACAAAGAACATAAAGATTGTCACAGAAGCCTCTACCAATGGCTTCTTGAGGACTTTTCAATCTAGGTCCCCATTTCTGCTGAAGTTAATTGAAAAGAGATTTCAGGACTTTACTCCTATCTTTTCATTAGGCGCTACTAAATTTGGCGTCCCTAGCTTGAGGGCCTTTCTCCATTATTTATACGTCTGGTAGCCTTGCAGAGACTGGATGGATGGACTTCCATACGCATAACTCTTTCATTCCCACCATCCCTTTTTCAAGCTACATTATGAAATTTTTTGTTTCAGAAAGGACACTTAAATATATAGTGCCAGGTTCTAAACAGGGGAAATGGAAAGTAAGTCTATCTTGTGTTCATGGGCCTTAGTATCAATGCTGTGAATCTTGTGTTTATTCCATGTATAGTAAGCACAAACTAAAAACACAGCATTGCAGAACTTAAATGGTCATGTTATACACTCTGACATTCATCAATGTAAAAACCAGTTTCTAGTATGAAGTTGTGGAAAATGAGGTCCTTCTTATTTTCAAAGACTTTTGGCTGCATTTTTAACCAGTACAAATTGCTATGGTTTTTTTTTGTTTTTAGTGCACGTTCTTATCTTTTTGAGCTCATCACTTACCACTTCTGAGATAATGGTAAGACAAAAAGAACTTACTTGATTTCAAATATACCTCTTATTTTATATAACTTACCTGATTGTGTTCTACCTGTCTCATTTAGCAAAGTAAAGCTTACAACTCTTCACAATGCATTACAAACGATTAAAATAGTACTAGTGAACTTTAGTAACATAGCCTATTTTTTATAAAAGCAAAAAACTAAGGACAAGTAATACTGGTGGTGCTCATATAACACACAGAATATCTTTTTTTTTTTTTTTCTTCCAGTAATCCTCTTTGTGGGCTTAAAGAAAAAAAGATAATATCAAGGTCTTTGGTGGCTGTAGGACATTGATTGCCAAACCAAACCATTCTTCCAAATATCAGTAAACTAGGAGCAGCAGACTGCTGTGAGCTATTTTTCAGCCAAAAGGATTAGATTTGTCTCTTAGACGGCTCTGACATCTAATATAGATTTCCAATGAGTTGGGTTTCGCCAGTCATAGTTGTGACTTTGTGAGAAGACTTGCAGCTTTCAGAGGGTGGAGTATGTCCCCTGCTGGGGAACTGAAGCACGCAGCTCAAGCCCTGGCACAGCAAATCTTCCGTACTACCTACCCATTTTTAAGAAACCTTCAGGTGAGCTGAGGGGAGATACCCATGTGGTCAAATCTTCTGGGACAATTTCTGTTACTGTTCTACGGAACAGTGGCTTCTGGATTCAAATAATGAGGTAGCCGTGGTTATTTAGGGCTTGCAAAGAAGTAGGAGGAAAAAAAGGAGAGAAAAATGAATCATTACCTCCTAAGCAGTTACATGATTTTAGCCTTTGCTTCGGGGACATACTAGGAAGAGATATTGTCTCAGGGATTCACACTGCGGTGAAGCACGGAAGAAGGACTGTAAAATAATTAAGGGAAAGTAACAAGTTGCACTTGTTAATGAAATTCAATTTTTATTTATTTTCATAAAAGTACCAGCATTATTTATGTAAACAATAAAAACTACACCTAGCTTTGTGTGAGATTTTCCATATCACTGAGGTTTAGGGAATATCACTTAGGGAGAAAAGTAATTTTAAGGTTATCATGTGAGTGACAAAGACATTAATCTGACAAGATATGCTCAAGAGACCCAAGATGCAATTGTAGAATTCTTTTTGGGTCTCTCACCCATAATTTCATGGAGCTCGAGTGTAATTAACACACTTCATGGGATTTAAGTAACATTTGTTTCTTCTCCATCAGAATGCAAATTTGAGAGTGATATGTATCTGTGCAGGAGACAGCAACAACTGTTCCCTAGGTAATAACTTGTGAACTCTTTCCTCCTGCAAAATAAAGGGGAAAAAAAAGGTGACAGATAAAACATTACTCAGGCTTTATTAGGAAGTTAACATATGTTTTATAGCTGCTGCAAATGCAGAAACCAGCTATGTCATAAAATTAATGAAAATTAAATGGTTTGTTGTCAGATTGAAATTTTTAAGCCTCGTTTTCTTAAAAGCTATGTGAAATAATGAAATCTGCAGACTCTGTGTGTGTGTGTGTGTGTGTGTGTGTATAAATCGGTGTGCAATCAGCTAACAAAAAAATCAGTAGGTCAGCAGCATCTGGTAATTCTTAACCAGGAAGAAAGCATTAGGAAGAAAGCATTATAACAAGAGAGAAAGCATGAATTAAAGGTGTGCATGTGTGTGTGTGTATGTTTACAGCACAGAAATACATTCAAGCACTCAAATCAAGAATCTTTTTTGTTCAGTAATAGGTCAGTGTACAATTAAAGAATAGATCAGAAGACTGCTTACTTCCCTGTCCTACATTCTACCTCAGAAGACAAAAGAATAACCCAAGTGTATACCATGTAAGGGGAGATCGGATGGTCTTTATTAGCGATGTTTTTCATCAGGAAACTGAACAAATAAAAATAAATTTCACACCAATGCAGCCTATTGGTAAAGAAAGAGCAAATTATACAAATAATTTATTAGCCACTGCTACATTTCTCTAGAAATAACCCTCTGTGACGGGAAAGAATGTCTAGATTTTAGACTTCTTTTACTTAACATATTTGAGTACAAAGTGAATAAATGCACAAATGCATAATGCATGCAGAACATATAAGTTGAATAAATAAAGTGGGGCGTACAGTACACATTAGTTTATTAATGCTTCAGGTTTTCCTTGATGTCCTTCAGGCACATTATCAGCTGTCTTAAGGATGATCAGATTTATCCTCATCTGCTCTTATTTTTTCTCCTACAGATAAAATAATAAACAAATAAATGTAACCTGCATGATGAAGTTTTCCTTAATGCTTTTGGTATTGGCTGAACTCTAATCTCAGAAAACTCTTAAGCTGTCAACATCACAAAATGGAAGATACAACTAATTTATCCCATATGTCTCTTATTTTTTATCCAACCAGACCTGAAATGGTTTGGGGATTTAGGATTAATTTAAGGTATTATTACTCCTTTATATTTATAGTTCAAAACAAAGAAAAAATGCATTACTAAGCTAACTAAAGCTGCATGTGAAATGAAATCAAAGCCCTATTATCATACAAGGTAAAAAAGGAAAAAAACTTGTAGATACCAGAGTGCCATTGGTGCTTATGATTTCTAAGCTCTACCATATATTTATATATACAGAAAATTTGATATATCTCCTAGAAAGAATGAGGAATGAACATTAAACATTTTAAGAAAGATTTCTTGTTCATGGGCAGATGGAGGCACTCAGATGAGCAGTGAAGCGTCACCACTGACGTGAGCACAGACATAAACGGGAGAGGCAGACTAAAAGACACTCAAGATATGGGTTTATCCCAATGGGAGTGATATGACACATATGCACTGTAAATAAAAATATTCTGTTCTCGGTGCAGCCTGATTTTCATGCAATCAGACTAAAAGAAATACTTTCTAGTGCCTCTTTGTTAATGCTCTGTGCCTGGGAAGATTTTTTCTCACAACCTCTTCCTGGGCCTTGTTACTGTCTGTGTCAAACCTCCTCCCTGTTCTGCTCTGAATCTTATCTAAAAGTGAAATTATAGTAATTAATTCATCACACATTCAGTTCAGCTTGTTGGCTACAGCTAGATTCATGCAGCATGTTCCTGGTGCAATACTAAACATCCCATCTCAGTAGTTTTTCAGGCCAAGGACTGTATTGTGCATCTATTATTTTGTGTATTAGTGGTCTAATATATCATGTGAAATCACCTATTGCTAGGCACACAGCGTGGATAATTCTGAGAAATGTAATTTAATTGTGAGACACTTATAAGATGATATCTAGGATTTAAAGCCTAGCCATATCAGTATAACCTTTTGAAACCCACTCCTGAATCTCAGAGCAGCTCAGTTTTAATTTACATATTTATATGGCTTTCTGTCACCTGCTGCCCAGTAACTAGTACCATAAGCAATTCATTCTTAATTTATGTAACTAAAACAGTGATTTCTACATCCTTAGTCTAATGAGCTGTTTTGTCAAAACAAGTTCTATATGCTGTTTTAACAAAGTAACACTGTGCTATCTTATTTGAAGAGCCTAAGAAACAGCAATAATTGTATTCTTATGCAACAAATGTTGGGTAGCTAGGTATTCTGGTGGTTGAGGGAGCGAAATCTTCATGAAATAATGCAATTTAAGTGGTTTTAAATGTATGATGTTGTTTAAATTAGATGAAGTTTTAAATTATTTTCATTAAAAACCACCTGCTCCAAGAAGCTCAGTTTGTCACTTTTCTCTAATTGAATATACTTTTTCTTAAGTTTTCATACTGCAGCAACTGTATTTTTCTGGTAGACAACTTATTTTATTCTTCATAATATTTATGCACATTAAATTTCTGTATCTGCTTGCCCTAGAATTAAAATAGCACAACTGCTACTTTAAAAAGTTATGAATAAGAAATTTTATCAAAACAAAACTCAGATCCCTCAGAAATGTGAATTTTGCTTGTTTATACTAGAAAAAGTTAAGGCAAAGTACACAGCCTTGCTCTACACTTCAAGTTAAGAGGAGTGGTTCCTGTACAAATGGAGAACCAAATTCCAGTATCAGCAGCCCTTAGTTCTGGTTCAACAGTCATTCTCTAAGCTCTAACACCATTTCCTAGGTGCACAAATATGCTGCCAAGCATAAACTTGCTGAGTTCAACTCTTTTAGTTGTGTTCATGACCAGAAGTGATGTTTAAGCTATCCAGGACTCAAATCACACAAAACTTTGAAGTTCAATATTACCACTCCAACTATGGCCAGAAATTAACAGGAAGTTCTTGAGGCTGAAACTGTTTCTTTTGTCTGTCCCTGCTAAGTCAATGTGTTGGTAAATTTTATACCTACTGAATCCTCTGAGGTTTGTCTTCATGCCAAATCTAAAAGTCCACTAGTGGGAATACTGCATGTGGTGCACTCTGCACAGCAGGATTTTCAGGTGTATTCAAGACTGCTCTAAACCCAAGTGTTTTTTTAATCTGACAGATGTTTTAATTCTCCTTTAAGTGTTTTGGAAGACTCTTCCCAGTATTTTCCGTGATGTGGTCTTTTAATTTCCATGAAAAGCAGTAAGTTTTGCTGGTATTAATGAAAATATTACACTAATACAAATCAACTGGAGATGACTGATGCATAAGTGACCAAGGCAAATCCCTTACATGAAAAGACATGAATTTTTCCATTCAGGAAAAGCTGGCATGGACATTAACAGAAGCTAAGGGTATTGCAGCAAGAAAATCTGAGTGACTCAGAACCTATCCAGCATTTCAATATTTGGGAATTTGGTATGCATGATCCATAGCAACGTTTCTGCTCTGTTAAGTCCCTGGAATGTTCTTATCTTGCATATGTGCCTTGAAGACATCAAATATTCTTCTTGAGCATATCTCCTGAGAGAATTAAAACACTTGTCCCAACACATGAAAACTAACTTCAAGCCAACTGAACGTCATGCAATAATTTCCCAGTTCCTTTTTCAGGGTTGTCTTATCTCTGAAGAATGAAAGCTCCTTTGGATTTCCAGTCTGTGGAGACCAACATAATGAAGTGTTGAAGCCGAAGAACTAAATGGGAGTCTTTCAGTACTCATAAAACTATCTATCTCAGAAGCAAATTATAACCTGCTAAAAAAAATATTAGCATCCTATCTTCAACTAATTTCCTATAACCCAACTTTGTGCCATACTTCTGGGGACATTCTTCTCTAGTAGTCCAAGATTTTTTTCAGTTATATTTTTGTCAGACAAGAATTTCTTGGAAATGAGCTGGATCACAAAGAGTTCAGGTCTTCCTCAACATATTTAATTCCATTAAAAAAAAAAAAAAAGGTAGTATTCTTCATCTCTTACAAATGCATGATAGTCTTCATCCAATTGGTTGTACTTATTTCTGCCTAGTTGACATTATTCATTGTGTTAAGCTTGCATTTGCCTTCTAATTCTGCTTAGGTTGCCTACAGCAACTGAAGTTTTAAAAGAGGTTTCATCAGGCAAGAAAACTAAAGCTAGTAATTGTTTCTAAAGTCTTTTTTGTTTAATTCTAGTTTAAACTTAATTTTTTTTTCCTAGCTCATTGGCCTAAGAAGTAGTAGTAATTGGCTAATTACTATGTAGTATTTGTAGTCAGCAACAGTAAGCCTACTTATGCACAGTTGTTCTGTACCTACAGGGCAGAAGGACAGTTTATCAGAGTTGTGTGTGGTTTCATAATGACTATTGAATAATTCCTTAGTTTCTGTATATAGTTGTCCAAGTCATGTTGTGAAACATGCAAGAAATTATTATATATGTGATTGTATTTATATTTATGCTTATATTTATGTTTATATTTATATTATTTACACTTACATTAACATTATATTTTCTATTAATATCTACATATTTATACATTTACATAGTGTCTAAATTCCAGATCAAAAGCTTCGCTGTAGAAAAGAATATGCTTTTAATAAGGAACTTTGGTCAGGTTTGTACATAGCTTAAACTAAGATAACACACTGACTTCATCAGTATGATGCTGATTTACACAGCCTGAACAGCTGCCTCCACATATTGGAAGAATGACTTTTTTTTTAACGTTCTGGTGTCACAGGAATAAAAGACTGAAGATTCCCATTCTCTAAGACAAGTGTTGCCTACTTAAGGTAATAAAATGTTTAAAATTGTATTAAAAAAAAAAAAAGGCAAGCACAGAATAGCATATGCCTCAGGACAATTCTCCAGCTTTTTGTGCCTTAGAAGAATTCCTAAACTAGAGGTTATATCTCAGTGTTTAACAGCCCTTGATAAGTTTCCATTTATTTGTCTAATTGGTTTTTGAACTCTGTTAAACTTTTGGCATCTGAACTGTCCTGTGACGATTAGTTCCCAAGTTTAGTCATACGTTAAATGAAAAAAAAAGTTTTAAACCTTTTATCTTATGTTTTCATCTAACGGTTATGACAACTATTTTGTTATATAGAAAAGTGTCTTGTTCTTTTTTTCTGCCCCAATAATTCTTCGGGGTTTGTGCTTGGTTGCTTGGTTTGGTTTTGTTTGTCAGTGAACACCAACCTGACGTTTTCATAGGTGTATCCAGAGTAGCTGCAAGTATCTTTCCTGGGTTAACTGGGTTTCCTAGTTTAGAGCCTTAATTGTTTATAGACAGTGACAATTTCAGTTTCTCTTTTTCCTATGCACATAGCTTTGCATGTGTTGCCTCTGCCTTTTCCTTACCCAGTTAGATGTGCCAGGAACTTCTGCAACATTTCACAGAATGGGACTTTCATTGCTAAAACTCTTCATTTCCTCCTGCTTTTTTTCCCTATCCTTCAGGTATTTATAAATCCACAGGTGGAGGTTCCTTTTTATAATCCATGATTGTTTAGTTTATTTAAGGACCTTTAGTAGAGGACCTTGTCAAAAGATGTTTTTGAAAATCCAGGCACAGTGTATCAACAAGATACAGATTACCTTTGCCCATATGCTTATTTATCCTTTCTAAGAACTTTTAAAAGCCAGAATTTTCTCTATGAAAATTTTTATTCCTCTGGCTCCTATTCTCCCAATCTACCTATAAAGAATCAGACATACAACTTCTTAATTTTTTGTATCTTCCGTGTACCTCCCCTGACAAGTTTCTCTAAAGATCCTTTTTAAAAAATGGCATAAAATTTGCTAACCTCTCTTCTTCTCATACAGAAGCTGACTTAAGCAATAGTGTAAGAAAGATCGGTGGTCAAGTGACAAGGTTTTGTTTGAGCTATTTAAGAACCCCTGGGTGTACATCATCTTGTCTTGGCAATTTGTTACTATTCATTTATCTATTTGGTCTAAAATAACTTCTATTGACACTTTAATTTAAGACAGTTCCTCCAGTTCATCTTCCGCAAAGAAAACAGCCAGTGTGGGAACCTTCCTAAACTCTTCAGTTGTATCACTGTGAAGAACTCATTTAATTTTTCTACAGTGGTCTTATCTCCTTTGTGTTGTCCTATTACACCTCCATCACCTATCAGCTCTGCAGACTCTCTGGCAGACGTTCTGCTTCTGATGGGTTGGAAACAGTCTTATCATTAGTTTTCATGCCTTTCACAAGCTTGCCCTCTGAACATTTTTTCAGACATAGCTTGATTTTACATTAAAGTTTTCAGAGCTCATTATATTAATATCTTCCTTAGATGGTTATAAATTCCACTTTCTCAGAGTAAGCTTTTAATTTGAAGAGTTTCTTTATTCTGCTGTGTATCAATACCATAATTTATCACCATGAACTTTACAAAATTTCTATTGCACATTTTAAAATTTTATCCTTTAATATTCTCCTTTTAATTTCTTGAGCTTTTTTCTAGTAACACTGATTTTTATAAAGGTCCTCTTGTTTATATACATATGTGTCTCTGTGTGTGTATGTGCAATATTTTTTTGTTTTCATTCCTATATGGAAGAATAATTTAAATGTACTATAGTTAGGATTTGGAATGGCTCTTTGGTGGTAGAAATTTCAGTAAGTTCTTATGCTCTGCTCAGAATTATATAAAAAATAGCTTCTCCAAGAGACAATCATTATAGCATCTAAAATTAGTTTTTAGAACATGTTCCAAAATTACTTTTTACCAGTCTTCATGGGAATAATTGAGTTCTTCATTATTACTGAGTTTTCTGCCATTGTAATCTCTCTCATCTCCCTTAGCATGTCCCCGTCAATATACCTATCCTATTCAGGTGATTAATAACACAACCTTCCTACAATATTCTCTCTATTTAGACATGAAATATTCAAATCAAAGGGAATGTCTCTTGCTGAGACAGTTAACTTTTTTACCTTGTTTGACTTATTCTGCGCCTATACCACTGAATACCCTTGAGCCTTAAGTGAGGATATGTAGAGAGGACTGTGACCACATTGCTTAAAGTTAGTCCTCTTTAAAGAAAAATACATATTTTTACAAGTTTTACTACTAGGTCAAGGTATCTTTTGATCCCTGTGTTCCAGTCTAGCAATGCAATTTTTACATTCATGCACAATTCTTCAGCTCAAAATACCTGAGATAGATAGTGTGATGGCTATGCTGCAGTACCTCAGAGTGTGGTTTGGAAGACAACATAGATGTTACAAGTAGTTTCACCTGAAAAAAAAAAACAAACAACAAAACAGCTGGTAGTTGACACTGTACATTAGAGCACATAAACTCTTCAGTGGATTTGGGAACTGGGGTGTTGTACAGAGTGGATATATCTCTGCATTTCCATAACGTAAGGTATACTAACACCCACTTATCAGTGCAATCTGACCTATTAGTTCTATTTCATAATCTTATATTGTACTATCTCACATAGTATCTTCACATCTACTAGGATTTTAATATGCCTTTTAACTCTAAACTTGAGAGAAAAACATACATTTGACTAGGACCTGACTGGTGATATTTAAATATGACTTCATTTAATTGGGATTCTTCACTATTTCTTACCTATATTTTCTCTATATACAGCCCCCCCAAATCAATCTCCCCCAAGATCATTATATTATTGTAAATAATTAAACTAATTTAATTCAATATAGGGTACATGTTCAAAGACTAATTTCAGACTTCTCAGCTTTTTTTCCACATAAACCCAGCAGAGGCCATCACAAAATTTGTTGCAAATGACCGCAACTTGAACACAGCGTTTCCAGGTATGCCTGCAGCAGGTCTAAAAGTGCTCTTTGTTATTTGCAAAATGGCAGTCTTTCCTTCTCAACATAGTTTACCATACCAGTACTAGAATATATATTTTTAGAATAAAGATGATCTTTGCTATGTGACTAAGAATAGTGTTGTTCCAATGGGAAACTTAAGCTGCTCATTAACAATTGGAATTTCTCCCAGAGACATGAATAGCTACTTCACTGACATGCAGAATCAGCTAAGAGTTTCAGATAACAGGTGGGTGTTGATTCTGACCTTAAATGATTTTGTGCCTTGTTACCTGAGAAACCAACATTCCTCTGTTGTGTTTAAACCATTAAAAACAGCTTAAGAGTTTTGGTTCACACATGCTAAGCTCACAGGGTGATAAGGCATCAGTGCCCAGTCTTCAGACATCCATACTGAAACATACTTTCTCAGGAGTACACTAACACCTAGATTTCCAGTATGGATATTCAAGGAATACCCAGAAAATTAATTTAATTTCCAGCCTTTCTTGAGGCTTATAGGATTTACTGGGAGAGATCTAGGAAGGCGGTATGGAAAGATCATGGTTCAATTTAGTTTCAAAAGATCCTCTTTTCTTCTACAAACTCCTTTTTTTTTTTTCTTTTTTTTTTTTTCTTTTTTTGGTATAGTATATAAGGTGTGGGAAGTATATAATAATACATATTCAGATATAGTTTGATATTCTGTGTAAATATGGTTTCTCATAGTGGCTAGGAAATTTGGATTAAGAGAGATGTGAATTTAGTTATTATGTGTCACTAGATGAAGTTAAGGCAGCGTAGAAGGAAATGATATGAACTGGTTTTGGTTTTAGGTTGAGAAAAAAAGTATAATATCCATCTTGGGAGCCTGCACTCTCAAAGCAATTTTCCTTTGGGAGAAATGCTTTTGCTAGACGGCATCCAATGAGAGTGGGCATAGTAGCAAGCATGATATGGCAGCAGCTAATACATACTTTCATGCATTTCCTCTGGCTCTGTGAATATTAGAGTGGATATAGAGTGAATACTGAGGGGTCAGCATGCATCCCCATTCACTTTTCTTCAGTGGGCATTTTCCATTTTTTTTACTTTTCAGAGCTTTGTTCTACACTTGTAACCAGTAGTGAGTATGCATGAGAGATGAGTCTTTGATGAAATAAAAACACATACACACAATAAAAGCAGCCATCCTTATATTAGCTGGATTGAAAAAAAAAAAAGATTTTCACTTAAATTAATGCAACTAATTCTGCAGTGATGTACAATAAAAAGCCAATATTGGAACCCGCAGAAAAAACTGGCAGAAAAAACACGGAACTTCTTCACTCATATCTGACTTGTGCACATCTCCTCATTTACTGACTCTAACAAAGACACTTCAATTCTAAGACTGTGAAAATGTTTCTATGTAAGTCATCATTGGAAGATTACACTGTCATCTTCTTACTAAAACTGTATGAACAAGAACAGAGAAGAATCTTTCTGTACTCTTTTATATAGCTGGTAAAAGATGATGCTGAAGACATAGTGCTGTAGAGCTAAAATAAAACTAATGATTAAAGCGAATAAAGCTGGGAAAGTAAACTCGAAGTGTAGACTTACGGAAATACAGGTGTTAAATAGTGAAACAATATGCCACACAAAATTATATTAGAAGGTGCCCAGCTAGCAGCCTTATAGCTAAGAGTACATTATAAGACAATCTTAAAACAGACAAATTCTGGTTTTCTTCAAGTATTTTTTTTTTCATATGAAATAACTCTGGACTAATTCTTCAATATTAGCAGTTCTGGTTAATACCTGTTTAGAATTTTAGGATTTGTGTCTGACAGAGACTTTTCTTGTTAATAT
Source organism: Bucorvus abyssinicus (assembly GCA_009769605.1). Taxonomy (NCBI): domain Eukaryota; kingdom Metazoa; phylum Chordata; class Aves; order Bucerotiformes; family Bucorvidae; genus Bucorvus; species Bucorvus abyssinicus. The sequence goes on along the minus strand of CM020024.1, from coordinate 79,084,058 downwards.
ATATGCCTGTTTACTGCATCCCCTCAAGTGGCCAGTGCTTTAATAAAATATGGAGAGGATCATTAGGAGGAATTAGTGCAACTTATACGTTTACTTCAAAAATAGATTTTGGAGTATGTTGGTGTAAATATTTATCTTCTATGAACCCCCAGGACAGATTGTGGTAAAGTTTTTTTCTCATCCATGTGACAAAAGAACTCTATGTTCACATAAAGACTATACCAGCCATGTTAGACAACATCAGGGAAAAAGAAATACCAGAAACAGCTATGATTAAGGAATCATTGCTAATTTATGACTTATTATCTACATGGATAAATTTGCACTTCTTTGCAGAATATCCATCTTGGTTATTTTTCCATTCTTTCTAGCCCCCCTTACCTCATTTCTAACATACTATTTCCTCTATACCTTTATTTTTTCCTTACTGCCTTCCACTCCTTTTTTGATTTTTTTTCTCTTATTTCTTTGTTCCTTGGCCTGCTTGTCTGCCATTCACCGAGCATTTAGTCTTCTACTATACCTTTTTTAAGCTCAGAATAACATTGTCAATTAATCACCTGCACCCAAGTACATATGTTCACATTTCTTCCTCTCTCTTTCCTCCTTATCCACCGACATTGCCTCTAAAAAACCATACTTAAAAGGACTCTGTGAAAGTTAAAATATCTGCCCCCTCCTCAACTGCTTTGCAAAACAAGGAAAAAATATGACTTGTTGCTTTGTCTTTCGTCACAAAATGTTTGCAAAGATCTACACTGCCTATAAGAGAAAACAGGGTTTAAACACCTGACACCAGCTTCCTAACTCAGGTAGCTGAAGATGAGTGAGGGTTACGTGGCCTACATATGCCAACATTTGCACTGTAGCGGATATGTCCACAAATCACTTGTTAATTCAGAAATGATGGACTCTTAACATCAACGGGGCTCTAATACTCCATCCTGTAAGAGAAAGATGATGGTATTACTTCCTTAACCCAGCATGTCTCTTCAGACATCTGCTGCTTAGGTGGCAAATCACACTCCTAGCAGTATTTATTCAGGAAAGAAACCTTCTAAAATCACTACTGCTCCTCAGGGGGTAATTACTGTCTGGTGTTTAAAATTCCTGTATTTCTCAGTGGCCCTTTGAATGTGTATGGAACTGATAAAAGCATAGTGCAGTTGGCCTTCCATAGACTTAGTGTTACTTGTTTTGTACATCTCTGCACTGCTGCTATAGGTGAAGTCTTTCCTATGACACCCTTCCAGACTAGGGACATTGTGACAAAAATTAATATGATTGCACATAATTTAAGTACATTTATATAATTGACGAGTTGGTGAAGTTCTCTTGTTTGTAATTGATAAAGTCATGTAATTGACGCAACTGATATATTTTTATAGTTAAACCTTTGTATATTCTGTTTTGTCTAACATCTATTCTAATCTTTCCCTGATGATTTAGCCCATTAGTTTTTATATTATCTTTATCAATTAATAAGAATAAATGTCCCCTTTACCCTAATATTTCTTTATATTTTTCTAGATTATATCCATCAGTTAATTGTCTTATTACTTGCTTATTGTACCTACAATCTTACTTTGAAATATTTGCATAATGTTATCGGATAGTTCATTTGCATTTAGGTCATCATGGGCCAGGCCTTTCTTTGTGCTGGTAATTTTGACCAAGTATGTAATTTTTACTTTTCTCTATGTTTTTTCTTACTTATGTAAAACAATTTAAAATTGACATAACTAAAGATTAAAACCAACCATTTCAGATTTTTTTTTAATCCATCCCCATTCTTAGCGCATTAATTATAAACTATGAAGTCATTAGGTCAGAGAAACAAGTGCACTGTCATTCTGCCCCAGAAAACTCCCAGAAGGATAGGAATGATTATGGAAGGGAGTTGATCTCGATCTGATTACACCCCAGGACCTACTTTAATGTGACGCTCATTGCTTCTCAGAAAGACCTTTGAGTTTCTGATCCAACCCAAACTTTTTAGGGAAGATTCTTCTGTGGGGAAGTGAACCATCCTGACTGACCTAGCCCAGGGAAAATTAGCTTTCCTTCTTATGACATGGCTGACAACTCAAAGAGCAAGTAAAGCTTTTGCAGGGATTTGTTTTAAAAGCTTTGTGGCACTACTTAGAGGTATCCAAGGAAATGTAACATGTCTTTATTTTTTATCTTCTGCTTTTTTTGAGTTGCATGCTTTCTACTTTGTTTTCCATGAACACAGTGAAAACATTAACCAGAATTGGACTCATGACCCAGAACAGACTTCTATAGGACACACTTGATACTTCTTCCTAACCCGACACTAAACCTCTAATAATTGCTCTGTGGATTTGGGTTTTTTGGAATTTTTTTTCCTGCCCAGCATTGTATTTATTTAGCAGTGATTGCATTTGATCAACATTTCTGTAGTTTCCTTATAAGAATGTCATGTGGAACTGTATCATATTCTTTATTATAATCAAGATGTAGTATGTCCACAGCATTTCCTTTATCCACTAAGCTTGTTATCCTATCAGTGAAAGAAATGATGTTAGTTCAGCATGATTTGTTTTTGATGAGCCGATGTTGCCTACAATTTACAAGTTATTTCCCTCTAGGTGCTTACAAATTATCTGCTTTATTAATTGTTCTAGCAATTTATCAAGTATTGAGTTTATACTTATCAGTCAGTGAGGTTTTATAAAATACCATGAAGGTAACTGCCCATCTTGAACATACAGTTAACAGGGATTTACAAAAACGCCCTGCTGCTTAATTCTTTAACTAGATTAAGAGGGGTTTCTTTACTTTCGATATTGTGGATGACTTTAGACTAAAAGGATATTTTTTATCAATATGTAATAATGTAATAAAATAACATCTGTTACAGAAAAGAACACTAAGTTAAGTCTTTCTGTAATACCTTGACTGCATCACACACTGTCCATATGACAACCTGTATTCATGTCAACTACTACTTCATTGCCCTACCCTTTCGCTGAAGTTTTCTCTGACACCGGAGCTAAGACCCACAGAAATTGCTACCAGCCATCCGAGTGTTCATCAGGAAAATCAATGGTGTTTAAAGCCTATAGTAGGTATCACCTTCAGCCTGAGATGAATTGTGCCCTAGAATGCTCTACATCATTTATGAAGGGACCGAGTCTGACCTAGTGGTTTACCTTTTAACATTTACCTTCGTTGTCTTTCTGAATTTCTAGACGCTCAGCTCAAAAGTTGAATGAACTTTCACATGGGAAGATTTCTCCTGTGCAACATGAGACAGTGAGTTAGCTTTGCAGCTGTTCTTTTCCACTTCATTGATTCCAGAACATTGGGAACCCAGACGTGTAATGGATGCACCCCTTGTTGCCTGTCAGATGGAATGCTGTAGTTTCTATCGGTAATCAAAACTCCATTATTAAAGGGAACTGGGATTATTTCTGCAATTCCACTGTTAACAACTGCTTGATGAGAACACTCTAGGTCCTGAATTACGTAATATTTAATTAGCACTGTTGCAGAGAAGTAAAACATTTCTGAAGTAAATTGCATCTGTTCAAGCTACCAGTGATTTTGTCTTTGTCTAGATTTTCTTAGTATAATTAGTCAAAGCTGGTTTTACCATCAGAATTACAAATGCTTCTGTATTATTGATAAAATAGAGTGAGTGACATTTATAGTCCTCCAGATATTTAGCAAGATTTGAAAACAAAACCTTTCCCCCACTTTATGCAAAAAATCTCTTTTGAGAACTGCTGGAAAATAGTTAAGTGTTAAAAGCAGAATTTTTTAATAGCAGAGATCTTTAATCTGTTGGCCTATGAAGACTTTAAGGAGAAATATGAAAAAAAGAAATATGGTACTGTGCCCATTAGAAAACCAAGGCATCGATTTAGTGTAGTAAAAAGAGTCTCGGCATTTTGGAAGCAAAGCCTGACAAGGTGAAGAAAAATCAAAGGCTTGAGGATGGAATATTCACAGGAAACCATATTTATTACCACTTATTTCAGGCAAAAACAAGTCTTTTTTTTTTTTTTTTTTCTTACCACCACCACCCTCGAACAAGCAAAGAAGAGCAATAGTAAGAAAGACCTCCATTGGATTTTAAGGAAGCTAAACTCATCTAATATGAGCAGACTGTCATATTCCTCATAAAGTAAGAGAAATATTCTTCATGTTGTGATGCCATTGCACAAAAATTTTAGATATTGTTTCTATGATGGAGCACATGTACACTACATAGAATATTTGGAAAACTCTAACAATTCTTCGTTGAGAAAGTGGGAAGCAAAGATCCATACTTAACAAAAAATGTAAACATCTCTTTCTGGAAAACACAAAAGAGCACACTAATCTTCACCTTTCAAATACCAAAGGCCCTTTCCAAAACAAGAAGTCATTATAGCTTCTCAAATAACTGGTTTCTACAGGGGCTATAGGGTTTTGGGGTGTTTTTTGTTTGGTTGTTTGGTTGGATTTTGTTTGGTTTTCTTTTTTCATAGAAGTTAGTAAAAGGTTTTACAGACAAAGTATTTTTCCAGTTTATTTCTTGGAAGAATCTAAAGTATTTTTGGTAATGGTTTCCAAAATTATCCCGAAGCTCAACAGAAAATGTCATCTGAACTCCTGAAACTTTAGTAAAGTTAGGGGGAAAGGTTTTAAAAGGGAAAATGTGGCCAAAAAAAATCGGATCACGAGTTTTGCTTCAAACAACACAGAGAAAAAACTTGACTTTTATGCAAGGAAAATGCCTAAAGTGGGACTTAGTTGGAATACAGGTTCTTAATTCCAGGAATTCAATGCTTATATCCTACAGGTGACATCATTTCAACAATAAAGTTCTCTGAGTTCCTTTATCTTGAGTATCTCCTGAAGTGCATCTACAATGCAAAAGTAGACTTGGTGTCCTGTCTTAAGTCTTTGTATGTTCAAATACTCAAGTTAGATTTTCTTCTGAAAAAAGGATCATCTCACTTGTCTGATCACAAAGCCAAGATGGGGCACCTCAGATCACACTTAGCTCAGAGGATTGAACAGTAAACTAAAACCAACCACACAAAAAAGCCTCAGATTTTATGTGTTTTCTCAGGCAAATCAAAATGTATAGTAACCTTTCATCTTCAAGTTACAATTTACAATGGTGACAATATTTGCATCTCTGCCCTGTGCAGTCTTATTCTGTCCTCTATTTCAATTTTTTTTTGCTGTAATTGTAGGTTGTAATTGTAAAAAGTTTTGGGATCTTTGGATCTGTTGTGTATATATGTGCCTATAGACACACATACAGAATCTAAGCATGTCCACTGCTCATCTACATTTATATTTAACATCCAGAGAGACAAGAGAATGCAAAAGACACAGGAACTAACCAGCAAAATTACTGAAAGCACAATTTTCATTCTTATGAAGTCACAGAACAAATACCCCAATTCCCCTTTTCAATAATAAAAATACAATATTATGAATTTAGATTGAGTTGTAAACTATTAAGGTTACTATATCCAAATCAGATTATTTTTAAATTTAAAAAAACCCTGTAGATTTTCTCAGCATCTGAGGAATACTTTTTGCCATTACTATAAAACAGGTTTAGACAGGAAATCTATGTTCTTGTGTTGCTAGAGACTTGCAGCTTACTGTAATGTTCGCTGCTCACCCAGGATGTTTTCCATGAACTTTTCTTGTAACTCTGGAAAAACTGTATCCATACTTATATTAAGGAATGATTTGTGGATTTTTTTTTTATTATTGTTATTTTTGTATTTTTTAATATTTGAGGACCATTCAGGCTTGTTATCTTTCTTCGGTATGGAAAGCTAGTAAAACAATGGGTGGTGAAAAGTGAGATTTGAAAGCAAACCTGGCATGAAAATTTTACCTCAGAATTTTTCATCAGCAGAGGTGAAAGTAAACTCTTCCCAGGCTTGCCTTCTTCCTTGTTTTACTTTCTTCCTCTTAATTTGCTTCTGAGTGCAGAAGAGAGGGAGGAAAATGTTGCGGCAGCTCTTAATACATTCCCAATCAATCTGCTTCTGACATGCATCAAAGACCATACAAGAATACAGACAGAATACAGAATACAGCTATCTTTGCTCTCCATCAGTTCCTTTATCAAGACAAGCTTCATCCAAGAACTGAGCTGAGCTTGTGGAATAGCTTTTTCTGTGTTATTTTTACTGCTGTATGCATCTTGTATTTGTTAGATTTCCTCTCCTTCCACTAGGAAGCGTTGATATTGGCACTTGATTATCAAGACAAAAAGACTTGTAATCTGTTTCTTAAAAGACCTGATTTTCCTCTCTTCTGCATCTCGTGAGGTAACTTCCATTGCCACAAAAAGGGTGTAGAATGCTACCAAACAAAAATCAAGTTACTGGCAGAGCACATCTATGACAGTTAGCATTGCAGGTTGTGAAAGATTAAATGGTTGTTTGGCAAGACTGATTAATCAAAAAAGAAATAAAAAATAGTACAACAGGAAACAAACTAAGGAAGAATAAAATGTGAAAAACAGAAGAAAATATTAATCTAATATGAAGCAAATGAGGATGATTCAAATTTTATCTAGACTCAGCAAGGTTTCAATCCTTATTAGCTACTTGGGATCTGCCATTAGAGATGTGACCTTTATTTCAGTCTGACGAGTAGTCTCATTACCTCAGACAATTTACCACTTCTTCTCATGTTGATAGTTGTCTAGATACTTAAAGTTAGCAATGCATAAAATTTACCTATAGATGTTGAGGCATCGTAAATCCTTTACTGTATACATTTCTCTGTGACCATTTTGAGATTATATATATAAAAAAAAGAGTATCTATTAGGAGAAAAAGTGTTGCTTTGGTGAAGATTAGTTTGCTGCGAGATACAAAAGAAATAAAACACAATCTGGTTTTGTTTCCAGAAACCTTGCAATACTCCGGAATGGAGGGAAGAGTATACGCACTTTACTCAGAAAAAAATTTTATTGGCTTCAATGTCTTTTAATGATTGTGCAGTAAACTGTTTAAACTTGAATTACTGTTATGTCAGTCTATAAAATGGGAAGATTAATCTGACAAAATACAGATGTATACAGCAGGATCACCTTATGAAGCCTTTACAAATAATGCAAAGAACTGCAGACTTTTGAATCAATAAACAGAATCATAGAACGGCCCAAGTTGGAAGACATCTCAAACGGTCATCTGGACCAACCTTTGAGACGCAATTTTCTTCATCTTAGACCAGATGCCCAAAATAAACCAGACGAATCACATCCCAAAAATGCTTATTGTTCTCCACTGCAGTACTGGATACCAGCACCCTTTGAGATCACTATAGTTTTAATACTACAAAAACAAACAAACAAACAAAAAACTGTAGAAGCTTCTGGTCTATTTATACTATGTTAAATTTCCATAATTGATGCCTCTCCCACCTTAACTCAAAAGGCAATTTGTTATTTTTCAATTTTTTTTTACTATTTAGAAAGAACTTGCTTAAAGCAACAGTGGGTAACTGTGCTGGAAGTTCTTCTCAAAACACGAAGTCCCAATGGCAATTTTTGTAGCATTAAAACTTCAGTTTTCCATGTGAAAAACCTATTTGAGTACTTTTTTAATGTTATAATATGTTTTCCCAATAGAAAATGGAGCTTTCAAGCCTTACTAAAACATTGATAGGGGCTTTCTACTCAGAGATAGAGAGTCCAAATTTTAGATCAAAGTGTTTGATTCTACATGGCCTTGGATGTCAAACCTCACTTACAGTTCCAGTGGAGTACCTTTACACTTCTCAGGTAGTGCAATTATATTTCATATATTCTTCAAGGCCAATTCTCATAGCCAAAAAAAAAAAAAAGATAGTGTATGTAGCTCAGATCCAAGCTTTTTGCTGTAATCACTCATCATTGTATAAATCGGTATAAAATATTACCAAAGACAAATGTACCATTTCATAGTGTCTTTGAATTTCTTTGAAAAACCACAGAAGATACAAAGCAGAAAACAATGAGGTCCTCAGCCAGTAAATTTGAATTTTGCTTCACTTATATCTCTGGTCTCAGCAGAAGCACTTTTTCCTTGCAAAAATGTAATTGAGAGGAATTTCACACCTTTTAATATCAACTAGAAAAGCACCAGATCTGTGAAGCTGTTGACTAATGCAGGTGCACAGACAGTCTTCTAATTATGCCAGATTAACTAAAGTATTGGACCAGGAAGATGAAAAAAGTTATTTCATTAGTCATCCCATTCTCATTGCTGCTCTATGCTGAAATCTGTGTAGGAGGAAGTAATGTTTTCAACAGTGTGTATCAGAGTTTTCTATTTGTGGTCTGTTATCTATGGTGGAGATGCTTCCAAGGGAACTAAGATAAATGGCTTGGAAGACCAATTCCACATATCCTCTACAGAAAATAAAATGTATTTCTGAAGTGATCTATGTCACTCGGAAATGACAAAAGCTTGAAAACTCCTGACATATGATCAATTCCAGCATGCCTATGACCAGTGGTACCACTGGGTGCACATCTACAGTTTACATGGTATGTTCTCTCCTGAATCCAAGTCCTAATCAGTTACAATGCCTAATGTTGATGAGTCCTCGGTCTCTATTTTGACACTTGCATACTGTATCTATTAATAAAGCAAAATTAATTGTAGAGGGTATGCTATGTAGCACATGTCGTGTCTCTAGGAGATATGGCTCCAGCTGTAGTGCCCCAAAGGGTTCTCATATGGCAACGCTGAGGTTTCAAAGCGTGCATAGTACTTGGCTTAGGAACTCAAGGGTTCACAGTGGTGCTGTACGACATCAACAATAACTGTGATTCAATGCACAAACCTAAAACTTCACTATAAAAATGTTGGAAACGACTTGTGCTTGTTGGGTGTGTATGACCTTTTTGTTCTGAATTATTTATACAGCTAGTACTACGATAAGCAGCTAGGTTTTCTAGGTAGATGAGTTTAGTGTCTAGTTAAATTGTGATTTGTCTGGTGCTCCATCTATGTTTTGAAACACTGAGTTACAGACTAATACTGCCTTCAAAATTCCATTTATGACATTGCACAACCGGAATGACAGGCTAGCATCATTAAAAGGGAAAAGAAAACCATCAAGACTGCAGCCTGCTACTAGGTCAAGTAGCTCCTTTTTTTAACATTTCCCATCTAAGCAGTTTATCTTTATGACCCAAAGAAGTGAAGCTCCTTATGAAAACTGAGAAAACCCAGTAGGGAATAAGAAACTGATCAGTAAAATGAAATAAATCCCTTTTAAAAAAAGGACTTTTTTGTTGCTTTTCATATTAGGAAACTATGCAAACTACTTTAGAGCCCATTTTTCTCTAACTGTAGTAAACAGGAGAATTCACATTGACTTTGGAAAGCACAACTATGTCTCAGCTTCCTTTTATTTAAGAATAAAAGAATTCATTTCTTTGCATATTTGTTGTTTTCCAGTGGGAAAAGACTTTATAATGGAAAGTTTTGAAATTAGTTTCTTTCCATCAGTCTGCTGATGAACATACATATCTGCATGCCTAACGGCTAACTCTACAAAGACGCATTTGATTCTTCACTCCTTTACATCAAATGGTATGAATAAGAAAATGTGTTGAAATAAACAACTTTGTGCCAACATAAAACTGACATAGTAGAGAATCATAATCTCTTGGACTTTAATGGATAGCCACTTACTCTGTTAAGGAACTGTAAAATGTTGCAATTACAACTTATGAACTTTTTCTGTTTGTTTTTTTTTTTTTTTGTACTAGTACAAAAAAAAAGAGTGAAGGGCAAAGCAGAATGAGGACATGCGTTAGCGAGCAGCTCTGCTGCACTCATGCGTTTCTCACTGTTTAAACTTCCCACAGTTTGCACACAGCACACATGATTGTTCATCACTATTCCTCACACAATGGAGAGTTCAGTGATTCTTGCTGGTTAGTGGACAGTGCATACCACTTCCTGATTAGTATCTAGTGAGCATTGCACCTTAAAGTTACTACCCAATAAAACTGTTCAACTTTATGTAGTCTGGGGGACAAAACTTTCCATCATCTCTGGAGGTCACCTGAACAGGTCAACCTTCTGCTCAAAGTAACTAACATCAAAGTTAGGTCAGGTTTCTCTGGGTCTTGCCTAGTGGAGGATTGAAAGGGGAAAGATTCCACAGTCTCTGTCGGCAACCTGTTCCAGTTCTTAATCACCTTCGCTGTGATAATTACGTCCCTTATATTTAGTCAGAATCTCCCTTGCGGCAACTTCTGACTGTTAACTTTTTGTCTGTGCACCTTCAAAAAAGTCTGTCACTATCCTTTTAATAGCTATCCTTTATGTTGTTGAAGAGAGCAAGTCAAATCCTCATCTTTCTCCACCCGCTCCACCCAAGTTGTCTGTTTCACATTTCCTCATCTTCAAGTCATATTCCATGTGCTCCAGCACCCTGGCCACCTTAATATGCCCATGTAGACTCTGTTTTGTCACTCTCTCTCTTACGCTGATAAGCCCAAAATTGGATAAAATATTACATATACGGTCTCACAATGGTTGAGAATAATTCAGTCAATCCCTTCAGCCTGTCTGCTGCACTAACCAGGGTGTGTTTAGCCTTTATCACTACAAGAACGCATAGCTGGTTGTTGTCCCCTGGACATTTTTCAGGTTGTTGTCCATCAGATCCTCAGATTCCTATCTTTACTGCAAAGATGCTTTCTAGTTAATTAATGCCAGCTCTGTTGCAAGGTATTATTCTGTCACAAATGCAGGAATTTGCTTTTGCTTTTCACGAGGTTTCTGTCAGACCATTTCTACTGCCTGTCAAGATGCCTTTGAATCTTGGACCCTGACCTTTAGCTTGCTGTCTGCTCCCTCTAGCTTGGAGTCATGGAGAATTCACTGAGATACATGGTTTTCTGTAGCAGATGTCCCCAGTGAATAGGTTAGACAGTACCAGACCCACAAGTGACCCCAGGGAATACCACTCACCACTGGCTGTCCGTTAGCACAGTTGACTGCAACACTTTGAGCATAGTTAGGTTTTCACTCACTTTGGGTGCAAGTCCATATTACCTCATCTTGGCTATCAAAATGTAATAGCAAGATGTCAAATGTCTTACTGAAGTCAAAGTAAATAGTAATAGTTCTCTCCTTGTCCAGCCATTTCATTACCATTCAGGCTGGTCAGGTATGATTTTTTTTGATAAATATATGCTAGTGGTTTCAAGCCATTTTCTCGCACTTCACGTGCCTGGAATGGCTTCCAGAAGGATTTGGTCCTCTAAATCCTCCCAGTGCCCTTTTTGAAGATGATTATGATGTGCATTTTTGCAGGTGTCAGGACCTCTCTTCAGTTTCCACACTGATGTCAGTCAGCTTTCTCAGCATCCTTGAATATATCCCATCCATCTCCATGGCTTTGTGCATATACGTTTTGCCTAAGGATCCATCACCTGATATCCTTATTCTATTGATGCTACTACTTCTTGTCCCTATACTGCCCAGCTGAGCATGGGGAATTGGGAGGCCTGAGAACATCCTTTGCCAGCAAAAACTGAGGCAAAGAAAATATCTCAACTTTTTCAATGACCTTAAATGTTACAGTGTCCCATCCGTTCAGCAGAAGGCCCACAGTATACCTGATCTTCCTTTCCCTGATGGTGTAGTTACAGAAGTCCTTGTTGTCTTTCACAGGTCTTCCCAACTTCAGCTGCAGCTGAAATTTGGCTTTTCCTAATTCCATCACTGCCTGCATGGGCAATTCTTCCATATTCCACTGAGGTATCGTGCCCCCCTGCCTTATCTTTCATAAGCTTCCTTTCTTGTATCTGAACCCAGCCTGGAGTTCCCTGTTCAGCACAACTGACCTTTTATTGTACCTGCTTAATTTCATACACATCAAGATGAACCATTCTTTTGCTTTGATGAGGTTATCTATTCCGAAGACCCTTATAGTTCTGAAAATGAGAATTTGAACTTCTGGAAGGGCCATTCAAAAAAGACAAGTTACAGAGCTGCAGTCAGTTAACACTATCACTACTTCTCCACATTGAGGGTTACAAGCTATGCTCATTTAAAAACTAAAGTTGGAAAAAAAAAAAACTAAAACACAAGGTATTTATAAGACACGGAAGACAAATCTTAGTTTGTGACCTAAATCAGGAAAGAATTCTTGGTCAAGCTGTTTCAGAGATCTTTCTGGTTTGGAGTAATTCCATGTAGGAAACCTAAATCCTCTTTTATTTGTAATTCTGAAGCCATTTGAAATACAGTGCACTGGATTCATCTTTCTGATCCACATCTCCAAGTCCTTCCTCTAACCAATCTTTCTTTTTGTTGGGCCTTCTCTCTGATTCTCTCTCACACCTCCCACCATTGTTATCAACCTCAATACCTCCCATGCCCACTTCAGCAGAATCCCTGAAGACCTGTTCCAGTGGAGCATGAGTTAAAGGTCTATTTCAAGACCTGGAAATCCCTTTTCTTCCTGCAGCACTGTAAGGTATTAGCTAAGTGAGAAAGAAATTACTGTGATATTAACTTTTAAATTTTTTTTTTCTTATGATGTTACATCAGTGTTCTAGCTCCAGGTGAGTAACCAAATTACCTCACTGTGATAACCCACCCATTCTGTCACAGCCTCTGCCACTTGCCTTGTTTCTTATGTCAAATCTCTGTGCAAACTCCTCAGTTCAGGGATCACCTCTATTAATTTTTATGGTGCTTTCCATATGAAAAGAGTGAGATTATTCTGAAGGAAAAGCTGTGACAGCACAAGAATATCGACATATAATCAGTCAACAGAATTGCTGAGAGCCCTCAAATTCCTTATAGAATGGATAAATGAATATTCATTAAGGGTGATTTTCTCACACTTCACTTTGACATTTCCTTTCCTGAAAAGTAGGCATCTGACCCAAGTAGGATGACTCAGTGTGACATTGTCTCATAGAAAATTTGTATTTTCATAAAAATACCCAAAGGAATAAAAATGGACTGACTGGATATGTTGTTTGGGCTTGAGGATAAATGACTTCCCTCACCCCCCAATTTCTAGGACAGTGGCAGAAATTATGAGATATTCCTTTGAAAAAGCTTATCCGTTAGATTTAGCATATTTTCATTTTAAAAAACCTATTGTGCAAATAGGATTTCAAGGTAACGGATCTGTGTCAAAATTATGTGACACAGGCATCCCATGGAGGGACACTAAAAAATGAAAAATAAGAACTCCTTAATGTACGCTGTATCAGCTAGTTGCCAAAGCTGATGTCACTAGCGTGTATTACCGATGATAGCAAGGCCAGTGGTAGTATTGTTGTCACGATCATTACCCTGATCTTAGGTATTTAATCACTTACACAGAAATGAGAGTATATTTATAACTATTACCCTGTGCAGGTAAATGATGGCCGAGTGTATTTGTTCAGAAAACATAAAAAGAAATGTGTTTGGATACTGATATCCAGTTCTCAAAATAAGACATTTGATTAGTGACTTTGTTGTTAGATGTAGTATGCAATTTAAAAAAAAAAAAAAAAAAAAACCACCCACACAAAGATTCCCTTTTTCCAAGTAAGACAGGAACTGCAACAGATGGAATACAATGTGTAGGAACTTCTACATAACCTCTTAGATATGTTACCAAAACCTGAGGACTTCAAAATGGGCTGCAGAAGAAACACTGACATAGCGTACGTGAAAGCTTAGGCTCTTTCAGTACCCTTTGCAGAGTAACAAGGGTACATTTTCCCAGTAGCTAACAATTTAAAGAAAGTATTGTAGGAAGAAGGAATGCAACAGTTCAGCAATCACGAACTGCAGAGAATAAGAAAACACTAAAATCATTGAAAGGAGAGACAAATGAAGAACATAGTAATAGTGACCTCTTCGTTAGGAAATTTCGACAAAAGTACTAAGGTGAAAAGGGCATTGCCTCAATTATATGTTGTTCAATGCATTAAAAATAACTGAAAAATCCAAACTACTCAAGGCATTTCCTATACTTGATCACTTATTATCAGCCTTGTTTTATTACATCTCATTTATGGTTGCTTTTTTTTTTATCTTAAAATAACTTGGTGGGAATGTCTTACACAAAATGTACTCACTGGTTTCCTCTTTTTTATTTTTAATTTTCTAGATATTTTTAATTTCATGTTTTACCATTTCTTTGTTCCTAGATTGATGACACATCATCAATTATTGCTACATTACAGATAAGCTGGGATGGGGGACGCACACCAAAGTTTGAGGGACAGTGTGCTAGCAAGGTCTTTTAGCCCTCCATCTTAGTGGAGGTAGGGGCTGGAGAGCCTGTGTCAGGTGCAGCCACCCCGAATCCGATAAAGATTAGCTCAACCCCTCTAGGCCTTGCTAGCCTGACTGTGCCTTGTGTTTACCTCCAACTAATTAGAATGACCACAGTTCACGCTCGACTAGGACATAAATGCAGCCTTGCCAGAGAATGAAATTGAGTTAGTCCTCATTTTAGGAACAGGTTTTGCAATCAGGGACTCTCCCCTTGGATCTCAACGTCGTCCAAGAAAACTTCCCAGGATTAAGTCCTCACCCCTCTTTTGGTGACTGAATTATTTCTTCAGGATACCCCTGAGTATATCCTGTCCCTCTCTTGGGTGAGTGACCCCTTGTTTTTGGGTACCCTGGAGTGGGAGATTTTCCCTTGTATGAGTGAGTACTTGCACATTTTGATTCATCTTAATGAGTATTCCTTAGAGTTTAGGAATTTGTTGTGTAGTAATATACTCCTGACTGACATCCAAACTTGTAATTAACTTCATTCTGTTGGAGTGCCAGGCAACTTTGATTGAAACAAATACACAATATTTGGGTAGCTACTGCTGTCTCTTTTGTGGGTGCCTCTGCAACAGAGCAATGAGACGGCAAAGAACCATAGAATCATAGAATAGTTTGAGTTTGGAATGGACCTTCAAAGGTCATCTAGTCCAACTCCCGCTGCAGTGAGCAGGGACATCATCAAAGAGATCAGGTTGCTCAGAGCCCCATCCAACCTCACCTTGAAAGTTTCAAGGGGTGGGACATCCACAACCACTCTGGGCAACATGTTCCAGTACTTCACCACGCTCAGCACAAAAAATTATTTTTGTGGCCCTCCTCTGGACCTGCTCCAACAGGTGGATGTCCTTGTGCTGAGGACTCCAGAGCTGGACACAGTGCTCCAGGTGAGATCTCATCAGAATGGAGCAGAGCTCCAGGATGATCAGAGGAATGAAACATCTCTGCTATGAGGATAGGCTGTGGGATTTGGGGTTGTTCAGCCTGGAAAAGAGTAGGCTCTGGGAAGACCTTGTTGTAGTCTATCAGTACTCAAAGGGCACCTGTAAGAAAGATGAGAACAATCTTTTTAGCAAGATCTGTTGCAGTAGGACAAGGGGTATTGTTTTTTTTTTAAAAAAAAGAGTATATTTAGACTAGATATAAGGAAGACATTTTTTATACTGAGGGTGGTGAAGCACTGGAACATGTTGCCCAGAGAGGTTGTAGATGCCCCATCCCTGGAAACATTCCAGGTCAGGTTGGATGGGGCTCTGGGCAACCTGATCTAGTGGAAGATGTCCCTGTTTGTTGCAGGGGGCTTGGACAAGATGACCTTTGAAGGACCATTCCAACCCAAACCATTCGATGATTCAGTGATTAATAGATGAGGGAAAGGCTGTGGATGTTGTCTACCCAGACTTCAGTAAGGCCTTTGACACAGTTTCCCACAGCATTCTCCTGGAGAAACTGGCTGCTAATAGCTTGGACAGATGTACTCTAGCTGGATAAAAAATTAAATCCAGTTGGCAGCCTGTCAGAAGTGGTGTTCCCCAGGGCTCAGTATTGGGGACAGTTCTGTTTAACATCTTCATCAATGAACTGGACGAGGTTTTTCCTTGATCCATGCTTAATTCACAGTAAACTCTGGATCAAGTTTTCTGCTTTTTTCTTGGTCCTGAATTTCATGTTATCAGCCTGTGCGTCTGCATCAGTGTTCTTGTGCTGTTCTTTTACCTCTTTTATTTAGATGCCCTTATTATCTGTAAGAGCTTTATTTAGTATTAGGTTGTTGTGAGAAACAGGTGTCTGCAGTCACAGAGGCATCAGATGTCCCACCATTAAGTCTTTCCTCAGAATATAGGTAAATTATGTAATTCTAAATCAGAAATTTGAGTATCTGATTCTGGTTTGCTTCTTCATTTGAATTAAAAGCCCCAAACCTAAACAACACTTGAATCTCAGGGAGAGGAAAAACTCCTTAAATGTCTTTATAGTCTGCTTGAATGTTACAGATTTAGTCTCTCTCAATTCTTCTCTTCCTTACTGTCTTCCCATTGACAGTACCATGAAGAGATTGAATTCTTACACTCATTGCTTCCAGGCATATGTATGGTTTCTTGTCTGGAGAGTCAACATTATTATTGGCATAGGTCCCTCAGTCTTGCTTTGTCTGCTGGTTTTTTTTTTGCATATTCTGGGTCGGGGAGGATTTCACCAGTTTGACTACTGTCAACATGTTTCATTTACCAACTGCTGTGCTACAAAATGAAAAGCATCCATGCTTGTAAAAGTAAACTGTTTCCTTATTAAAGGCTGTTGAGTATTGTATTCTGCTATGACAGTCTAGCCACTTCCATGAGCCTTTTTAGAGTTCCCATGAGCTGGAGACTTGGATATTTGAGAAGTGTCAATGTGTAAACAATTCCAGCCAAGAACCATTATGAAATATAATTAACCTAATAAATTGATACAGACATTTCTCTGTCCATGCTCAAGTTCTGATTATTGCACCCCTTTCCAAAAATTATCCTCTGTGCTTGCTGAGAAATCACTTTATAAATACTTCTAGAGACAAGCAATTTCTTACATATTTTTTCCCATGCTTCTGACCATCTCAGATTGACTGGAGGTTTTTTTTCCCTTTTGTTTCTCTTATAAGGGAATTTTTTTATTTTTTCCCAGTGTCTCCCTAATTTTCCACACCCTAATCCTGGCATCAGAAGTTTTTAAGTTAATCAGACTGGAACATGTACTTCCACTGTGGATAACCTTATCTCAGAATGTGTTCCAGTTCATATAAGTTGAAGTATAAACAGAAAAAACCTCATCATTATAGATGGGGAAATTAAAGAAAAATATAATCCAGGACAATGGTTATGTGCTCTGAAATAGTAATATAGCTGTTTAGTTTGTAAAACTGATACATGCACTGTATGGCTGAATTTGAATTCTCTTCTCAGCTCTGCTTCATAACGCAGAGAGTTCTCTGAAAAAAACAAAACAAAACAAAACCCCCAAAAAACAGAACATTAAACAAACAAACAAAAAAAGCATGTTCTTCATTGTTTTGAACAAGTCGAGGTTATAAGACTTGGGTTTGTGAAGACAAACAATGTATTTTCCCTTCAGAAATGTAGGTTAGGTTGTGAAAAAAATATTAAAAAGTACAGAAACGTGGAAAATCACTAGCTTTCATTACCGAGAGACTTTCTTTTTCCTTTCAAGCAAGAAACACTGAACAGTTTTCAAAATTATGTATTTTCAAATCTCCCATTTCCTGCTCCACATTGGTATAAGATGTAGGATGTCTTTTAAATTTCACCTTCTGTGTGAGCAACTTCATCTTTTCTATTCTGCAGTCAGAAATAGGATAATTATCTTTCTTTACCTTTTCTTACCTTGTAATTCTTTGCCATAATTAAGAACCAGAACTATTAACCCATCTTTGGAGAGGTTAGCTGTTCCTCAAAATGAAAGGTAAGAAAAATGAAATTAGCATATAGGTATTAGGTATACAATGAGTAATACATATTTTTGCATCTCCCCTTGCAGCTTCATGGTAAAAGGTTTCTAAGGATTAGTGGTGGATTAGCCATGCTGAAAGTTAGAACATTTTTCAGCTGAAAAATCCAAATAGCTGTACAAAGAATGGATTATCCTCCCAGTCTAGACAGGGGAATCTGGTTGATGATGGTTTTCCTTAGAGGTCTAAGCATGTTCCATGAGGAAAATAAACATTGTGATGCAGTATATTAAAAAAAAAAAAAAATCAATAGAAGTATTTAACCATGAAGATATTTTTACAGTTTATCCCAGAAATACTAAAGAAAGTACCAGTAACTCAGTGTCAGAGAAGGCAACAGTGTAAAAAATAATTTTTTTTTTTTAACCCAATGAACAATAGTCTTTATTGTCTAACCCTGTAAGATAAAATTGGTAATTTATGATTGTATTGTGTTCCGCTGTGTAGTAGTAAGTAACCAAACAAAAGTGCTTGTCCTCTGTTCTTTAAAAACTAAATGGAGTGCAACCTTTTCCAGGATGTCACTGAAGTTAGCAAGATTCCTACTGAATTCCATGGTGATAGGTCAAAACCCTTTCTCCATTCATGCATATGCACCAGAAAGATGTCAAGTTCTCTTACAGGATCAACAACAAGAAGCTCAGTGCTGTACTCCTACAGCAAGTTCAACTGTAGAGCTAAGAAACTAAATTTTATCTCATTATGACTTGCACATTCCTATCCCCAGTGACTACAAGTGCCGTACAATGACAAGTTGTCTGACTTTTCTCTTTGGAAGAGAAATGTTCTTCTGAATTTCACATCTACAGGTTTAAGCCTTACACATGTAACAGAGACTGCCCTGTAGCAATGTGAAAAGCAGTTTTCTGCATCCTAGCTGTAGATCAGTGTTTTTACAGTCCTTCGTTCCACTGTATCTGACAGGCCAGGATGCAACTTCTAGCAGTCAGAGGGGCAACATAAATACTGGCCCAGGAGCTCATCACTGACGCAAGAATAAAAAGCATCTGATTTGTGAATCTCTTTAAGTAGTAGTGCATGCCTTTTTTAGACTGCCTACAAACGATACAGCTTTGCCATTCAAATGGGGCAGAAGACTATAAAAAGTCTTCAGCTGTATTTTAGACCTCAACGCCGAATACAATCAATAATCCTATGCAAACTAACTCTGATAGACATTGACCTTCGAAAAGCAGTTTATGCAAACAACAGCTTCCAAAACTTCTAAAACTCTGTGTTATTCCAACATTTCCAGTAATACACAGGGGGACTAGAAAGAACTGCATTTTAGCTGGTCTTTTACCACAAACCTGTCTGATCTAAGAAGAAAGAAAACAGCTTGAATAGGTCTGTATTGTAAAGAAAATTTCCTCCTCCTGAATTTACAATAAATTTTGTGACAATGATGTTCCTGTCTTCAAAAAGAGATCAGTGCATGGAAAAAATAAATAAAAAATACTGATTTTCTTCAAGAAATAATGCAAAGTATCCATTGTCTTTCCTTTGAGTAATGAGATTTAGTGAGATACCTGTTTAAAAAAAAAATAAACAAAAACCCAAAAACCAACAATCAGCATTGATGAGTGATTCTAGCTGTCTCTATTTTAGGAACTCAATCCACAGGCAATAACAGTTCTGTATAATAGATGACTAGTTATGTAGTTTGGGTATGGGGCCAGGCTCTTGACATGGACTTAAAATGAAGCCGGAACACATTCTGCAGTTCAGTTTCCAGGAAAAGGAAACCATGTGGCCTGAAAGAGAGAAGGAAGCTGCACAAATCTCAGAACCAGGACTGCGGAATGGACAATGTAGAATCTCTATAGTGTAGTCAGGACATAACCCCTCTGGTGTGATGGAAATATTAAGATTTTTAGTGCATCTGGTTAATAATTTTGACTTAGTTTTTTGCCAAAAATGGGCAAAAGCCAACATCTTTCTTTTTTTCAGTAAGAGATAGAGAACATAACCTAAACTGCCGAAGTTAGTCACAGGGAGATCTGAAAAATAGTCTGCTAGATGAAGAAGGAAAATTGAGATCATCTTGTTTAGGTACCTAGATGTAATAGAAAAATGAATATTTATGGTGAAGTTAGGAAGTCTAATTTCAGCCATAGTTTAAATAAGAAGAATCTTCCCTGCAAAATTAATTCTGAACTAAAAAAAATTCTTGAACAAAAAAGATTTTCCCTAATAAATGTCAAACTCAAGAGTACATTCTGTTCCTTTAGACTGAAAACATTTCAATTACTATATTCATTTTGGTAATGTTTTCTGCTGTAGAAGTTTCCTTAACTTTTGTACATGTTCTTCAGAATTTTGTCCTGGTTTTGTCTGGGATAGAGTTAGATAGAATTTTCTTCCTAGTCGTTGTTACAGTGCTGTGTTTTGGATTTAGTATGAGGATAATGTTGATAACACACTGATGCTTCAGTTGTAACTTAGTGCTCATCCTAGGTTAAAGACTTTTCAGTTTCCCGTGCTCCTCCAGCAAGGAGGTGTACAAGAAGCTGGGGAGGAGCATAGACAGGACAGCTGATCCAACCCAGCCTAAGGGATATTCCATACTCAGTCATGCTCAGTATGTAAAATAGAGGGAGCTGGCCCAAAGAGGCCCATCACTGGGCCCATCGTGAAACTGGCTGAGTATGGGTCAGTGGGTGGTGAGCAATTGCATTGTGCATCACTTGTTTTTCTTGGGTTTTTATTTCTATATCTTTTTGTTATATTTCTTTATTATTATGATTATCAATCATTGTTATTATTATATTTTATCTCAATTATTAAGTTGTTTAATTATGACATGATCTCAACCCACGTGGTTTAGTTTTTCCAATTCTCCAACCCATCCCACCAGGGTGGGGGATTAGTGAGCAAGCAGCTGTGGGGTACTTAGCTGCTGATTGGGTTTAAACTGTGACAAGTCTGTTTATCATTTCATCCAGACACTGGCACTGTTTCAGAAATCAAGTGAAAGAAACAAAGCTAATTAAAAAAAAAAAAAGAGAAAAGAAATAAAACAAAAGTAGAAATACAAAGATGCAAAGCCAGCAAACACAAAATTGTAGCTTTTTAACTTTAAAGATGTGAAAAAGAAAAGGCTAAAAGAATTATAATAAGGATGAAAGTTAAAAAGAGCAAAGATGTGGGAGTAGAATCTCAAAATGAGACAAAAGAAAGAAAAAGAAAGGCCAAACAAGAAAAGTAAATTATCATAATGAAAACTAAAAGCCTCCCTTCATCTGTCTTAAAAATAGATACCAATGTTTTGCAGATTAACTTTGGTTTTGTAATTACAGACTTATGAGGAAATGAGCATTGGTGGACTAAACTGCTCACTTAGGGAGTGTAGCTAAATCCATGGCATAGCAGAAACAGCTGTTGCCCATTATGCTTTGCTTTTTGATGATAAGTGGTAAGAAAGGTTGCGAAAAGGTGACCATTCAGCACTTTTTATTATGAGGTAATGGTTCCAATGATGTTAGCAAAATAATTAAAACCACCATCAGCCCTGTTCTGTGTGAAGGCACTTAATGTAATTTCCATCTCTCCCTGCTGTCCTAAAACGTATTCACATATGAAGTAATATTGGGCATTAGGGTAAAAATGGAGCAAATCAGAATTAAAGATTTTATGTGTGTTACATACACAGCCTTAACACAAACCGGGTAAATCAGTGTTCCTACACCACATATTTAAATCAAAACTGTTACTCTTGATCTCATAAAATGGACAGCAAACCTCGCTCCCTGTTATGTCTTTGACTGGAAAGATTTTTCTGTTTGTTACCCACAAAAGACATAAGAATTTTTGCATGAACGTCTCCAGCTTTGTCTTTTTAGTCATTCCATATGCAAGGAGAGCCTAATAAGTCACGCTAATAACAAATATCCTAATACTTTTGTGCTGGATTACCCTTGACAGCCAAATTTACACCCAGCTGCTCTACTTACTCTCCTACACACATTGCAGGAAAAGGAGAGAAAATAAGAACGGGAATGAGAAAGCTCGTAGTTCAAGGTAAAGATAGGGAGATTCACTACCAATTATTGTCAAGGGCAAAAAGGATTTGACTTGAGAAAAATAGATTAATACATAAATATTATCTATTTAAATATTTTTGGGGGAGTGGGAAACAAATGCAAATATCAAAATATCACCATTCCTCCTCCTTTCCCAGGCTGTCTCATTTCTTCACTCCTGACGACCCTACCTCTTCCTCCCTGAGCAGTGCAGAGGGATAAGGAATGGAAACTGTAGTCAGTCCATAACAGTTTGTCTTTGCCACTTCTTCCTCTGTGCATTTCTCCCTCTGCGCACTTCTCCTCTCTTCCATCATGATACCTTCAGGAAAATCTGCTGTGGTGTGGGATCTACACAGGCTTTAGGGATTATCCCTTCCTCCTGTGCAGCACCTCCTCCTCCTTCTCTGATGTTAGTGTTCCCTCTGCTGTTCCTCATTCTTTTTTCCCCTCCTCCTTTTCTGCCTGTCCAGCATTTTCTGTGCCTTCTTAAATGTGCTTTCCATCTTAAATACGCTACCATCCTGGATGAAAAGTTTAGCTGTATCCCATGGTGGGTCCTTTGGAGCCAGCTGGAACTGGCCATTTCCACATGGCCTCTCCTCATAAAGGCCATCCCTGCAGCCCCCCAGCTGACAAATTGACACCTGCACCCAATACACACTTACACAAGGCCCCACCGGGTGTCTGGGATAGTGGAAACCTTAAAAGGGAAAGCTTGAACATAAAGAGCTGATTTACTTAAGGTTTTCAGTACCACAACCATTTAAAAAGTTACTTGAAGAATGGCATGGAGCTCTATGCAGAATCAACAGATAGTCTGTGTTCAACAAACAGTCAGTTATTTGCATTAAATTAACCAAATTAGTTCAGGAAAACCTCTTCTTTTTTGTATTTTGTTTTGTTTTGTGGGTTTGTTTTGTGGAGTTTTGTTTTTGTTTTTTGTTTTTTTGTTTGCACAGCTAGCTGAGGTGTCTCATTCAATTTCGTAACCTAGGTGATAGTGTTTATATTTCTCACTTGGAATCAGCCATTTCCAAAGACCCCAATGATTTATGCTGGCTTCCAAGAAAAGCCCTAGAAATGTCAAAGCTTATTTCTAGGGCTAGTTGTTCAGATAAGTCCCCATGTTTTGTATTTTGCATGTAGCACACACAGGTGCTGAATTCATGAGAGGAATAGAAGAGTCAGAACTTTCCAAACCTACAAAGTGTTCTGGAAGAGAAGTGAGGTTTCTTGTAGCAATAATTCCCTTTAGATTTCTTTCTGCAGGTGGCATATTCACAAAGCGGCATTGTGACCGGAGAGGAAATATCCTGCTTCTTAATTGCAATTCAGAATAAGACAAATAAACATCTTAAAGGCTTCACTCATACTTCAGAAAAGAATGTACCTTTAGCACCTAAAAGCAGACTAATGTTCTCATCTCATCAAACAGGCTTTAATTGGAACAAACCATACCATAGACAGTGTAAGATAGAAGACAGAAAAATTATCGCCCCTGGGACAGAAGGCTTGATAAATCCTAAATGCAGATTTTAGAACTGAGCTTTTTGTGATGCTAAGTTTTTTGCTTTTATTCAAGATTTTGGACTGTCAAATCACCTTACAGATTTTAAAGAATAGTAAAAATGCTGCTGCTTTCCTGGGCAGATGGAAGAGAGTAAAACAAGGCATATATTCATTCAGGCATCAATACTTAAAAATCCTTTAAAACTGAAATCATGGTTTGTTTTAACTCCTTTCCCTGATGCGTCTTTAGCATAAATGGCCCTTCTCTGAACTGAATAGATCCTAGATCTAGGACAAAAAAAAAAAAAAAAACCACAAAAAACCCACAGCAAAACACAACAGTTACTAAATAAGTTAATAAGATATATATACACTATAAAATAGGAAAATTACATAAACTATTGTCAAAATTTGTGGGTGGAAATGTAGCTTTGTTTCTGTATTGGCTAAATGAAGATTTAAACATACTGAGCAGATAGAGTCCAGCTCCCTAAACTTCAATGTAGATAACCCAAACAACCTAGGAATGTCAGAAAGAGAAATGGAATATTTACCTCTCAGAATTGATGAAGTTTTTTGTCAATAGACTATGTGGACTAATTTGCCATCTGGAAGCAAAGAAGATCTTTAGGTGATCAATATGAACAGGGAGGCAAATAATTGGTGTATGCTAGGTCTCCCTCTTCAGATCCTCTGAAGTTTTATATGGATATTGAGCATACAGGGAATAAGGCAGTCATTTTAGATCTACTATCTCTCCTTATCATGATGTCAGAGTCATAAGCCTCAGGTATCAATGAAAAGATTCCTGAAATCAATAGATTATATTCCAGCCAACACTGCAATACAAACCGATGAATCTTTACTCACTTGACATATTAAAATATATGCATGATAAATCAATAAATATAATTGTGCTTAGTTAGAAATAGTTGTTCTAGACTAATTTTACAACTTATAACAGTTTTAGATTGCTTGTTCCCCACAGGGAAAGAA